>VSMA01000005.1:1321226-1981839 GCA_009194965.1 Coniochaeta sp. 2T2.1
GCATAGGTCCTTCCCAGCGTTTACTGGCCCAGATTCTCGGAACGTCTAGGCGATGAGCGCGGAACATCACAATGTTAACCAGGACCGACACGGCTACTTCACCCCGGCCGGATAGCTCAAAGCGCAAAGGAGCAGTGCTCCTCAGAGACAAACAACACTGTCTTCCGTTATCTCGCACGCTTACAGAGGGCGCGCTCCTCGTTCTCTTAACACCGGTCGTTCCTCCCGTCGGCCCTACCGCAGCCGGCAAGGGCGTGACTACCGATCCTTTCGAGGCACTGGGGCGGGCTTCGGCGCGATACCATCCGTGGATACGACATGTTCCATACACAGCACGCAGCGGGATTACGAGCACCCACGTCGGCTTCATCAACAGGGCAGCCGCTGTCGTGTTTGTGATCTCAGGGCCGCCCTCACAAGGACAAACTTCACAAGTCACGATGTCTGGCATCGCACGTGCTGTCGGTAAAGAACGACCATACATCATTGTGGCCTGCTGCGACATCGAAGAGCTCGGCCCTCTTGAAGCCGACTTCCCGACTATAATCCAAGTACCCAACTACTCTCCCACCGAGCTCGTTTCCGCGGCAGAACTCCTCTTGGGCAAATCCGCCCCTCCACCGAGCACAGGACCGAAACTCCAAAGCCTGATGGTACCGCCAAGAGAATGGCAGGTGGAGAAATGGAGAAGTGAGGCAGACCCGATCGACAGCGTCCACGAGCTCTGGGTGGAATGTATGCCGCGCCAGTTCTACCTCGACCGCCTCATCCTCCAGGCTTTACTCCAGCGGGACGGCTACGCAATGCACTACGTCGTTCGGGAGCCGGAGACGCGCGAGGTGCTGGGGTTCTGCGCGACATACACGACGTACATCGGCAGCGGGGAGTCGTTGATCGGTTCCCTTTCGGCCCTCTTGGTTAGACAGCCGTACCGGCAACGAGGGGTGGGACTAAGCTTGCACGACCATGCCCTGAAGCAGCTGAAGAAGACGAGGGGCGTGGAGAGGCTGCAGCTGGGGAGTACCTTTCCGAGAACTCTGTTCGGGCTGCCGGCCGACGGGGCTTCGGAGGACTGGTTTCGGAGAAGGGGGTGGAGGATGGATCAGACGGGGCCGGGGACGGGGCAGGAGGTGTGCGACTGGATCCTGAGGTTCAGCGATTGGTTGCCTAGGCAGTTGCCGACGAGTACCAATACTGGGACGGTATTTCGTCGTTGCGAGTCGTCGGAGCTCGAGAGCGCGGTGGCTGTGGTGGAGAGAGAATCTGCTCGGAACGACAACGTTGGTTGGTACGACCAGTACGCGAAGCTGGCGAGCAGCAAGTTCATCCGCGACATCGTCATTGGCATCGAGAACGGGTCCGTCGTCGCGACTGCGTTGACATACGTCAAGAACACCGAAAGTCCGGTGGGCGAGGACATCCCCTGGCCGGCGGCGATAGGGGACGATGTGGGCGGGGTAACGTGCATCTGTATCGCAGGTACGTGAAACGGATGCCTAGCGGTGCGCAGTTCCAACTGCAACACCAAACTAACATGAACGGGGTAGATACGCCGTCACACAGACGCGACGCTATTATGGTCAGGTTGCTCGATGCATGCGTTAGGTTGCTGTCTGAGCAAGGGATGCGAAGGCTTTTCGTCGACGCCATAAGGGGAGGTGACGTAGGATTTCAGTCAACCGGTCAGTGTGATCCACCACCACAATTTTTACTGCCCCACCAACAATTGACCGCTGACGTTGGCTTACAGGCTTCCAAAAATGGGCGAGATACAAGGACATATGGCGGAAAGCTTAAGCCTCCGTGTTCCGTGGCTTGTTTGGATGCAGTACAAGGCCAATTTCGCCGCACATGTTGGTGATGGCGCTGGGATTTATGCAGCGTGTTCCTTCGCGGAGGCCCGGACATATCGTCAACGTTGGGCGTCGGATTCAGCTACGATATCCAGATGCAGTCTGCTACATCAGCATAATGATGCAAAGCACCGTCGACAATCCTGCTACAGCATCATCGACTCTGGTGGATTTGTTCAGTCATTGGCAGCGGGCTAGAACAACGCCGTGATTGATACATCGGCCCGATCCTGCGAATTTTCAGGCCGGGAATGAAATCCTGCCGGTAGTATTGGGAATACCGAAGGATGGAGAAAGCCCTGCGCACCTGATTTCCAAAGCTCAAAAAGCCCGGGCAGGTCGCAGAGTCGCAGTCTACTACCTCTTCTCACCGGCCTTACTGTGAGCGCCAACGCAACGCTCCTGTCCATGTGCGACACACCACCGACCGGCTATCGAGTTCTCTGGCTTAACAAGGAAGACGCGCGCGGTCCAAATCGCCAATGGCGTCGCTTGTGATCGATCTCCGGATCTCAACAGAAACGCAATCGACGGTGAGACAACACAGCATGATGTCGAGAAATCGCGCCAAAGTCAACCGCCCCCAGCGTCCACGGGCGGGTCAGCCTATCAGATATTCTGATTCTGTGGTTTACGAGCTGACTGCCGGTACGCCGCCTCCTCGGGGGCGGAAACATGAGGGGACGGTACTGGCTTTTTCTACTTAGTCTCGAAGGACATTGCATATGGTTCAGCGTTCTGGAGGACATATCACTATTCGAGATATCGAAACTCTGTTCCTGCATGTTTCCTCCGACGCCTAACTTATGGTCCAGCCATTACTGATCATATCAGCATTCCCTGATCTGTGTCACGGCGGTTTGACATAATCACTTCTTCAACCAGAGTTTGAAGTTTCATGGTCTACTACAGAATACTGCGACCTTGATCCCATGGATGCCCATCGACCATGCATGGCCGGGACCGGGGGAACGTCCCGCTCCTGTTCCGCTGTCAACCATATCTCTCTGCAGATCAATCTTCAGGATAGAGTAGATCTCTTCTACTGAATGGAAATGAACCAAAAAATACTGCTGCCTACCTGTCCACAACAGCTGTGTCCCCTTGCCCGCCGAGAGCCCCGACATACCACCATCTAAACAGCCTGTTGGCGCGGCAGCGGCACAACAATCTATCTGTCCTACCCCAAGCGGCTTTTAACCGACCCTGAGCACGACGCAGCGGCACCAGCAACAACACTACCACGGCACCTCTCGTTGTCTCGGACCATGTAGTACCAAAGATTTCGTAGTGTAGCACAAGCCCATATTGCCGCGGCAACAACCCAACCCACCCCTTTCCTCCCGTCTACTGTTCCTCTCGCTTCTGTCACTGTGCTTGCGATATGGTGCCACTTTTGCATTTAGACGTCACCAAAGCACCGGACGTCCCCCGTACCACTGCATAGAATATAACCTCAAAACTCTGTTACCACCTTCCTAATCATACTTCTGTTCTTTTGATGTGTATGAGCCGGCTATTCTTGCACTTGTGTAGGTAGTCAAGCTGCGACTCTGTCTCCGTGCCACAAACCCGCATCGCATAAGACACTTTTATACTCCGAGTCCAACACGGAAAACGAAAATCCTCTTGCTGGTTCAGCCCTATGCCCGTCGTCGATCATAACTAATATTGACTATCTTGCATTTCTCTTTACGTCCGTAACCCCCAACTAGAATCTTAATCCTGAATAATCCTGACCGAAGGTATTGGTGATCATGACAGAAAAACTTTCCGAGGCAACCAACATTTGGGACGGCAAAACCTCGCGTTACACGACAGGGCGCTTATATACGACGCCCACATGAAGCCCTCAGTCTACAAGCAACAAGACGTTCGTCCTCGCATACACGCCTTCCGGATAAGGGCTAGATACTTCCAACCTGCACCCCAGCCGGGGTTCGGAGTCTTCCGTCTTCATTCAAACCCAGTGCAGTGGTTTAATTCACCGGTGGAAATGTTGAAAGCTTGCGCAACGGAGCGTCGGTGACCGACCGAGGAGGAACCTTTACCAGCCACGTAGCTACGTAAAAATCTGTCGACATCCTTGACCATCTTGGCCTCGCGAGAACATATGTAAGGCGGTTCGGCATCTCCTTCCGTGTCCACACACAGGAATCACAGCCACACTTTTTTGCGGTGCCATGTATGGTATGGTTATGCAAGTGGCATCGAGGCACAGACAGCAGACGGGCACCCTCCAGCTTTCCTCTTTCCCTGTGTAACAACCGAAAATAACGGAATACTATTTTCCCCCCACCACAAGCGACCAGCACGGGACCGCAACCATTTCTCCGTGTTCGCTGATGCCGTGATGCCGAGAACATGGCACATTGCCGTGCCGCGGTCGTGCTTGGATAGAAGTTATTTCATTAGCTTCTCTTGCTATATACCTTACCCAGACATACCGTAGATCCTTATCGGCTAGGCTTGCACAAGGGGATTGTGAATGTCGGCTCGGAAATTACCTGGCCCTGGGATGCGAAGCATAAGAGCATAAAGTTGCTTGCCGGCTCACATGTCAGAGGAGGAACAACTCTACGTGCTTAGAGTTGCAAGGTCATGTCGAGGAAAGAGGACGCGTACCATTGAGAGTTCAGTCTTAAAGGGTATCATGAATAGACACATCACACATCACGGCTCGACCGGGAGAGCACCGACACAGTTCGTTCAAAGTCCTGTGCTGATAATGAACCCGAGATCTACCGTACAGGTCCTGCTCGCCGTCTATCCATCCCTTATCCTCCCTCTTTTCTTATTTACATCAATGAGCCAGTCCATCATAAGCCGGCCGACAATGCAAGCCAGTTTCTCAAAATCCCGCCGTTTGAAAGAAAGGGAAAAGCTGTCCATGCTTTGGCTGAGAGGGGATTTCGTAGACGTAGAAGAAGGCCCAACCGAACTTTTGTGGTATAATCTCAAGGAAAACCGCTGATGATCCATCCGTTTTCCCATGCCATTGCCGGCCACATATCGAGGCTCCAACGCCTAACTTGAACAAAACACAGAACCAAATATGCCTGCCAACATCTGTTTTTTTGTTCGTTCCTCCGTAAAATTCACCTTATCCGTTGCTGCGATATGTACCGCCCCAGCATCTGCACGTCAAACGCCCAAGGCCATAACAACTCCCAAGGTCCACGTCAAGAAAAGATCAGGTCCACTTCGAGAAATCAACCGACTCAACCAGCGCGTCTGCAGCCCGAAACCCGCCGGCAGGACCAATCATCTCCGTATCCCCGGCGGTAGTAGCACTCATGACGCTTGTCCGATGGCTCATCGGGTCGGTACTAACCCCACTAAAGAAAGTCGCGACCGACGACCGGCGGAGCGAGTTGGTGAGGCTGTCCCGTACGCCGCTGACGGGGCGCGAGCCGACTCCCGCCTCGTCGTGCTGCAGCTGGTTGTGCCCGACCGAGGTGACGGTCAACATGCTGCTGCTCGGCCCACCGCCCATGCTAGTGGTAGGCGGTGAGGGCATTGGCGCAAATTTCGGTCCGTAGCGCTCGCGCAGGCGGTTGATGTCGCGGAGGCGCGCGCGCCAGGAGGACACGAACTCGCCGCCACCGCGGTTAGCCCAAACGTGGGAGAAGACGGAGGCGTTGAGGGCGAGGAGGCGGACGAAGCCAGGCAGGGCCTTGAGGCTGACGGTCTTGGGTTCTGCGGCCGGAGAGATCTCAGGGAAGCCCGGCTTGGACATGACTTGCACTGTGAAGAAGGGCAGGTAGGAGGGAGAGAAGGTGCGCTCGGACTCGTCGTCCTGAGCCTTGGCTGCCGTGTCGCGGGAGGCGATGAAGGTGGGACGTGGGTTGGGCGTGATAACTATATTCACGTAGTTGAAGTCCGAGGGCAAGGTGTCGAACTTGAAGGGCAGCCCGGAGTTGTTGAAGATGATGTTGACAAAGTCGTTGCCAATGTGACGCTTCTTCATGGCGCACTGAGGATCCATCCCCAGGTTCGTCGGCATCTGGGTCGTGACGTGGTAGATAATTTCCGTGACCCTATCACGCCAGCAGAAAGTGTATTTGCCGTCGGTGTCCATTTGACGGTCCAGGCCATGTGCGTTGAACGTGGCTCCCTTTAGTGGTGTCAGAGTACCCAATCCGCGGAGGAAACTGTTGTACTCCGGGCTACCAACGGTATTGGCGAGTATCTCGACTTCGTGCGTCTGATTCTCCCCGATGTAGATGACGCCGACTTTGTGGCCGTCGACAGTGCTGTTGAGGTCGAACAGACGGATTGCCCGGTCCACAGCATCATCAGCTGGAAGTGGTATAGGCCGTGTGGCCGGATCGAAAGACTGCGGGATAGGCGCCAAAAGCTGGAGGAGAATATGGGCCGGCGTCGTGGCATCACCTGTCACAAGCCCACGGGCGGCGTCAGAGCTGGTGGTCGTTACTTGATGGCTTGACACTGGCGCAAACCTCTCCCGCACGGAGAAGGAAGACATGCCAGAGGGGTAGCGGCGGGTGATCTCGGCCCAGCCACTCTCCTTTGACTGCCTGATGGCGACAATGCTGTTGCCGATGATCCAGCGCTTATGGAGCACCTCTCCATAAAATTCCTCCTTGAAGAGCGGATCTTCCATCGAATCGGCGGCATCGGAATAGGCAACGCGCTGCATGAAGTCCATGGTTATCTGCGCTTGCTCCTCATTGCTCACCGATCCGTCGACATCGGTGAACAGATTCTTGGCGATCCAGCCAATGTGGTTCGGCCTATCGTTGATCCTCATTGCGAGGAACCAGAAGGTGACGACGTGATACGCGAGGGCATACACATATTGCGGCAGGTCGTCCGTGGCGCTGTTCTGCTCCATTGGGTTGGCTGCGGAAGGGACCACGGCAGGCGACTCGGGCGCGCTGTTGTGGCGCGTTGAGGAGCGCTTCTTGTCCCGAACATACTGCAGGTATCGGAAGGCGATGCCGAACACGATCCGATACTCGTCCTCCCGGAAGTTGGAGTAGAGATGGTGAAGTCGGCTAAGACAGGCCAGGAATTCCAATATGTGCATGGCGACGAATGGTTGTGTTATGACCTGAGACATCTTGTGTAAGATAGGGACGAGCGACGCTCTGATAGAATTCGGGATCTCGTGACAGCAGACCGACAGAGCGTGAATGCAGGTCTTGGATGTCTTGTCCGAGAGACCATTTGTAAGGATGCGGATGATGTCGTCCTCCTCGCCTTTGCGGAAGTAAGGATGGTAGCTCACTAAGGTCGCCACGGATTGGAACAGACAGTTGCCCACATCCGACTTTCGCAACCCAGTAGAAGATGGAGGCTCCTGGTAGGAGTTATTGCGAAGCATATCGCAGATGAGCTTGCGAAGTTCCTGTACTTTAGCAATGGCCGCGTGGTCTTCGAAAATGGGATGGTTGCTGAGCTGGGAAGGAAGATGAACCAGTACGAAGCTATAGACTTCCCAGTCACAGCCCTGTTGAAGAATGGACAAGAGCCCATCGAGCCAGATGGCCATGTTAACGAGAGCCTTCTTCTCGCTCGAGGAACCTTCATTGGCTCGATCAAGATGCGAGAACAAAACTGTGCTTGCAGTGTGTGACGGTGTTTCCGGAAGGCTGTCGGAATCAGGCAATGTCCAAAGACGTCTCTGGTGCTGGATAGGTGCTCTAGCCCCGGTAGCAGTGCTATTCGTCCGCGCTGGAGGCACCCTGTCGCCTGCGTGTGCCTGGGTAAAGGAGACGCCTCGCGACGGACGTGTTTCGGGCCTCGCCATGCGAGGTGGCTGAGCAGCATTCTCTTCCAGTTTGCGAGCTAGAGACGCCTCGGTCCTATACAGTGAGGCTGCGAGGCCATCTGAATCGGTTATGGAGGTGAGGTAAATACGATGATTCCAATCGGCCCTCAAGCGGAAGAGCAGCTTCATGGCCGTGAGGCGAGCATCAGACTCGCACTTGCTCGATTTCGCAATATTCACGAGGCCAAGGAAGGTCTTCCGCGCCTTGACGATATCGGTGTTCATTGAGCGCATGAACATCTGCACGTAGCCTCTGGTCACGGCGTTGGAAAGACTTCCGCTGGCTTGATAACTTTGCTGTTCAGTGGCATCCAGTGCTGGCCTCGCCTGCTTCGTCTGCATTGCCGCCGCGACCTCTGTTCGCTCCGTCACAATGACCTTCTTCAGTGCGTCCAGAATGAGGTCGAAGAGTTCGGTGCCTGGGGCATCAGCAACATCGACCAGGAATGCCGTTGTCTCTTGGAGGACGAGGGCATCTGTCTCAGTTTCGAAATCAACGAGAACGCGTCTCAGGAGATCCACGACCATACTGGGCTCCACAAGATCTTCTGGCGCGAATTGCGCGAATTCGTACAACTCCCGGATAGCTGCAAGCGCTTGAAGCCGTGTCAAGGAAAGAAGATCGTGTTTGAGGAAGAACGACTCAATCACCAGGTCCACGTTCTTCTGCCAGCCAATTGCAGTAGGGTAGCATGACCGGTGCTCTCTGAAATGGTCAAGGACCAAGGAAACTGCGGAATCAGGCAGAGCCCGGTGCACCGCGCAGAGAAACTTAATGCACTCGTCCCGCTGCAGAAGATCGGATTTGTGGAGTTTCACGAGCTGCTCAACTCTAGTGATGAGCAGCCGCAGCTGGTACGCCACATTCTCCTCCGAGTCGATCTCGGATTCGTTGTCTTTGCTAACAGTGGTGACGGAGTCTGGGCCAGTGGCCACGGCCTCGACCGCTTTCTCGCCACATTGAGCAGCGACATCGAACAGCGTTGTCCAATCCTCGTCAATGACGAGCGCATTGATCCCGCCATCCGCGTTCTCGAGCAATGAGTTGATCAGCTTAAGGATATCCCGATCAACTTTCCTCGATTTGGTCATGGCAACGTTGGCCAGACCGTCCGCAAGAAGTGTCAGCGGTACCGAGGGGTAGTTCTTTTCCGAGCTCTTGGCCAGTAGTTTTTGGAGGATGGATAGCGCTCCCCTGACGACTCTAACTGCCGTTGCTCCCGTGTCCATGACTGCTTGGTAGCCTCTAAGGGTATCCAAACAGATCCTGACAGTGGATTGGCCGTGGTGCGACTTGCAGATGTTGGAGATGGTGTGCCATGCATCCTTCTCCAAGGCTCGCACCATGCTATGGACTGAGCTCAGAACATCGATACAAGGCTTCAGACGGTCTTCCGGGATCGTGCCAAACGTAACGATGGCGTCGATAACCCCGATACAGGCTCTGATATCACCCTCTATGGTGGTGTCGTTACAAATGCCGCAGAGCTCATCAAGTAGCAGGCCGATCGCTTCATCGTCGGCCACCTTGAAGTTGAACTTGATGACCTTTTCAACGAAGGTGAAAAGATGAGCAAAGTTGTGGTCTTCCCCGGTTGGAGCTGGTCGCCCCTTGGTCGACTTGCTACGAAGTAGAGAATTATGGTGTTTCCTAGACGCCTTCTTCGCGTTGTATGCGTGATGGAGCCACTTTGTGAGCAGCGGAAAGAGGTCGTATTCGAATCCGCGAAGCTCTCGACCGGCCCTGGTCAGATCCTCCACTGCCGCCAATTGCAGGTGAAAATCCTTCGGGTTCGCAGGGGCAGATATGACCCGAAAGAACGTCTTCCTATCTGCATCTTTCGAGTACTGATGCTTTACGCAGCTATCAAGAAGTTGCCAGCCCGCCGCTCGTGCAGCGTCCGTCTTGGAATGCTCAATCAAGTCTTCTCCAGCGTGGAATATATCCAGGACCTATCAATAGTGTCAGTTGCGTCTCGCCCACGTTCCATCTAAATCGTCGGCAGAACTAACCGAAGCAAGCGGATAGTCCGTCACGGCAAGCCGGAGATTCTCGGCTGCAGCAATGCGATCATTGATTGAGCCATCTCTCAGCTGGCGAAAAGCGGCCACGTGTTCTTGTGGCAGCTCATCGTTCGGAGCTGCGGCTGCTGCGTCGTCGGGAGGAAACATTGTCGAGACATTGCCAAGGGTCAGCTGAGGCGGAGGGGACTTCTTGGAGCCAGTGAGGTTGCGAAGGACGCCAGCAAGCCCTCCGATGCCTCGGGCTTCGGGTTGGGGGGCATCTTCTGGTTGCGATGTTGGCATGGGCTCGTTGGACTTGTTGGGCTCGTTGGGCTCTTGGTCGTCCTCAGGGGCCCGGGCCTGACCAAGGGAGACTATCCGGTTAAACATGGTTAGCCGTCAACCATGTAGTGGGTGACTGAAAGGAAGAGTGCGAAACAAGATGCTGTCGTCCGGAGTGGTTGTCAGGGTGGAAAAGCAAGCGAGATGGGAAAAGAAATCCGAGTGAGCTCAAGGCCAGGGGCCAATGTGAACAGTCAACAGTGACTGGTCAGTTTCCAGAAACTTGATAGTTCAAGCGCCTCACTGGCCGACCTTCTGACGCAAGCGGAGCTCTGCTTGTGGCCATCTGGTCGCGTTGCGAGTTGCGAGAGCTATTGTGACGGCGGACTAGAACAGAGCATCGTCGGGGCAACCGTCAAAGCCAGAGGGCACAAGGGCGTCGACAGCAAGACGGCAGACAGAGTACACAGGGCGACGACATGAAGTTAGGATTAACTTGAGAATGGAACCTGCGACTTACACAACGGATGTTACTTGCATAAAGGGACTGAACCATACACGGCCGCGATGGCGCAAGGGTATCACAAAGTATGCACAGGGCCGAATCGCACCGTCGAGATACTGCCGCAGTTGCCCACCTGACGGGGGTCCAGGGGCTCGTGCTAACAATGGAACAGAATTTGGTTGTTACTGTTGTTTTCCCTCCTTGTTTTATTTGGTTGATGTATGTCTAACCCGGCGATTTGGAGAGGCTATCGTCATTCGAGGTTCGGCACGGTTCGTACGATGGCCAGGGGATCGGAGGATTCGGCGGCAGGCATGCAGATGTAGCAGAGAGGATCGGTAGTCTTGGATGGTGTAAGGGTAAGGCAGTCGTGAATATCCGCTTGGAGCAGTGGTATCGCATGTGAGGTGGATGTTCAAGGCGATCGTAAAAGGTACCGGTAATAAAAGGGTCCCTGTCGAGAAAAAGGTTAGAGAGAAGCTGGAACAGCTGTTAAGGGGATCTGATAGCTCATTGGGGAGTCGTTGCAGTCATTTGCATATCTCTGCAGCTGATAAGCAGGTCTAAGTGGAGATGCGTGACAGCATTGTGGATGCCCGCAGCTTCTTTGATCCGATTCCGCCAATCACAACTGCCCGGCCCGGGCGTTCCTTGAGCTTCCAAAGTGGATTGCCATGTGTGTCGTCATTCTGATCTTCACAGCAATTGCGTTCTTGGTCCGTGCTTGCAGCGTGTTTCTGCACAGAGACACAGCTGAGAGATGTTCAAGTTTTAACAACCTTCAGACCATCAGTACGGACAAAGAGAACTAAGGAGGTCATCTTGACTCAAAGGAGGGAATCTCCGAGGTTGAGACAAGATGGTAAGGCTGAAAGCTGAAGATAAGAGGAAACATCAGAAACCATCAGGGTGTGACAAGGACCACGGTTGGTTCATTCGTTGCTCACTTGTTTTAGCTGCGGGAAGTGCCGCTTGACTGTTTCATCACAACCAGCTGCTCCCAGCTGCCAGTAACCCCTCGCTTACATAACTCAGAATTATTGGGATCTCGCACCTAGCAACGCCTTTTTGTTTGAATTGTTGCATCACTGAGGTCCAGGCAAACAAAAAAGTCATAAATCTCCATCTCATCCCAACTGCCATCCCAACGACTCTCTCAACCTCCTCCACCTGCAAATCACCTCTCCTCGATATAGCTGCCTCATACCTCAACATCAGACAATATTTGCTCAACATGGCGGCTGAAGTCAGCCATATTGCGCAGCTGCTGGATGCCACTCTCGATCCCCAACAGCATCGCAAAGGTGAGTCGCCTTTCCGAACGCTCCAAAGCTCGACGGACGTTTGCTTCCCCGTGATGGGCAAAGCTAGGATTATGCACATGCTAACCGTATTCCACGTCCACAGCCGAGAAAGCCCTGAAGCAGGAAGAGCAGAAGACCGGATATGCATTGACTCTGCTCCAAATCGTCGCGGCCGACTCATTGCCCCTCAAGACGCGTCTCGCCGCATCCCTTGCCTTCAAGAACTTTATTCGCCACAACTATGTCGACGAGGCCGGCAAGTACAAGCTGCCGGAATCCGATGTCACAACCATAAAGAACGAGCTTGTAGGACTCATGATCCGGTCGCCCCCAAGCATCCAGAGCCAGCTTGGCGAAGCCATCAGCTTGATTGCTGATTCAGACTTCTGGGAGAGATGGGATACTCTCACCCAGGATCTGGTCTCGAGGCTCTCTGCGACCGACTACAAAGTCACAAACGGAGTTCTGGAGGTCGCACACTCCATCTTCCAGCGCTGGCGTCCCCTTTTCCAGTCTAACGAGCTGTACCTCGAGATCAACCATGTGGTCGGAATTTTTGGAGAGCCCTTCGTCCAGATGCTCGGTGTAGTGGACCAGCAGATCGACGCGAACAAGGATAACCAGGAGGCTCTCAAGGGCTGGTTCGACACAATGAGTCTACTAATTAGGATTTTCTACGATCTCTCGTGTCAGGATATCCCGCCCGTCATCGAGCAAAGCTTGGGTGGCATTGTGACGCTTCTGCTTAAGTACCTTGCGTACACCAACCCAGCCTTTGATGGCGATGATGAGGAGACCACGCCGGTGGAGACTCTCAAGACAGATATCTGCGAGGTCCTCACCCTTTACGCCACAAAGTTCGACGACGACTTCACCCCCTTTGCCGAGCAGTTCACTAGCGCTGTTTGGCACTTGTTGTCGACAATCGGGCCCGAGAAGCGCTACGACCTTCTCGTGAGCAAGGCTCTCAATTTCCTCACAGCCATTGCGTCCGTGCCTGCACGCGCGGCAACTTTCGACAACGAGTCGGTCATGGGTCAGATAGTTGAAAAGGTCATCCTGCCCAATGTATCGCTTCGCGAGTCGGACATTGAGATGTTTGAAGACGAGCCGATTGAGTTTATCCGTCGCGACCTCGAGGGCTCCGACACAGACTCTCGGAGGCGGGCAGCCACAGACTTCCTCAGGAAGTTGCTGGAGAACTTCGAGCCGATGGTCACCCAGGTGGTTGGAAAGTACATTGAGCACTACCTGGCGCAGGGCGCTACGGACTGGAAGGCGAAGGACACGGCTATCTATCTGTTCCTTGCAATTGCTGCCAAGGGCGCCGTAACTGCTGCTCAGGGAGTGAAGACGGTGAATCAGTTTGTCGATGTGGTCGACTTCTTCCAGAAACACGTCGCTGCAGATCTCATCAACGATGAGGGTGTCGAGCCTATCTCCAAGGTCGATGCCATCAAGTACCTCCACAACTTCCGCAGTCAGCTGACCAAGGAGCAATGGCAAGCCGCCTTTGCGCCTCTCATCAAGAACCTGGGCTCCTCAAACTATGTCGTCTACACATATGCTGCAATTGCCGTTGAGAGGGTTCTGTATCTGACTACCGATGAGGGACAACACCTCTTCACGCGGTCCGATATTGAGCCATTTGCCCAGGACCTTCTTCAGCATCTGTTCGTCCTCGTCGAGAAGGACACGTCTCCGACGAAGCTGCAGGAAAACGAGTTCCTCATGCGGTGCATCATGAGGGTGCTGATTGTGATCAAGGACGGTGTCGTGCCCATTCTGGATCAGATCCTCAACCACTTGATCACGATTACCAATGTCATCAAGGCAAACCCTAGCAATCCCCGATTCTACTACTACCACTTCGAGGCCATCGGTGCGCTTGTCAGGTAAGTCTCCCTCCGACCCCGTCCCCTCGTTCACCGATTCTAACACGTTTACAGGTCATGTAGCGCGACGAACGCAGACAAGCTGGAAGGCCGTCTTTGGGAGCCATTCTCGTACATCCTTAACGAGGACGTCACCGAGTTTGTCCCTTATGTGTTCCAGATCTTCGCTGCTCTTCTGGAGGAGGATAAATCCGCTCCGCTGCCAGAAAACTTCAAGACACTCCTTGGACCACTGACAACGCCTGCTCTTTGGGAAGTGCGTGGCAATGTCCCTGGATGCGCTCGTTTCCTCACGGCGATAATTCCCAAGGCGGTCGCCGAGATCCAAGCGAGCAACCTGTTGGAGACGATTCTGGGAATCTTCCAGAAGCTGATTGCGATCAAGAAGACGGAGCAGAATGCCTTCGATATTCTCGAAGCCATCGTCGCCAGCTTCCCTGGATCAGCCTTGGACCCGTACTTTGGCGTTCTCTTGAGCCTCCTTTTCACCAAGCTGCAGAACAACCCCTCCGACTCCTACAAGACTCGCTTTGTCCGCTTCTATCATCTCGTCTCGGCGAGGGTGGAGGCTGGATATGGAGCAGACTACTTCATCAAGCATACCGAGGCCCTGCAGGAGAATATGTTTGTCCCAATTTACCTCAAGATCGTTCTGCAGACCACCAGTCAATTTGCTCGGCCCGTGGACCGGAAGCTCGGCGTCGTGTCCTTCACCAAGACCCTCTGCGAGTCGCAGCAGTTTGCTACCCGGTACCAGAAGGGCTGGGGGTTCACGTGCAACAATCTGCTGGACCTGCTCAAGAACGCACCCAAGGTCACGGCTGGCCATGGCGACGAGATCATCATTGAGGCGGATGTGGACGACATCGGATTCGGAATCGGCTACACACCGCTTACCACATGCAAGCGAGGCCCGCGTGACGACTTCGCCGAGATCACCAATGTGGAGAGCTGGGTTGGCGAGTACCTCAAGGCCGCCAACCAGCGGCATGGAGGCGCGATCGCCAGCTTTGCGGACCAGCGTCTGGAGCCCGAGGCGAAACAGATGATTGCCCCGTACCTGCAATGAGCTGGAGAAGGCAGGAGCACGGGGATTCTTGCATGTTGATGATGCACTAATATGGCCACTTGAGCGGGGAAAAGAGGAAGTTGGTGGAATCCTGCGATGATGTGTCTCGACGGACAAGATATGACCTTTGCTCACGAGGCCGAAACTGGTCCGTGGAATGGCACGGCGTCATATCGAGCTCAACGCAGGGAGGCTGGAAGCCCAGAGCTTTTGCAGGAGAGGCGACTCATCGGATAATGGTCCGTCACCGGCGGTGTGGCCTGGGCCGAGACATACGGACTCGCCGATTGGAAGGCGCCCATGGTCGACATGTGGGAACTAGAGTTAGGTGTGGCGGGAGCTAGTTAGACTCAAGGTCTTTCTCCTGGTTTGGTCCGCAAGTGCATAGGGTACCTTACATAGAAGCTTAGGTACCTTATTACTGACTAGCCATTGGTCGTTACACCCATGGTTCTAGGCTGTGTTTTCTTGTATCCCTCCAGTTTCGTCCGTTAGGCAGAGTAACACGAGCACGATTAACTTACCGAGATCTGTTGTAGCACAATAACCGTCTTCCAGATACTCACTCGGGTCTCACCTGAGTCTCGGAAGCCCATCGGTTAACGCCTTCGGAGGGCGGTCGGTTGTGTCCGCTGCTTTGTTCCTCTGTTTCCGTACGATTCGAGAAATACAACCTAACCACACCACACCTTCGCCCGCAACTCGGGCCGCAACCACGGGATCTAGACGACTTTGCGCTATTGGTAGGAGGCATTTCGAGTGTGCAGGATCTATTGTCAAGACACCGTCTTGGACTTCAGAAGCCCTATTCGCCAATTGAGTGTCTCGGCTGCAAGGTGAAGCGCAGGTTTGCGGTATGTTGGCCCTAACAAGACATGTCGTGCAGTAGCGTCCTGTTTATTGACCCTATTGTCAGCTCCTATTCAGACCCAGAAAGGGACAAGTCCGGCCGTCCATGGAAATGCCACCGCCACACCCTTGGTCTTGCAGGTCAACCCACGAACCAACTGCATCAATAGACACATCCAACTGTTCGACATTCGATATTCGAGATGTCAGAAATGTCCCAATAAGCTCAAACCCGGGGAATGGAGGCGGATTAAGGGCGACCAGCGGACTGCCGTATTCAGGTCTGAATAGCTATATCAATAAGCGATGCAGTCCGTCTTGAACCCCATGATGGATCACCTTCCATCACACCTTCTAGAAGCTTGGAAGCCTCGCACACACCCGAACTCATATAAAGCCTTCCCTGTCGGTCACCTTTTCAAGTCACAGTCACACCGGAGAGCGAACCAACCGGACTGATTCCTCCTCCCCATTCTCCTCCTTGTGCCTCATCACAGCAGCAAGAAAAAGCAATGACCGGCATGATCAGCACCGGGGCCGCCCTGCTGGCCCTTCTGGCGGCCAATCTCCCTCTGGGCACCCACGCCGCTCCTACTGTTATTGAATCACGTACCGAGCCTGGTGTTACGCTGAGCTTTCAGCAGGTCCCGGTAAGCTGTCCCCTCCGCGAGAATAAACAGAATTACCCGATTCGCCGCCTTGTTCTTTCTTTCAGCTTGATTTGGGGTGTCCCTAGTGAGCTCACCTTGGCATTTACACTCACCTCCTCACCTCGCACTCCCTCACCTTAGTTCAGCTGACTAACACAACCCTTCCCAAACCACAGGCCAAGCTCTGCGAGCTCACACCGGGCGTTAAGTCCTACTCTGGCTACGTCACCGTGCCCGCGACCGCCGACCCGGCCATCCAGCCCTACGACGCCAGCTTCTTCTTCTGGTTCTTCGAGTCCCGCATCCTCCCGGCCAAGGCGCCGCTCACGCTATGGCTCCAGGGCGGGCCCGGGCAAGCGACCATCACCCAGGCCGTCTCCGGCCACAACGGCCCTTGCAAGGTGAAGAAGGACAGCAACAGCACGGAACCGAACCTGTACAGCTGGAACAACTTCTCCAACATGCTGTACCTCGACCAGCCCGTGCAGACGGGGTTCTCGTATGATACTGTTACGACGGGGTATCGCGACATGTTCAGTGCGTTGGTGGATGTTGGGCCGATTTCTGGGCCGGGCAATGTTACGTATCGCCCTGGTAAGTTTGGCAGCCAGAACCCGAGTAAGACGGCGAACACGACTGCTATTGCTATGAGGGCCGTGACGCACTTTTTGGATTTGTGGGGACAGCAGTGAGTTCTCCTTCTCTTTGGTTTTGTTGGTGAGATGTTCATGGAGGGAAGAGGAAGAGACTGATAGAATGGCAGGAATCCCCAGTACAAGCGCGACAAGATCAACGTCTGGTCGCAGTCATAGTGAGTCAGAATCGTGAGCGTTCGTATGTCCAGCAACTCACAATATACAGCGGCGGCTTCTTCGCCTCCTCCCTGGCCACCCAGCTCGTCAAGGCAGGCAAGTACGGCGTCAACTCGCTCGGCATCATCAACGGCGTCATAGACATCCTCGTCCAGGCGAAAGCCTACCCCGAGTTCGCCGTCAACAACACCTACGGCATCCCGGCTATCAGCCAGGCCGAGGCCGATCAGGCACTGGACTACCTCAACAAGCCCGGCGGTACGCGCGACCAGTTCAACGCCTGCCGGGCCCTGCAGCAGCAGTACGATCCCAACAACTACGGCAACAACCTCACCGTCAACGGCGTCTGCCTGCAGGCGCTGAGCAACTATGCGGCCTTCGTCTACGGGCCGTACGAGAACAGACCTGGAGTACGTATCTGTCCTCCCAACCCGCATTTCATACCACTATCCAGTCTTACTAACACTTGACACCTCCAGGGCCCCACCAGCGGCCGCGACCCCTTCGACATAGGCCACACCTACATCGACAACTTCCCCCCTCCCTACGCAGCAGGCTACCTCAACAACGCCTGGGTGCAGTCCGCTCTGGGAGCAAAAGTCAACTTCAGCGAGATCTCCCCCGTGCCCAACGGCGCCTTCGCTTTCACGGCGGACGCCGCGCGCTCCTATCTCAAGGACATCGGCGCCCTCCTCGACGTCGGCGTGAAAGTAGCCCTTATGCACGGCGACCGCGACTTCCGCGCCAACTGGTTCGGCGGCGAGGACGTCTCCCTCGCCATCCCGTGGAGCAAAAATTCCATGTTTGCCAACGCCGGCTACGCCGACATCAAGATCCCTTTTTCCCCCGACGGCGGCCTCGTGCGGCAGGTCGGCTCCTTCTCCTTCTCGCGCGTCTTTCAGTCCGGTCACGAGATGCCGTACTACCAGCCCGCTGTTGCTTTGGCGCTGTTCTCGCGCACCATCTTCGGTCTTGACGCGGCGAAGGGCCTGACGCCTGTGACGGCGGGGTACAGCACCACGGGACCCCAGAACGTGAGGAACGTCAGTGCCGGACCGGTGCCGCCGCAGGGCCCGGTGGAGTGCTATCTTGATTATGCGCCGTTGATTCATACGCCGCAGAGATGCACGGATGCGCAGCTTGCGGCGCTGAAGGCGGGGACGGCGGTGATTAACTCAAACCGGGTCATTGTTAGTCCTGCTGCCTAGGAGTGGACCAGGGCCATGACAGCTTAGCGGAGGAGAGGACGTCGGGGGGTATGAAAATACGAATGATGATGGGTTATGAGTATGAGAAAACGGGAAGAGCAGGAATGATGGGCCTTGTGGTGGTGGTTGGTATACTTCTTACTCGATAGGGGGCTCAGAGACGTTGAGCACCTGCTTTGGATGAAGGGTTATATATACTACGACGTACGAGGGAATTCAGAGCTCTTCCATGACTTTGAAGTGAAACATGAAGGTATTGAGTGGTTGATGAGATGGCCAAGGGACACCTTCACACCCAAGGTACTTACTTACTTGCCTGTCTCTCTCCTCACACAGTTGACTTCGAGAGCTGACGAACGGTGAAGTGAATGACCGGTGGCAAGAATGACCGCTGACCTGACATACCTACCTACCTCCCTAGCTACATAAACTAACCCATTGAGGCTCTCTATCAGCCGACAAAGGCTACTTGGTGAAGCGGTACGGGTGCTGCCAGGGCATCCCTACCCCGTCTCAACATCCCTCCGCCTTAACGGCCCGGGTTCGAGTCACCAACTGAACGACATAAAAAGAAAGACCGACACTTTCCAGCTATTTCGAAGTAAACCTGGGGAACACGTTCCCCCATGATAGGTTTCGTAGCCGGGCACCCTGAGGGTTGCCCGGTGAGCTTTTGCTATTCTGGCCGACATGGAATGGACACGATGCTCTTGTACAGACGGTGCATACCACCGCGATTAATTGCTCAAGCTATATGTACTTTTACTTTTAAATGACCTCGTTCAGATCATGAAATAATAACCTGAGAACAAAAGGATATCGAGTCTAGTGTCTTTTATTCCCTCACATGATTGGCTTGCACTCGAAACGCCGTTTCATCACGACCTTCCAGCATCGCGGAATTCCGCACAACACAACTTATACTCACCGGCACTCCGCTATCAACACCACAGCCACTTTCCTGCCTCCATACCATTAGCAAACAAGTGTATATATATAAAGAAGGGTGTTCGAATCCAACCGTGAAGATGTCCAGATTCCTCGAACTAGTCAAATACCAATCCTCAATGCTAACAAACATGTAGGTCTAACGTCCCTTCCGCCCACTGTTGCACACCTTGCCCACTCAACACTCACTAACAAGACTCGGACACCAGGGTCATAACCCACCTCCTCCACCAACAATTCCTCCCCCTCCCCTTGCCCTCCTCAACCTCCTCCTTCGCGGGCCAAACCATCCTCGTGACAGGCGCCAACTCGGGCCTCGGCCTTGAAGCAAGCCGGCACTTCGTCCGCCTCGGCGCCGCACGCGTGATACTCGCCTGCCGCTCGCTGGCGTCGGGTGAGGCGGCGAGACGGGATATTTTGCAGTCCACCACGACAACCCTCGCTCCGAAGGGGGTGGTGGAGGTGTGGGAGGTCGACCTAGCTAAGTTTGACAGCGTCAATAGGTTTTGTCAACGTGTGCGGGAGGAATTGGAGAGGTTAGATGTTGTCGTGATGAATGCGGGAGTTGCGGTGCCGGAGTTTGAGACTGTCGATGGCGGGTTCGAGAGGCAGGTGGGGGTTAATGTCGTGGGGACTTTCTTGATGGCGCTGGGTCTGCTGGGGAAGTTGAGGGAGGGGAAGAGAGAGGGAAAGGGAGAAGGGAGGATGGTGTTTGTTGCTAGTGATGGACATCATTTTGTGAGCTTTCCTTACCTTACTAACCAGGGATAGTACGGAGGAGAGACACTGACAAACCACAATCCAGGCCCGTTTCCCCGAGCGCCACCACCCCTCTATCTTCGCCGCCTTCAAGGACCCCTCCACAATGTCGGACGACAGGTACAACACGACCAAGCTCCTCGTCGTGCTGCTCGCGCGCGAGCTGGCCGCCCGCTTACCACTGTCACCCCAAAACAACAACCCGATCGTCAGCGTCGTCACCCCAGGGTTCTGCAAGTCGCGCATCTCGCGCAACCTGCCCCTCGCGGGGCGACTCGGCGTGGGCGCCTTCCTGGCTGTCATCGGGAGGACGACGGAGGTCGGGTCTAGGACGTTGGTTGCTGCCGCCGCGGCAGGAGGGAGGGATACGCATGGGCGGTATATGGAGAGTTGTAGGGTGGGCGAGCCGAGTGTTTTTGTTAGGTCTGAGGAGGGCGGGGAGGCGCAGAAGAGGGTTTGGGGGGAGTTGATGGAGGTTTTGGAGGGGATTGAGAGTGGTGTTACGGGGGTTGTTGGGTAGTGGTGTTGGTGATGCTGTGTCCGGAGTTGTGTATACTTGGAGTACCAGTGCGAAATGGGACATGTTAAGGTGCTGTGACTTGTTGTGACTTAGTGTTGATTATTGGTTGCTACACGAGCACCTGCCTCTCGTAATGCTTCATTACTATACTAGTCAACTCCTTTGACCGCACTGAATCAACGACCCAGTCATCCACTCGTTTCCTTCCCAAGATCAGCCTCTACAGTGCCTGAACAAACTTGTAAGAAGTGAAGACAGCCATGCCCGCGAGCGCGATATCAGCGAGTCTGGAACCAATGGCACCACTATTCATCACTGTTAGTACCCCGGTGCTCATACACTAGATTTTGGAGGTTGGGTAACTCACGCCTCACGCCCCTTGGGCCCCTGCCCAGCATAGCCGTACGCATACAGCATCCTCGTGGCGCTCCAGGCGGCGCCCAGTCCGGCGGCGACGACGGGGAAGCGCAGGCCCGCGACGAGGAGGGAGACGATGAAGGGCGTCAGGTTCTCGGTGAAGTTGGCGTGGGCGCGTTGGGCTGCGGATGACGTTAGTAATCATGAGGTCCGATGAGAGTGATGGTGGTGGTGAGATGGGTGAGGGGCTACATACTGCAGTTGAAGGCAAAGGCCTTGGGGTCCTTGTCGGCCACCTCGTTGGTGGCGTAGGCGGCTGGATACTTGATGCCGCTGGTCTTGCGGGCCTTGGAGGTGAGCACGATGTGGTAGAAGTTGACGAAGTAGGTCGAGGTGGCGGCCAGGAGGACGTAGCCGTACTCGGCGGGGAGGGTGATGTTGATGGCCATTTTGTTGGTTTATTTAACGTTGAACTTGGTGAGGGAGTTTGTTGAGTTGCAGGTCAAGGTAGGTAGGGACTGATGTGAGAGCGCAAAGACAGAGACAGACAGCAGGTGATGTGATGTTTATTTAGAGATTTCGTTCGACGCGGCAACGTTGTCCCGACTGGTGCTAACCGATCGCAAAGTTGCTCCGCAAAGAACTGGGTGGTATTTAACCTAATCCAGAAGCTTCTTTTCCTGCTCCAGTCGTTCCATTCTCCGCCGAAATAGCGGGATTTCATAGCAATTTGCATCATGACATGACGCGGAGATTTGCTCCTGCTTGGAAAAGTCTGGGGACGGGACATCTTGCAGGTCCTGCAGGTCTCCCCTGACGAAGGGTCCAATGAGAGTTGCCCGCATTCAGGCAAGTTCCCGAGTGCCGAGTCCCGAAGGGGCCCATAATCAGGGGCCGGAGTTCTAGTGTAAAGTTCGGCCGACTTTTGAGTGACCATGACAAATCTGAATGGAGGCTATTGTTACCGTACGTTTCGTAAATAGGGATGTTTGTTACACGACAACAAGAAGTGGTGATGATTAGATTTATAGACGGATGGTATGTCGTGCATGACATTAGCGAGAGGCAGCGAATACCACAGTAAGCACTTTATCTTAAGGCTTGTGGCTTGAATCCTTCAGCGGGAGTAGCCGCTGTAAGCACACCCAAATCCGGGGATCTGCCCAACCACAGTTGTGGCTGCTGACAGGGCAGAAGACGGCGGACGATTGCGCCATTGTACGACCAACCTGCTCCTAACACGGCACCGATTCGACGCAGGCATGTTCCATAGGGTAGCCTAGCGAATGAGAGCCTTGACAGTGAAACCTTGCTTAGAAATGCACAAGAGGAAGTATAGATATGACCTCACCAGACCAAGTAAATCACTTACACAGACAATGTGGTAGCTCCTTTCCAGCCGTGAGCACTACCCAAGCACCGCCAGTACACCGTACGCCCCCCAACAACATCACCCAGTACACCTCTCCCAAGGTTCCCTCCACTCCAAGCCCAACCCCTCAAACACCCTCTTCTCAGCAGTCAACATATCCGGTGCCCTTTTCCCATCCCTACTCTCGAGATCAACCCAACCCCCATCGACCCGACTCCTCACACCGCTACTATCAAACTTCAAGTCCCGCTCCTTCTTGCAATACCTCCTCAGGTCCCTCTGGAACGTCGTCCCGCTCGTCCACCCCAGTACCGCGCAGCCCGCCGTCTTCCAGGGGCTGATGATGATATCCACCCTCCTGTGAGGGTTAGGGTTCTTCTTCACGTCCTTCGTCTCTTTCCAGTTCGGGTCCTGCCACACCACCAGCGCCTTGTCGAGGGTGTCGAACCCCGTCCCGCCCTTCCGCTCGTTACCCTTCCAGGCGACCGGTTCCTGCCCCCTCTCTGAGTTCTTGGTAGATAACGTCAGGGTGTGGGTTATGTACCCGCTCCCCTCCAGCGCAACGACAATACGCTCCACAAACCCGGACGTGACGCGCTCGTCCGGGTGACTCAGGACCATGTCCACGTCGCCGTTCTCCGTCTTGCCGCGGCGGTAGCCGCCCACCACCACCAACTCGAACCCTGCGTGGACCTTGTTCGCGTGCCGCAGCACGACGTCGGCGATGGCCGCCACCTCGTCGCGGGGTATCTTGAGCAGGAACTCGTCGTAGTACTTGACGCCGATCTGCTGCACGCGCGTGAGCGTGTCCCACCCGTACTCGACGATGTCGTCGAGGTCGCGCCACCCTTTGTTGTAGAAGTGCCGCGCCGTCGTCTCGGCGACGCCCCAGATCTCGTAGAAGAGCCGCAGCACGGCCAGCTCCGGGTCCGACTCGGCGTCCGTCACCTCGCGCAGGTGGCCGGTTTCTTTCCATTCTTGGTAGAGGAGGGCGATCTTCATCCCGCACCCCGGGAGGCGGGCTACTTCCTGCGAGCTGGAGAGGGTGTAGGGGTAGGCGGATAGGGTGGCGATGGCGGAGGAGTAGGCGCGCACGCCGATCTTGTCGCCTCGTAGGGTGCGGGTTTTGCGGATTTCCATCAGTTGCTTGATGAAGGCCTCGTTGGGCGGGTGCATTGGCGTTGCGCGCTGGCAGGAGTAGGTTGTGTGCAGGTAGTCTGGTATGGGGGGCAGGTTGAGGTCTATGTCGTGTTCTGTGGTGGATTGGACTAGTAAAGGGGGTGGCTTGACCGGGTGGAGGTCGCCGTGGTGTTCCCTGTTCCGCCGCCAGGAGGAGGAGGAGGCTTGGCTGGAGTGACCACCGTAGTTCCTGGGCTCTGGGAGACTGGCTGCGTCGAGCTTAGCGCGCAGCAGGATATCCTCTGCCTTTGGGGCTGCTGGAGTGGACTTTGGCGGGGTGCGCTTGCGCTTGAGGGATGGCGAGGTCTTCCGCCCGGCGTAGACGAGGTAGTCGTCTACCGGTTCAGGGGCGCCTTTGCGTAGCGACTCGGTGAGCCAGGCGAGTTTGACGACTCTGACTATCTCCGGTGGACCCGGCGTTGCCGGCCGAGACGAGGGAGCAGCCTGGTCGTCGCCGCTCTTGCCATCTCCGTCTGAGGCCACGTCCGAGTCCGTGTCGATGACAACTGCCGCCCTCCAGGCCTTGTCAGGGGAAGGCATCAAGTCCTTCTCCGATACCTCTTCCGTCATCAGCTTCCGCGACCGCAGCTCGAACAGAGCTCTCGCCTTTTGGCTGACCTTACCAACGACAACATCGGCCTCGTTGATGTCGTAGGTCAATGTGCGTATCTTTGACTCCAGCTCATGCAGCTCATCTGCTGTGAGATTCTTGGGCAGGAGATATACTATTGGGAGTTTCACCGGCATTCTGGATTCCAGGGCGTAGTGTAGCTCAAAGGGGAGCCACGCATCATGAGAAGGCGAGATATGGCATGTATTGTGAGTGCATTTGTTTCATCGAAATCATCGAAGCAACGTCGAAGCCATGACTCAACCCAACGAGTTCAACGGTATAGAAAAACCAGGTGGAAGGATGACAGTTCCAAGAAGAAAAGTGAAATCAGGATTCTGAGGGAGTTGGATGTTCGGCGACGAGTTAATCATCGTGAGGAGACATTTGGAGTTGTAAGACGGGCGAAGGTAAAGATTCCGTTACATCATCGCTCTTGCTGCCAGTCCTGAAGTATTCCCGTCATGCCTCCCAGCACTCCCGTGATGGACCTCACGATGGGCTCATGATTTGAGATGAAGTTGTTCCGTATTGATTTCAAAAATGAATTTCCGACGATGAGTACAGTCCGGTGAAAGCTCAACCCGCCAAATATCAGTGACGTAAGGTAGCCTGCTCGCGCTAGTCTCACACCAGCGGTGTGGTCCTAGGGGCAGAGCCAGCCCAGTGGCAGGGACCTTGGCAGACCCACAATTGCGGCGCCTGCATCGCGGCTCAATCTTTATTCTGGAATCGGACTTCGGTTTTCTTTGACCCTGCCTTCACCATCACCCGTTATCAGTGCCGCTATTGTCGCATCACCGTTCTCTTGACAATAGACTGGCCGGTATTGCATCCTTTGTTTGGCACTCACTTATCGCAGCCAATCCTGAACTCAACTTGCCCAAGTTGAGCGGCGAACCATGACATGCTTGCGAGCCTCTTCTAGGTAGCGCTTCTTGCTACACACTCTCATCCCACTCATTGAACGTTTATCCCACCAACCACGTCTTCTACTTCCTTTGCGCGACCGAACCGTACATCTTCTGATATCGAACAACGATTCCGATACAGCGGCAGCTTTGCAACGGATTTCACGATGTCTCGTCAGATGAACGGAATCAACCTGGGCACCGTCCTGATCCGCGCCGTCGTGCGGGCGTTCTATGAAACTCGCCATGTGTTGATCATCGAATGCCTGCTGAATTACTCAGCGTACGAATCGCCCAAACCCCAGAAACCTTCTGGGAACAACCCGCTGACCACTCGCAGTCTCCGCGATGACGACATGGCCTACCTAGTAGGCATGAACACCAAAGACCTCCACAAGATCTGCGCCAAGCTAAAGGAGGACCGGCTTCTCGAGGTGTATGTCTGAGAAAATGGTCTCGAACGTGGTTTCTTCCCATGATCTTGGCTAACAAATACTCGGGGACTATAAAGGCAGACGCGCCCCGAACTCAAGGAAGGCCAGACTCGGCCCGTCAACCGAACCTACTATTGGATCGACTTCCAACACTTCGTCGACGCCGTCAAATGGCGCGTCTACAAGATCGACAAGGACATGCAGGGAACTGCCATTCCGGCTAGCGAACGGAAGGAGTACTTCTGCAACTTCTGCAAGGCCTCGTGGACGCAGATGGAGGTCCTCGACAGCTTCTCGCCCCAGGGCTTCGTCTGCCACCGCTGCAAGCACGTGCTCGTGCATGACGCCGAGCGCCACGCCGTTGGACATCAAAAGTCGACTCGCATGAATAACCAATTCAAATTCATCACCGACCTTCTCCCGCAAATCGATAGCGTCGGCATCCCCGAGAAGACCTTCGAGGACGCCTACGCCCGCGCTCGGGCGGTGGAGCGCTCTGAGACCCACCAGGCAGTGAACAGCGTGGCTGTCGAGACAGGACTGAACCGGCCGACCGCTGTCAAGGGTCTGCAAAACACGGGCCCCACGAGCATCGCCGTCAGCATATCCACCAGCGACGGACTATCAGAGGCAGAGAAGAAGGCCGAGCAGGAGCGCAAGGAACGCGTCGCCGCTCAGAACGAAATGCCGGCATGGTACAAATACAGCGCCACCGATCCCAATGAGAAGTTTGTGGACGACGATCCCTCGAACCCCGGCGGCGCGCTAGCGACGGGCCACGACGGCAAAGTCAAGAGAGCGGGGTTGGACGCAAAAGAGCAGGCCGACCTGGATGACTACATGGCGCGCCTCAAGGCAGAGCAGGCCGCGGAAGCTGCGCGGAAGGCGGCCGAGGAGGAGGAGGAGTACGAGTCCGGTGACGAAGACGAGGGCGATTTTGAGGACGTGGTGGGCACGAGCACGAATAACTCGGCCGTCGGCACCCCAGCCAGCACCGCGGCTCCGGCGCTGGGTGCGCCGCCCGTCGCTCCGTCACCACTGCGGCATTCGAGCATGCAGCCGGGTAGCAGCCTCAAGCGCGAGGCGCCTGATAGTGCGACAAGTACGGAAGCGACGTCTCCTAATGGCGGGACGCCTGCTGTGGATGGGCCGCCGGCGAAGAAGATCAAGACGGAGGATGACGCGCTTGCAGCTGCTATAGAAGATGACGACGATGAGGACGAGGACCTCGAATTCGAGGATGTATGAGAACGGCTGGTCTGGGTTTTGCGGGTTCAGCGTGTCCACTAAACAACACTGCTATATATGGTGGACGACTGACAGCTATTTGGCGTTCATGGTATGGCGAAGGCCTGTTGGCGGGTTCAGCACGTTGTATTGGGCCTTAAGGATAAAGATGGAAAGGATGATAGACAAAATGGCATCCAGGAGGCTGGATGTGCCTCTCCAGAAGGATAATGAAATTCACACAATATTACAAGTCTGTCTCTTTTGCCCTGTGAAAGCATGCATATCCCCATCACGTGCTCCGGTACCTGTCCCGGGACTACCACAGTACAAAACGGACCCTGACGATCGCTAATTTTAGCACTGCCGCATCGCCGTTGCCCCACCTGTCCAATGGCGTGTTCACCCGCTGAGCCACCGCCACGGGAATGTTTCAGACAGGGGACCAAGGCTTAGTCTCATGTTCTTACGCGTCGCCGGGCCAGCTTGGGGAGATTCCAACAGTTCAAAGGGCTTGTCTGACTTTCAACCGTTCACTCCGATACTCATTCACTTGATCACTTGATAACACTCGTTTTACTGGTGTCACTTCAAAAACGACGACTGTTTATCTGAGCCTCGACTCCAGCGCAAGCTACAAACATCAACATCGTCAGGACCTCTCCAGGCCCTCACACTCGCTTACACAATCCCATCTCATTTCACAGAGTTCTCACCACCACAATGGCACCAACAACCACCACCACCCTCCTCAAATCCGCCCTCACCCCCTCCCCCGGGAACCTCAAGCGCGCCGCCGCCCTCGGCCTCGCGACCTCCTCCCTCGCCGCCCGCTCCCTAACCGTCAACTCAACCCAAAAAGTCACCCTGGGCGTCATAGCCGCCTACATCGTCGTCATCGCCATCCTCTGGAACGTGCCCTACGTGCGGTACTCCCTCTGGCCCTTCAAGATGCTCGTCATCGCCTTCCACGAGTTCGGGCACGCCCTGGCCGCTGTTCTGACGGGCGGCAAAGTCAAGTCCATCTCGCTCGACCCGAACGAGGGCGGGGTGACGCACATGCTGGGGGGGAAGGCGGGTATTACGCTTCCCGCGGGTTATCTTGGGAGTAGTCTGATAGGGGCGCTGTTGACGTTCTGCGGGTTCGATATCGTGGCGAGTAAAGTGGCTAGTATCGTGCTGGGCGTTTGTTTCTTGCTGATGTTGTGGTGGGCGAGGAGGGATTGGTTGACGATTGTTACTGTCCTCCTGGCTGTGGGACTGATTGTGGCGTGCTGGTTTATCGCGCATGCGGCGGCGCTGAGGTTCGTGGTGCTGTTTATTGGGGTTATGAGTAGTCTTTATTCGGTTTGGGATATTGTGAGTACCCCTCCCTAACCACCCTGAGAGACAGATGGGATAGAGAGAGAGGGGGAGAAAGGAAAGCTAACGGGAGAAAATAGTGCGATGACCTGATTCTAAGAAAGGTGAATAGCTCTGACGCGAGCGTGTTTGCCAAGCGGTACGGAGGGTCGAGCCAGTGCTGGGGCGTGATCTGGAGCATCATCTCGCTGCTGTTCATGGCCGCGGGGATAGTGGCGGGTATTGCTGCTTTTCCGAGGAGCTTTAGCGAGCAGCAGGATGATTCGAAGAAGTTCATCCCGACCTGATGGAGGAGTTGCTCTGAAGGAGGGTAGCACAAGGATATCATGGATCTCAGGTTGTTTTTAGGCGTTCGGGAGCAAGCAGGCATGCTATGGATTTATACCCGTTCTGGAATCCTGGTTCTTATGGATCGGAAAGGAGGTTTACTAGATTGTCCTTGGTCGGGACCTGGGACCCGAGACTACCCTCAAAATAGGGAGCTGGGAACTGGGAGGACAGGGAGGTCTAATCCCACCACAGTTCTGCATGACGCAACGAAGTCTATAGCCGATAACTAATCACCGCCCCGGAGATCTGCCCGCAGTTCTTGGAAACAAAACACACCACGCACCGCACTCTAGCGTGAACCACATGGTACCCAATTGCCCGCATTTCCCAACACCTATGCCGCGAATGCTGTTGGTGACCTGGTATGCTCGCTGACATAAACCGTAGCCCGCGCTTCACCATAGTCATACCTACTGCGGCGGTCCATACAGCGGCGTGACAGGATCACACGCCGTCTTGAGCGGGATCGACGCCTCACCGTCATGCTGGGTCGTGAAAACGACCGGATTCTGCCCTGCCCTCTTCGCCTTCCTCCTCTGGTGCGTCTCGACACACGCCGTGACAAAGAGGGTAAATCTCGCCAACCTGTGTCGTATGTATATATATCAGCAACCCATTATCCAGAAAATAGTGGGAGGGGACTGCACATGTGCTAAGGTAGGTCGGTAGGTAGGCACTAACATCAAAACCGCAAACAACCAAGCAACAACCCTCGCCGCGATCGCAAGCTCCTCATACGCCCTCGCATCCCCGTCCAACTCGAGCGCCGCCCTTTCTCCCTTCACGCGAATAAACTCCCGTAAATACACCCCGACCCGCCGAAGCTTCCGCGCCGCGCCCGTGTTCGCCGCCCGCAGCCACGCGCAGGCGAGCCAGAAGACCAGCTCCAAGGAGACTTGGAGGCCGGGATGTTGCCACCAACAGCACCCTTGCCGGAGGCCTAGCTCAATGACGAACTGGACCGTGTCGAAGAGGGTGATGAGTACGAGCGGGGTGAGGTTCGCGGCCAGGTCGACGGCGGGGGGGTAGTCGAGGCCGAAGCGGGCGCGCTCCGCTTTGTAGGCTAGGATAACGGAGGTTTGGAGGGGGATTAGGGAGAGACAGAGGACGAGGGAGAGGGTGCGAAGGATGGGTTCGGAGACGCGCCTGCGCTGGGAGACGGGAAGGGGGGAGGGGGGAAGGGGGTGATGGTCGGGCTGGCCCATACTGAAGTGAGGAGGGGTGCTGCAGAAGATGAAGATGACACTGGGAGACGGGGTGGATGGTGTTGATGTCTTTCCATTTCTGCTCATTGAAAGAGAGGCAGGTCCTTGAGGGCTTTTCAGGAATGCACATGAAGACAGCACACTTTCTCAGTAGCCGTGATAGTGAATAGAGCTTAATAGGGGAAAGCCAGCCCTACAGCCGTTAACCTCCTACAATCTAATAGCGATGAATATGCTGGATAGGGGAAGTCAGTCCTACAGCCGTTAACTGGCTCCTTGATACGTTGTGGTGGCGTCGTAGGAGGAGCTGAACATAGCCAAGCTCCAAACCGACACTAACACCATGTGTGGCGCGGCTGAGTCGAACTTCTTCATGCTTGCTTTGCAGTTGAGTGGTCTTTAGTTTATGGTAAGTCAAATACTTAATCTCCCGATATCGACCACTTACTTCCTCCGTGAAGAGAGCCAAGGCGAGCGAGATGTCCGGGCAATTGTGAGAACCAGCGAGGGCAAACACCTTGTTCGAATCTCCTGAATTGATTTGAGGTCGGGTTTTAGAACAGAGCGGCAGCACGTGCAATTGGATCGTTCCGAAACGATGCTTCTTCGGCGCTCACTCAGTATGTCGGTCCACGAAACCTGGTGAGCGTTATTCGGGTCTTCGTCGCCGTTGCGTCCCAAGTGAACAGTGAGAGGAGATACCCTGGAATCCTTTATTCGGACTGCAATCTAGAAGGCGGAAGGTAAAAACGCCAGAACGAAGGCAAACCCAACTTTCATGACCAACATAAACGTATTTTCGTACACACCATTTCGCCCACGCCCAATCACCCCGAGGTCCTAGGAAAAGCGGTCCCCCTTTGGGCTCCTAAACGGCACGCTCGCCTCGTATTTGCTCTTCTCGAACACCCTCTGGTCCTCGGTCGCGGGCGCATGTCGCGTCGGGGCCGGGTCGTTGTTGGACTCGTAGCTGGGCGAACCGGCCATATCCGTCCGCACCGGACTGCCGTTCGTGTTGCTGTTGCTCGGGGTGGTGGAGCCGCCCATCGTGGCGGATGATAGCGGTCGGCTGGGCACGTTGTCGGAGTACTCGAGGGAGTCGATCATGGACTTCTTGCGGCGGTGCTCGTCGAGGCGGGCCTGGCGGTCGGCGTTGATGCCGCGCTTGGCGAAGACGTAGGCTCCTGCTCCGGCTGTGGTGACACGGTGGTTGTTAGCAAGTCGACATGTTGACGGGATTGGGATGTGTTTCTCACCGACGCATAGCGAGCCCATGCCCACCCTGTTCAGCGGCAATTGTCAGTCTAATGGGAGGTGGTGTCAATGACGGCTTTCGGCAGCGTACCAGAATGATTTGACCTAAGACATGACGATGGTTAGCTCGTGGTAGCAGCAGGGCATTGCAGGCCAAGGGACAGACAGAACTTACAGTGTTCATGGCTAAGGTAGGGAAATGAATCAATGTCTGATCTCTATGTTTCTTGTGGTAGTAGGGAAGTTCAGAGGAAGAAAAAGTTCGTCTGAAAATGCTTGTCGGATGAAATGGCCTGATGACAAGAAAGTCAGAGCTTCTAGAATGTCTAGTCGCACAGCTATCTTTTGGCTTGTCCACTGTTTCCCGCGTCCCCGTCACGTCACAGACATGCAGACGAGCTAAAGTCGGGTCCGGTTACTACAGTCGCCTTATCTTATCGTGGCATGCCGGCTGTTGGTCCCGTGCTGGGGAAAGGAGGAGTGCCGCGCTTTCCCATCGGCAGGGTCCACGCTTCGGATCTGGAACTAAACAGCTTCAAGTCTAGCGGATGCATCTTGTATGAGACGCGAGCTCTTTACAACCGCAGTTTGTCTATTATTTAGAAGCACATGTTCTTTCGTTTGGTGTGGTTGTTGTTGAGTCCTGGCGGCCAATGGCGGCTCAGGTTGTCACGCCTCATTCCCATCCGTCGCCAGCGGACACTAAGCTGGTTGTGTGATCCTAGGAAAAGGGATTGGACGGTGCCTGGATGGTGGCACATCAAATTTGTTCGTATAGACATTGCCATCCTCCTTGTTGGTGATTCTATCCAGGAGAAACGGATCAGATACGAGCATCATTTGCGGCGGAGTAAAGACCCGAACGTCATCCACGTCCAGAATTCATGAGGCCAGCGTCTGCCAGCTGCAGCGACGAGCCACAGCTGCCAGCCACAACTGTCGGCCAGAGGGGTCTCAATGTACAATTGTGGCGCTGCTTTTCTGTAACACGCAGCATTTCCCCATCTGGAAGCGACGAATCGACATTCTTGGTTTCCAAATATCGATCTGCATTCTTCCTTTTCAACAACAGACATTCTCATTTCTCCGCGTCCAACACGCATTGACACGAGGTTACTCTCCCAAAGCCACTCACTTAGACACGGACACCATTCCATTTCTGCGTCGCGGCAAGTTGTCGTCTGACCTTCACTGTCTTTTTTGAACTAGACGGGCTTGCATTAGCTTTAATACAGGAGTTCCGGATTCTGACCCCTCCACCCGATCCGTGATCTTTCTGGTCCACGTAAAGCATCACGACACGACAACGACAGCTACGACTCTCTTCATGATTTTATAGCGCCGGAACCCTGCGAACGAACTTGCAGGCTAGTGGTGATGGGCACGACAACTCAGGGACCGCACCGCTTGTCGAGCTAGAGCCTCCATCCTTACCCCCGACCATACCGAACCGACCTCGAGCAGCTTCCCCATAACGATCGACCATCCGCTGCCATGGAACCACGAACGAGCAACGGAACAGATGGCTCGTCCATCAGGCCTGTATCTGCGCTCCTGGCGCGTTTCGAGAACATGGCCAAACCAACCGAACCTCAGGCCGGGCCTCCTCCTCCGCGCACACGGTCACCCTCGCCAGCGCCACCCACTCCGCTGCCAGACAAAGTACGAGACGGACTGCCAATACCGAGCCAAGGGAAAGAGCCTCCAGCGGTGCCCAAGACCCGGCCAGCAATACAGAGCAATAGCAAGTCCGACGGTCCAGGTCTTCGAGCCCCCAATGCCACTCAAAGCGCCCTGCTGTCACCACATCGTCCAGTGTTCCCTCCGCAAAACAACACCCCCAATGCGCTTCATACTCCAGCCCTTACTCTTGACCCTCCACAGTCACCGCCGAAAGGGAACTTTGACATTGCCGTGGGGGAACAGCCCCATTTCCTGCACACAGACTCGCTCATAAAACCTCCCATCTCCCCTGCCACCGGACCGAAACCGTTCAAGATTCCAAGCCGACCTATCACTCCAACACTGGAACCGGGGCGGTCCCCTCGAATATCTCCATCCCAGCCCCCTTCGCCTCCGCCACCCCGACGGTCAGCTGAGCTCAGACGGGAGCGGGAGAAGCCAACACCGCCTCCGATAAATCGGGCAGAGAAGCCTACAATACCTTCAAAACCAGTCAAAATAGGCGAAACTGGGCGGACATCGGAGGTGAAGAGCCGCGTGGAGGACAAACGGTCGCCCTTCAACAGCCCGCCCAGCAGCAGCGCGACGACGCCTGAGGACGACGAAGATGTACCGCCTATGCTACCAACTCGCCCGCGACCACAGCCGGCGGCTGTATCCCCGCCGGAGAAGCTTGCTAGGGCCAGCACTTACCAAGTGGGATTCGAGCCGCCTCCGCTTCACCACTCGATTGCAAATAGAAGGAGGGAACGCGAGGAGATAGGGCCAGGATTCAGGGGGGCGGTTGTACCGCACACCAATGGTGAAGTACGACCGACGCTACCTGCAAGGCCACAAAACCCTGTAGACCAGCCAAGGGGCCGCAATGGTGTAATGTCCATGTTGCCTCCGCCACGGCCTCCAAGACCTGCCGTGAACACAGGGAGCCACGACGACAATAGCCTTGGAATGCCGCAGAAGCGAGTTGCTTCTACTCCTACGACGATGCAGCCCCCCCCAACCATGTTGCGGATGCATGGTAGGTCCAATACTGTGTCCCACAGAAAGCCTGGGGAGTTCCGAGTGCCATCTTCGGTCGTCGAGCCTTCCAATTCGGTAACAAGACCTTCAGACCCCCTAATAAGCAGTGTATCGAAAGCACCGAACGGTGCTCAGGTCGTTACCGCTGCGTACCCCGACACGTCAAAAACCAACCGCAGGCCACCGTACATCAAGTCTGGTGTTCACGAGGTACCAACGAAATATGACTCGCGCATATTTGACGTCTGCGGAGAGAAGGTCTGCACTGGCGGAACCTTGACCCGGGTTTGGAGTTTACTGGACGGGGAGATGCTCATGAGCCTGGCGATGGGTGAGGGCACGAAAGCGACGGCACTGTCTTTTAAACCTGGCGCCAATGTCGATGAAGAAGGGGTTCGGGTCTGGATAGGTACCAGTATGGGCGACATTATGGAGGCGGACATCGCCACACAGAGCATCATGCCGAACAAGGCGGTGGCGGTACACGGCCGTCACGAGATCATCAAGATCTACCGGCATTACAACGAACTTTGGTCTCTGGATGAGGGCGGCACGCTTCACGTATGGTCACCCGACAGCACGGGAGTTCCGAACTTGGCAAACAGCCCGACCCAGACATTCCGCGTCCCTAGGGGACATTCATTCTCGATGGTCGTGGGCGACGAGCTGTGGTATGTGACGGGCAAGGATATTCGCGTCTTCCTGCCGTCGACGGGCGGCGATACGCAGTTCCAGGTCTTGATACGGCCATTGGGACAGGAAAGCATCGGCGAAATTACTTCGGGCACCCTGCTCCCCTCCGACCCAGACAAGGTGTTCTTTGGCCACAACGATGGCAAAATTAGCATATACTCGCGCGCGGACTACTCCTGTCTGGAAGTGGTCAGCATAAGCACGTACAAGATCAACTCTCTCGGCGGCGTCGGCACGAACATCTGGGCGGGCTACAACACCGGGAGAATATGTGTCTACGATCTAGGCCAGACACCTTGGGCTGTCAAGAAGGACTGGCAAGCACACGATAATCCCATCGTAAGGATACTACCGGACCGGGCCAGCTGTTACAAGCTGAATCGGTATCAAGTGGTGTCTCTCGGCGCTGACAACATGGTGCGGACTTGGGATGGCCACCTGCAAGAGGACTGGCTCGAAGCCGAGATGAAGGCCAAAGATGTGGACTACTGCGACTTCAAGAAACTCAAGGCCCTGGTCATGACCTGGAACGCGGGTGCCTCAACCCCCAACAGCCTACGATACTCCGAATCAGACTCTACCTTCATTCAAAACCTCCTCCAGAGCAGCGGCTCACCCGACATAATAGTCTTCGGCTTCCAGGAACTGGTCGACCTCGAAGACAAGGCAGCAACAGCAAAACGCTTCCTCAAACCCAAAAAGAAAGAAGGCTCGGACCAAGAACGCATGAGCCACCAGTACCGCGACTGGCGAGACTTCCTCGTGCGCAGCCTTGACGACTACTTGTCTGGCGACCTCTACCACCTCCTTCACACCGCGCCGCTAGTTGGCCTCTTCACTTGCATTTTCGTCAAGGCCGACCTGCGAGACCGCATCAGCAACCTCGGCAGCGCCGAAGTGAAACGTGGCATGGGCGGCTTGCACGGCAACAAGGGCGCCATCGTAGTGCGCTTCATGATTGATGATACGTCAATGTGCTTCGTAAACTGTCATCTTGCAGCGGGCCAATCGCAAGCTAATTCCCGCCATGCCGACATTGCAGCGATACTGGAGACGGCCATCTTCCCCGTCGAGCGCGACCAGTCCAAGCGCATGGACAGCTTCATCGGCGGAGGTGACGGGACAATGATCCTCGACCATGAGCTTTGCCTAGTCAGCGGCGACCTGAACTACCGCATCGACACCATGACTCGCGACACCGTCGTCACGGCCGTCAAGTCAAATAATCTCGCCAAACTTCTCGAGCGAGATCAGCTCCTCGTCGCCCGGAGACGCAATCCCGGCTTCAAGCTTAGAGCTTTCGACGAACTGCCCATCACCTTCGCACCAACATACAAATACGACGTCGGGACAGATAACTACGACACCAGCGAGAAGAAGCGGTCTCCGGCTTGGTGCGACAGGCTGCTCTACCGCGGTAGAGGGAGGATAGAACAGCTCGATTACGTGAGGCACGAGGTGCGGGTTTCGGACCATCGTCCCGTGAGCGGGAGGTTCTGGTTCACGGTCAAGAGGATCAGTGCCAAGCGCAGGGCGATGGCGTGGATGGAGTGCCAGCAGAGGTGGGAGGACTTGCGGGAGAGGGAGGCTGATGAGGAGAAGTAGGTTATTTTTCCCCGCCGAAGTGTATGATTGGCGAGAGGCGTGCTGACTTCGGTTGAACAGGCTCTACTACCTGACGCGGGTTATTGGATATGAGGATTCTGTTGCGAAGCAGCTGATCAAGTATAGGTCACGGAAGGACCATCGGAGTCCCAGTAAGAATAGGGACTGATGCGCGCCTCCTGCTGATGGAGAATTTTCTGTGTCCTGAACAGAAGGCTGTTCCTGCCACAACATGGGGCATGGCGCCCCTGCATGGGTCGACTCGTGCAGCACTGGACTGATGACGAGGGGTTGGATGGAATCGCTCGATCAAGGCGAGACCGTGAGGACGGCCTGTAACATGGATTGCCACATGCAATCCAGGCAACTCGCAGTGCGGAGCGGAGCGAAGCTGCAGGAGCCGCTGCCCTGTTGATGATGGATGATAATGAATCATACTGGCGCAAAGACTAAAAGGGGCGTCGCAACTCGGAAGCCGGATTGGGGCTTTCAAGACACACGTGCTGTTTTAGCATGGCTTACTAGAAGGAGCAAATGAAATTCCAGCCAACAAGCGGCTGTTTGGTTTGTCACGATTTGTGGCTGACTTTTGGCGTTTGTTTAGTCTTCTGCTGATCAGTGATGGTTAGGAGGTCATGACGTCTATGATGTGTGAGGCTGAGACATGCATTTTGCTGCTTGAACCTTTGACCGTTGACACCTACTATACTACAAGCTCATCCACCTTCCAAGCTTCTTTACAACTAGACGCCACCTCTATCCCAACTTTATCCCAGAAAGCAGCGTTGTCTCCTCCAAACCAGTTATCCCATTTCACATCTCCTATCACCATCCCACCAAAAATGGTCAAAGACGAGCAAACGGTGATCGAGTATGTCTACCACAAAACTTACCCCATCTATTTACTACCTTGCACTCCGACCAATTAACATTCTGAAACAGGGAGTTCAACCAGTACGTCAACATGACCAAGTCCGAACTAGAGGAATGGCTTCAAGTACGGTCGTTTGCCCTTCACCCTCTTTTCCATTTTCCCTTCTAGTCTACTCTCTCACACATCTTGCACAGACAGAAGCATCCACCACAACAGGGTGGTCCAAGAACGACGGCTCGGGCGAGAGTGTAGGGCACGACAGCGGGCGGCACATTGTTCGGATTCTGGAGAAGAATCCCCAGAAGGACCCTTGTAAGTTTTGAATTCTTTACTGCCTCACCCACCCTTCTCATTACCAGTTGGGAACTGGGGGGCTTGGGGCTTGGAGAACCCAAAAGGTGCTGACGACGGACGGGGGGACATAGCGAAATACGACGAGGAGGATGTAGCCCACATGCGCAAGGTGGTGAGCTACTGCAAGCGGCACCTGGCGCAGGAGGGGGAGGCCAAGAAGGATACGGGGAGTAAGAGCTACAGGAGCCTGAAGAACTGGGGACATGATGCGCTTAAGGAGTAAGGACGTGGTACGGGAGAAGGGCGGATGTGGGAAGGGGATGGTAAGGTAGGGGAGAATGGAAAGTGTTGTGGAAGTTCACTGATGGGTGGAAGTTCACTGATGAGTGGAAGTTCACTGATGGGTGGAAGTTCACTGATGGGTGGAAGTTCACTGATGGGTGGAAATTCGGAATGAGGAGATAACAGTCTGTGGTGCTGTGAGTTCGAACCCCCTCGGGCAATGTATCACAGCACGAGAGACATGATAGGGTATAGGTATATATATGGTTCTATCAGTTTACAGTATTAACGTCAAACTAGTATCATGTACATCGTCCTCATATCTCATCCATTGTCAAAAATCAGTCAAAAGTCCGTAGAAAAACACCACACCGCGAGGCGTCTCTCTCACAATCTATCAAATCCCCCCTTACAACCCAACCACTACCCCCAGTCCAAGGGCTAATATCCCCCCAACCAAGCCCCAAACCACCCCCTCCCGTCCGCCCACCGCGCCTGCATCAGCGACATACGTCGGCCTCGGCTTAGCAGAGGTAGTAGCAGCCGGCTGGAACGAGCTTGCCGTAGCGGGCGGCGTGGGTGCGGACCCGACACCGCCGTGTCGGGAGACACTGCTGCTCGACTGGCCCCCATGACCGCCCGGTTTGCCGCCGCCGCCTTGTCCTCCGTGCCCTCCGTGTTGGCCGTGGCTGCCGGGCGTGTTGTGGGAAGCGCAGTCTTTACCCGCGCCCCCGGGACCGCCGCCACCGCCGCCGGGGCCACCCTTGCCTGAGGTATTGGGCATGTGGTTCGCCGGCACGGGCTTGGTGGGGCCCGGCTTCTTGCCTTTCTCTTCTCCTCCCTTTTCTGCTTCCTCCTCTGGGCATTGCTCCGCCTTCTGGCCTCCCTTGTCCTTGGCGTGTTCGTTCTTGGGCTTCTCTTCTTTCTTGGGGGCGGCGGCGCCGGCGGCGGCTCCTTCGTGGTGCTTGTCTTCCTCCTCCGGCTTCTCTTTTTCCTTAGGCTGCTCCTCCTCCTGGTGGGCCTCCATTTTCTGGGGCTTAGCCTCTTTGTGGTGTTCCTCCTCTTGCTTGGGCAGTTCGTCATGGTCCTCTTCTTCCTTGGGTTGCACCTCGTGGTGCTCCTCCTCCTTGGGTTGCTCTTCACGGTGTTCGTCCTCTTTGGGCTTCTCCTCCTCCTTGGGTGCTTCCTCGTGGTGCTCCTCCTTCGGCGGCTCTTCCTTATGCTCCTCCTCCTTAGGTGCTTCTTCCTCGTGCTTCTCCTCCTCGTGATGCTCTTCCTCCTTAGGGGGCGGCTCCTCGTGTTTCTCCTCTTCGTGGTGTTCCTCTTCCTTAGGGGCTTCCCCTTCATGATGCTCCTCTTCAGGCTGAGCCGGCTCCTCATGTGCAACCTCCTGCTCCTGCTCGAGTTCAGCCTCAACCTCACCATGACCCTCTTCCTCGTGTCCTCCCTCTTCTGCTTGCTCTCCCTCACCCCAACCACCCTCCTCAGCTCCTTCACCCTCATTCTCCTCCTCAATCTCCTCTTCTCCACCTTCACCTCCCCCACCCCATCCACCCTCTTCCTCTTCCTCCTCTTCCTCCTCGCCCCTTTCCTCACCCCCCTCCTCAACAGCCTCAGCTCCTCCACCACCACCACCACCCCCCTCTCCCCCACCATGTTCCCCACCCCCTCCTCCTCCCCCGCCTCCGCCTCCGCCTCCATGCACCCCCTCTCCCTCCCAGCTCGGTGCTTGCTTCGCGGGACTGTGCCCGAAACCTGCATCAGGGTGCGATAAGGGCCCGATCTTATTGTGGAAGGGAGGATGTGGAGGCGGATGAGGAGGAGGAGGGAAGTGGTGTGGAGGATGCCAAGGCTTACCGAACCATCTCTTGTCCTTGTCGTCGTCATCCTCTTCTCCGCCTTGGACTTCGTGTTGTTTGTCGTCGGAGTGTTGTTGTTTCTTCTCCTCCTCCTCGACCTTGTTCCACTCGATGGCTTGGTGTTTGTTGTCGTCGACTTTGTCGAAGAAGTCGTGCTTGTCGGGCTCGATATTGTTGGTGTTGGTGTTGGTGCTGCCGCCCCCGGACTCGGTGGCGATGACGGAGAGGGCTAGGCAGGAGCCTAGGGTGATGACTGAGAGTTTCATGGTGTCGGTGAGTGATGATGATGATGTGTGAACATTGACTGAAGTGAAAGAAAGAGATGGATGAAACGCGATGAGTGAGACTGTTGAAGAAGTACGGAAGATAGGTTCGGTTCCGATGGGGAAATAAGGATGAGAGAACGGACGAGGAGAACATCCTCCACGGCGTGTTTGGGTTAAATATGTTCTGCACTTCGTCCTGGAGTTCGGTTGAAATGGTGGTGGATCTTTTCGTCTTGGAATTCGTCGTCGCATGCGGGCTGCTACGCTTCGCTCGTTCTGGGTAGACGGGGCCGATCAACATGCCCCCTATGCCAGTGGTAGAGTATGTTTAGACACATCGTATCTGGAGATATGCAGACCAAACGATGGAGTGACAACCCATGTACAGACGAAGTTGAGCTCGGATGGGGCCTGGAGGTGGTTGAAGGAGAGATCTGCATTGGGCAAAACGCTGTTCCTTGGGTAACTCACTGTGATGCTCTCTGGTGGTGTCGGCCAGCCGTTCTCCCTGCTTTGAGTGATAAAGTGTATAGCAAAGTCGTCCTCGAGCATGTCCAGTTACAGTAGGGCCAATCAGGTCGTCTGATTCATGTAAGTCTGAAGGTCCACTTGCCGGATTGGGACGGCACTCGACGACATGCTTTTGATGTCCTGCATGTGTCTTCCCATAATAGCACAGAACTCGTAATCGACGTCTTGTTCTTGTCTGAAAGTTCGGATGGATGGTAGAGTTAGGCTCAGATGTAGGCCAGGTGCAATAACTGAACTTACCAGACGTCGTCCGAAGACCCTGAGTAAGGGCGAACATTGGGCCAAGCATGGTTTCCTCTGAAAGTTTGGATGGCGCACGTCGAAGTGACAAAGATGTGGATTAAGAAAAGAGGACAGAGCGGGAGTTGACTTGTGTGGTATGAGTGTGGTTGGTCATGTACCACAGAAACTTTCGAGAAGACAAATTCCTCGTGTACTACATGTAGGCTTTGTGCCTGTGACATTGATACACAGAGAGTGCTGTCATCACCGACGCAATGGCTCGCAAGTCTCGAACCGATTATGGAAAGAATGTTGAGATGGTATTTGGTCCAGTCGATCTGAGATTGATTTCGGGCCTGTACCGGGTAGCAGACACTCTGGACGCAAAAGAAGGATTCTGATCTTCAACTCAACTATCTCTGGCTGAAACTCAGGAGAACCGCCTTAAGCTTAACTCCTGCTTGGATGGAGCTGCATGCATATTCTGCAACAAAAAGTCACATGGTTCACAAAGACATGCAGACTGGTGCTCAGTGGAGTCAGATCAGAGTTGAATTATACCTGCGCAACCTCCAAAACTATAGCACTGATTGATCATCCATCAAACTGGCTTTCCCATCAGAAAATAGAATCTTCTTCATCATGCCACAGTTTCCTTGCAGCCGAGTCGCCTGAAATCCCCTTCGTCTCCTAACACTTCTGGTTAAATCCGTAAGGCCAGGTGTTCACTTTTGTGACGTTATCCTGGACGTACACGTCGGGAGTCAGGTCGAAGTTAAAGATTGTGCAGGTCCACTGGCTCTTGACTATCATCGAATGTCAGCTTAGGAGCACAGTCAAGGGTGGGTGGTTAAGATGCAGAGAAAACTTACTATAAGAAATGAAGATAGACTTGCACCAGGTCAGACCAGTGCAAATGCTGTGGCAAGCCCGGTGCGTGGTCTCAAAGCCGGCTCCATCTCCAGTCTCGATGTTGTTGAACTGCATTCGGTAAGTCAGTGCGAGGTGTAACGGCAGGTCGGATATTCAACTCACAACGTAGTGACCATGCTTCGTGGTGAAGTCGGCATTGGGAGCATAGTTGACCCAGCTCTGCATGGGAGCGACGTGTGTCTCTGTGCAGTTATCGGCATTGGAAGTCCCTTCAATCAAAGAGTGAGTTGAGCCGCCAGGCTTCTATCCCCTATCTTGACGGCCCTCGACCGTAACATCGGGAATTGAGCCATCAGGCTTGTAGCCCCTATCCTGGCGATCCTCGACAGTGTGGCTTGAAGATGAGCCATCAGGCTTATGTCCCCTGTCTTGACGAACGATGTGAGGGGGAGCAGGGTGGAGAAGGAGGCGCTCATCTTGGCCGTTCCCAACGGTGGCAAGTGCCGGCGTTGATCCGGCAGGGTGGGTAGGATGAGGAAGCAGGAGAGCCAGACCATCGCCCTTCACCATGCGCCTATCTTGGCCGCCCGCGACGACAGCTGTCAGAGCTGAGCCGTCAAGCTTGTATCCCCTGTCTTGGCGGCCGGCAATGTTGACTGGAGTCGGAGATGTTCCGTCGGGCTTGTATCCCCTATCCTGACGGCTCTCAAGGGTAGTGCTGGGCCCGTTGAAAGGATTTGGAGGCGGGTTGCAGAGAAGGTTGTAGCCTCCGAAGGGTTCGGCGTACTGGTCGTAGACAAACAGTGCGGGGTTGATGCTGATATCCCAGTTAGTATAGGTGGTGGTGGAAGTGGAGTGAACAAGGACAGACTCACATGGCGTCGAGGAAGATACAAGGACCACCGTCGTTGGTAACTGGATGCCAAGCGGTTAGTAAAGAAATCCGGTGATGATAGGTGTTTATCGTCACAAGAACATATCCAGGTGGTAGGGAATACTTACCGAAGTACGCAACGCAGCGATCGTACTGGTTACACTTGTACTGGCACTTCATCGCCGTGTAAGCATCAGCAGGCCCACCAATGGTAGTGTTCGAAAGCTATGATATCACTCGTATCAGTCATCAAGGAGCTGTACCAGAGCTAAAGTAGGTGTACTCACGCGGTCATCTTGTCCGCCAAAGATGTCGTGGGCGATCCTCCAGGCCGGAAGGAGCTGGTAGTGAGTCGGCTTGTCGATTGCCGAGCCGTGACTGGGAAGGGGAGTGACAGTGGCATAGGCGGTGACCGGGAAGCTTCCGTCGGGATACGGGTAGGGCACGGCCGGTTCACCGGTGATGCAATTGGGAGAGGCAGTCTTGGTGGGAGCCGGGGCGGCTGTGACCAAGGCAGCGAGGCCGAGGATGGCCAGCACGTACCGGCGGAGCGCCATGTTGGAACGGAGTGGGCGATCGAGGTGTTGGGAGAGACTTGCAGATTTTAGTGGATTATGTGATGAGGTAGCGAGTGGTATAGCCGAATGTCTGTCTAGGTATCTTGAGTTGGGTTGAAAGGGTTGTGTTTGGAGAAGAAGAGAGAGAGAGGATGTACGGAATTTGCAGTAGAAGACTTGCTTTAATGGAGCGAGGGTTTGAGTGAATCACTCGGTTCTCAAATGTCCAGTTGTCCGATTCGGATTCGATATCAGGAAGGTGCCCTGTAAGTGAACGGTTTGAGGAAGTACAGGACGGTCAGTTGGTTCCTTCTGCCTCAAGTGGTGAGTGTTTGGAAGGAGAGCAGAGGTCCAGATCAGAATGAAGATTTCGATAGCCGATACGCTTGCCAACTCGATTTCCAGGTTCTCCTTCCAATTGGCGTTTGTTCCATCAGTCAAGTGAGTAGAATGTTAGGAAGGGCAGGAGCGAGGACAGTGAATCCTAAGGGAAGCAACCTTGCCCTGAACCATTTGCTCGTACTTTCCATTCACCTTGAGGTCGACCTCTTACATCATCACCACTTAACTTTTAGCACCCTAATTCTCTCTTTTTGGCGAGGATATGCGCACCGGCCAAGGATTTACCGTGACTGACGACATTTGCGAAGAAGAAAAGGACAGCACAGGGTGGTAGAACCTTCATCACGATCCGTGGGATAATGAATGATCCAGCGGATAATGGCTGAAGTCCAGTTTGCTTGCCATCCCCGGATTCTCGCTGCAAGCACTTTAATTGCCCGTACCTGACTTGGTGACCGCGACATTGCCTCCTGACGGCTAATTGCACCTCGCTCAGGAACAAAGCCCACTGCAACTGGGATATATTTCAGTCACACCCTCCTCTTATATATCTCCGGCCCCTTCCCCGAACTTTTGACTCAATCTGAGGCAATGCTTGACTGTTTGTCTCTCGGAAAACAGCTCCGACATGTTGCACAGGTGTGGTGACTACTGCATTTGCAATGACCAACTGCGCTTAACAGACGAGTCCCAGTACACTTGACTGGTGGGAGCACCGGCAACAAGCAGCCACAACACTCGGTCCGCGCGCTCGCAAAGATGAAGAGCAAGAACCCGATCGCTGTGGCAGGTTCAAGGAATCGACGCCCACTCTTGGCACCTATTCCAGCAGCTTCCGCCAAGGCGATACCCCCTATCAACTCTCGCCGCACAGACTGGCGATAGCTTCATCCAGAACCCTCTGGAATATCGAGCCCCTGAGATTACCCCTGAGATGCCTTAGGCAAGTCCTAGCCACTGTCGTGTATATATAGAGCAGCCGCGAGGCCCTCACAGAGAACACTTTTGAGGGCTGAGCCGTTCAATACAAATCTGTTGTTTCACAATCGCGAGGCACATCTGACCCAGGACCGACGGCATTCGGAGTACAAAGCAGCTGCCCGCTGGTTATACTCATGGAGTGACTCAGGCAGGACGCAGGACGCAAATCACCCCCTGAGTTGGGTATCTCAACGAGCTTCAGCCAGCGACGGACTTGATTGATGTTAGTGACACATGCTTACTGGCCGTCCTTCCAAGCAGATCCTGCTCGCATATCTGGTCCGAAAGCTGTATGGCCTCAGATCTGACCAGCGTTCAAAAACTTGCGGCCACTTTGGCCACTTCATGGGCTTCAGTCAACACAGAGCGGCGAACATTTCAGCTGACGGGTCGCCGAGAATGCCGTCAGCTCGGCTCTCGATACTTCAAACGCTCAGAGCTGCGCAAAAAGTCGATTCGATCCCTCGACTATGCCGAGTCCTCGACGACATACACGAGGCAAAACAACAACAACACAACGTACAACAACAAGGATTCCCCAGTGGTCACCCACCCGAGTACTAGTCTGCCGATGAATGATCTTATCTATAGGAGACCCGAACTTGGTCCTTGCAGGGTATGAAACTGGTAGCCTTAGATCCCATTGGTCGCGCCGTATTAGCCACGCCATTTGGTATTCCTCCACATGGCGCAGAGAGCACCTTCGACCATGGCTAACAGGTCAGACTGACTTTTTAACACTGTCAGCACATATTTTGCGCGCTGAGCCTTGTCTCGCTGCTACAAGGCTTGCTATACTTCAGAGAAGGCATCAAGGGAGCCAACAAAGGCGGCGTCTGCGCTAGCGTCTGTGACTTGTTCTCGAAACCTTCGGGAAGCATGCAGTACATCTGCTAGGTGAGAACGAAGGGTAGGATTTGACCTATTACTAGACAGACACCGACTAAGCCCGGTTGTCAATAATCTACGAGCTGCGTATCTAGCTGCCTATAGACGCAGTTCACGGCGTGATGGGTGTGAGTGTATCTAGGCGGTAGCTAGGCTTCAAAATACAGATCACTGTTGTTTGTCACTACCTAATATTTGATGCGGCTGTAAACCACGAGAATCTAGACACATTCCTTACCCATGCTTCCCTCCTTAATATCGACTAAATTCCCTATCGAAATACTCTAACGTTAACCAACATCTCTATAACTCAATATTTCTCTCTAGATATAAAGACGAATCTGGATCCGAGTGCCAATGATTACAAGTATTACGTGGATTTGTGCGAGTATGTGTGTAGCCGGGGATATTGTCCTGCTGAGGCGTGTCGCTGTTGTTGATAGTGGTCAAGTTTTTTTGTATTGCTGGTGTCCAATGGCGTCTGTGACTTACACTAGATCCAAACCTCACCTGTTGAGTTCGTAGATGATGCGAATCAGGTATGAGTCATGACAGGACAGACCTTCTAGGCCAATCCTATTAAATCAAAATCCATTACAAGATCTGTGATAGTTGTTGGTGATGGGATAAAAGACCAAAGCAAATCATATTGCACTTGCTGTGCGTTGGGGCGCCTATAAATAGCTACTGTACATCAGGTTGAATTAGGCAATTCAGGGGTGACTGCAGGGTGACATTCTCGGCGATGCCCTGAAAACAGTTAAAGCTCAGTGTGCTTCCCCTTCCCAGCGTGCCCGGGAGCAGTTGGACTTCTACCTTACACATTCGACAGAGGCCTAGACATTTCACATCACACAACCCGTCTACTCGCATAACCATCTTTTCCCTTCCATACATCCTTTGCCACAACATTGATCTGCGACCAGTATCATGTCCCTTTGGTGCCATGACTGCGAAGCCTGGCGTCCTTGCCAGCATGACCTCGACGCCATGCGAGGGATCCGCCTTCCGCCAGACATCGCTTCCTGTTGTCTGCCTTGCGTCGTCTATGGCATACGCCACACGAAGCCTTTGCCAGATTGAAAGACGTCGAGGAGCTGTGCGCGACGTCGGACCAAAGAGCATTCGCACGTGCACGCAATGCCCGCCTCATAATGAGCAACGAGGTCCCCGACATGTCGGCGTCAGACGACGTCAAACCCTACTGCATCTGGTATCCAGAAGTCGCCAGCGAAGATACATATCGCAGGCTTGTCAAGACGTATCCGGACATGGTGTATACCGTCGGACGAGCCTGCGCCGTTGCCGGCTATGACAAGCTCTACCAGGAGCTGAACATCCTCCCGGAAGTCTCTATTGCCGAGGAGGCGAGGGACAACGCCTCGGCAAAAGCAGGCTCGAAGGCCATATTCGACCACATCATGAGCCAACCAGTCTGTTATGCTGTTCTGGACGACTACACCAGGACGGCGAATCCCAACAACCCCCGCTGTCCAGCCTTCATGAACGGGGACACGGCCGTGCGGTCCCTCCTAGAAGTGCGTGTGGGCGTTGACAAGTTCAAAGGATGGAGTTTAGGGAAAGAACACAATTTCGATATTGTCGAAGATAATTACATAGCCGAGACATCGTCCAGGATGAGTCACGAGGCCTTCCAGGCCCTCGCTAAGGAGCACGAGGACATGTTGTACACACCTCTGCACCCTCACCTCCCGGCTATCACCAAGGACCCACTGATCCTCATGGCGGCCTACGAAGGCAACCTTGACCGCTACGTGCGTCTCCGAAGGCCGAAGATGCTCCATAGAGAGGCGCAAGCAGTCATTCGCGGCATCTACCACAACACAACATTCGCCAAGTACTGGTCCTTGCAGAACTTCTCGAGGGACGAGTTGATCTCGCACGGCCGCGAGATCAAAAGGGCCACCATTGCGCGCTTCATCATGGTCAATGACCTCTCCCACATCACCCCCTCCAACCCGCATCCAAACGGCATGCCGGGCATGATCCGGTGGCCGCTCCTCCCGGCCGAGGAAACCTTGAGGGAGCTCGTCCGCCGCAGGCCGGACATGAGGCTGCAGGCGGCCATGGCGTGCATCGAGGCCAACTACGAGCGGCTGTGGGACGAGCTGGCGCCGGAGCCGAGGTGGGAGCTGTGGAAGCTGGCACAGCGGCAGTTCGTCACCAGCGCGCAGCAGCCCGTCCGGAGCTACTACACGGACTACCTAGAGCGCCGCGAGGCCGAGATGAAGGCGGCCGAAGCCGAGGCGTGGGAGCCGGAAACCCTCTTGGAGGCCGTGAGGGAGAGCCGCCGCCCTCCGTACTATGGATCCTCTACCATCGGGCACGACCTGTGTGAAAACGCGGCGATAGTCGACAAGGAGCCGACAACAACTTTTTTGCTTCCTGAAATTGGTCCCTTTGGCACATGGGATCAACAGCAGGAAAGCGTCTACGCGGTCGGGTGCCGGGCTGAGTTCGCCGGATGGGAGCTGTACATATGTTCGAGTGAGGAGATGCGGCAGAAGGCCCGGGAGGAGGACGGCTTTTTTGTGTTTAATGAGGATGACTATCCCTGGTCCTTGTATCCACGTCATTACCATGCCCGAGATTATGAGGAGCGTAGGAAGCGTGAGGCGAGGGCGCAGGAGGATGAACCTGCCGACGTGGATTCTGTTGAATATTGTATACTGTGATGGATAAGCTTGGTCGTACCAAGTTGTCACTTTTACCATTTTCAACAGATTCTATATACGTGAACACAAGCAAGTAGGACGACGTGTTCTCGTTCCCGTGCCGCCGTAAACAGCAAAATCAGCCCCCTGGTAAAGGTACTACTAGGGTACCGCCTTATTCTTAGCCCCATGGATAATTGTGTGTTATGGAAATTCCAGCCGAGTCAGTGGGCGGCATGCTGCAACCGATTGTCGACACATCGTCTTCGGAGCTGAGTGGTCGACACGTCGTCTACGGAGCTGAGTGGTCGACACGTCGTCTTCGGAGCCGAGTATCGTCTAGCAGCAAACCGATCGGACCGCAACCACGGCCAATCCATCAGTCTGGGTATGGTGATAGCTTATGCCTCGTAGTGGCGTCGTCTTAGACGCGCTACAGGAAGCCGACGTAGAAGACAGACGGGAGATGTACTTGGGGTTGACAGCCATTGAAGGAGGGTGTAAGGGGTTCTGGCTCACCCTTTTTGAGAGGATTCAAAGACCTCCAGCACTGTTGACACTCCTCGGCGACGCGGTCGGTTGGAGACGGGGGACCTCCCGGGATGGGCACCGAAAAGGGATGCAAAATTGCAAGACACACCGAAAGTCTAGAGATGACGTGAAGTTGGCATATCCATCCCTGTGGGTAGGATAGAACACTTCATCGCTGATGAGGTGAGCAAAAGGCAAAAAAAACGTACAACATCAGGGATTCCCCGGTGGTCTCCCACCCGAGTACTAGTCTGACGGTCACTGGCTTGTCTATGGGAGAGCGGACGGGATCCCGAATTCTCCAGTACCTATGGTCGTACGTGGAGGTGTTGATGCCTCCGGAGGTTATATGTCGCGAGACTGGGCCATGGAGTTGGGAACCGGTAACCCGGGCAGGCTGTTGCTGATCACAACTCAGCCCAGATGGCGACAAAGGCTGGACCGACAGGTCTCCCCTTCGAACAACCGTGGGCGCGCGACCATAGGAAGCGTTCTCAGTCGGGCCGGGTATATCCTGATCACGGACCTCGAGCTGTGAGGGGACCTCTAGCCTGTAGGTATGCAGAGCACGGTCTGATGCCTGCGGACACGGACGCAGCACTGACTGCCGGTCTGATAGGCAGGTATCTCAGAGAAACGGCGCTTGATCTGATCAACCTCGCGGCTGCGTAGGGCAGAGAAGTGTTAAGAAAGGGATCGAGATGATGTTCGAAGGCTGGCCAGTGGTTGATGGTTTGGCGGTTTTGGTGAAATGGGCAGATGATGGCCAGTGATGGCGTCTCAATTGGACGCGTTTAAGCGCTACAGATCTGATAGACAGGGGTTCTGCAGGACCCTGGGGCGGACAACAGCCTCTTAAACTCCCTGTAAGCGCGCCAAGGTGTGGGCCGATATCGCGGCCTGGTGGTCGCGATCACAGCCCAACAGTCAAGTCGGGGTTCGGAGACTAGCTTCGACAGAATTCAGGAGAGTCTGCTAAAGGCGCGGAACTTCCTCGTGGGAGAGAACTGTGACGAGGAATCTCGGAAAGACAGGCGCCGAGTCGGCTGGCTCAGCCGGTTCTTTGTCCTGGTTCTTTGTTGCGGACATAAATAATCCTGATCTAGCCCAGGGGAATTTGAGACATTTCCTGCTCAACTTCCGGCGTCCAAGACCGTCATTGAGGCTCGGGAAGAAAAACCAGTCGAGCTTATGACATGCAATTGACTTGTCAGCTCTGCGTCTACAGACGAGGGCATATATCTTCATGACCTTGAACCATCCAACACGAAGCCAACTGAGCTTCTCAAATGGTGTGGGGGTGACTGCATAGACTCTCACCGTCTCTGCATGGCGCCAAGGCCTTGAAACCTCCGAATCAGGCGAGCGGCAGAAGAGAAGCCATGTACGCTCAAGCCCGTGCTTTCAACGCATATGAAAGCTGCTCATCAAGGTTCTTCGTCACCCGGTAATCGAAGCTGGTGAGCATGAAGAAGGAGTACACGTCTGAAGTCTCCGAAGTATGGAGTGAGGGCGGCGTTTCTTCAGTTCCAACTCCGTGCAGTCCACATTGACATGATGGCACCGCCGTTTCCTTAGTTGGAGAAGATCGACATGCATACAGGCAACGATTTGGCTGTGACTCTGGAGAGCCCGGTGTACAGTACGAGTTGAGAAGGTGTTTAACTGCGGCAAAATGGAGGGCAAATCGAACGAGGAATCAGGCATGAGGTGAAGTATGATGCTAAGGAAAGCTGTTCAGATGAACACAGCACACAATGTGAACTGACCTTGAAGCACACCGGGACTTACACCAAGGGGTGGGGAAGCGCATGAGGGGGAATCTGGACCATCTCTTCTGCTGCATCCGATGTTCAGATCCGGAAGAGGCTCTATCTAATAACTGTCCATTAGTCTCTGCCGTGGACGGCGGGCATGCAAGACATATCGATCTGGATGTCGATAGATATTTCCAAAGCAATGCAGGTGAATACCTAGGGCAAAATATGGCCACAATTCCACAAAAGAGTTGAGATATTCGTACGTACTTGCCTCAGCAAAGTTGTTCTTGGAAGATCGACTGTCGCCTCCGCCTTCCCAAAGTTCCAGACAGACGCACCAGTCACGCAGTCACGCCAACTCTTGAAGCTGATCTGGCTGACCAAACACGGTGGAAGCCCATTCGCTTTCCCCACCTTCTAGAATTCGAAGGGTCCCTTTTCCAAGAACAACAAAAATCACACCAGTCTTCACAGTGTCAGCAATTCTAGCATCTTCTCACTGCAATCGCCATCATTTTTGGATTGTCAGCTTCATTAAGAACACCCGCTGAAGTCGCAGGCATAACGACTATTCCTTACTTACACAGTGCCATAATATGATGGAGATTGGCTTGGTAAAGGCTTGAAGCTGGAATTCTGGTTGTGCCGCGCTTGGCATGACAGTAAATGGGACGGAGCCGAGGAGCACTGTGAAGCTGAATGAATGCGGAGCTGATTCACTTGGCCTAAAACCCAAGGCACCCCACTGCCCTGGTGGACAGCTAATCGCCTCTGCCCAGCAGGCCCAGAGGTCTCTCCTCTATCCCGACAGTGCACCGCCAAGCATCGCTGCAGTCCCAAGAACAGGCCAGGCCGAGCAGATGCACTGATGCAGCAGCACAGCACAACCATTTTTACCAGCTCCGTCTCTTCGCCATCGCCAATTTCGAAACCCAACCTCGCATTGTCACTTGTCACCGCACTTCTCTTTCATCCCATCTTCTTCTGCTCTTTGTCTGGCCTGTTTTCCCTTTCCAGATGCAGTTTCCTCCAATGAAGCCTTTGACGAATTGAAATTCCCATCTGAGATCCTCCTGATCTTTTTGCGTCTCAAGTTTGCCAGGGCAACGCAGCTTTTTGGGAGACTCGGACGCCGCCGACATCAACGGAAAGACGGATTGAGGCACTTGGCCTGGTCGCCGAATCCCATCGAGGGCATCCCCTCTCCTCACGGCCTTGCCCAACATCTGAAACACCAACCATCTGAAAGGGCCACCGCGACTTTACGATCAATAAGACGTGTCTGCGAAGGCCTTGGAGCGAATTCCAAGTTCTACCAAGCACATCCAAGAGAATCCCTTTTTCGGGGTTTCTGCGGCAAGGCAATCCCGTTTTGTCAGCAGGCTTTCTTGGTCTCACGAAACCACCTCCTTTCACCGTCACCGCCGAATCCAATCCTACACCCGAAAACAATCCCAAGTCGATCGACGCATAATATCCATCCGAACGCGATTATTCCCATCATCTAGCCAGAGCTCCTTCTCTTCATCGTCCCATATATTTCTACAACTGATCCGATCCGCATCTACATCCGGACCGATCTCTCGCATTCCATCAATCCTCCGTCTGAAGGTCCCCCTCGCGGCCATTCGAGGCACTTCACGATGAGGGAGGTTAACTTCAGCATCCCGAACGTCAATAAGGCGTCGGTCGGGATTACCACCGCCCTTTACGACCGTCGGGCTCTCGACTGCACTGCGACGCTGCCATTGATCAACTCTCTCAACCATCTCGCCTACCTCACCACGTCATCGGCACGCATCCGAGACATTCTCACAGTCGATGGCGGAATCGAGAGGCTGGTCTGCATCCTGAAGCAGGGTCGCAGCAAAGATATGATGGATTCGTGGAAATGGAACCTCGCCTTCCAGTGTGTCGTCAACATAGGGGTTAGAGGCACCGAGGCTGTGAGGACAAGAGTCGTCGAGGCTGACATGGTTCCCGTCATTGCCACCATTCTCGACAACTACATAAGGGTTACCGAGAAGGTGCGCGAAAAGCATGAAGAAGCGAAGCAGAAGCTGATACAAGACCATCACCACCGCCATCGCAGCCACGAGCAAGGGCGCGTGTCCGGCAGGTCGTCTTCGAGCTTTACCAATAGATCCGACAGGTTCGATGTCGATCAGCGAACCTTCCGCCGCCAGGGTCCTCCTCCCTCAATCGATGTGTCGGCGACTTTCCCCGGCCAATCCTCGTCCTCGACCATTGTTCAATCGAGCTCCGATGCTACGCCCTCGACTGTGCAGTTTCCCATCACCTCTCCCGAACGGCCATCACTCTTTACCGGGCATCGGCATCATCACCATCATCACAGCAGCTCCCGCTCATCCATAATCTCTCCTTCGCGGCAGCTGATCCAACCTCTTGCAAGTGCCGGCCCTTCGATGGATGGCGTTGATGGCTTCCGACCGGTTCGCGATATTGACCGCCTCGGATCCATTACACCCTTCTCCCATGCTCCAGTCACGTCACAGCCGACGTCGCCAACAACTCCTCTACCGCCACCTCAGATCCGGTCGCCGACTGTCCGTCCCGCATCAATACTCGCTCAGCAGTCGAGATCCAGGCGGCGGCCTTCCATCCGCCACCAGCACTCTACAGCGGCCGACTCGGATGATTTGAACGCCGAAAGCGTGCAATCTGACGAGTCGAACGACGCCGAGATGTCTGGCACGGCCGAGATCCAGCCAGCTGTCGGGATTCAGGACGTCAATATGGAGGATGAAGAGGCCATCATTGCCGGTGCCTCTCTTGACCTGACAACACCCACAGTTTCGGAGACGCAAGATACCGGTACCTTCAATATCACGCATCGCGGACCGGTTGATGGCAGTATCATCAACACCGCTGCTCCGACCCCGGTTCCTGCCATTGGTCTTTCGCCAAACCGGCCAGCTATGGTGACCCCGCCTCAGCCTCAACTGCCAAATGCAAGTGTCCCGCGCTACCTGCTCGACCGCCAGGTCACACCGAACCCTCAAATGATAGCCGCCATGCCAAGGGAAGAAGACGTCTTGATGTCGCTGCAACTGCTCGCCTACGTCTCTAAATACTGCAATCTCCGTAAATACTTCCAGAAGAGCCACTTGGTTCCCCGGCTCAAGATCGGCAAGGAGATGCAGCTGCTGGATGGCGTTGACCCGGCCGTGCTCGAGGCCGAGATGGAGGACGACGAGGAAGAGTACGAGGAGGAGTACCTGCTCCCGAACGACCTCAACATCTTCCCGCTCGTCGAGAAGTTCACGGTGCGGTACCACAGCACGGACATGCAGTACTGGGCCGGGGTGGTTATGAGGAACCTTTGCCGCAAGGACGACACGAGAGGTGGGATCCGACAGTGCGCCTACTACCAGTGCGGAAAGTGGGAGGAGTTCACACGTCAATTCGCTAAGTGCCGCCGATGTCGCCGAACGAAATACTGCAGCAAGGAGTGCCAGAAGAGCGCGTGGGCCTTCCACCGCCACTGGTGCATCGCCGCCCAGTCTTGATTTTCAAATGCTGGCACTTTATCGAATGGCGCTTCTGTTTTCTGCTACACGCCTTGTTTGCATGATACCCAATCCCCACCGGAAGCACTGGCGGTGTTCCGGCCACTGTCCGAGGTCGTTGGACCTACATGAAGCTTGCATGGCGTTGCATATAATCACGCCCCCCTATACCCATGGAATTGAGCCGCATCTTGCGAATCAGGTATATCTCACCCGGCATGGCGTTGCATGATACCAGCTGGATTTGCCTGGTCTTCAACTGGCCGAGACGGCTTACGAATTGGCGGTTTTCTGTTTTAATGACACCTCGACATTACCTCACACACACCACCTACACGGGGTGGCATCGCCTGGACCTGGAGCCAGGTGTCGCACCTAACACCTATCGGCAATCATGGTCCCTCTACCAACCTACACGTGGGACCTTTTGCGCTCCCCGACCGTTCGCAACAACCCCATCAAGCGGACATCACTTTGGTCTGCCTGGATAACCTACCATCCGAACTCTCTTCTACCGCGTCCTCGGATGTTCTCAACTGGATTCTTCTTTGCTATAGGACAGGCATGGGACTGGCGTCTACTGTGTTTATAATGATCTGGGTTTCCTTCTCATTCGTGCGCTGTCCTTTCCCTCTGACCCCGATGAACCTTTGGATCACCCATAAATGGTTGGCTAAATGCACTACTCCTCTCTCTCACGAGTACGGACGACCTTACGATGATTGAAGGGTCCTAAGCTGATTCGAGGGAGGAAAGAACGGATGTCATGGAGAAGAGAACAGAGAGGAAATGGACACAATTGGTACCTAAGGTACCTACCGAATGGGGAAGGAGGTGCAAAGGGCTTCCTATATACGAGGAAAGGGGAAGAAAGATCGGACTGTGAAGCAGTGGGGATCACTCGGTGACTGGGAAGATCGAGAATGACTGCACGTTTCTTTAATCAAGAAAGGTTGCAAATGACGGTCAATGTATATGTTTATTCAATCAAAGAGGGAATGACTTTTCAACAAACCTTATGTGCAAGCTGCCGATGTGCTGCTGTATGTCCGGGAACTACCTCCTGAAACTCGCCGTGCCTCCTAGTATCTCTCACGATTGCCACCTGGCCGTCGTATATATTTGGCAAGAAGGGCCGTAAATCTTGCCCCTGGCGGAGCAGCTCCGGCCTAGGTTGGGTGATATGCAATCAATATGCTCGACTCGGTGCTGAAATTCCTGGGCAAGAGGCAACACTTTTGTCGACGGACACTGCTGTTCAGCTGTCCTCTTCCGCTCTGGATAAGCATAAGGTAGAGAAACAGCCTGGATAGGTACTTGTGACCGATAGTAACTCACCCGATCTTTCATTTACAGCCTTCCTCATGTGCAAACTAGACCAAATCATCCAGTTCCCCTTTTCCGATCTATCTATCTCCTCCATGTCTCTCGAGCATGGGAGTCACCTACCTGCTCCCAAGCCGTCCCGTGACATCCAACATCAAGCCTACCGAGCAAGCCAAGCATAACAAGCCGGAGCAGAAAACGTCTGACGACTGAGATTGCTACTTCAGCTCGGCTCGTGCAGTCGATCCATCCCTCTGCCTAATAACCCTTTGCAAAGGCTGGAGACGGCCTTGATCGCTGGGGAGTTACGAGTTGGCTCGGTTGCACCTGGCACTGGCGAAACCCCTAGGAGGCGATACTCTGATCTTGCCAAATGGTCGAAGGGCAGGGCAGTTATAAAAACCCCAGGTCGTAGCTGCTGAATTTGACCTCTGCACATGTCCGTTCCGCTCTCCTCACAACATCCATGTCTCGTTCCGTTCTCCAGACACACATCTTTCACATGAGGTAAAACGGTCATACAGAGCCAAGTAAACATAGCATGTTCAAAAGTCCTTTGATATTTCGAGCAGACACCCTACGCTAAATGCAACGACAGACCCCCTTTCTCCTTTGCAAGCCAACCTGCACCTAACACTCCGGGATGTCCCTCGTTCCCCATACAGTTATATAAAAAGCCAGATAAAATAAAAGAGAACTCGATGATGCTGATGAGCAGGCCGTTCCGTTATCCGTTGTAGTAGTAGTGGTATCATGATGTTGGTGTGTTTTCCTCCCTTCGCGTCTCTGCCTCTCTCCCTCTCTCTCCGTGTTCTTCCACCTATGTGTCTCTGGGTGCATGCTTCGTTATTTCTCCTTGAACACCAGGCACCTATGACCTTCTCCTCCCACTCCGTCCACTGTCACTCCTCTCTCTGTTACTTCCTCCCTGCGCTTGGGTGCTCGGAACGTGCGCCGCGCTCCCGCTCCTAATCCGCCCGGCATCGGCGCCCATCCGCACGGCGTCGCTGTAGCTGGGTATGGGCGGGCTTCGTTCGCCTCTCCTCCTGCCTCCCGGCACCGTCGCGCCTCTACTGCGATTGGTGTGGTGTATGAACGGCCTGTTGTCCTCCTCCTCGCCTCCGCTTCCCCTCCCGTCGCTCTCGTCGCTGCCGCTGTCGTCCGAGTTTTCGGGGGAGGTGTATTCTGGAGGCGGAGGCTGGTGTCGGCTCTCCGCACCACCCTGTTGTTGTAAGCCCAGTCCGACATTCTGGCTCGGATGCGGGTGCGGTTGTATAACCGGTCCCGGGCTACCGGTGCCGGCGGCGGCGGAACTCTCTCCGCCTTCGTCGGAGGGGATGAGCTGCGCCAGACTGATGTCCGTCGGACTCCTCACCGGTCCGGGGGAGGTAGGCTGCAGCACCCTGAAGTTCCCGCTCCTACTTCTCCCGTGCATCGGTTGTAGCCCTTGCTGAGCGCGGGTATACACATGCTGCACGGACTGACTATGTCCATGTCCCCGTCCACCGGCAGCTCCGCTAGCACCGGCGCCATTCGTATCCTCTACCTTCGCCCTGCCGGATTCGAGGAGCGTAGTCCCCTGCTCCACGCCGTAGGGCGGAGGCGGTGCCAGACTTCCAGAGACGGGGGCAAGCCCCCACTTCTTCACGTTGGCTTCTATGAAGACGAACCCCGCCTTGCCGAAGTTGACGTGCACCATGCAGGGCCCAGTGGCGCCGACTGCGGGGAAGAAGTTCTGGTTCTTCAGGCCGTGGACTACATCCTCGAGTTTCTTGCCGTTGCGGGTGAAGAAGATGGTGCCCGTACGGGGCCGGTAGCCTACGCCTATTACGTCTCCTTGGACATAGGCGGGGCCGTAGGGGGTGGCGGTGAAGGGTTGGTTGAAGCGGCGGACGCCGGAGGAGAGGTAGGCTGCGCTGTATTTGTGGAAGCCTGGAGATATGTTAGAAGTTGGTTAGGAAGCGGAGAGGAGGTGGTGGCATGAGACGTACCAGGTAACCTAAATAATGGGTAGGGCTTGGTGGCCATGCCTATGCTTATGAGGGTGTTTTCTGGTTTGTCGTAGATTTTGGCCTCCCAGTAGTACACTTCGTTTTGTTTCGGTACGGGGAGGTTGGAGAGAACCGAGCATTCCGAGTCGAAGAACTCGATTTCTGTCCGCCCTTCGACGAAGCAGTTCGCTATCTCCAGCTCTGGCTCGAACTCCCAGGCCGAGACGCCTTTTTCTTGAATGGCGAGGTATTGTGAGAGGGATATGTCTGTTTGTAGGGACTCAGGAGGATTCGCTTGGATGAATGCTGCAACAGGTTAGCAAGGAAACGCCCACAAGAAGGCACCAAGAGGACGGGAACATACCCTTTGCTCTCAAGTACTCCGTCCTGCTCATCTCATCCATCGACTCGAGGGCCTCCGCCTCCTCGCGCGCAAACGCCTGCTCGTCATCGTATTCGCCCGGCCTGCCGATGCGGTCCAGGAAGATGCGTCCGGACTGTGTGTAGCGGAAGAAGTAGATCCCCAGGAATATGATGGCGAGGAGTATGGCGGAGCCGAAGGACGAGAGGAGGCCGATGATGACGCCGTTCATGGCGTTATCCGGGTTGCTGTGACTGCTCCTCGTTTGCGGTGCCATTTTGGCGGTATGTGGAAATTATCGTCCGTCGAGCGTCGACTGTACTTTGTTTGTGTGTAGTGTTTGGGTCGTTGAAGAGCCCGGCGTGGCGTCACCGCCGAGCGGCAAGCATCAGGTTGGCTTATCGATCGCACGAGCGTGCCTTGTTTCGGTGGTTGATGACTATTGCTTTGCCTGTCCCTGGTATAATAAACTGGAGTGGGTTGAGAAGGGACCGATGAAGTGGCACTGAGAGAAATATGTGATCAAAGTGGCTGGTTGTTGCGTGAAGTCGTTGCGAGAATGAATTGATGGAGGATGATGATGTTGAGGGCGGAGGCGGATGTGGTGGATAATCGGTGTCGTCGCTAAGGTGGCGTGGCGGATTAGCGGCGCAGACTCGGGAAGCGATTTGACGCTGGCTTCTGGTCTCAGCTGGTACCGGGGTGCTGTTTTGGGTTGACAGAGAGTCTCGAAGTGGAGATAAGCAACTGGTCTCTTTTCGAAATAATCCAGGTTCTCTCGATGCAAAGGTCGGAAGAGAAAAGAAGGGTTCTTGTGATGTATTATCAGCCTGCAAAGGGAAGAAAAAATCACAGGAGAGAGAATGATTTGCATAGGGAGAAGCCAAGGTAGAATTGAGTTCAGTGATGATTCCGGACTGACAGCAACGAACCACAGCAATCAGCATCAAGGCATCAGTCAGCCGAGGGAGCGTTGAGACTTGGGGCCTGTTAGTGACAGTGGTTGCAGCTTGGTACATCCACTATCGCTCGGCGGGGCCGACTAGGTACTGCACCATGGCTGCTTGATGACGCTTGCGACGAACATGTTGGAGTCTTGGAGATCCTACCTTAGTCAAGGCGGGGTTCCACTTCTGGGCATGTGTCACTGTTCTTGTCTCCTGCCTGCATGTGCAACTGAAGCTGCTAGAATTGTTCATGATGCTGGCTGTTTTCGTGGCATCGTCACGTTTACGGTCTATTCCGGTTCCAATACTGCATTTCTCCTGGTTATTTTCCCAACAAGCGTCTACCTGCATCAACTGTAAGACCTATCAGCAATAGCATAACGACGCTTATGGTCCGGCATTGTTTCATGAGCCGCAACGGTTTCAAGCTTCCTCTCATTTGGGCATTTGAGGGATGCAGCTCCTTAGGACAAGCGCTATGAATGCTACCACATCCCATCGTTACCCTGCATATCGACTCGACCCCGTGGGATAATAATGGATGCACGGGTTGGGAACACGAGCACGAGATCAGATGACAGGCACCGCTGCTGAGCAACATCAGTGCAACCCCCTATCCCCCCCCTGGATTGACCATCTAGACCTAACCCGCCTCTATTGAGTCCATTTCTAGCGATGGTAACTCACCTAAGGGCTCGACATATTGGCAGTTCAGTCTCGACAGTGTTGACTAATGGAAGAACAATATCAAAGCTTGCATTTCGCTATACCTTCATATTCATTCTCTAGTGATTCGTACCGTACATGATGAGACAAACTAAACAAACGCCCGCAATATCCTTCCTGGCAATCGCTCTCAAATCCCAGTCACAGTCTCGCTACCCAGCAGCCATCCATGATCTCAACCACATACATAGACCCAAACAAGCCTAGTCATTGTCATACCTCATGTCCTCCTCCACGACCTCAACCATCCCTGTTCCTCCGATACCCAGCCCCCTGCCTCCTCTTCCTCTTCTCCTCCTGGTACGCGAAATCGCTCGTGCTCGTGCCACTAACACTGCTCGCCGCCGCGCTCGAGGAGATAGGGATATGAACCGAGTGCTGGTACACCTTGGTGCCGAGATCACTCCCGTTTCCAATATCGCTCTCGGCCCAGCTGCCAGGCACACGGCTCTCAACGTCCTCCCTCGCAGCCCGGTGCCGGCTCCTGCTGCGATCAGTCTGTCCACTCCTCTTGCCGCGTTCCTCGACCGGCCTCAACGGAGCGGCAGCATCGTCCCCTTGGCGATAGCTAAAGTCCCTCCGAGCCGTAGCCGAGTAAGCTCCGCCACCATCTCTGGCGGCCCGTCCCTTCTCCTGCAACTTCCTCGCCTCGGCCCTCATTCTCTCCCGCTCCCTGTCCTCCGCCTTCTCAGCGGTCGAGTACACCTTTCTAATGCCCCCACTTGCGCCACCACCACCAGTGGCAGCAGCCTTCTTGGTAGGCGTGCTAGTAGGCGTCCTCTCCCTATTCCCCATCAACTCGCTCGTGACATCACTCCCACCGCCATGTCCATACCCGCTCTGGCTCTGGCTCATGGTACTGTGACTCGGATTTGTGCTCCCGTCCCACTCGCTCGCCTCGCTCTCCTTGTTCAGCCCGCCCACGCGCGCGGGTTTCTCATGGCGATAGTCCCTCAGCTGCGCCTTGGCAGCCGCCTCGGCCTCTTCATCGATGAGCAGCCCGTCCTCGCCGACCTTCCTCTTCCCGGCTTTACGACGGTGGTACTCCTCCTTTTCCCGCGCCTTCTCCTCCCGGCGGCGCTCCTTCTCCCTCTCCCTCTGCTCCTTCTTCTTCCTCCTCTTCTCCCTCGCGCCGATGTCGCTCACACCCGCCGTGATCCCCGTCATGGCGGTGCTTTCCGTGAGGGCAGTAACAACCGTAGGCGTCGCCTCCGAGCTCCCGTCGTCGACATCCTTGTAGACGCTCCCGCCGCCCAGCTGCGTCGACTCCGTCGCGCCGCTCAGCAGCGTGCCGTTCGGGCCCCGGCGGCGCAGGACGGTGGTCTTGTAGTCGTCCCAGTCGTTCTCCTTGAAGACGAAGCCGCCGTTCTTGGCCCAGAAGAAGAACCAGATGCCCAGGACGACGAAGGCGACGCCGATGAGGCCGAAGAGGGCGAAGATGGCGTTGTTGTTGATGTGCGCGGGCGGGATGACGCCGCCGGGGACGCTGGCGTCGGGCGGGTCGCCTCGTGGGTGGAGGAGGAGGAGGAAGGAGGCTTGGGTTTGGAGGGTGGTGAGGATTGCCGGCGCCATGGTTGGTTGATGGATGCGGTTAATATGAGGGTGGATGAGTAGAGTGTCTCGGGTTGAGAGTTATGGTTGGAATGAAGGTGAATTTGTTTGCTGGGTTTCTTGCGCTGGAGGCCCAGCTGGGCGGATGAGGGACGGTCAGAATGCGTGGGTTTTGTGTAGATCGAAATGTGAGAATGTGTTGATGCAATTCTTGGTTGACTTTTGTCGTTGATATTACCGTCGAGGTAAAGATGACAATGATGCACGTTGAAGCGTGCAGGTCAAAGTCAGGATGCAGGATGTGGCCGGTTTGATTTGTGGTGTTGTCACGGAAACGGGTGGCTGGCGATCACCCCTGTCCAAAGAGGTTGGCGGAGCAGGCAGCGGGCGATTCACCGGAACCAGTTTGAGTCTGCAACGAACCAGAATATGAAATTTCACAGTGCTTTCCGTGATGCGTCGAAGGGTTACTTTCGAATACGCAGAGAGACCAATGACTTCGTTGTTCTCTTCAGCTAGGCGTCCAACTGGATGGTGAAAATGGGATGACGTATGTAAACAAGCGTAGTCGGTGACCAGACAACGGCCGCGATAAGCCTATCAGGACTTAGTGCAACGTCAACGGAAGGGGCCCCGCTATCGTGCCAGCTCCGGGATGATATGAGATTCAACCACACGAGAGACTGAGCACACTCGCCTTAGCTTGCAGTGACTTCATCACAGAAAGGCTCGTGCTACACACTGACCCAAAATGGATACCATTTGGTGGCTTCTTCTAGCTTTCGTCGCCTGGAAGGTTGTCTCCGTAAGTATCTCTCGGCATGAGCTCTCATCTTCATCAGTCCCACCGCCGTGATATGCATTTTCACGTGTCTTGTTTCTATCATAGCATTTAGCTTCGTGAACTTACCACTGGCCCTCCTCTACATATCTTCAGTCCATCACTAACAACAAACCCAGGCCCTCTTCGCCGACCGCACACCCATCCCCGAAACATCCGGCAACGTCCACAAGATCACCTCGGCCGCCGAGTTCGACGCCCTCCTCTCCTCCACCTCGGGCGTGGTGGTGGACTTCTACGCCGACTGGTGCCCGCCCTGCCGCGCCATAGCGCCCATCTTCTCCAAGCTTGCCGACGAGCACGCTTCAAAAGGCAAGCTCGCCTTTGCCAAGGTCAACGTCGACCATGTCAAGGATATCGCGGGTCGTTACCAGGTCTCCGCTATGCCGACCTTTGTGCCGTTTATCCGTGGGAAGCCGGGGGGTGTTGCTGTTGAGGGACTGAAGGGCAGGGGCAGTGTCAAGGTGGACGGGGAGGGGGGGGTGGAGAGGGTGATGGGGGCGGATAAGGTTGCGCTTGAGGGGGTTGTCAAGGCACTGGCTGGGGAGTAAGGGTGATGTGGACTTTGAGATGGGATGAGTGGCAGGAGTCAGATAGCATTGGAGTTCGACGGTGACAGGTGTTCGCATCTCCTCACTCTGAGTCCAATGAACAAAGAGCAGACAGTACCCTTCCGCGGTCACACGAACCGTCAACAAACAAGGCGAGGAGCCTACTAACAAGGCATCGCATCTCACAAGATCGACTGAAGCCCAACAACCCGTCACTCAGAGTAGAGTAGTACCTGATTGCCACTTCCACTGTCAAAGGTATGAACGCGGCCATACCTGGAAAAGGAATTGAAGGAGAGCCTCGATTGAGCAACAGACAATATTAAGCTCATATATATCTTGTTAACGGCGGCCAGCATGACAACATTTCTGGTTCTTGCAGCTCAATCTCCTACCCTAGCTGGTATGCACATCTCTCTTCAAGACTCTCAACATGATCCTTCTCCTAGCGTTATCACTATACTCCCTCTCACCCTCCAGGCACCCGCTACATCCGCGAGCGCCACGACCTCGACGTCCGTCAGATTGACCACTACCACTCCACCCAGCCCATCTATGGGTAAGGAAGAGGGTTGGGCTCTGGGAGCAAGGTGGGGAAAGGAGAGAGGGAGAGAGATTAATCGTGCGTGTGCTGGTGTTACCTTAGGACCTTTGGTTTGGTAAATTGAAGTCGAGAGGCAACCGTAACTGAGGACTGAATCTTGTGTGGCCTGGAACTCGTCACTTGAGTCGCAACCAGATGATGCCACGTCTCTCAATAATATTTCAAGACATTGCTCTAAACACATTTCGCGTCCCATCTGATCGCAAACCGCTGAGGCATGCGCAGGCAGGCATACCCCTATCACCTCCCAAATAACCCTCACCCACCCGCCTGCCCGTCCGGGCGGTCCGGTCGTCGGGTAAGATCTCACGCTTGCGACATTTCGCCACGGGCCCTCGGCACGGCGGGGGGCGCGGCTGAAGAAGAGGAATCGTCATTCTTCAGCGGAGGGTGGTGGGTGTGGAGTAAGCCCATTCCCGCCAGATCGTCACCTCAGGGTTCAACTGCTTCCGAAAAATTCTAAACGATATCATGGGAGCTGAACATGAAATGCATGTAAGCTGACGTTACACAGCGCATGAGAGTCATGTGTGGTGTATTATAGATAAGAGTGGTAGTAATTGTGTTGGATGTCGTGTCTTCAAACTAACCCTCCTCCGCCTGTACTGTGTTTCCAGTTCTCGTTCCGCTTGTACAAATGGTGATTAACTAAGGTAACCGACAGCTTCCCCCCGGTGGAAGCGTACTCCCCAAAACCCGGCTATGATGCGATATCGTATGCGGTACAACCAGCCAGAAACAGTCTGAAAACCTCCAAGTGACCGATGCAAAATGCCGTACTCCTTCCCAGGGAACCATAGCAAAAAAATGATAAGAATGCTGTATAAACAGAAAAGAAAGAAGCCTCCCAGCTCCAGATATGCAAAACCGTAAATCCAACCAACCAAGTGGGTTATAGAGAGAAAAAGAGGTTCATCAGACGACCTCCTGAACAGGCAACACGAACCGCACCCTCTTCTTCGGCTTCGCGGCGGGGATATCGATAGCCTTCGTCCGACTCTGGGCGTCATCGCTCATGACGCTGTCGCCCATCTCGCTGTTTGCCACGTCCTCCTCCGTCTCCTCCTCGATAGACCAGACGTCGGGGCTCGGCTCCCGCCAGGCACGGGGTGACAGGCGACCAGACCAGCTTCGCGTCCTGCCTCTGGCGTCGAGAGTAGCACCGAGTGGTCGTGGGCCGGGCCGGTGAGAGAGCCGTCTCCGTGAGGATGAGTTGCGCACGGGCGTTGGGCTTAACAGCGTAGCGGCCACCGTCTTGCCCTTGCCCTTGAGGACCTTGCTACGTGCGTCGGCAAAGTCGCGCAGCGTAAACGGCATGTCGTATGGTGGAGTATGCGGGCTGGAGCCAAACCGAAGGTAGGATTCCCCGTCATCCTCGGGCGTGGGCGCCATATCCAGGTCCGGCTCGGGGGAGTGCGAGCCAAATGACCTGGGTGGCGTTGGTGGTCGGATCGGGAGACGGTTGAGGCTGCCCCCGTCCAGGCTTGAGGGGCTGATGCTCCGGACGATGGGGACGGTGCTCTTGGTGTTCTCGATGCCGGCATCAAAGTCCATCTCCATGTCGACGTCGTCGTCTTGCGAGGAGGGGGCCGGGGTGAGGAAAAAGTTTAGGGGATCATCGTCTATGAAAGAGAGGTCTAGGTCGTCGATGAGGGTGTTGTCTTGCTCGATGCTGAGGTGCAGACGCATCTGAGTTGGCGGCCAGAAGTCTCGCCTTGTTGGGGCTCGGGAGGAAGACATCTTGATGCTATGTAAATGGGATTCTCAGCCCATGTATGATATGCCGGATAATGGGTATAAAAGGAGACGTCCAGCTTCACTTGACTGAGATATAAAGTTGAAGAGGACGATGGCCTGGGTATCAGATGAAATAAGAACAGTAGATCCGCCAAATAGCGAAAAGAAAGACCAGCCGGCGTGACCGACTCAACGCTTGTATAAGCTCTCTCAAGATGTGAGGAAAAGCCACGAACTGTCGCGTTTCCTCCAAGATACCACAATCTGTGCAACGTGATAGAAATGCAAGCTGTAGTCGAAAGGGGATGCCGAGAGAACTATATACGGGCTGAGGATAAGACTGAAGGAGAGAAACCGGGCAGAGATTTGCAACATTGTCACCTTGACTGACCACACCTCCACAATAGCAAGTCACTCGGTGAATATCCCGGCCGGGAACGAGTGTGAGAGGGTTGCCTTGTGAGTATCAAGATGGTGGTCACCCTCATTCCCCGATTCAGCTCGTTGGAGGGCTCACATCGCGGGGCGAGAATCCAATCAGCACACGCCTCGCGCATGGGGTCCAATGGGCGCAATGAATCATTCCTCCGCACGCCTCCACGCCCTTAGCTGCGCCCATTTCTTGGAAAGGTCAGAGACAGATTGAAAATGGAAATCAAGGACGGATCTGGGCTATCACGAGCATCGTGGAGGGTGGTAAGATGCTCGGGGATTATCAGAAGATCCCAAGATTGCGGAGCCGACGGGACTATCACGGCAGTGGCTGGTCTTTAGAGCGCAGTGTAATGGTAATCGAAGAAGGGATGTGATCAGGTCGATGCTCGTCGAAGAGAGGTTGAAGCCGGCGAGTAGGCGGGGAGGCCAAGACGATCGGGGTTCTAGCGGCAGAAGGCTGCAGCTCGTTCTGCAGCGCTAGGCCGAAGGGTACGGCAATCTATCAAGATTGCTCGACGAAGCTGCTGCTCATGAAGGCCATCCTCACTTATGACAGGCTGCGAGAGTCGATGGATCGCTCACTAAGCTGAGACATGAGGCAACCATCAAAAGGGTCACCCACCTTGCCCACTCGGGAATCTGTCACATATTGTCTTTGCCTCCCGTGCAGCTGCCGTGCCATCTGACTGTCAGTGACTGCGAAGCACACCCACCAGACGAGCACTCTACGCGTCGTAGAGTCGTGTTAGTCGTCGTTGAGTCCTAGCCACCTTCTTGCCGAAGCAGCCGGGATTCGTAGTTGGATGCGTATCGCATTCTTAGCACTCGCAAGCTGTCTTGGAAATGCGAACCCCATGGCCAATTTCTCCGAGGTCAGCAAACAACGCCTCCTCCCGTAGACTCTAGTGCCGCTGTCTTCCCGGATTATATCAGACACAGGTCTCGAAAGCGGCCACACGTACATGCATGATGAGTACCCGGGCTCCAAGTTGAGGTGCTTGTGAGAGATGACTTGCATTTCCAATCGGCCGAGTCGTGCTGGAGAATGGAAGGATGCTCGGATTCGAGGGATTAATTGACGACGGATTATTGGAAGGGCGGTGCATGAAGGCCGCAGGCGGGGAAGGAAGGGCAACAGGCGGTCATTCGCTGTGTCTCAGCCTCAAGAAGCAGGAACCAGACACTGCATGCTTGAAAGGGCCAGTGGTGGCCAGTGGTCGGTGGCATGGGATCAGCAATGCAGCCAACCCCATTGCGAGCCAACCTGCTTTCAGCAATCTCATCAAGGAAACGATGCCGGATATTCAAGATTTCTTCGGCGCGATAGAACACTGAGAGCATGAACGATGGCTGCCAGCTGCCCGCCTAGATCAAGCCCGACGAGAGAGTGACGACGATATAGTAACCTGCGGGCTGGTCTTGGAGGAGTTTGGGGAGATGTATGCTCGTGGTGAGAAGGTGTGGCACGCCCCAAATTGGTGTGAGAGTCTGCCTGTGACTCGACGAGATTCAAATGTTGAAGGCAGCGAGATCAACAAGTTTCGGTCACGGAAGGAAGTGTGGAATGCTGGCAGTTGGAAAGTTTGCTCCGCCGTCGAGCAGCTGCCCCCAGGGCCAAGATAAGGTGGATTTCCGGGCCGTGCGACTCGGCTCGTGCCTCATTATCCACGTGATCCACATTAGTCATCCCTGCTCAACTTGGCTGGGCGCGTTCGGTTGAAGCTTTGGCTTTCACCACACGTCAACAAGTTTCGGATTCGAACTCCTGTACAACTCGAATTGTCGGACGGAAACCCCTTATCCATAAGAATCATTCAATTTCCCCTAAGGCTATCCAATGTAAGACAGGACCATTCCTAATTCTCTTTCTTCCTCTTCGCGGTCGAGATCGGCCATGTTTCCATCACAACGCCGTTCCTTGAGTCTGTGAACGCGACCACCACTTGATACCGATCTATCCATCTCGATATACCGAAGGAGATCGACAGGCGGAGAGACAATAAGAAACGCCACTGGGTCCGGGCGACCATTATCAATCAACATGAGTCGTCCCACCGTGCCTCTCCGGTTAATCGGGTTCAACGTCAGGTTTGCAACCACCAAACCCTTCCCCGGAGAGGAACCTTGGTCAGTCCGCCTTCCGAAGATATGTGCCCAGCTCAGGTTCACCCTCATCGGCCATGATTCCGCTTTCCTGTGCCTCCAGGAGGTTCTCCACTCGCAACTCGAGGATATTCAATCCTGTTTGGGCGATGCCTGGGACCATATCGGCAAGGGCCGTGATGACGGCAAGACTGCCGGAGAGTTCTCTCCGGTATTCTATCGCTCTGATACCTGGACTTGCATCCGCAACCAGACCCTCTGGCTTAGCGAGACTCCAGAAACACCATCCCGAGGCTGGGATGCGGCCCTCAACAGAGTCGTGACCGTGGGATTATTCGAACACAAGGAGACCAAGGCACGTGCCATTGTCATGAGCACCCATTTCGACCACCGAGGTGAAAACGCCCGAGAAGAGAGTGCCAGACTCCTGGTGAAGATAGCCCACAACTGGTACAAGGACACCGGCGGCGGCAAGGATGACCAGCCTGCGGTCTTCATCGGAGGGGATTTCAACAGCACTCCCGATGGCAAGGCCTACCAAGCAATCACACAGCCGGACACAGGGATGAAAGACATTCGAGATTTGGTCCCCAAGGAGAGGAGATACGGCAACGACGAAATTACCTACACGTCATTCGCGGGCGAGGAGAAGCAGACTCGCATCGACTTTCTCTTCACCTTGGCCACTGTGACAGGCATTGCTTACCGAACCTTTGCCATCCTGCCAAACCGGTTTGACGACGGTATCGCTCTTTCCGACCACCGAGCAGTCGTTGCCGACGTGGAGATACCAATTCGGGATTAGGTTTCTTCCACTGGAATGGGTTGTTGCTTCCAAGTCCTGCATTCAACGGCGTTTCGGTTTTGCTGCCCATCGTTCTGTGGTTTCCAGAATGGGTTGGGACACGATTCTTCTTATCTTGCCCTTCAGAGGAAACGCTGAACAGAACCGAGGATCGCGGGACTTGGGTAGTAGGCAACGGCAAAGGTATTGGCTGTCTACTTGGGTCCATTATCGAACACGCAGCACGAACCCGGACAATTGACTTGCTTCCGTGGGGTCCTCTCAGGCGAGAGACACAACGATATTTCTGGCGCTCTGGAAAGTCCACATAACTCGTGTGGAAGCAATGCAGAGAACTACGACTCGTCAGACAAGGATGGCCCGTCTTATATTATATTTCGGGCAGCTGGAAGTGTTGGCGCATCCGCAATGTCTTGCATCCGGTCAACGTCACAGGTCGGCTCCTGCGTTCGTCCGATACTCAGAAGAGGCCAGGCGACCAACCTTCGGTTTCTCGGGCTACATCCATTCCTTCATCAAATCGTTCTCGGTGCAGGTTCGTGTGCCTCAACATTTGGGTGCTAGCGCGGAGGCACGATCCCCCCAAGAGACTTGTGCTGTACCTAGTGGCGCAATATCTCGGTTCGAAGCAAAAGGCGGTGTGAATCTCTAGTGGTCCTCCTTTCACACCCTCACTCAGCCTTAACCCTGGAGATCGCCGCACGATAACTCGAGTTCCTCAAGTCACAGTGCGAATCGTCATACTCAGAGTCAGAATCGGACCGGAACTTTCGCAAAATCTACCGAGGGGCCGACAACTCAATTGCGGAAGGAGATGGTTCTGCGCAAGTGGGCAGATCTTTTCTCGCCAAAGATTTTTGGAGAATGCCAACTTGATTCCGCAGCTGGCGGAGTTCAGTGGGTCTGGACTCAGCGGGTTGGAATGGTGATGGCTTCACTCTGGACTGTTTTCTTCGGTTCTTTCAGGGATTCTTAAAACTGCGTCTGCTCTTTCTACACCGCAGCCGAATTTTGTTGCGTCATGGCACTCTTCACGAGACTCGATTCGAGCACTGGAGCAAAGGTCTCGAGAGGTATCTATCTGGCTGAGGAGGACGGTTGCGGTTGCGGGATGGACGCTACAGGCTCGTCGGACCCCTGCACATGCGTCAATGCCTTGTATGCAGCTCGTCGGTCCACTCACCCGTGTCTCTGGAGCATTCGAGAATCAGAAAGACAACTGCCAGTTGTGGCACACCCTTTTTGTTGAATCGCTCGACGATAGCATTTCACCACTGGCTTGAAGTCTGTATGTAAGCGGCCGGCTGCTCTCAACTGCCAGTGGATGGCGGGTTTGGCACGGCAAGCAGGCCAACAACAGCATGACATGCAGCAGTCTCTGCGCGATTGCGAAGGCTGTGGAAGGCCGAGCGATTTTGCGACCACGGCAGCCAACCAACGTGCATGTATTCGAGGTATCTGAGGGTAATATGAGATATGACTCCTGTCCGCAGTGCAGCTCCCCAACTCTTAGCTGTCCTCGCCCGAGCTTCCCGCATGAGACGATATCCGGGCCATAGATGGCATCGCATGGAGCTTATTGGCTGTACAAGACACCGAAAACTGCAAACTGACATGTTTCAGGAGGATCCCAACCCGCCTGTGGTTCGTGGGCAACTGCCACTATATACAGCTGAAGAAGTGGTGAGCTCCCGGAGTCCGGGCAAGCTAGCGACTAGCAGCGATCGACCATCCGGGGCCAAAGAACAGCTCACGACTTACACGGCCTAGACTTTCGAATCTCAGCTTCATTGAACCACCCTGGGAGCCGGAGGCCGACGGAGCACGGCATCTTGGGCAATATAAGAATTGGAGATTCAGCAATCCTCTCTAGGAGCGGGCTCGCAAGCACCTATCCAGCCATCAAAATCCTGCTGGAGAGTGACGGCTTGCGCGGTGTATGAGTTGTGGTAGGTGTAGAGGTAATCTATGCTGCTTCTCTGAGCTGTGGTGATACCACTACCCTGATGGCTCGTTCTTCCCATGATCTTCAACGGTATCTTTCCTCGCCAAGATGCCTGCCACTTCAGAGCCAGACATCATTGATGACTCACTGAGGATCGACTGAATTCTGTGTAGAGAACATTCGCGACTCGGACAGGTCCCATAAGAATGCGGTTAGCGTGAAGCGGGAGAGAAGCTGTGCTGGCGTGCTTTTTCGGCCTCCAGTACCATCTGCCTGGCCATTGCGCGCTGTTGCCTTCAGCTCGCGAGGCAAAAGAGGAGACAACAGAGCATCAGATGACGGATCACAGAGACATTAAAAAGAGATTCTCCAATATACATGTTGTGCTTAAAGTCTGCATGGACTTGTACCGCATTTACATTCCGACAACAACAGTACAATTCACACATTGTCTTCGTTGTCAACAGAGCATCAAAATACCGTTGCTCGATCTTACTAGACCACTTGTCCACTACTCCAACCAAAAGCTCCAGGCCGATCTTGCCCGCTGTTGATACCCAAGTCAGAAGTCGGGCACTCGCCAAACCAGTGCTCGACAGGGCAAACCAACCCCGGATCAGCAAATTTGTTGCTCCAGACTCACCAATCGGCACTGACTGTTTTTTGAGGAGGGTGCTGTGGACACAGCAAGACAGCAACCTCCAGCCAGCCGATCCCAACACGCTGTGCCGCCTTGTTGCCCGGTTGGTACCCGAGCACAGAGGATTCGCACGCATCTGAAGCAGGCCACCCACTACCTTCGACATCAACCATCCACGGCAGTCCAAGTCGCCTGAGTGGCAAGACGACTTTTGCAGAGCTCGGCGCTGCTGTCTGGGACACGAACTGCCACAATACTTCTCGGTTTTCTCGAGAAGTTTCTGGTATCCAGGAACAGCCTGGACTCACAGAGTTTCGGGGTTTCAAGCTGAGAAACAGAAAGAACAGCATTCTCTTGTGCAGCTGCTGCTCTCGATTCCAGTCCCGACTTTGGCCGAGCCGAACTTCAGGATACGACAAACCAGAGAATATTACAGGGCAGACACCGCCTAACAAACAGCGGCTCGGCGCGGGTTTCGGAAGGCCAAACTGCTGTAACCACTTACAAAGAGTTCCAGATCCGTCATAGTCCGGGCCAAAGGGCAGGAAACAACAACCAGTCGAGAGCCTTTCAGGAACAAGAAAAAGGACAGTTCAGAATTTGTCGGAGGCCGACGACAACAATATATCGCCCACAGCAACAACGCGGCAACAGAGTCTCACTTGGTTCATCCGTGGTGGTTGTTGACACAAGACAACAAGCCGTCTGTTAATTAACTCAAAAACAATTAACTCAGAAACTCCGGGTTGCCAGCGTTATCGATAACACCCAACAACAAAGCTTCTTTCTCCAGTCTCAGAAGCTCTCTGGAAAGTCTGGAGAAACAATCCCTGTGCCTGTCTGAGATTAAGAGTCCTATCCCAGCCCTGGGTACGGGGAGAGGGGTGTGGCTCTTTGGCGCTGAGCAGCTGGTTGGCTCCAACGGTTTCCAGGACACCCCGGTGTCGCTCCCGTCCCATCCAGATTCCCGTTAAAGACACCCTTCCAATCTCCACAGTCTCCCGCCAATTCGTTCGTTGTCAGGGTTGTCTTCGTTCCACCCCCCGCAGTGAGCGACAATAAAACTCGTCACAGCCGCTCCGCTGTCATTCCTCCCCACCGCCCGCCATTAACCACACGGCTTTTATTAAAACATTTGGGTTGTCCGTCCCATCCTTCCTCCGTCTTCTGGCTCTTGATCCTGTCAGGACCTCCCCCAACAACAAACGCGATCACGATACACACTTCACCGGACACCAGCTTCTGATCTGACACCATTTCAATATAAGTCGCAGTCTAAAGTGTCTGGTGGGATATTTTGCTCGGGAATCCCCACTTGCATTCCAACCACCGCATATTGAATTCTGGACGCACTTCCTTCCGCATACCTACGTCCCAACCATAAGACGACGAGGTTCGACACACCCAACACCGCCCTCGAGGCGTAAAGCCTCTCGCATCCCTCTCACTTCTCGGCTCAACCGCCTAAGAACCCCTCCATAGCTTCAGTTGGCTGGCAATGTCTGGGTCGGAACGGGGCTCAAAAAGGGTCGCTCGAGTAGAGGACGCCGACGAATCTGATAATCCTATCGAAGGTACCGAGAAATACGCCGAATCAGTTGCAAGCCCTGTAAAGGAGCGACCGAACACTGGCCGGACACGGAAGGAGAAAGCGCGCAGGGACTCATCGTCACCGCAAGCCAGCGGCCTCACCGACTCCGACGATACCATCCACCCGCGCGGCGGAAAGTTGACAAGGGACAGAGACAGCAGAGAGATACTATCACCCCATAAGAAGGAACTCGCCATCAGCAAACAGACGCTCGCAATGCGTCCCGCCGCCAAACACGCAAACACCACGCCTTATCCGGGCTACAGCCGCTCGGATGAGGCAGCCTACTATGGTGTATCATCAGTTACTCCTGCCACTTCCCGCCCACGAGCACGCACCGCGCAAAGACCGGCGAGCTACTACGGGAACCCCTCTCGCCCGCCTCCATCCAATGCACAATTCTACGCCCGGCAGCCGCCACCTCCGGCGCCAATACCGACCTCATACCCCCCTCCCACCTGGGCGCAAGCTGGACCGATGGCGTATCCCATGGGTCCGCCTGCAGCACCACCACCGCCTAGGGACTACTTCACATCCGCACCCGAACACCTTCTAGCCCGTTTCGGCGGCAGACCAGCGTCAGCTATGGGTCACCGCCCATCACCGAGCGCTGTTGTGTATCAAGACTACGACGTGGAGGAAGAGAGGCACCCAATAATACGGAGACCGTCCAAGAAGACCAAAGACAGGATATCAATGCCACCTCCGCCACGACCGCAGTCGGCCCGCCCAACAATGGGATACCGTCCGCCCAGCACACCCAGGAAAGTGGGGGGAACACGGTTCGAAGACGACGAGCTCGATCGGGACCAGAACCTCTTCCACGTCTCACCACTAACTCAGTACGACTACTTACCACCCCCGCCTGCACCGCGTGTCAGAAGACCCAGCTTTGGCGCTCCAACAATGTCCTACGACGCCGGCTCCTACCGCACCGAAGTCGCGGGCAGCAGCAGGCGAAACTCGTACATGGCGCACAGGAACTCCGTTGCCTCGAGCGACTACGATGATAAGCTCCGGGAACAGCTTCGGCAGGCGAATCAATACCAGGAATCCGTTGCTGGCGGGCCATCAGCACCCCTGACGGCCGAGATGCTCCGCAGGGCAAGCAAGAACGGCGGCAGCAGCAGATCGACCCGCAGCTCAGAGAGCCGCGACGAGAGCGACTACCGCCAGTCTGCCACCACCCGGACGACACGGTCGAGCAACGAGGAGGACTTCACCATCAAAATAAAGGGCGTGCGGTCGGTCGAAGTCGGCGGCGCGAGGATGCACTGCGATGACGGCGCCGAGATCAACATCGCCTCCCGCGCCCCGCCGTCGAACTACAGAGGCGGCAGCGACAGGTCCAGCTACATTGACCCCGACGACCACCGCCGCATTGACGACGGTCGGCGCACGCACCGCATCGACCCGCCCACGCGGAGAAGGTCCGGCTCGCAGGCGGGCTCTTTCTCCCGCACGCCCAGCCGATACGATACAGCGCCGCCCATGCCGAGGTACGACGGCGTGCGGTACGACCAGTTCGGGTACCCGCTGACGTACCCTCCTCCGCCACCGGGGTATATCTGATAGATATGCCGGTATTTGCGGTAGCACGCATTACGACTCATGACGATTTTTGTTTGGAGATACGAGTGACGACCGGCACTGTTGTCTTTTTTCATATGTGCCTATTTATGACCCTTTTTATGTATGGAAGCGAAGCGATGACATTTTACTTTTTGGGATGCTTTTCTTCTACGTGGTCATTATTCTTGACCAACCAATACCACACATGTTGCTGCTTTTTCATTTCTTTTATCCTGTGCTACTACTACTGAGCCCTTGTTTGGTTTTATCGCTACTGCTCGTCTTGTATACGGACGGGGAAAAGATTTTGATACCCAAAACGGCGGCTCGGCAACGACGGGATAGGATACCTTGTTTTGTACCAGCACCTCTGTTTTTCTGGATATCCAGCGGTTTCTGGTTTTTGATTATGTATAATGTTTTCCTTGGAGGGATACCACCGACCACTCATCTGTTCTGTTCCATCCAACAGTGGGAACTGAATGGCTTGCTTCACTTCTGTTTTCTTTCGTTTACTTGGACGAGACTGGTCCGGTCCTGTTCTACCCTTTCTTGCCTCCTTTCTTCGCGGCAGATATGCCAATTGTATGCGAATACTCGTCCTTCTGTAATGAAGCACTACTTCAAGACCACGTGGGCAACACAGCTTACCACACCCATCGCAACGCGCAAGCGGTTTCGTCATTTTGGGCACAAACATCACAATACCCCCTAGCCGACCTATAACGGCATATCATGGAGGTTCACACTTCCTGTGGATGCGCCGCGCATTCTGGGGGGGGGGGGGCACGTGATTGTGCCATCTGGTCATTCTCCGTTGGCTGGGATTTCTTATTCTTATTTTCTAATGCTTGGGGTTGGAAATGTTGTCTCGGGTGACACAACCTATGGATACGGAGACGATGTCATGCTACGAGACTTTACGAGAAATGACATGGACATGGACGAGCCGGGCAAAAGAAATGCCCGTGAACGAGACGATATCGTTGAGCAGACATATTGCCGGTACAATTCAAGCACTCTTTGAGAGCATCAAATAACTGCGTCCCTTATCAAGAATTGTGATCTCTCCTGTCTGTTTCGGCAGCCGCCGATCCATGCGTCGATGTTGATCTTGCCCTTCTCTAGAACAGCAAGTTATGCCGGCCATGTGATGAGATCCTTCGGATACGGTGCTATCACCAACATCCCTCTGTTTAGGCGACGATGTTCGGGACCGACGTTTCTAGACGGTTATCGATTCGTTCGGTTTAGTCTGGAATATTGCCTGATGCGGTTGTTGACGTCTTAGCATGATCGATATCAAGCCACAATATCGCACGCCTTAGAGCCACATCAGGAGATGAAACATATGGCAGTGAGCTATAGCAATATCGCAAGTAAACGCAAGAAGTCAACTGCTGCTTTTTTTCGCTCGTGGTTTTAAAGCAACAAAGAGGACTCGGCGCTTCGTGATACGGAGATGAAACAGCACAACAGACTTTGCCAACCGCAACAACATGGCGACTATTACAGGCCAACTATCATCTCAATGCGAAAAAGCCAACTTGAATCACGCCGGAGCAGGTGTTAGCAATATGGACCATGTCATCCAACCTCGTTATACTTTCAACTAGGACTTAAAGGTGGGGGAAAGCCGGGCTCAAGGGGCGGTTACGGATTGAGTGCCTCCCATCCACACTGACGGGACTTGTGTTGATAGACTTACTCCCTCTTCCTTCCCATGCATGCTTCTGATAATAATCATTATTGATACTGTAAGAGCTCTGAATGGATGGCATGACGGTTCGTCCTTCCGCGAGTGGAGTGCAGATGGATGGGAGAAGGTCAGGGGTAAAAGCAACGGGACGCACCGAGGTCGCCTAGCCTGCCGGGTCCGCGGTATGGTTGGTACGGGCTCCCGATGGGGGAGTATCAAAGGTACCGTCGACAAAAGGTTTACAGGCGGGAGGATGTGCGAAGAGAAGATGCTGGTTGACTATTCTCCTCGAGTTCGAAAGTTGGAGAGGTCAGGACTCCATCGCGCTTCGTCGTCTTGTTGCCCGGCTTAACCAACACCGGAGGGATACCTTCCCCGTTTTCGCCCCTCAAGCGTCTCCAGCAGGGGTTCACCTCACCTCGTGCTTTGAAGGGAGAGAGATCTAGCTTCCACTGCCACTGCTAATGTTCGGGGAGAAGAATGGTAGAGGGCTCCATGTCCCTCCCGCAAGCCACCGACGTGTGTGCAGCTTGGTAGCCGGGGGTTTGACCGGCTGCGACTCTGTTTGTTCTGGTCAGCGGGTAGCTGGCCCCGGGCTGAACACCTGGGGACTCTCTTGTACGAGGAACATGAGCAGAAAGGAGCCAGCAGCCCGGCGCGGGTGACAAGCTGTGACAAAGATCCGAATGCCACCACCAAGCAGCAGTCGAGGCTGGCACTTTTCGATCGAGATATAACTCGCAATCCTCTTGCGGGACGAACTCTGGACCGGGAGGTATAACACGACTCTTGTCACGTATTCAGCCATGCAGATGTATATTGGCTCACATCTTCCCAGAGTCTTGTTGATGTTGATAGCAGTTATGTCGAGGCGACAGCAATTCCTCACTTACACAGGCCCCAAGTATATCCATGATTGGCTGACTGACTGCATGAGAGAAGGCAAACCAGCCGGCCGGTATGCCTTCACCGCCATGTCAGGCAACGTCCTGCACCCATCTGGCGTGGACAACCAATCGATCATGTTGGGGTGAAGTCCGCCTAGAGGATGGCGCTCAGCCCGCGGGGGGTGCATACCGAGCACATCATCAGTTCTTGATTGATGCAAAAAGAGGACCCGGTGCCAGTCTTGGGACACCCTATCAGCATTCGTTTATTCGAAAGACACCTGTGGTATGGAAGTATATCAAAGGCATCCCACGCCTGCCCCCGGATTCCTCATGAAGCCTACTCTCCCACTTGCACCATCCAAACTCAATGAGGCGCGCTCCCAAGGAACGCCACTCAAGCCACCAAATCCGGGGAAGTAGTCACCCGTTGGAACTCTGTGTGTGATTGCTTCTGCCTTATCTCCAGTCCAGACAGAAGCCTAAGGACGTAGAGATGCTAGACCTTAAGACAGTCAGGCATATGTAAGCTGAACTGGTTTCGGACCACTCCCGCTGGAGCCGAGCGAGAGGCCACCACGCGTGTCGCCGGAGATGTGACCCCCAACCCGTGGGAGGAGGAGCAGTGACACATCTCACACCGAAGATTGAGTGTGACTAGCATTCGGCGAGTCCTGGGTGGGATGTTAACGTCCTCATAACCCAGCGGTCGGTCGCATGCTCGAGTGTGTATAAAGAGGAGCTCGACCTAGCCTGTCATCGCCAGGAAGGCTCCAACTACTTTCTCTCTCCTCTAGGAAAACACCAAAATCTGACAGCAAACCATCAATTGTTGGACTCGGTCGGGGTCAGCACTGCAGCCCTAAAAGAAACCGTTTCTGAGGCGGCCGCATCGGGAGTGTAACGGTTACACGACAGCAAGCAAGGCGACATGGCGCCAGACTCGCGCGAGGATCCCCCTTCGCCGCCACCGAACCCGCCACCTAGTCCTGCATGATACCATTCATGCTGGTAAGTTCAATACAATACCACTTGATATGGGAATGTTCTGCTAATGCTCTTCGGAAGGGCCTAGACGGTCGTTTTGTCTACAACACAGAAGATGAGCTCCCCGAAAATGAACACCAGCTCTCGGCAACCAACTCAGATGAGCTACGACATCTGAGACTACCATCGGGGCGGATGACGTATAGTAGGAGGAATGAGCCTGTCTGTGGTTCTTCAGGGTGAATGGCTGTCGATCCTATGGTCATATTCAGCGTCATCAAGCGAGGATAAGAACAATGGGCATACAGTGACGGATCTCATTCAAAGTCCACCCAGAAACTCCATGTACAAGTACATATAGCCACCCTAGTACTTCAAAGCTTCGACACAAGCCCCCCATTCTTCGCCTCAAACTCCCGTCCCCTACTCCAACCAAGCCACCTCTTCAACACCTCCTCCCCTCCCTGCCCCGGCGCCAGCGCAAACCCCGCATAACTACCTCCCTCAACCCCCTTCCCCTGTCCATGAGCCGCCTCCGTCGCGCCCTCCCGAACCGCCAAGCACGGCGTATCCCTAAGCGTAACAACAGGCCTCTGATCCCCTTCCTTAACCTCCATCTCCCTCTCCATCTCGCCGTACTCGAACACGGGCGTGCAGCACGCGTCAGTCCCGTCAAACACACCCTCCCACTCCCGCCTCGTCTTGCTCTTAAAAGCCCGCTCAAACTGCCCCCTCATCTCCTCCCACTGCGTCCTATCGTGCCTCCTCTCCTCCCACCCCTGTCCCTCGAGTCCCAGCCCCTTCACCAAAATCCTAAAAAACTGCGGCTCGATAGCGCCAACAGCCATGTACCCCCCATCCTTCGTTTCGTAGGTATCATAATACGGACACCCCGTATCCAACAGGTTTTCTCCCCTCGGGTAACTCCCCAAGGGCGTCTTCAACGCCATACGGGGGAACGTAGCGAGGTAACTCGCCCCATCCACCATATTCGCCTCGACCACCTGTCCCCGCCCACTCTTACCTCTAGCAACGAGAGCCATCAAAATCCCCTGGAACAGCGTCGCTCCGCCACCCGCAAAGTCGCCCAGGATATTCCACGGCGGCGTCGGTTTTTCTCCCTTTCGACCTAACATGCTCAGCACCCCCGACACGGCGAGGTAGTTAATATCGTGGCCCGCCATGGCCTTATACTTCCCGTCCCGCCGGAAGCCCGTCATGCGGGCGTAGATGAGGCCCGGGTTGGCGGCACACAGGACGTCCGGGCCGAGGCCGAGTTTTTCTAGCACGCCCGGGCGGAATGGGTCGATTAGGACGTCTGCGTGGGAGCAGAGCTCGCGGGCGAGCTGGACGCCCGAGGGGGACTTGAGGTCGATGGCGATGGAGGATTTGTGCCGCGTTAGCATGTCCTCCGTGGGTGGGGCGGTTGTGGTGCCGTTGGCGAGGTGGGAGTGGGAGGGGACGGGCCGGTCGATGCGCAGGACGCTGGCGCCTGCGTCGGAGAGTAGGAGGCCTGCGAAGGGGCCTGGACGAGGGTTAGTATGCAAAACTAGAGGATAGGAAGATAAGGCGGCGAGGACATACCTGGCGCGAGGCCGGCGAACTCGACGACCTTGAGGCCTGTGAGGGGAGGAGGGGCGACCATCTTCGTTGATTTGCACTTGTCTTGATCAGGGTTCGATATTTTGGAATGGATGGTCAACCAATCGATACGTGAAAAGACAACCAGCTCAGCACGACATTGGCGAGCTGAAAAGTCATGTTAAGAACATGGGCGGACGACAGGCGATTGAAGTTGTACGTAGTCGACGCGACGGAATTGGATACCCGCCTGGCCGTGGTGGGGTGCTTGTTAGAGAACCGAGGCCCGGGGTCAGTGGCGGGGAGACGCTGGATTCGGCTGCTCCCGCTGATCGCTCGGCTTCTGCCCGATGCGGGTTGTCCGGGGTATGAATGAATTGCGGAGACACGAACCCGGACAGGGGTAGGCCTTGAGGTCCTGTAGGGTAGGTGCACAGCTGCTGACGGACGAAACAGCACATGCATTGACAACAAGTGTGGAAAGGGGTAAGACTATTCATTCTCCCCGAACTGCCCATACAATACTCCTAGGTTTACGGCAACAACCCCTACACCAAAGCCGGCGTCGTATCCTACCGTTTAACACTTTCACTTCTTTCTACCTTAACCGGACAACCACATCCTCTCCTCCTCGTACTCAAGCACCTCCCTCGCAGCAGCCAAGTAGACACTATCCCTCTTCTCCGTTCCGTCACCCGCGCCATCAAACTGCCCAATTACTTTCCCCTCATCACCGTCGCTTATAGCCCTGATCTCCCGTTCGATCTCCTCGTCAGCCTTCTCCCTCTCCTCCCCGCCACTTGCCTTCCCGCCTGATTCCTGTTCGACCTGCGCCCTCTTAGCCCTCAACTGCCTCACCCTGCCCAGAAAGCGCTCAAACACGACGACCCGCCGCTCAGCAGCCAGCGCGCGATCCTTCCACATCTTGGCATCGCGTTCAGCTACACGCAGGCGCTCAGACAGCGTGCCGGCCCCGCCTTCACCCACTGCTTCCAGCTGCCTGCGCAAGTGCGCCACTTCCTCGTTCCGAGCCGCCAGCTGCCGCTGGAGAGTGATGACCTGGTTGTACAGCGCCGCGTTGCTCCCGTGCACGGGCGTAGACGTGAGGGGCATAGTCTCCATGCTGGGCGTCGCCGAGCGGGGCGGGAGTTTGCGGACGAGGTGGGAGGCGACGGGGGGTAGTTCCTGGTAGGGCGTCATGCGGCCTGGACCGAGGAGCATATCGTCGGCGTCGGATTGTGGCACTGGGGTGTGGGAGGTGTTCGAGGAGCGGCGGGGGTGATGTTTGAGGGATGGGGTTGAGGAGATGTGGGAGGGTCGACGGGAGTGTGAGGCCGGAGTCAAGAGAGGAGAAGACCTCCGCATCCCCTTAAAGATGTGCGAGAGGCGGCGGACTGAGCGCTGGGGACGGACGTCGACGAAGTGGGAGGGTGTAGCGCGGTTGTCATCGGAGCCCGAGTGGGCTGGGTCGGAGCGGGATTTCTCTCGGCGGGTGGTGGTATCTGCCAGTGTTGTCGCAGCATATTCCGGTGGCCGGGTCTGCTCTTCTTCGGACTTGAAGTCTCCGCGCTCCAGGGCGACCTGGAAGGCACCGTAGAGGATCTGAGGGTCTGTGTTTGCAGGGAGTGCTCCGTTCTTGTAGGCCTCGACGATGTAGTCGACATCGTCTGGTTTACCCTTCTCGTTGTGAAAACCGGACATGGTATTGCTGGCCGAGCCTCGAGCGGTGTCCGAGGCGAGAGAGTTAGATAGGCTGCCGTCGTTGGACTGGAAGTATGAACTGACGGATTTCCTAGCAGGCTGCCGACTCGCTACGCTTGATCCGACAGCGGCGATATCTCTCCTCAGGTTACTGAAACCTGCGAGGATATCTCCGACGCTGCTGCTGCGCTTTGAACCATCGGTCTCTCCATGCCCTGCCCTGGGGAATGACTGCACACCGACAGGCTCCGTGTTCTCCCTGTTCGACGGTGTACTGACCAGGTGCGAGGCGGTGGTAGGGCCTTCAGCACCTGTACCAGTCTTCTCTCCACGGTTATCCTTTTGGTCTCTGATACCGTCGTCACGGACTTCCGGCCCGTCTTGCAAGACCTGGCCACCATCGTGCGGCACGCCAGAAGCGCTCGGCTCGACCTGACCCTCCCCGCCGGCCGCCTCAAGGACATTACTCCCCGCCGTCCCCATCAAAGCCTTCATATCCTCCTTATAATTCGCACAAAGCACCGAATCTTGTAATCCTGGGCGTTTCTTCAAACGCCGATGCTTGCTCGGCCTCGAGTTCCGACGAAGACTCCCCTGCGGACCGGGTATCCTGGTCGGGGAATTGGTACCGCTTTTGTCGGACGAGGGTGGATTGAACACCTCCACCAACGCAGAGGCTGCTGAAGATATTCCACTCCTCAGCGTGTTTGATGCCTCGTCCAGAGTTGCTTTGAATGTATGGCCGAGAGTAGATGGGATCTTGTTGATCTTGACTGTCTGTGAATCTTCCCGAGGAGACCTGGACCTGGATCTAGACTTGTTCAAGGCTTCTTCTGCGAGTTCCATGAAGGGGTAGCGTGTCGTTTTGAAAGGATACCCGGGACCTGTTGGAGCAGGCTCATGCACTACGGCCTGCTGCTGGGTAGACTCCTTAACCGGGCTCTGAGGGAAAGTGCCGGGGTAGACGTCTTCAGTCACTAGGGGCTCGTCGAAAGCAGCTGGTATTTCCGGAAACTGGCCTGGGTGCATGAAGGGCATTTGGACATCGATAGGCGGCGGTTGTTCGGAACTTCCTGGCTGTTCCTCTCGATGGTGCTGCGTGCCTGTGCGCTCGGCGTTTGTTTCGCGAGCATCTGGCCGGAGGTCGTGTTCATGAGGTTGAATGCTGTGTTCCTGAGGCTCAAGCGGACCTATCGCCGAATTCCTTCGAGCGGCGTCCCTCGATTCGTGCCTGGACATGGTAGATGGCTGGGTATCTGTCCAGTCCGTGGCGTCAATACGAGTATCACGCACATGAGGCCGAACACAGTGTTCACTGGTATCGACCTCCCTGATCGGCTCCGGCGCATGCGCCTCTTCCCACGCTCGCACAGACTCATGTCTGGACAGCGGAACAGCAGGTGTATCCCGTCTCGTACGAGGGACCTTTTCAGACAGTCGTTTCTTTGGTTTCGCAGACCCGTCTTTTAACACCTTCATTCGAAGCATGGACTTTACTGGAATTGTAGGTGTGTGGGGAGAAGCTGTTTGCACGAGTATTCCGTACTCTGTATCTTGACGTTGATTCTGCCTGTTCGCGTCGACAAACGCATCGACAGGTGGCGGCGATTGTTCAGGTTCCTCGTCTGCTTCGGTCTCCCGAGGATAGGGGCTGTCTCCCTCCTCGACCGTGGGCGACAACGCTCCCCTAGGCGTCATCCCCACCATGCGGCTCCTGGCCGGGGTGCGTGCGGACTTCGGTCGTCTTCTCTTCACCTTCAGCTGTTGGTGGGTGTCTTCTGATCCGGAGTAAGGGGCTGCAGAAACTGTAAGGGTGTCAGGAATCAGTTTTGCTTCGAGGGATGCGTGGCCGGGGAGCCTCACCGTGAGAGAAAGAAGACTGCCGTGGAATAGCGGACTCGGTATACACCGACGGCGTCCGCGATAGATTCCACTCTGGTGACTGTCTAGGAGCGAACGTGTCAGACGCAGAAGGCCGGAGCTGTTGTTGTTGTTGTTGCGTTTGCTGACCAGCAGCGCAGAGCTCTTTGCTCGTCTTCAACACCTGGGTACTCTTCAGATGCTGCACCACCTCCCGCCAGTGGGCGATGACCATCTAAGCCACACTGCTCGCTACCTCCATCTTGTCAACCTTGATCGGTGGAGGACGGGGATGATCGGTATCTGTATCGGCTGGCTTGCTCTTCTGTTCACTTCGAGTCCTCCGGCTCCTGGGTCTCGGAGGAGAGATGGGTAGGAGTATCAGACCGTCGGCGGGGTTGGCGAGTTGCATGGTATATGAGTCTAGGAGGTCGCCCACGAGCAGCGGTCCGAAAATGTCGCCGAGCTCTCGGTATCCCATCAGGTCAGATGTTGGAAGTGGGTGGCCCTGGCCATTTTCTCTGGGAGCCAGTTCTGCCGCACGTCCGATAAGACTGAGCAGTCCAAAGACTGCACAGATCAGCTCACGCCTGTACCGAGACCTCGAAGTGCCGATAGCAAGTGCGATAAGCCGAGCCCGGAGTTTGCCCTGTTTCGTCCGGTTGACCTCGGGGTCGGCGTATACCTGGCTGTGTATGGCGACCAAAGTGTCGAACAGTGCCAATGAACCCAGGACGCCACCCGGCAGACCACTGAGGATTTTTTTGAATGCTCCGGCAACATCGTGGACGCTTGCGTTGAAGTAAGCCGGCAGATTGGGCGAGGAGACCGTTGTGTCGATCATGTCCGCCTCACCCCGGGCCGGACAGTAATGGTCGTATATAGCGTTGACGACCTTGGGTGAGCCGGCGGTGCGAAAGATGGCCCTTGTTTCGGTGCCTATCACGCATGTGTTAGACGCAACCATCTGACAGGCCGAACCGAGAGATGCCTTACCATGTTGAACAAGATACTGCGCCGTAGCACGAAAACAAGTCGGTAGGATGAGCGACTCGGGGGCGTACTCCGTGGGAAGATAAAACTTGCTCTTCCCGCACAACCTCACAAGCGTCTGGAGGTCCTCGTCCTTGAAGCTGTCCTTCTTCGGGTGTATAATCTGGCTGGCGATGTCGCTCAGGCTGCGTCTGGACGACACCCTCCGTACAGTCCGGGTATCGCTCGCGTGTCGGATGCGGCCACCGTGACTGCTACCCGAGATATCTCTGAGAAAGGTGCGGAACCAGCTACTCTTCCGTTCTTGGCTTATAGTGCGGTCGGCGTCCTGGATGGGGTATCAGCATGGTAAAGTGTCCAGGGAGACGTGCATGACGAGGGAGAGAGGGGCGGTACCGGGCAGGTGTTGAAGTCTGCTTCTACAAGCAAACGGATGCCATGCTGGCGCCATGTCAGCTTCGAATACCTTGAGGTCTATGAGTACGGCGCAGCAGACCTTCTTTGCCAGCCGGTTATACTCATCAACAAAGCCAAGTCGGTCTTCAACCTCATCATAGTCCGACATGGCGGCGTCTCCGCTGGACGTAGTCCATGTGGCACTGCTGCCATTCCGCCTGTTGGTGTCTGGAGCGGCAAGATACTCGACAGCCGCAGCCATCGTTGGGTCGAAGTCGTTTCCGCTCTGCATGGCTGTGCAGCCCGATCGGGACACCTGCGTAGTAAGCAAGCCGAGCTGTGTAGACGTAGACCTTTTAAGTGGTTTGAGGTAAGATAGACAAAACCTAGCATGTAAGTCTGAGACAAGAAGTATTTTTAACGTTTAAGGTTAGGGGAGAACATTAGACAGTTGAGCTTGTATAAGCTGCAGGAAAACAGAGGGAAGAAAGATATGTGCTTGTTCTCCGTTCTCCTGTCATCGCGTAAACCGAACAGGAACAGGAAGCTTGACAGGTCACCATCGCTGTTGCGTTTGCCGCGAGAGGTGCCATGTCACTTTCTTTCCTGACGAAGCTATGCCTCAGTCAGTCTTACCTTCCACTGGAAGGAGGACACCCTGTGCCCTGCTCGGAAGTTTTGAGAAAGTGAGACATCGGATCTCCCAATCCTGTGGTGGCATTTCAACTTGAGGCAGGGCAGGAGCATGATCGTGACTCTTGTCTCAGTCGGCCCGAGAAAGAACATGTGGAGCGGAGATGAAAGGGCAGGCGTGAACGACGAACAGGTTCAAGGATCCAAGGGGCAGGTACGCCCCTTGCCCGTCGCACACGTGGTTTGACGGCAAATTTGTCGACGGGAAGGTGCATATATGGTGGGATATGGGGAAGGATGGACCTGGATCGATATCAACACAGTGGTAGGAGCGATATAACAAGTCCCAATCGTTGGTCCGTCATCTTCCATGCGCTCGTCTGTTCGCGCAGTCGTCTGTCAGGGCACGACACACGATGGAATCGCACAGTGGTTGTAATTGATGCGTTGATGAATTTTCAAGTCTGACCGCCTTCGCTTCCTTCTATATCGCTGCTCTGTCCGAAAAAAAAAGCCCAATGTCCGCTCTGCAGTCGTCCTTTCGAACCTTCAAGCTCCTCAATGAGGTCAGGGACGTGACAAGGATTCCGTCGCTTGAGCTTCTTCACCGCAAACGCGGGCAAGCTGTTGTTAGTCGGTCAGCTATATTTCCAGCCCAAAGTGAAACGCTCCGCCAACCGTGTGGTATTCCCACAGATTTCCTATATCCCATCTCTTTCCTGGACGCCATGCAAATGCAGCATTCCAAGCCCATCTCATCATCCGCGTAATCGTTAACGGACAGCCTCCCCGCCTTCGCCTTGCTGACGCCGGTGTATTCCAACTCTCCGTGGCGGGATTCCCTAGCCGTACTGGATACTGTCGTCTTCCTCGCCGTGGAGGAGGACATACTTGAGTATGTCGGACAGCGAGATCATGCCCCTCAAGTTGCTGTCATCGTCAATGACCACCAGTCTGTGGACTCTCGATTTTCTGATCGTGTCGAAAATGGAGTCCAAGCGGTCCTCTTCGGTGCATGTGTAGATGCCCGGGAAATCCTCCTGCCGCTTCGACAGGGCTTCTCCGATTGTGGATGATAGCGCATCGTAGTCGCCTCCCTTGATACAGGGGATGACGTCCACTGCCTCAAAGACGTTCAATAGGCGATCGTGCTTGTCCACAACAGGAACAGCCGATATGTTGTGCTGCACCATGAGATGTATTGCGTCAAGAACCGAATCGTTCATCTTCGCAGTTGCCAGTGGTCTGCCTTCTGTCGCGTAGGTGCCGAGGCCAATCTCCCGAACCGACTTCTTCAGCAGCGTCGTATATTTTTCGTTGTTGACGGCGATGAACTTTAGGATGCGGTACTGGGTGATAACACTTATGACAGTCTCTCGCCCGGTTTCGTCGTCTCTGTCCACGAGTGGGATCCTCCGTGCTCTTGTCCTCAACATGCGTCGGCAGGCTTCGTACAGGGGTCGTGTGGGGTGGACGGATACCGTCTCCAAGGGGAGGACGCCGATGGCCTTCTCGATTTCTGTCATGTTGTCTCAGTATTATTGCCGCGTAACGCCATTCTGCAGTGCGTCTACCACTCACCTCGTAGATGGCTCAGCCGGAACTGGTCCACGTCCTCGAGCCTGTCTGGGTGCTGGCAATAATATTGGATTACGTTGATGTAGTCGGTGCTTGTGAGGAGTCCGGCAAAGGTTGATGTGCGCGAATCCCAGACGGGGGCGGAGACGATACCTGGAAGGAAAGCTGTCAGTTCCCGCAACACACAGAGATCTGATGGGAGCAGAGTCTGGAGCCATATCCTCACCATTCTGCATCAGGATGTTCAGGCTCTTCTTGATCAGCAGCTCGTTGTCGAAGACGATAAGGCGGCACGATAATGGTAGGACGTCGTAGCTGTTCCTGACCTTGAGAAACTCGCGGATGCCTCTCTGCAGGAGGGAGTGCTCAAGTCAGCTATTGAAAGTCTTGTCTGGGGAAAGTGTCGAGCAACATACTAGGCCAAGCATTTGGTCCCGGTCGAGGGGACTGAGCCCCGCGTGCTTGTCGGCCATCCTGCGGCCGGTGGGTGTGCGACGGAGGTAGGAAGAGGGTGCGACAAAGGGAAGCTCGTGACCGTGGGGAGTGGTGGTGGTCTCTCGCTCTCGGGAAGCGGCGGCGGCTAGCGGTTTGGTCTCGGATGCGGCAGAGGCAGTGGCAACGGCATCTGGAAGTTTGCTGCTAGCGGTCCGCGTCGGGATCTGTAGCGTGGTCGAGGTGGGCGAGTGTGGAGTTGGAGTTGTCGTCCGGCTGGTGGCAGAAGAAGTAGAAGTAGGGGGATGTGTAGAAGTCGTGTCGGTAGCAATTGCAGTGTTCCCCAAGCTTGTGTTGTTATCGGTGATGCTGTTGTGGTCGGCTTGGGATTCCGAGGCTGCTGCACGACTCGAGGGAGGAATGTCATCCATGGTTTTCCGGTACAAAGGTGGGATTGGGGGACTGCGATGACGGGGTGGAGGGGTTCCTTTCAGCCGCTACGACGGCGATTAGTTGAGTGAGGGGCTGCCGGAATGGTGCTGTAGCCCCTGCGGAATCGGCGGTTACTGGCAGGAATCTGGGCCAGAGGATAAGCCGTTGTGACCTTCGATTAGAGCCAGTATGAAGCTGGCTGGGATTGAATGGACTAAGAGTCTAGATATCAACAATACTTGTGGTATGGCTGGGTGGAAATGTTGAGAATGTCCTTTTTCGATAGAATCCTTGAACTTGGAGATCTTCCTGTGCTCCAATCAATTGCAGCATTGATAACAGCTGCAGTTCTGATAAGGTGCAGCGCCGAGACGCACCCTGAAGGTCAAAGTTCATTTGCGGGTCTATCAGTGAAGATCCCATGCATCTGCCCGAATATCAAGCTCAAGACGACATCGGATTTAGAGGAGACATTCCGATAGCTTGACGAGTCCGTGACTAACCAAGGACACAGTGCTGGGCTTAGCGTGCTTCTGGGATATGGCACGGTTTGCCCTGACATGCCTGGGTGACGAGACTTGATATTTCATGAAAGTGTTGAAGCAAGAATAACCGAGGGAGGGCGATGCAGACATCCATCGATCCTTGTGAGTCACGTAAATATAAATCCCCCGTGAACACGGGCAGGCAGCGGCTGTGTCTTAGAAGTTGTGCGAGGGTGTAAAGTGGGAAGGGTCACGGGTTGGCAACTGCTTCCTATCTGGACAGAGACGTCAGACATTGTGCCTGCCTAGACCAGGTGAACCCAAGTCGACAGCTTCACGACGCGGACCCTTATGCTGATGTTGTTCAACCAACTGTATCTTGCTTGAATGACGATTGATTGAGGTGACTTCGACCGACGAGAAGTCGTCAGAGGGGTCCCCAGTAGAACTACCACAGTAGGCCGCGTCATGAAGCATTCAGCACACACAATTCATATTGGTGTTGGGCCCTTCCACCATTCGCAGTAACTTGGAATGTTTGATTAGGGTTGGTTTGGAGCTGGAATAGCTTCACTTCCTCTGAGTTGAGAACTTAAGAGTCAATGAGATTGTACCACGTTAGTTGATAAAGTGAAGTCAAAGTATGTCTTTGGAGTGAAGGAGTGAAGTTGTCACGGCCAAGTAAAAGGTCGGCCCACTGACGATGAAGCTTCCCATCCAGCAAGGAAAGAGCTCCTGATCCCATGGCGGAACGCACGGGCCACCCCGCTAGGTCCCTTCGTCACTCGCGAGGCGCCAGTGGCTTCGAACCAAACTGGACCAAGGATCACTGCTGCTTCATCAAAGTGCCAAAGGTCAACAAAGCACCATTACCATCCCTTCGCCCGCCAAACAGCTCGAGTGCATATCCCTCGACAAGAACCTGACTTACAACCACCGAATTATGCGACTCTGACAGTTTATGCCAATTGTTTGGAAGCTCTGACATCACCGACGCCGACTGCCGGGTCGACCGTTGTTTGCTGCTGCTGCAACCACAAGCATAAGCTTCTTTTTCGAAGCCCAAGCTCTTGGGACCACCACAACCAGGAGTTGGCAGCACAGGCATAGAAGCAAAGCTATATCGTCACCAACTTGGAACATTCGCATCGGCCATGGGTGCCTGCAGCTCTTCATGCTGCGGAGGTATGTCATGCAGCTCGCATTCATTGTTCTGCTGCCGAGCTCTGAGGCAAGGGAGGACCCCAGACTGACCAACTCTGCAACCTTAGGCAAGGCCCGGGATGGCTTGTACGAACCTGTCCTCGCAGACAACGAGCGCGAGGCTGTCGCAGACTTGCTTCAATACCTCGAGAACGTTAGTAGACCGTCTGTTCATGTTGTTGACCGCCACTGGACTGACTGACGATACCTCCGACAGCGCGCTGAAACCGACTTCTTCTCCGGCGAACCCCTTCGTGCCCTCAGCACCCTCGTCTTTTCCGATAACGTCGATCTCCAACGAAGTGCCAGCTTGACTTTTGCAGAGATTACAGAACGCGGTACGTTGATTACCTTGCCGAGCCCACCGATGGACTCGCTACCTGTTTGCGCCGAGTACGGCAGGCAGCTGCCCACTCAGACGCCTCGACCTGGACACAGCTGGTAGTTGGTATTATCAGTTGCTAATACATAACTCTTAGATGTCCGCGAAGTCGACCGAGACACCCTCGAGCCCATCCTATTCCTGCTTCAGAGCCCCGACATCGAGGTGCAGAGAGCTGCCAGTGCTGCATTAGGCAACCTTGCGGTCAACAGTAAGATACCACACGCTGGAGGTTGCGGGTATGGAGGAGGAAGAAGCTAATGACTCCGCAGCCGAGAACAAGGTGCTGATTGTCCAGCTCGGCGGCCTGACACCGCTCATCCGGCAGATGCTTTCCACCAATGTCGAGGTGCAGTGTAATGCTGTCGGCTGCATTACGAACCTAGCGACACATGAGGAGAACAAGGCTAAGATTGCGCGCTCCGGTGCCCTCGGTCCGTTGACGAGACTCGCAAAGTCGAGGGATATGCGGGTTCAGAGGAATGCCACAGGAGCATTGCTCAACATGACGCATTCAGGTGCGCAGGATAAACCTCAGGATGTTTGAATGCTGTACTTGTGCTAACAATCAGCAGATGAGAATCGACAACAACTCGTCAACGCCGGTGCCATCCCGGTCCTGGTCCAGCTACTGTCATCGTCGGACGTTGATGTCCAGTACTACTGCACGACCGCCCTGAGCAATATCGCGGTTGATTCCAACAACCGCCGGAAGCTGGCCCAAACCGAGCCACGGCTTGTACAGTCCCTCGTCAACCTTATGGACTCCTCGTCCCCCAAGGTCCAATGCCAGGCAGCTCTGGCCCTCCGGAACCTGGCCTCAGACGAGAAGTACCAGATGGAGATAGTCCGTGCAAACGGCCTCCCTCCTCTCCTCCGCCTCCTCCAGTCCTCATACCTTCCTCTCATCCTCTCAGCCGTCGCTTGCATCAGGAATATCTCCATCCACGCCATGAACGAGTCTCCCATCATCGAAGCCGGCTTCCTGAAGCCGCTCGTCGATTTGCTCGGATCCACCGACAACGAGGAGATCCAGTGCCACGCAATCTCGACCCTTAGGAATCTGGCAGCGAGCTCGGATCGAAACAAGGCTCTGGTGCTGGACGCGGGAGCGGTCCAGAAGTGCAAGCAGCTGGTGCTCGAGGTCCCGGTGACTGTACAGTCGGAGATGACGGCCGCCATTGCTGTCCTTGCGCTGAGCGATGAGCTGAAGACACACCTCCTGGAACTGGGCGTCTTTGATGTCCTGATCCCCCTCACGAAGTCTCCTAGTATCGAAGTCCAGGGTAACAGTGCTGCCGCTTTGGGTAACCTCTCATCTAAAGGTATGCTTTGCAAGCTTCGTCACTCAAGGAATGTGTATGTTCATTACTAACTTTTTGCAGTCGGCGACTACGGCATCTTCATCCGGGACTGGACGGAGCCAAGCGAAGGCATCCACGGCTACCTGAGCCGGTTCCTCGACAGCGGCGACCCGACCTTCCAGCACATCGCCATCTGGACGCTCCTGCAACTGCTCGAGTCGGAAGACAAGAAACTCATCGGTCTCATCGGTAAGTCCGATGACATCGTCGAGATGATCAAGCAGATTGCGAACCGGCAGGTCGAGTCGGACAACGAGCTTGAGGACGAGGACGAGGGCGAGGTGGTACAACTGGCGCAGCGCTGCCTGGAGCTGCTGGGACAGGGCGGGGCTAAGAGTCACATAGAAGGTTGACTCCCTCGCTCCTGATTTTCCGAAGTTTCAGCTAGTGGCGTTTGGTTTTTCGAGTCTGTTGCTTTTAACATCGTCCGTCCGAGGGACGCGGCATTGGCGTGGTGTTAGTGGCGTCTTGGTATGCTTTAGCATTACCTACTTCAAGAGGTGTGTGAAGGCTGGGATGGGCTTGTGTCTTATTTTGTTTGTATTTTATCGGTGGCTATCATTGGGTTCAAGCATCGGAGGCGAATGTTTTCGCGGCTATTCAGGCAGTGATCGAGCTGCGAGGGTTTTTCTTTTGTATTGATTATGTATTCTAGGGCGGCCCTGTTTAAAGTTCTCTTCATGTTGTAACTCTTTTTCCTGCAGTTGCCGCATTGGTTGTCTACCTATTCCCACTAGACATGTAATTAGAGCTGCTCGTGTTCAATATACCCTGACTTAACTTACCCAGGCGCCCAAGTTGAGCGAAGCTCAGCCGCCGCTTGACGAGACGGTATGTCTCTGTGATCCTCAAATCTCTGCTATCCTTCTCCCATCTCAACTCTCCGAAGTCGAACTATAACTCCTCAGTGGATTCGTGATCCACTTGAACTCAAACCCCGGCCCCGGCGCCCTCATGGTCGCAATGACCTTGCCATAAACCAGCGCAAGAGGCACAGGTCCAAATGTCCTCGAGTCCCTCGACGTGGGTAGATTATCGCCCACCAGCCAGCAGTGGCCCTGCGGTACCTGTCATCCACATTAGCACCGTCTTCTTCTGTCGTCCCATTTCCTCTCTTCACCCATTCCCCTATTCCAACCCCTTCAACCCAGTATAAACGTACTTGTATCATATCATCCCCCCCACTCTCCGGGCTTCCAACCAGCACGTAATCCCCCGGCATACCCAACACCCTCTTCATGCCATCCATATTCGGGAAGATGGGTATTTTATAGACTACCAGATCGCCCACGCCCACCCCTCGTCCGTAGCGGTGCCGCTTGGAGGTTATCAGCCATTCGTCGCTCACCTCTACCGTGGGCAGCATGCTGGGACCCTGTGCAGGGCCCAGGGAGTAGCCGTATTCCCAGACTAGGTGGAGGACGGCGAAGTATTTCACCGTGCTGAGGAGGAGGCGGAGAGGGTGTCCCAGCAGCGGGGAGCGCGGGCGGAGGAGGGAGGCCATGCCCGTGGGAAGATTGAGTAAAAGGGCGAAGTAGGAGAGGCTATGAAAAGGGCATTATTGAAGTGGTGAAAGGTTGTTGGTATCAGATGTTGAAGTGAGATGATTGGTTCATGATGAGTGGGCGATTGAGCGGGAGGACTTGGAAGCTTGAGCTCCATTATCCTGAAGCTCTGATTGGCCAATAAGCTCCGAAGCTCTAATCCAGCGGCAACGTCAGTGTTTCCGTTTCGATGCATTTCTTCTCTCGACATAGATCATGTTCAGGAGTTTGTGACAGCCATTGAACCACAACCACCTCTTCGCACTCGTTTACACTACCTGATTTCATAACATTCATCACAATGAGCTGCACAACCTGCCTCAACTCAAGCCGATCCGCCCTGCGGCGCGTCTTCCTCTCACCCTTAGAGCCCTCCTCCTCGCAGCTACGCTATCTTCTACCCTCCACCCTCAACCAAGCAGCGGCGCACTCCAACCGCCGCTTCTTCAACGGCATCAAGCGCGTCTCAACCTCAGACTTCGGCACCCCGTCCCCGCCCTCCCGCCCACCACCCATCAACCCCCGCGACCCAATCCTCCACCCCCCGCTCCAACCCCCGACCCATGACTCCCGCCGCGTCATAGCCCACAAACCCAAGGGCGGCACCGCCACGAACACAAACCTTCCGCGCGACGAAGCAATAGCCTCCATCTCCGACACCGTCGTCCTCCGCCGCGAAGACGGGCACCTCACCGAACCCCGCCCCCTATCCTCCGTCCTAACGGAAGCGTCCATCCGCTCCCAAACGGTCGTCACCATCGTCCTACCGCGACCGGGGCAAAAGGGCGGCTCCAAGCACCCCATCTGCGTCGTCCTCGACCGGCAAGCCTACGAGGAGTCCGAGCGGCTCCGCCTCGCGCAGGAGAGCGAAAAATCCCAGTCGGAAAAGAAGGCGAAGAGGGGCACCAAGGAGCTGGAGATCAACTGGGCCATCGACCCGCACGATCTGGAGCACAAGCTGCGCCGGTTCAAGGAGTTTTTGGGGAAGGGGTTGAGGGTGGAGATGTTGCTCCTGAAAAGGGGGAAGAAGAAGGGGAGGGTGTTTAAGCAGGCTAGCCGGGAAGAGGTGGAGGACGTGTTGGGGAAGGTGAGGGCGGCGGTGGAGGAGGTTAAGGGGGCGAGGGAGGTGAAGACGCCTGTTGGGGTTGTGGGGGAGAGGTTGCAGTTGTTTTTTGAGGGGGCGCAGCAGTAGAGGCATGGGAGAGGGATAAACGGTATGGATAGGGAGGGGGAGAGGCGGCTGTGGGCGTGTCGAGGTGGTGATAAAGAGCCATTTAGAGTCCATTTAGACTTAGACTGGCGTTAGGGGAGTTCCAAAACTGAGGGTTAGGGTTGTAGGTGTGGAAGAGGTGTGGAGGACATGCCATTCACCCAAGCTGCTACGTAGTCGAAAGCTGTACATTGGTCAAAGAGCTTTAGTTGATGTACATAAGGAATACCATGTGTCATGTCTTAATGCGATCTGCCAAATGCGTGCGGCGTGATGCACAAGGTCCCCAGCGGGGTGACTACAGCGATAAGCTTTCGCGGGGCATTGTTCGATAAAAGTTCAAGTTACAAAGGAAGCAGTGACTCAAGCTCGAACGCCAAATTTCTACTGCCGGCCATTCAACTCACCACACACACCCAACCCTCGTAACAGAGTACTGAGCAACCCCAAAGATCTTTGTTACTGAACAATAATATGCAACTGCTGAGAAGCATCTTTTCAATCCAGACAGTCAAGCATTCACATCGCCACAGAGCAGCGCCTCTCCAGCAACATCCCGTCTGAGAGACGAAGCACCGCGTCGCCGGCCCAATCTCCGATCAAGACGACATTTCCACGTCACAATAGACAGCACAACGTCGAAGGGTCCTCACAAGATGGCTACCGAAGCCACTGGAGCTCCTCCGACTCCGGCGGAGACTCCTGCGCCCACGCCATCCTCCACCACAGAGCCAGCGCCAGCCGCTGCCCCCACGGCAGCAACTCCCTCCGCAGAAGCAAACCAGCCCAAGCTCTCAAATGCCGAGCTGAAAGCGAAACAAAAAGCCGAAAAGGCAGCCCGAAGAGCCGCAGAGAAGGCAGCAAAGCAAGCAGCCGCTCCCCCAGCAGCAGTCGCAGCAGCAGCAGCAGCGGCGCAAGAGAAACAAGATGCCGGCAAGGGAGCAAAGCAGGCCTCTAAGGGAGGTAAGCAGGACCCCAACGGCAACCAAGACCAACAATCCGCATCCCTGCGACCAGGGCAGCCTCTACGACGGCCCTCGATGGCGGGGGGCAGGCGACCCTCGCTCGCACCCAGCGGCGAGCAGGATCCCAGGGCGGCTATCCCGGAGTGCTTCAGCCACATACCCATGGCGAAGCGCATCGCCACATCGCAGGCGCATAAAGACGTCCACCCGGCCGTGCTTGTGCTGGGACAGCAGATGGCTACGTTTACGGTGAGGGATAGCATCACGAGGCTGAAGTACATGCTTCTTGCTTTCCGGAAGGTGAGTCTTACCTCTTCCGCTCCCTTCTCTCTACTCAGCAGTCATACTGACAGGTCCAAAAGGTGATACAATCCTACGAAACCCCCAAAGGCAATTCCCTCTCCCGCCACTTCGTTCCACACGTCCTCAACCCACAGATCGAGTACCTGACCGAGTGCCGTCCCATGTCCTTCTCAATGGGCAACGCCATCCGCCTGATAAAGGCAAAGGTGAACAAGTTCGACATCGACACCCCCGAGGACGAGGCCAAGGAGGCTATGCTGGACATGATCGACACCTTCATCAACGAGCGTATTACCCTGGCCGAGCTAGTCATCGCCAAGAACGCGGCGGACATGGTGGCCGACGGCGACGTCATCTTGACCTACCGCCACCACAGGCTTGTCGAGAAGGCCCTGCGCCAGGCGAGGAGAGATGGCAAGAGGTTCGAGGTGCAGGTCGTCGACGACCCCATCGACCAGACCGGTCTTGCCCTGGCCAAGTTATTGAGGAAAGACGGGGTGAGGGTGTATTACTCTCCCCACCTAGGCGGCGTGCACCAAGTCGGCGTCAGGCGGGCGACAAAGGTCATCATCGGCGGCGAAGCCATCTTCGCCAACGGCAGCCTGTACGGCCCCGCCGGCACCTGCGACCTGTGTCTCGCCGCCTCGGACGCGGGCACGCCTGTCATCGCGCTGTGCGAGACGATCAACTTCGACCGTGACCGCGTGTCGACCGACTCGCTGACGTACAACGAGATCGATCCCGAGAGGGGATCGGGCGAGGCGTTCCGCCTGCTGTTTGACACGACGCGGGAGAAGTATCTCGGGGTGGTGGTGACGGAGTACGAGAGCGAGACGGGCAACTCGCCGGCGCAGAGCATCCTGGCCATCTTGAGGAAGCAGGAGGATCAGATTTAGAAGATGTGGGAAGCTGCTTGCCGGGTGCAGGCTGCTCTGCGGGGCTTGGCTGGTAGAGAGGGGGATGGGGTTTGCGGGCTCTTGAGGTTTGCTGACCCTTAAGGTCGGTTTGGTCGTTGGGGTTGTCGGAGGGTTCCTAGCAGGTTAGACTTGGATTGCAGACTTTAGATGGCATAGGCAAACTGGCTAATGGACAAACAAACTTGATATACCTACTTTCGTTGGCTGCGGCCGAGTATAAGTGTGACCACCAGACGGCTTGCTTGGTAGTCCTGTCATGCCAAGTGCCATTCTCAGTTGAGCGACTTCGTCTTATAGCGATCATCAATTCGAATGCATTCAAACGGCGATAGTTGGTCATCGTAGTTCCACGACTTGGTCACTTACTGCCTGTTTCTTCCCCCCGGTTAGACGGTCAACACCACGCCATCGCAATACGCGGTTTGGATCATTCGTTCATTGTCCCTGCCCGTGAGAATCTCCCTCTATCCCTCCCAGCCAATATGTACACTTCCCCCTACTCCCCCTCCCTTTCCCTTCCCTCCCCATCCGCTCTTATCATCCCCTCAGACGTTCAGTCCCCCTACATCTGCACATTCTGCAGCCCCGGAGCGCCCGTAGCACTCCCGACCTCCTTCTCGGATCTCCTCGCCCTCTTCTCGAGGATCGACTTCTTCCGCTCCTCGAGGATGGCCGTCTGCCGCTCGTCGACGCCCTCGAGCCAGTACCCGAAGCTCGCGCCCACGCCGGCGAAGACGGGGTACGCCCAGAGCGACTGCCGCATGAAGAGGGGCCGCATCTCGATGCCTAGTTGCCATGCGCGGGTGGCGACGCCTTTTTTGGAAAGAGTTAGTATGGGAAGATATAGAGGCGGGGGAAGGGTGGGGGAAGGGGGCAAGACAAACCGAAGCCGGCCCAGAAGAGGACTCGGGAGACCATCCTTTGTTGTGTGCGTTCAAGGACGAGGGTGGTAGGTTGTGGTAGAGAGTGGTGAATGAGGGGATTGGTAGGTGGTTGTCCTCCTCAATTGGGTGCGCGGTGGCCGGGGATAGGTCGCTTTGCGGTTTCGGGATGCGGTCGGTTTGGGGCGTGAGTGAGGCTCAAGTGGAAGTCGTGATGTTGAAGTGAAGCTTTGACCATCTGCTGGCTGCAGTGGGTTTTCCGGCAACAGCTGGCGGCCAAAAGGTCGCTAGATTCACTCCGCCCCGTGGGAAGTGAAAAAGGCCACGCTAAGGTTGGCGCTAAGAGTGACGCTCAGGGACCCTTGCAGCTTCTTCCCCACCTCAAATTACCTGTGCGGTTCAATCACTTGCATCCGCAAACGCGACTTCTTAAACTTCGAATCACGACGACTTTACCACGTCTTCTCTCCTTGCAAACGCAAGTTGCAACTCATTTGCGACGAACGAACCTCACCACTTCTTTTCTAGCGTGCGACATCGCGGCCCAACCGCATCAGAGCCTCACCGGAACCGCGCATTAGCTACCGCATCTGAGCCTCTAATATTGGCGATCCTCCCTTCGTATCCCGGACCATCGCGGTCCTAGATGGCTGCGACCATCGCAAAGATGCCGTCAGCCACCGACGACGCTGTGGCCACGGCTCCCGTCCCAGCAGCGCCAGCAAGGAAGTTCAAGGCTTCCGACCTACCACTACCTTCCGCGACGCGATCGGCTATTGAGGGACTGGCCCACAGCTTCAAGAAGAAGGGCGGCTATGACACAATTCGCAAGGATGCGTGGAAGGCGTTCGAGGAGAGTGTAAGTACCAATCCCCGTCTATCACCGTCCCTTCGGCTACATCCCAGTCGCACGTCGTTCCTCCGTTTGCTCATCCACATTTCATCTCGCCTCGTGCAACCACTGACGTTCTTCTCATAGGATTTCGAGCAGCAAATAAGGAAGTCTGTCCTCGAAGTCACCGAACAAGAGCTCGAACGGAACGCCGCGCAACTGCTCACGCTTGACCGTAACAAGGCCAGCGCTCTGATTGACGGCGCCATAGAACGCAGCGGGGTCTACCAAAAGGCCGAAGAATTTATCGCGTCTCTGATCGACAAGGACGCCATAGAGAAGCACATGCGTCAGTTACGCCGTGCCGAGATAGGCGACGAGGCCGCCGAGCTGGAGCAGATGAAGGGCGCCAAGACTGATGAGTGGTACGCCGCCGGAACTGCTAAGCGTCGAGAAGAGAGGGAGCACGTCCGCGAAAGGGTGAGGAAGCTCGAAGAGGAAAAGAGGCAGCTCGAGAGGGAGATTAGGGAAAAGCAAGATGCCAAGAGGAGGGAGAAGGAGAGGGCTGAGAGGGAAGCCAGGAGGAAAGAAAGGGATGAGGCTTATGCCAAAGAGAAGGAAGCTCGTGACAAGGAGCGCGAGGAGAGGGAGAAGGAGAGGGTCCAGAGTCGCGATCGACGAGCGAGGGAACGAAGTCGTGATCGTGACAGGGATCGACGCCGAGAGAGATCGAGGGACAGGGACCGTGGCCGCCGCGATTCCCGAGACAGGCGAAGAACCAGCAGAGATGAAGGCCGGCCAGAAGTCAAGAAGGAATTGTCTAAGGAGGAACTCGAACGACTGGAGCAGGAGGCGCTGGCAGACCTACTGCGCGAGAGCAAGCGTGTGGTCGCTCAACAGCCTGAAATCGAGATCGACGAGGCACTGGTGCCACCACCCAGACGGACCAAGCCGGCTTCGGCTATTGACCCTATACGACGTGGGTCTCCGAAAGTGGCGGCTGCCAAGAAGACGGCAGAGGTGAAGCCTGTCAGCAAGCCAGCGGATATCAAGGTACCAGATGCACCTCGGCGAGACTCGACAGTTCCTAAAGAGTTGAATAAGGACGCCTCGGCAGCACCTAAGGCTCCAGCGACGAAGGACTGCAAGGACACGCCAGTCAGGACAGAGCGTAAGAGGACTAGAAGTCCATCTCGCTCTCGTCGCGACGCCGAGCCGGACAGGACCAAGGAAAAGGAGAAGGAGCGCGAACCAGTGCGTGTACGTGAGAGGGAACGCAGCCGCTCCGCTGATAGGAGACGCCGAGATCGCCGCTCATACTCCCCACAACGCGATAGGAGTCGCTCACGGCGGAGGGATCGGAGCCGCTCCAAGTTACGCGACAGGAGGGACGACCGGCGGGAGAGGAGTAGATCTCGTGCTCGAACAGACCGGAGAGATGACCCCCGTGACGACCGAAGCCGAGCTGACCGCGACCGCGTGGTACGACGCGAGAGCGTCACAGTTGCATCTGCCGCTAGAAGCGACAAGCGAGACGAACGCAAAGACAGAAGTCGCTCACGAGCCCGAGATGCGAAGGATACCCGACCGGAGCGTAAGGAGCGGAGCAGGTCACTCCGACCACGAGCAGACCGCCGCGACAGGTCTCGCTCTCGCCTTCGGGACGACCGTGACCGTCGTGACCGCAGCCGTTCGCGCGAGAGGCGGGACCGAGACCGACGAGATCGCAGCCGTGTCCGAGACACTATCAAGCGCGAGCGCAGCCGGTCAGTCCGACGAGCCCGTACGCCCGACCGGGATAGAGACAGCGATCGGGACCGAGATAGGCGCGACCGCCGACGATCACGATCCCGCTCGCCTGCTCGCCCACCAGCCGGCCTCAACGCCGACGGCATGGAAGCCTGGAAGCGCGCCGAAGTCAAGAAGCGAGAGCAAGAAGCTAAGGCCTACCTGGCTGCTCAGAAGGAAGCGCGTGAGAAGGGACTTCCCATTCCCGGTCTTGAGGATAGGAGGGTGGATCCGAGGGACGAGAGGCGGGATCCGCGTGATGAGAGGAGGGAGAGCCGGTCTGTCGCTGGAGGGAGGTCGCCGGATTTAAAGAGGCGGGCTGCCGTGGGAGACGATATTGATAGGTACGTGCCTGGTGGTGGTAAGGAGAGGGAGAGAAGAGACGAGAGGCCAACACGGGATGACAGGACCACGAGAGATGACCGCCCAACCCGCGACGACAGGGACAGGGACAGGGACGACCGAGACCGCCGCACAAGCATTCGCGATGACCGCCTAACCCGCGATGACCGAGACCGTCGCACGAGCATCCGCGATGACCGGAGGAGGTCACGTTCACGCAGTCCTCGTCGGGACAGGGACCGTGAGAGAGACACGCGTGATCGGGATCGCGACCGAGATCGTGACCGGGTTAGGGATAGAGACCGTGATGATCGAAGAAGGCGCGACCGCAGCGTTTCGGTCCGCGATCGCGACAGGGACCGGGACCGTGACAGGGATCGAGACCGCGACCGGAGGGACAGGGACCGACGAGATGCGAGTCGCACCAGGCGCCGAAGCAGGAGCCGAGCCTAGGGGACTCCTCTTACAAACTGCAACCAGGGCACTCCGCAACACTCACCGAGACCAGATCTCTTCCCTGGTCATGTGGCTCCCAATGCATCTCTCGCCATGAGGGAACCATCCGCGTCATTAAACAACATGGCTACGCGCCCCTCCAGCAAGCGGAAGCGCAAGCGCAAGGCATCAGCCGTAGATTCCACGGCAGCAACAGTGGCATCTTCCGTTCCATCGAAGCTTGATGCACCGGCAGCAGCTTTGAATGCACTGGTTCCTCGAAGGCCTGCCCAGCAGCCCAAGCAGGACCCCAGCAGGGCCAATCTTGATTCCTTCTTAGCGAAGCTCAATCGGGACAAGGCGGCCGACACCCGTCACAAATCATACCTCAACGGTTATTATCGCCCCCTGGCTGAGGTCGACAGAGTTTCCAAGCAGCCGGACGCAGAGGAGCGTGCAAGCAAGCGTCGCAAGGCTGAGAGGTGGTGAGCTGGAAGGGGGCTTTAGGTCAAGATCAGAGGTATCTGGTGTTGGACCGGTGGAGATGCAACTTGGCTATTTGCTTCAAGGATATGGGATATAGACCACGGCGATCTCTGGAGAAGAATCTGCTTCTAGCTGTCTCCATCCTCCGATAGTGGTAGACATACTGTATCACCACCAATGATGACTTGATGATCACACTGCGTTTCCAAATGTGCTATCTAAGCCGTGACTATCACCATAATGCTAATTAAACCGTGTCTATCCCATCTTCCCAGGCAAAAACCAAGGGTGTCATTTCTTCGTAACGATTTGGTCCTCAACAGGGACCAGCTCGTAGAACAACAACCCCACGGTCATCAACCCCAAGCCAAAGACGACCACCCTCCGCAGCTGCGTAGCAGACACGGATATGCCGTTCCCCAGCCCGACCGAGGCGTGAGAGTCGTCCTGGTCCCACACCTTCTTCGCGTACACCCACCCGGCCCTGGACTGAGCCACCATCTGCTCCCACCCGATGGAGTAATACACCAGCCCGAAACACGCGATGCCGTACCCGATGAACTGGAGAGGCGAAATGGCCGTCTTCCAGATGAGCACCGAGGCCACGACCAGGAGGATGTTCTTGAGGATACCCGTCAGACACATCGCCAGTCCCGACGTCTTGCCAATCTATTTCCTCTCGTTAGCACGTCTCGCTTGACCACCATTTATTCGCTTGACTTACCACAAACACGCTCGCAACATTAAGCATAAACGCCACCACCCCGGACAAAAACAACATCCCCCACCCGGCCCTCCCTACATCCGCCGGATCAAACCTCGGCCACTCCACCACCGCCGCGACGAAGACATTCATAACCGCGCAAACAGGCGCGTAATAGTACAACCCGACCAACGGGTCCATCCCCAGCCCCTTTGCCCCCTGTCCTCCTCCCTTCCCCTCCCCCACCAGCAAAACCTGAATCATAACCAACCTCATAGCCTCAAACCCAATCCCACCAACCTGGTACAAAAACCCCGTCCAACTAAACGCCACCTCCCCCACGCTAGCCAACACAACCCCCAAGACAATAACGCAGACATTCAGGATCCGTCGGAGGGAAGGGTTGTCCACCCCCCAAACCCAGGCGACGAACAAGACGGCCACGGGCGCGGCGGCCTTCAGCATCTGGATGAAGGCGACGGAGAGGTAGAGGTAGGTCAGGTTGCTGCAGACGAGGGAGGCCGAGTAGCACAGGCCTATGGGGACTATGGCGCGGAGGTAGAGCTTGCCCGTGAGGGGCACGGCGTGCCGGGCGTCGAGGAGTGTTGTGGTGCGGGAGAGGAGTTGGGTTGCGAGGACGGCGAAGAGGAGGTGCCATGTTGTTAGGAGGATTGCTGGACAAGGGTCAAGTTAGAGATGGTAGATGGGGCGGTTGATGGGTGGGTGAGTGTGAGAGAGACGTACGGTATCCTGAGGATGTGTTAGTTAGGGTTCAATGGTGAGTGAGAATGAGGGATTGAACTTACTGAACCCGGCAGTGTCTATAAGCCATTTGTTTAGCAGGATGGTGCAGTTCGAGAAGAATATCCAGCTTCTGTAACTCTGTGTAAGTCCATGTCTCATACTTTTCAAACAAAAAAAAAACATTCGACATACGCGATGAAAAACGCAGGATGGACACCACCCTTTCCCTCAGCATGGGCGGGCGGCAGAGGCTTCTCGCTGAGCTCCCCCTGACTCTCGACGTCGTCTTCCCCTGAGATGCTCATCTTTTGCCTTTCGTTTGACTCCATCTTGTGTGTATAAGACGATGAACAGAAAGAAAGAAACGCAATATTATGGTTGAGAAGGGAACATCTCCTTCAAAGCCGAAGTGCAAGAAGATCACCAGTAAAACCAACAGCAAGATGAGACGCGTTTTATGAACAGGCAGCCAGCATAAAGAAATAAGAAATACGTCCGTACCTCCGATTTCTTCAGATTTCAGCCGTAGCGAAATTGAGGCGCGGTTGGCTTGGGACTGCTTCCCACCCTTGCCTGCCCCACGTGTCAACCTGCCGAACGACCCCTGTTGTGGATGCCAAGAGGAGATGATTGCCCAGTTTCAATCGCTACCGAGGTCCTGTCTTCGAGCTTGATAATGCCTGCTCACGCTGAGAGTGGTCTGCCTACCTTACCACAGGAGGAATAAGGGGAATCCAGAACATGCAAGTGAGGCTGCATATAGAAGCACGTCTGACTGACGCAGGAACGGCACTTATTCACCGTTTTACAGGAACAAACATGCCAAGACGCCACTAGCAGACGTGCCGACAGCCGCTACTGTGTCGGTCGGACATTTCTTCAGCCCCTATTTCGTATTTGAACATCCACTGGTCCTTAACGGGATAGCTGTTCGAGAATAGGCGTTACCTATACGGTTAGGACGGCACATATTCGTCCATACAGACGTTATCTGTATTGTGAAGTTGTATCAAGCCGCTCGCGAGTCTTTGGTTCCAGTAGCAGACTCTTCTCTCTACAGCCATTCCCTGAGTTGACTCTGCCTCTACCAAATGCCATACAAAACACACGACCTTATCCACGTCTCTAAAGCAGTAAACAGTTGCCTGCTAAACCCAACCCCTCCATCGCTGGTATCCGTACCCTTATCGTAACCGAAACGCCGTCGCTATGCAACTGATTTCATGAATTCCCCAGGCCTTCCTGCCTAATCAACTCCCATTTTCCATCCATTATCTTGTTTTGTTGTTCTACCTAAAGATCCTCATCCTCATCCGGCAGCGGCACGCCCGCCGCCCTCTCCGCCGTCTGGGCGAAGAGCGTCTTGGCCCGGGCGATCATCTCCGCCCTCGTAAGCGGGCCGTGGCGCTGGCCCTCCTCGACAGGTTGGGGCTTTTTCGGTTCCGGTGCTTCGTCCTCCGAGTCTGAGAATGAGTCTTCACTTTCCTCCGCCTCGGCCTCGCCAGGGTCCTTTGTTGAGTCCTTCCGGGGGTCCTTGTTGGGGTCGTCTCCTCCTCCGCTTTGATTGGAGGTGTTTTTTGACTCCTCCGTAGCATCGTTGTTCGATGATGCTTCGCCGGTGTTGTTGTGTTGCGGGCCGTTACCGGGGGCAGGTGTATTGTTCGACTCCGGTGCACCTGACGCACCTTCCTGTCCCTCGGCGTCTTGTTGTCCGCCATTGGGCACTGAGGATGTAACCGTCGACTCTGGGCCATCCATCGGCTCTGCGGGTGCCTCGGTCGCTTGGATCAGCTCTGGACGAGCCTCCTCGTCAAGCGTATCCTGCACCACCAACGAATCCTCAAACCTCTCCTCCCCGACGAGCGTAGAGTTGGGATCGACGCAGTCATAAAACAGCATGAACACGTTCCCCTGTGCCAGCACCTGCTCTTCGTCCACCTTTTCGACGTTCTGATCGCTGAGTCTCCACCAGTGGCTCTCTTCCTCCTCCTCCTCTTCCCTTATCTCCTTCCCCTCCTGTCCCTGCTTCTTCTCATCATCTATGCCTTCGAATCCAGCAACACCATCGACCTCCTCCACCGGCTGTTTCTCCCCCGCCAGTTTTGCCGGCTTCTCCTCTTGCAGTGGCTGTTTCGCATGCCGTCGATAGGCAACATAATGCCCGTTCTCATGGCGTCCATAATGCGTAACCACCGCCCTAAGCTCGAAAATCGGTCCGGAGATCTTACTCCCCCCATCACTTTCACTTCCGGCAACCATGCTCTCCTCCGGCCGCAGTATCCACTGCTCGTCCTCCTTCCCCTCCGGTGTCCTGGCGCTACCCAGACACCACGGGCCGAGGTCGAGCAGACTGGGGAACCGCACGGCAGCCATGTTCTTCCACATCCTCCCCGTGCGCTCGTCAAACACAGACCGGTTCATGTGGATGACAAGAGACTGCGGCGGGCGGGCAATGACGGCCTGCTTGGTCTTGGTCGAAGCGACTTTATGCTCCGGCCGGATCTTGCACTTCTTGACGATGGTGGCGTCGTCGAAGTCGTCTTCTTCCAGCGCGGCGTTGATAGCTGCCAGGCGGGAGTAAGGCTCCGGCCAGTCGGCCTCGGACTTGCCACTGCTGGCGATGAGTTTGGTGATCAGAGACTGGTATTTCAGCAGCGTGCACTTCCCGCACTCCACCCCCGGTATGGGCTCGACTTTAGTGTAGCTGTCCAGCCGCTCGTAGAGGTTGTGTTCGTTCCCGTCGACGCCGAGGTTGAGGGTCAGACAGTTGAAGGGGATCATGGACAGGCCGTCCGAGTGCCCGCATGCCGTGCAGGCTACGCGCTGGGCTTGGAGGCCTTCGAGCGGATTGCGGAGGAAGAGGGAGTCGGAGGTCGACTTGGGGTGGTGGGAGAGCATGCTCTGGTAGCCGCTGTCGTCGCTGTGTTGGCTCGCAACCGTGTCGTCTTTGCCACTACTGCTGGAGACCGAGGAGGACGAGAGGGCGTCGCTCTCGTAGCCGGGCGGTTTGGGAGGGGTGTAGAGGCGGGCCATCTCGCGATCGATCTCGTCGAGGAGCTTGGAGAAGTACTCTTGCGCATCTTGCTGCTGCCACGTAGACATGCTCTTGAGGATGGAGGGCGTCCAGAGGGTCTTGCCGTTGTTGGTCGGGTTGTTGAGATCGGCCACTAGCTGTCGGAGGGTGTCGACCGTGCCGGCCTTCTTCTCTGTCACCGCCTGTGTGTCGACCGAGGCGAGATATGTCCGTAGCGGCTTCAAGCTGGCCAGTCCCTGCAGTACGCTGTTTTGGTAGCACGAGTTGCTGACGTTGCCCAAGCCCGCAGGCTGCTCCGGGTCGCCCTTGAACATGGCAAGCGGCGAACCACCAGAGAAGCCACTCAGACTGCGCCGTCCGGCCTGTGAGACGGTGGCCATGATCCCTCCCGCCTTGTCCATGCCGAGCACGCGCCTCAGGACCTCGCTCTTAGCAGCATGGCTCGTGCTGCGCGTCTGTGTCTGTAGCATCGGTAGAGGGAACAGGGGCGGGTTCAGCCAACTGTCGAAGGCGTAGAGGAGGCGCGCTGGGGTGGCGCGCACGATGACGTCCCAGAGAAGATCGGGGAGAGCTTCGAGGGTGGCGGAGGGTGAATCTGAGGAGAGGTGGTGGTAGAGGACGGCAACGACGAGGGCGAGAGAGATGAGGAAGCCCGGGCTGAGCACGCGGTCGGCGAGGCGGTGCGAGGAGTAGAAGTTGTGGATGTATGTATAGATGGTTGGGTTGTTGAAGTTGTCTTCAAGGTGCCGGAGGAGTCGCTTCTCGTCGGAATTCATCGTGGAGTGGCCGTTGCTGAGGGCCAGAGAATCGAAATCTGGAGAAGTAGGGTGGCGTCTGGAGTTGTCTAGGCTGGTCTGTCCGTCTCAGGGAGTCAAAGCAGGAGGCAGTTCCATAACCAGATAGTGTTGTTCTCAGAGCGCAATCATCAGGGGACGAGGTGAAGCAATTGGCTTTATAGGCATTTGTCGTCTGAGAGGTTTCGCCTGACTTTATGCAGGTTTTGGTGAGGTCTGGTGTCGTTGACTGGAATCATGGGATGGACATTTCAGATTTCTAGGCACTTCTGGTTTGGCATGTGCTCAGGTCGTCGATTTCACAGCAGCCTGGAAATTACAGGGTATAGCAACGCTAATTTAACATGTTTCGCCGTTACGGTCGCACTAACAGTTCCTTATCGCTGCCTTGGCCGTGACTGATAACGGGGTCCAAGGGTCCTCCATTGGACAGAATAGAGCAGAACAAAATAAAAAAGTTCGGGTCATGTTCAACCAATTCTGCCCCGCGGTGAAGGTTGAGACAACATCATCACCAAACAAAAGCAACCAAATTACACAATGGCTAAGGCAAAGAAAGGTACCGTCTACACTTCTGCCTAACTAGATCCCCCGCTTTTGTCTCAGGCAGACATCATACTAACTCTCTCCTCTCTATCTAGCGCCATCAGCGCACTCCCGCGCAGCTCGACGAGCCACCTCCCCCGGCATCGACACGGACAAGTCCCTGAAGAACGTCCAGCCGCCCGCAGAGTCGATCAACATCCGGCCCGCCGTCCTAGCAGCCCACCACAACAGCGGCGTGACCAAGACGGTGAAGAAGCGCAAGTCCCAACCCAGCCACAAGGCGAGGTTACGGGCCGAGAGGAACGCCGAGAAGGGCGAGGCCATCGCCGAGAGGACCGCCTTGAAAGTGCAGAAGAGCAAGGGACAGGCACGCGTCATCCAGAGCAGAAAGAAGACGTGGGATGAGCTGAACAGGGAGATTCTCGGGAGGGAGGAGGCGGCGAGGAAGAAGAAGAGCAAGGATGAGGCGGGGGATGCTGCTGTTGCGGAGTTCTACGGCGACGACGACGAAGAGATGAGTGGCGTTGAAGATGGGGAGGAGACTGGCGATGTCTCTACTGCGTCTGTGCCGGTGCCTGCGCCGGTAGAGGAGGAGGAGATACTGTAGGCGGGTACCTTGCATGAGGCGACATAGCGGTCAGGCACCGAGTCTGTCTTGCTGTGACTGTGTTGCCACGGATGGTTAGGCATGTCAATCGGCGTTAGGCAGGGAAAAATTCGGTACGGCGTTCAAGGTCACGGTCATACATGGGATACCCTACGACATACAGGTCCACATCCAACAATAATGGCTATTTCACTGTTCTCGTCAGGCAACAAGTATCAATTCGTTTCCAAGCGGACTATCAGTACTGTCAGCCTACGGCATCGTCATAGGCGGAATATCCAACGGCTTGGCAAGCGAAATCCACAGCAAACTCGCGCGAATCATCCCCGAACTTACAACAGATCATCAAGAAGTTCATCTGGTGCCGGGAATATGGCTACTGTCTCTTCAACTCTGTAATTAGCCGCGAAGCAGCTGGACCCCCACAGAGAGCTCCAACCCCTCATCAACCTCAACCGTCACCGTCGATATCATCCAGCCCGTGCCCCGCCGGGAATGGAACGACGTTGGCGAAAAGGTAGGTCGAGTTGAAGCTCTCTTGCTCTACTCTATTCTCCTTTCCTTTCATGTTCTCGTGCCTGTGCATTGCTTGCTTCAATCCGTTATTCTGAGTCTCTTGAAGACTTACCAAGCTCACAGCAATCTGCCAAGCTCTCCTACTCAAGCTACCCTATACCACTGCCCTAACCTTCAACACATCTCCCCGAACCTCACCATGTCCGACCCCACACCCCTAACACTAGGCTACACCACCGCCCACCCCTTCTCCCAAATCCCCCTCTCCGCCCGCTCCTCCGTCCAGTCCCTCCTGGCCTCCCTCCTCGACCCCTTACTGCCCTTCTTCTCCCCCCACCACGCCCGCATCCGCGTCCCCGGCGCCACGGCGGTGCGCTTCGACCAGACGGCCTCCGAGATCGAGGGTCTCTGCCGCCCGCTCTGGGGCCTGGCCTGCCTCCTCGCCGGCGGCGGCTCGTACCCTTCCGCCCGGTGCTGGATCGACGGGATCAAGAACGGCGTCGACCCGAGTTCCCCCGAATACTGGGGCGAGGCGCGGGACAACGACCAGCGGATGGTAGAGATGTGTCCCCTTGGTTTTGCCCTGGCCGTCGTGCCCGAGATTTGGGAGGGGTTGGGGGAGGAGGGGAGGAGGAATTTGGAAACTTGGTTGGGAGGGGGCGTGAACGAGAGGGAGATGCCGGATACGAATTGGCTTTGGTTTCGGGTGTTTGCGAACTTGGGGCTGAAGAAGAATGGGGGGAGGTTCAGTCAGGAGAGGCTCGATAAGGATATTGCGCGGCTGGAGGTATTTTATAGGGGTGGGGGTTGGTCGAATGACGGGCCGGAGGGGATACATCAGATGGATTACTACTCGAGCAGTTTCGCCATTCAGTTCTTGCAGCTGTTGTATGCGAAGCTTGCCGGGGAGGATGGTGGGAGAGAGGGGGAGAGGGCGGCGGAGTTTAGGCGGCGGGCGCAGGAGGTGGCGTTGGATTTGGTGCATTATTATGATGCTGAGGGTGAGTGATATGTTTCATGTGGTTGAGAGGAAAGAGTAGAGATGCTAACAAAGCAAATAAATAGGACGACCCATCCCCTTCGGCCGCAGCGTAGGCTACCGCTTCGCCATGGTCTCCTTCTGGGGCGCCCTCGCCTACGCCGACGTCGAGCTCCCCGCGCCCCTGACGTGGGGCATGGTCAAGGGCATCGTCCTCCGCCACTTCAGGTGGTGGCAGACGCAGCGCGACATGTGGAGCTCGAGCGGCACGCTGACGGTCGGCTACTCATACCCTAACATGTACATGGCCGAGAACTACAACAGCCCCGGCAGCCCGTACTGGGCGTGCCTGGCCTTCATCTGCCTCGCCGTGCCGGAGACGCACCCGTTCTGGACGTCGGAGGAGGAGGCTCTCCCCACGAACCTGTTGCCCAAGGTCAAGGCGCTGCACCAGCCGGGACACATCATGAGTTATCTTGGTGGACATTGCATGCTACTCAGCTCCGGACAGGCGTGCAGTTACCCCATGAAGGGCACGCACGCGAAGTACGGCGCCTTTGCGTACAGTAGCGCGTACGGGTACTCCGTCCCGCCGGGGCTATTCACGCTGGAGCAGTACGCGCTCGCCTCGCAGCTGGGGCTGTCGGATGACGGGGGCGAGTACTGGAAGACGCGCCGGCTGTCGGAGTACGCCGCCATCGAGGAGAGGCAGGGGAAGCCGGTGCTTGTTTCGGTGTGGAAGCCGTTCGTCGACGTCACGATCAAGACGTACCTCGTCCCTCCCGTGGAGGAGACGCCGAACTGGCACCTGAGGGCTCACCGGATCGAGGCCGGGCGAGACGTCATGACCGCCGACGGGTCGTTTGCTATCTGCAACGAGCGGAGTGTCGATGGGCGGTATCTGGATCTGTATGATGAGGCGAAGTGCGAGGGGACGAGTCCAAAGTTGATCGGGAATTACGACAATGACACGCTCGAGGCGTGGGCGAGCGGTAAGAGCGGAGCGTTTGCTGTCAGTAAGGGGGCGGTGGGCATCAGAGCGCTGGAGGAGAAGGATGTCGGACGGCGGGCGATGTTGGTTAATGCCGATCCCAACTCGAACCTGATTGAGAGCCGGACGACGATCCCGACGCTGCAGGGGAAGATTGCGAAGGGGGAGACGGTGTGGTATGTCAGTGCCGTGTATGCGAAGCCGAGTGGTGATGGGGTTGCCAAGGAGAGTTATCTGGATGGGTGGGAGAAGGTTGTCAAGGTGCCGGCATGGTTGAAGACGGAGATTGGCGGTACGTAGGATTAGGGGACAATACCATTGGGATCTGTTCCAAAGCAGGAGGATAGTCTGCTACTTAACATACCTTATGGTCGTAGCCGAGTGAATGACACGATCACCCAAAGGGTGAATCAAGCATACCGCTAGACGTGGTACTTATTGAGGTTTGTCGTTTTGTCAACCGGCCGATAGTGACCAAGGGCTTGGAATCCGGTGGTCTAGTGGTCCCCGGCTGCGGCCGAGGGAGACAACGAAAACCATTATGAAGCTGCTAGTCTGGAGGCTTCGGATTCGATCCCCGGCTAGTGTACGAGGTGTCGACTGTACCCCGAGGGTGTACTCCGCTTCGGGCGCGGTTGAGAGATAGCTTTCCTGGCCACCGGCTTCCGTCGAAATTGCGAGGTGTTCTCTCCTGGCTTCGCCCCCTGGGGTAAAAATGTTGGCTTCTGGCGGTAATTTTTTCTTGAGGGTTCCAGTCCCTCTTTGATGCAATTCGGTGCTTTTCCTTCCTTTGTCGGGTGTTTGTCTACAGTTAGAGGAAACCAGAGGGTTCAGAGTATAAAATCATCAGGTCCCGTCAAGAAGGCAACATCGAAGTTATTTGGGTCTCCATTCGAAACAGAGCATGTCAGATCGGTCCTCGTTGAAGAGGTACCGCCTAAGTTGATATTCCCCTTCTTCCCTCATCAGTGATATCAAAGCGCCAGCAATCCCATGCTTTTTGCCATAAACCAAACCAAAGAAACCTTCTTCCATTCGTTGACCACGCCCTCACATATCCTCTCGTCACTCCTTAGCAAACTCCCCAATGAACTTCGCCAACTTCTCCGCTCCCTCCAGGGTAATGGAGTTGTAGTTGCTCGCCCGGATACCACCCACGCTGCGATGACCCTTGAGACCGGAGAGACCCAGCTTCGTGGCAGCAGCGAGGAACGCCTTCTCAGAGGCGTCGACGTCGCCGCCCTTGGTCACGCGGAAGCAGATGTTCATCCTGCTGCGTGCCGTCGGGGCGGGGACGATCTTGTAGGTGTCTGGGTGCGCCTCGAGGGCCGAGTAAATGAGCTTCGCCTTCTTCTCCGAGACGGCTTGCTGTCCGTCGACTTTGTCGGGGTAGGTTGCTAGGAGTTTCTTGAGGACTTGGCCGGCGATGTAGATGCTAATTTGTGTTAGTCATGGATCCAGAGCAGGAGTTGGGGTTGGAAAGGGGACATACTCAAAGATGCTAAGCGTGTTGTACAAGCTGTTATTCTTCGCCATCTCCTGATACTGCAGCATAATAGGCGGCACCGGCAGGCCGACATTCCTCATAATCTTCGGGGCCGGCTGGCTCGTCGCAGGCGGCAGGAAAGCCTTCTTGACAATCGCAACCGCCACGCCGGGCGTGCCCATGTTCTTCTGCGCGCCGAAGAAGATGATGCTGTGCTCGTCCACCGGGACCCTGCGGGAGAGGATGTTGGACGACATGTCAGCCACGACGATGGGGTACTGCACGCCGTCTTTCACCTCCTTCTTCCTCAGAACCTCCGGAAACTCGGGGAACTCGACGCCGTCCACCGTCTCGTTGTCGCAGTAGTACACCAGCGCCGCGTCCCGGCTGAGCTTCCAGTCCTTCTGGTCCGGGATGACGCCGAACTTCCCGCCGTTATGCTGCCTCGCGTCGACGACGAGGTTGACGTGCTCCTCCCCGACGAGCCGGATGGCCTCCTGGTAGGCCTTTAGCGACCAGCTGCCTGTGACGATGTAGTCCAGCACGAGGTCCTTCTTCGCCTCCCTTAGCGCGTCGTAGAGGTCCTCGTCCTTGTCGAACTTGCCCAGCTGCGCGATCTTGCGCGCCGCCCACGCGCCGACGAGGTTGTACACCACGGCCGAGAACTCGCCCGTGCCGCCGGCCTGCATGAAGAGGATGTCGTAGGCAGCCGTGTCGATGTCGAGGTACGAGGCCAGGTCGGCTTTGCACTCGTTGATGATGTTGGTTGCCAGCTCGGAGCGGTGGGAGTGCTCCGCCAGCCCCAGGCCGGTGTTGTTGAAGTTGAGGAGGGCCTGGGAGGCCGTCTGGAGGACGTCGGTGGGCAGGCCGGCGGGGCCGGCGCCGAAGTAGGTTATTTCGGAGCGGTCGGGCATGGTGTGTGGTTTGTGATGGTGTTGGCGGCGGTGTAAGTCTGGATGGATGGGATGGCGGGGTAGACGGGATGAAGCTGGAAGTGAGGGGGTTCACGGATTGATGTTTGCTGGGAGAGACGGGGGAGAAAAACACGAGACGAGGGGAAGATGAGGCCAATTGAGAGGTGACTCGATATGCTGTGACTCGCTAAGTGCGGAAGTGAGCAAAATTATGAACTGGCCGGTCTCGGATGACGACGTGACTCAAAGCTTCCCCAGGTTTTGACAAAACTTTACGACAAAGGACCCTTGGCGGGACGAGCTCCGGACGTGGGGTGACGTATCCACTTGCCGCCGCCCGGGGTGGGGGCCGATGGGTGCCGGACCGGGCCGTATTTGGAAACAGGACGGACAGTCGGATAGCAGTACACGCTTCCTATAGGTACATATCGTTGAAGCCAACTTTAAATACAGGCTCACCCCGACAACTCGTATCTTACAAGGGCGGCAACTCCTCACGACAAATAGGACACTGCAGCCTGAACCTCAACCACCCCTCCAAGCAAGCCGAGTGGAAGATATGTCGACACGGCGTAACCATGTATGTCCTCCTCGCGAGCGTGGCACTCACACTCCCGCCCGCCCCAACAGCATCCGGATCCGCCCCCGCAGGCACGACGGGAACCTCCAGCGTCTCACGACAAATCGCGCAGTCAATCTCATGTATGTGAGGCCGATCATCGCCCTTCCCGTCTTTTCTGTCCTTGCCACGGTCTCTGTCCCTTTCCTTTCGCGTGCTCTTGTTGCCCTCGGACACTGAGACCCGCCTGGTGACCGATGGACTACCGGGCTCGTCTTCGTCCGCCCCCAGGACAAGGCCGATCGGTAGACCGCCTGCTTCGAGGTTGTCTTCTCTGAGGATGGGGTGGTAGTCCCATGCTTCTGGTACCCAGGACTTGGGTATCAGGTATCTCGGACCAAGCACGTCCTGGAAGGCGAGGATCCAGAGCTGTGTCCATAGCCAACCAGCCAGTACAGCGAAAGCGATGGGGTCTGTCTTGGCAAAGAGGATGTTGTCTTCCCTAAGGTAGAAGTAGGCTGTAGGAGCGGCCCGCAGCACGCTCTGCCCAATCATGAAGCGCCAACTGTAGGCGCGGCGAGAGTTGCGGATGATGTTACGGTAGATCTGCGGGATCCAGAGCGAGAAGTAAACGAAAGCCAGTAGGTTGCAGTAGAAGGCTCGGATAGGAGCCGGCCAGGAGATCGCTGCTATTGAGACGAAGAGTATAAGAAGGCCGAGAAGTATGAACCGACCTGAAATGGAGGAGAAAGTTGTTCGTTCCTCTGGAGGAGATGTAACGGTGGTCGTCGGCGTTGGTCGTGTACCTGGGAGGGCAGTATTGAGCGGTGTAGGTGCGGCTACCGCGCCGGCAGTGGCGTTGGCCGCTATCTCAGCGTCAATGTCCTGGTCTGAGGGAATAATGATTGGTGGAGTAGCTCGGATAGGGGCGGCGGTCACAGGCCTGGGCAGGGAGTCAGATGACGGAGGTGGAGGCAGAGGTGGTGCTGCTGAAGCCGCTCTCGCTGAGGCAGCAGCTGCCGCCGCGGCTGCTGGTGTCGGTGGCGGTGGGTTTGCCGCTGCCTGCTCGCGTTGACGGTTTCTCCTTTCCGGCTCTTGAACTTTGTACACTTCGCCCAAGAAGACGCCGCCTAGCGCCATCGATAGAAACGCACCGAAAGTCATGAGCAGTGAAGGAAGCAGCGTCGAGCTCGCCGAGACGCTCCATGCTGATGAAGCTGTGAATATCAATCCATCCGCCAGCAACATGATGCCTGCGGTATAGAAGCTCACGCGACCGACGGTGGACGGTGTGCTGGACTCTCTCATCTGAGCTTTGAGTAGGTACACCTGGCCCAGGAACACGGCGGCAAACGACATGAGCCACATCTTTCCGCCGTATATAATAATCTCCTCCTTCTTGCCTGTCAGATGGTTACCCTCGACTGAGGCGAATACTGGCGGACCCTTTGATTCCAAGAAGTAAGAGCAGTCGGGGGACCACATGACGGTAGACAGGCGAAGTTCTGGGTAACCCATGACGGGCGCGCCTGTTGGGTGGCGTAGTTCGTTCTCGAGATTCTGCACGAGAGATCCCATGCCGAGTCTCTCCTGAGGCGGGTCTTTTAGATGCTTCATGCCAACTTGTTGTGCGCTGAAAGGATAAACCTGTCCGTAAAGCAGATACTCACAGTGAGGCGAGGGATTCCAGCTCTGGCTTTCGGGCTCCAGATTGGATGCCCAGGGGTTAGACGGGTCTGAGAATGTAGTCCTCTCTTTTTTGGCCAGAATCTTATCCAACGTCTCGTTCAGAAGTTTCTGACTGGAATAGAAGAAGTTGGGCCCGGGTGTAAGATGCGGTAACCCGAATATGCCAGCGAACTTCTCGCTCGTCGATGTAAGAAGAATCGCCCCCTGTCTGGGCCAGTGGACACCGTGAAACTTCATGTCCCATGAACTAGAACTCGTCGCATCGTCCTGCATCGTGACAGTCGCCTGGATGGCTCTAGCCATTCCGCCCGCTTTTGGCCCGTGATCACCGTCGCGGTCCTGGTACTCAGCGCTGTCATCCTTGTCGTGCAGATACAGTGTAATCTTCCCGTGCTGTCCGGTGACATTGTGGCTGTAGGACCCGTGCGAAAACGCTACATCAGGTGCGACGGCGGTAAGATTGTAGTGATCACCCTGCCTCTCGACCGAGCCGTTCCGGCGCACCCACTCGCCGTGAACCACACCGGTGACATTCTGCCACGTCGGCTCAATAAGCCCAGCATCCCAGAGATTCCCCCCGCTGGAAGATGACCCATGCGCATTCCGGCTCCATTCCGTACATCTATCTCTGAACCTTCCGAGATCCTCCCAGGCGAAGCCGTCCTGCTCCCTGAACCCGGTCAAGTTGAGATAGTGCGGCGTAGCATCTGTCTGGTCATCGATAAGCCGAGGGGAGAAATCTCCCCATTTCGTCGTGTTCAAGACGCCATGTGCGAAGCGTTGGCGCTCGAGTCGTGCAGTTGTCAAGTAGGGAACTCCTATTAGTCCGGGGCTGTTGTCTGGTGATGTAAGGAGCCAGAATATGAGGATGAGTAAGATGAAGGCTCTCGCGTTCTCCTGGGGTTGAGGCATGTTGCTGCTCTCATCTTTGAGCCATAATTCTATTAGGCGGTTATAGTACTCGCCCCATTAACAGGCCTGAAAACAAAAGCAGTTGTATTAGGTTTTGTGGAAGCTTGAGGTGATGATGTTGATGAGACATGGACATGCTGTTGCAATAACTTGGCGTGACTTCACCGAGGCAGGCGAGGTGAGGGTCCAGTGGGGCATTTGCTAGCAAGTTCGTGCCACACTTGGTGTGTGGCTGTGCGCTTATCAAGCCACATCGTCGAGGACACATCGAACTTGTCCTTTTGGATTGAGGGGAGTTCCAAGTTTGGTTGTTGCTGTCAATATCAACGTCGGCCTCCGCTTGCATCCTGCCACCTTTCCGGCTGAAGCTGTGACACCCCCCGTCGTAAGTCCAGCCATCAGAGGTTTTTTGAATTACAACCTTGAATACTTAAAGGCTACCAGTCCTTATTCCAATCACCGTTCGAATACTTCCCAGACCCGCCCCGAGCGCGACCGACACCGCAGGACGCAATTTAAACATATCGGCGGGATGGATTACGAGGCTTTGAAGGAGCAATGGAGCGAGGTTGAGGACCGCGATGGCGTCAGGCTCAGCTGGAACACCTTCCCCAGCACCCGCATGGTTGGTTGAGCATCCGAATCGCTTCCGCTGTGGCTCCGCGACTGACTATGAGCTCCAGGAAGCATCGCGCCTCGTCGTACCCATCGGAGCTCTCTACACTCCCCTCAAGGAGAAGCCAGATACACCTCTTCTGCAGTTTGAACCTGTCACTTGCAAGGCTCCCTGCCGCTCTGTGCTGAACCCCTTCTGGTGAGTAGCCCACTGCCAACCCGTCGCGCTCCTCTTGCTGACCGCCGTTCCCTGTACAGCCAAGTCGATGTGCGAGCTCGTCTCTGGATCTGCCCGTTCTGCCTCTCGAGGAACCCCCTGCCTCCTCACTACAAGGACATCACCCCTAACGCTATCCCTCCCGAGCTGCACCCCACAAACACCACGATCGAGTACCGGCTGTCGCGTCCGGCCCCGAGCCCCCCAATTTTCCTCTATGTCGTCGATACCTGCCAGGAGGAGGACAGCTTAGCGGCTCTTAAGGAGTCGCTGGTCATGAGCCTGAGCTTGCTTCCTGAGAATGCCCTTGTTGGCTTGATCACATACGGCACCATGGCACAGGTGCACGAGATCGGATACACTGAGTGCGCCAAGTCGTATGTCTTCCGCGGCAGCAAGGAGTACTCGGCCAAGCAGGTCCAGGAAATGCTTGGGCTCATTCAGGCGGCTATGCGCCCTGGGATGCCACAGCAGCAGCCAGGCCGACCTATGCCTATGGGACCGGCTTCTCGCTTCCTCCTGCCCGTCCAGCAGGCCGAGTTCCAGCTTACCAAGGCTCTCGAAGCTCTCCAGAAGGATCCCTGGCCAGTGGCAAACGATCGCCGTAATTTGAGGTGCACTGGTGTTGCGCTCTCCGTCGCCGTCGGTCTCCTTGAGACCTCTTTCCAAAATGCCGGTGGGCGGATCATGCTTTTCGCCGGTGGCCCTGCGACTGAGGGACCTGGCATGGTGGTTGGACCCGAGCTGAGGGAGCCAATTCGGTCGCATCACGATATCGACCGTGACAACATCAAGTACTATAAGAAGGCCCTCAAATTTTACGACAACCTCGCCAAGCGCACTGCCCACAATGGCCATATTATCGACATTTTTGCTGGGTGTCTTGACCAGGTCGGCCTTCTCGAGATGAAGGGTCTCTGCAACTCAACGGGTGGCCACATGATTCTCACGGACAGCTTCACATCCTCCATGTTCAAGCAGTCGTTTGTTCGTGTGTTTGAGAAGGACGACGACGATAACCTGCTCATGGGGTTCAACGCCGTTCTGGAAGTCCTTACCACCAAGGAGTTGAAGGTGACTGGATTGATCGGCCATGCGGTCTCGCTGAACAAGAAGTCCACGTCGGTTGGAGAGACAGAATGCGGCATCGGTAACACATGTTCGTGGAAAATGTGCGGAATCGACCCAAGCGCCAGCTACGGTATCTACTTTGAGATTGCCAGCCAAGGTGGCCCACCATCGCACCCTGGAGGGCAGCAGAAGGGCATGATGCAATTCCTGACATACTATCAACACTCCTCCGGACAGTTCCACCTTCGTGTTACCACGATCGCCCGGAATCTCAGTGGACCGGCTGGCGACCCGGCGATAGCACAGTCTTTCGACCAGGAAGCCGCTGCGGTGCTGATGTCGAGGATCGCTGTCTTCAAGGCTGAGGTCGACGATGGGCCAGACGTCCTGAGGTGGGTTGACAGGATGCTTATCAGACTTTGCTCACGATTCGCCGACTACCGCAAGGACGACCCAACATCTTTCCGCCTGGAGAAGAACTTCACCCTCTACCCACAGTTCATGTTCCATTTGCGGAGAAGTCAGTTCTTGCAGGTCTTCAACAACTCCCCTGACGAGACTGCGTTCTATCGACACGTGCTCAACCATGAGGATGTCAGCAACTCCCTCATCATGATCCAGCCCACGCTCGACTCGTATACGTTTGATCAAGAAGGCGGTCAGCCGGTGTTGCTCGACTCGACCTCCATCCAACCCACCCATATCCTTCTCCTCGATACCTTCTTCCACATTCTCATTTTCCACGGCGAGACTATTGCGGAGTGGAGGAAAGCAGGGTACCAAGACCAGGAAGGATACGAGAACTTTGCGACACTGCTCGAGCAGCCAAAGGAAGACGCCAGGGTATGTACTATAGTCTCCTCACAGGTAACCTTTGCTAACCGGATCACCAGGACCTTATCACCGACCGGTTTCCCCTGCCCCGTTTCATTGTCTGCGACGCCGGTGGCTCTCAGGCTCGTTTCCTGCTGTCGAAGCTGAACCCGTCGACCACGCACACCACCGGAGCGTACGGTGGTGTGGGCGCTCAGACAGCACAGACCATCTTTACCGATGACGTGTCGTTGCAGACGTTCATGGACCATCTAATGAAGTAAGTACAGCACCGGATACCCTAGTGCACATCCAAGTATCTAACACACTTCTTAGACTGGCTGTTAGTGGAACAAGCTAGAGAGTGGAACGCCAACTTTAACTCGATGTCCTCGAAATAGATGAAGTAGATCTTATCCCGCGCCACAAAACCGGCAACACGAGGTATCGGGACTTCGTGAAGGACTTGGACCGGATCCAGTGATCTCTGCTTTGGAGCATGCCTTGTGGGAGGGTAGGGGAATGCAAATGCAGTGATAGTGAGGGGTTGCCGAGATTGGTGTTTCTAGTTGTTGCTAGCGGAAAGAGCGTAATCATGAATAGAACAGGCAGACGTTAAAATCATCAACTCTTCTCTTCACACTTTATTCCCTATCAAGACCGAACACATGGCAAGTGATGTGCTTAGGTAATCGTTCGCTCACCGCTTTGGTTGTCGCTGCTTAGCTCCACTTGAACCCCACCATTTCAGCCACAGGGCAGAAATCCCACAACTCCATTTGCAAAAAGATTTCCAGCTTCGAACTTTCCACTTCCGACGACCTTCACATTCCCAGAAACCAGTGTATCAAGTTCGACCTTGACGACCACCACCAACCGACAATATGCCTCCCAAGTTCGATCCCAATGAGGTCAAGGTGATGTACGCATTCTCTGCCTCCCAATTCTCAGCGCCGTCGTGACGCTGAGCGGAACGGGCGAAATAAGACCCTTGAGAGAACCGAACACTGACAATTCTGTTTACAACAGCCACCTCCGTGCCACCGGTGGTGAGGTCGGTGCCTCCTCGGCACTCGCCCCCAAGATCGGTCCTCTGGGTCTGTCGCCCAAGAAGGTCGGCGAAGACATCGCCAAGGCCACCGGCGACTGGGTATGAACATCGCATCCACGCAACGTATGCTTCTTCTCCGCAAGGAGAAGTTGCGTACCACTGGCACTGCGTTCTAACCCGCGATAAAATAACAGAAAGGTCTCCGCGTGACCGTCAAGCTCACGATCCAGAACCGTCAGGCCGCCGTCTCGGTCGTGCCCACGGCCTCGTCGCTCATCATCCGCGCCCTCAAGGAGCCGCCTCGCGACCGCAAGAAGGAGAAGAACATCAAGCACAACAAGTCCGTCTCCCTCGACGAGATCATCGAGATCGCCCGGACCATGCGCTTCAAGTCCTTCTCCAAGGACCTCAAGGGCACCGTCAAGGAGATCCTCGGAACTGCTTTCTCCGTCGGCTGCCAGGTTGATGGCAAGAGCCCCAAGGCTGTGCAGGAGGCCATTGACGAGGGCGAGATTGACAGTATGTTTCTACCTTTCGATGAAAAATGATGTGGTGAGGGAGAGTGATGATGCTAACAGAGACAAACAGTTCCCGAGGAGTAAATCCGGCGGTTGAATGATCACTATGACACGAAGAAAGTTTCTCGGGGTATATGGCATGTGATTAGGAGTTTTAGGGCTTGCTCTTTACATTACCAGGCTTGGTAAAACCGACATCACGGTGGCAATATCAAAAGGAACTTCGGGCTGGCACACGTCTCTTCGCCATGGTTTTGCTCTTTCGTGAAATCTTCGTCCTTCACTTCCGTCCTCCCCCCATCCACATCCCTCTTACTAACCCAAACCCTGGTTCACTTCGGAATTTGACCCATACCCCATGGTCCTCTCCCGCCTGTTTCTAAGAAACACCAGGAAGATTGACAGACACTTTACTCACCACGGCTTTCGTTGGCATCCCCGCTGTGGAAGTCGAGGTCCATAATTATGTCGACATACTACACACTCTTTTTCGTCTCGGACGAGAGAGTGTGGACAGGAAGATCCATGGCTATCTGCATGGTTATCCCGTCACGGTTTTTGCTACCGGGCTACACGGGGCAGAACGGGTAATGTATTCTTGATCGACACCATGTCCTCGTGAAACATTGTCATACACTGAAGTTTGCCGTCGTGGGCCCGGGTCTTCCGATATTCCCTTTCGCTTGCTTGCTTGCCTCTCTCCCGACTCGGCACCGATCGATTAAGTTGCCGTTATTGCTGTGTGTAGTTCCCTACGGGTGGGAAACGCAACTGGGAGCCTCATCTCCAGTCTCGAGACTACGGCTCGTAGACGAACAAACCTGGTTCCTTTGTCGTTGCATAGGGCCGTTTCCGGTTGCGGTTCGGCGGAGCCCTTTCGTACTTCGCAGAAGCAAGGCAGACATCACCATCCTTTAATAGAAAATGTATTGTCCTTGATACACCACTTAAGCCGTACCACGCGGGAACCTGCTTTTTGTTGGTTCGTGATTCTACAGTTTCAATGCTTGACTGGACGGTTTTCCGGTTACACGTCAATCCCAGCGGCACATGGATGGCTGGAATATGCCGTGGACCCTTGGAATTTTGTGGGAATGTGATAATGCATGAACGAGGCGGGCGCGCAGCAGTTGCAGGTCTTGTGTGTGGTTCTTTTTTCCTACCCCTAAGAGACCTGTTCTGTGACCTTGCTTGGACTGTTTCTTAGGTTCTCATTATCATTATTGCGTGATGTCTCTGTACTTTGTAGCTACTCGCTAGGGAATCGAACTTACTCTGGTATGCACCGTCGGTACTGGGACGTAAGCAGTTACCGAGATGGCTGACTGATGAGCGCTGTAAAAAGTCAGGTTAAAGTGCTTGGTCGTCGATCTTTCTCTTAATTGATTCCACCCGTTGCCCAGGCCAAGCGCGCGGACAAGGGGTGTGTGAAGTGGTGGTTGCATTGGTGCAGGTGGGATAGGGTTGTGGTACGTTTTTGGGCTGTCACCTGTGTGCGCGCACTGCGCAGCGGCTTGTGGCTGCTGGATCGAAGTGCGGTGTGATAGCGATCATGTTCAAGCGGTTCGACTTGAGTGGTTAGGCGCCCGGTAATGAGGCCGTGTTTTCTATCACGGCAACCGGATGGCTGGATGGACAACACAGCATCCATGTCGAGGGAGTATCAGCACTTTCAGCTCAGAGATTTGTTGGCGAGTGAAAATCTGGATTGATGGGCTTCGTCATCGGGGGCTGGCTGGGGCGTTTTGAGGCTTCAGGGATCTTAGGCTTTGTGTATCGAGTGTGATTGTCCAATGGGATTTTGTGTTTGAGATCTACGGGCTGTCAGCAAGACGGTGTGAGTGTAAGGCATGAGTATTCCGTGATCCAGTCTGCCAGTAACTGACTGAATGATGCCTCCTTTGTTCTGTGAGGGTGCCTCTGCGAGTCTGTCGAGTGGTTAGAAAGAGTGGGAGCCTTCAAGAAGGTTAGAGAGATATGCCACGTACGCCTCGATATCTCGAGAGAAATGATAACTGATTGCTCGTGTGGACCGCTAATAAACCGAGAACCTGCTTCTTCGCCAAGACACGGCGCCCTGCGAGGCAGCAGAGATCAGCTAACGGTAGTGCTGGGAAGTGGACCAGCGCTAGCATCTAGAACTACAGTACAACTGTGGTAGATTCCCGTAACGGTGTTGACCTTGTTTAATGCTGATGCATGCCAGTGAGTGGTGCTTTGGACAGTGATGAATATATCGTTGTGTGGTTGTAGCGGTAGGGCCAACATGAAACATGTCCCGTGCAATTAATTACACTCTGGTAGGAATGGCTGCAACCGTGGGAGCGATGCCATGTCGGCGAAGTCAGCAAAATAAACTCACAATGCTACCCCGTACATGCACAAGGCCCCCACGTAAAAAGGACAGAAGAGATGCTGAAGCATGCTGAGTGCTGACAAGCTGGGAGGGATGGGGGAGTCAACTCCGGCCCGTAAAGATGGTGTAAGACCCCAAAACCAACCAAAGACATTGACCAAGCCCAAAATCGTGCGAGTTCCCCATTTTTCAGAGCTCCCTTGGCTCCCCAAGGCTTCCTTAGTGCACTCCTCTAGCGCCGTTAAGGTGACCGCCTGCCATTAGACTCAGAGGGCTGAGGGACTCCCGCCTGTCAAGTGTCAATCAACAACGCCAAAACTTGTACATCAGAAGGAACCACTAACAAACAATATTTTCCTCGACTGGTACCACATTCTTGTCGCAGATACCCTTCCATCGTCCCCTTCAAACGAACACGTACAAACAACCAAACTGTCCTTCTCTCACACGTCCAACCTTCGTCCCGGAGGGCTTGGAGTGAAAGAAAGGGCCAAAAGCTACCCCTCTCGCTTGGAGGCTTGGATAACGAACGGACGACGACACGAACCATCCGATCGCCACGCGGCAGGCTGCTTCTACTTTTCGCAAACGATACATACCCGACCTCTAGCTCTGACTCTGCCTTACTCAGTCAACTATTACTGCTTTCGACTGAAATGCAACGGGGAGGATCTCTCGGGCGTGCTCTGGCAAGCGTGCAATGACGCCCCAACTGGTGCCCGTTTGAACTCGGACTCAGTCGTCGCTCTTTGCTCTTCGATAGCTAACTTCACAACAACAACAACAACTCCCTCAATGCGGCACCCCGACATACCGCGCTCATGTTGCCCTCCGTCCAGATGCACCACCAGATGGTGCAGAACCAGCGTCATCTCGACCACCTCGCTTCGTTTCAGACTCAACTCAACCCCGACTACTTCTCTCTCCAGCAGCCTCGATCGCTGAGGCACGTCAACCCCTACCACCACCTCGACTCCGCTCCTCCTGGCTTTCCGGTTCGCACCTCGCAATCCTCTGCGCCTGCGCTACACCGTATCACAACAAACTTCATTCAGGCAAATGCTCAGGACAACGGCGAGTACTCTCTTCGACGAAAGACACCAAATGGCACCATCGACAACGGCTACGATGGTTCTCTTGCCCATCTGGCCTCTGGGCCGCCTCCCTTCAAGCAGATGATCCTGCCCGCGTCCTCCAAGATCTTTCCCAATGCGGGCCTGCAAGGGGCATCTAATATGTCTGATGATAACATGCGTCAAAGGCCGGTTGTCGTAGGAGGGTGGCCATACTCAGCTTCGGCAGCGAGAACACCAAGGGACCAACTGGAAGACCCTCTGAGGTCAGCTCCTGCTTCGTTTGGCGGCTGGAATCTGGGACAACCACATGGTGGCAGCCCTGGAAACATGGCAGTGAACCAAAACCAGAACAGCTTCTTCCAGAGCATGCCGCAACAACAATACCATCCGGCGTCGTCATTACAGTGTATCCTCGGTCCTGGCTACCAGCAAGTTGCGAGTCCGACCATTTTCAGCCCTGCAGCGTTCCAGAACTCCCAAGGTGGCTGGAGCAACGGCGGTTTACCGGACTTCCGTTCTGCCATACCAATGACACCGGGCTACATGCCTGCCAATGCTGCCGTCGACAGTGCTTTTATGCCTGCTCAGCCCTCGATACACCCTGCTCTCGCCAACGGTCCGCTACAAGGGCACATGCAACCCTTCAGGATGCACATGGCAAATCATCCCCCAGATGACGGCTTCGCTCGCTATGGCCATAACCAACAACACTTCGTGCTCACCCCTAACAGCGGACTTGAAGCACTATCGCTCGGCTCAGGTGCCTCGAATGGCGGGAATGTGGGCATGGGTCAACAGCCGTCATCGCAACCTCATTTCAAGGAGCGAGCTCTTGCGCAAGCGCACAAGACTTACGCCGATCTGCTCGCCTACATCAGCCACTCGAAGAAGGCGCAGGGCAGGTTTGGGGCTGGTTCACAAACGGCGACGAAGATGGTGGTTTATCCCAGACCACCAAAGCAGCCCATGTCGACAATGACACAAGCCAAACCACGACTGTCGCACTCGGCCACTGCACCAGTTCCGACTTATGCTCACTATCAGGCCCAAAAACAGGCCAATGCTAATCGTGCTTATACTTTGGCTAGCCAGCAAGCAGACCAAGCGGGTGGTCATGCTGCGGTGCTGGCTCAAGTCGTGCCACGTCCCGTGCTTCACCGCAGTCACTATTCCAGCGGCTCTCAGGTGCCACATCCTCAAAACTTCACATCGCCGCTGCTCAATGCGAAAACGTCGTTAGACATGCTCACAGGCCTTTGCGAAAACAGTGACTGGAAGTGGATCGACGGGATGCTGTTGGGCGGTTGCTTACACTATGGCCTCGAGCACTACGAAGAGGCTCTGGATTGGTTCAGGCGTATCATAAGTCTTGACCCGACTCATGTTGAAGCAATATCGAACATCGCAGCAACCCTGTATTGTCTGAACAGGCACGAGGAAGCGGAGCACCATTGGTGGCAGGCCGTCAAGTTGCGGCCGAGCTACCTTGAGGCAGTCGAACATCTCATCGGCCTTTTGTGCTCGAGCCAGCGCAATCAGGAGGCGGTGCAGGCGATCGAGTTCATTCAGAGGGCTCTAAGGGTACGGAGGCCGAGGTCGCTACCTAACGATGCGGAGGTTGATGCAGCAAGTGAGGCTTCATCAACAACACAGGACCGCGACCCATCACCGGATTCTCTTGCTTTGGAGGCCGACAAAGATAGTCCGGAGCTTACCTTGGCTGGGGTCGACAAGCCTACACAGCCTGGCTTTGGATCTAGCGGCTATAAGATACCGGGGAGCGAAAATGGGCGCATGCTTCTGCTTATTCACGCCAAGGGCAACATGCTGTACGGGCTGAAGGACATCGACAGGGCGTCGCAGTCATTCGAGGAAGCCGTGCTAATCAGCACCGGCCGCGAGATTCGAGGCGTACGGTCCCTCATAAATCGAATACAGAGCGAGCTAGCACCAGGCGGGAATCAGGGGCTTCCGTCGAGGAACTCGGGGGGGGCGCCATCTGCTCCACTCCTTCTGTCGCCCGAAAAGGCGAAATTCACAGCACAGCTGGTCTTCCGATCGAGTGGTGGTCAACTGCCCGGATTGCAGTTTATGCCCGAGAGCACCCACAAGAAGCAAGTCATCTCGACGACGAGTAACAGTCTGTTGTCGCTGGCGAAGATCTTCCAGGATGCCATGTCGAACGGAGCCGCGTCACCTGGTCTCATGAGGCAGCCCGCAGGCGTGGGAGATATCCTGGCGCTCTACTACTTGTCTCTCTCGATACAGGAGAGCCCTTCAACGGCCAACAATGTTGGCATCCTCCTAGCTAGCGTTCAGCAAGGCTCTTCTATGCATGTGACGCCAGCGGAGGTTGCTCTGTGCCAAAACGTTCCCGGCATTGTCCCTGGGAGTGGTTTAGCCTTGGCACTCGCCTACTATCACTACGGATTGACCCTGGACTCGAAGCATGTCCATCTTCACACGAATCTGGGGAGTCTGCTCAAGGATATTGGTCAGCTCGACTCGGCGATCCAGATGTATGAGAAGGCTGTACACTGCGATGGAACTTTTGACATTGCCCTCACCAACCTCGCTAATGCCGTCAAGGACCGTGGCAGGATCAACGATGCCATCATGTACTATAAGCGCGCCGTTCAGTCGAATCCGGACTTTGCCGAGGCGGTGTGTGGTCTGTCGACGGCCCTGAACTCTGTCTGCGACTGGAAGGACAGGGGCGGCGTGATACTGCAGAACGGAAGGTTTGATCGCTGGCATGTGGACGACAAAGGGATGCTGAGGGATAGCAAGCATTTTGGGCAGGCCAGCGGGTTGGTAAAGCGCGTGGTCGACATTGTGGGGCGCCAGTTGAAGGAGGCATCATCCTGGGGCGTTGATACGCTGCAGGGGGCGGCTCGGCAGCAGCTTATTGCCCAGCTTCGAGAGGCGGGATCCGGCATCACTGATAGTTCGGTCGATCTCGAAACGGAGCTGGACAAGTGGACCGGGCAGCCCTGGGAAGGTTCGAGAGTCATTCGGCTCATTGAGCGGTCAACTCGAGCTACCATGCGGCGCTGGTACCATGACAAGTACGTCAAGGGTGTCCGGGCTCCTTCTGCCGGATATCTGCGGCCCAAGCCTCCTGCCAGCTTATCTGTTCCGGCTGCGCCTACAGTTCTTCCCTTCCACACGTTCACCTGTCCGTTGACGGCGAAGGACATCCGGATGATATCGCAGCGGAACGCGCTAAGGATATCGTGCTCCACGCTAAGATCACCTTGGGTGCCTGCGACCGTTTACGAACCACCACCGCCGCCGAGTCCGCATCTGAATGTTGGCTATGTGTCGTCGGACTTCAACAATCACCCCTTGGCGCATCTGTGAGTTGACCTTGGCCCACCTAGTATACGAGAAGTCTTTCCAGCTAACACGTCCAAGCATGCAATCCGTCTTCGGCTTCCACGACATCAACCGTGTCAAAGCCTTCTGCTACGCCACAACAGCCAGCGACGACTCGATCCACCGCCAGCAGATCGAACGGGAAGCCCCGGTCTTCCGCGACGTGAGCAAATGGGGAGCCGACCGGCTAGTACAGCAGATAGTAGCAGACAAGATCCACATCCTCGTCAACCTGAACGGGTACACCCGCGGCGCCAGGAACGAAGTCTTTGCCGCCCGTCCCGCGCCCATCCAGATGTCCTTCATGGGTTTTGCGGGCACCCTCGGGGCGGAGTGGTGCGACTACCTCCTAGCCGACACCACTGCCGTCCCGCCATCGACGCTGCGTCCGCACCGGGATAATCTGAGCCTGGAGGATGTGTTTCGGGATGAGAAGGATGCCGAGACCGAGGACTGGGTGTACTCGGAGAACATCATCTACTGCAAGGACACGTTCTTCTGCTGCGACCACAAGCAGTCGGCCGACGGTTCTGACGAGCGGGACATGACCTGGGAAGAAGAGCAGCGACGCCGGTGGAAGATGCGGAAGGAGTTGTTCCCCAAGCTGTCAGACGACACGGTCATCTTGGGGAACTTCAACCAGCTGTACAAGGTACTTCTCCCTTTCCACTCCCCTTCCCTCATTCCACACCGACTAACCCAACCCCCCTAGATCGACCCAACAACTTTCCGCACATGGCTCCGCATCCTCGCCGCCATCCCCAACGCGGTCCTCTGGCTCCTCCGCTTCCCCGAGCTAGGCGAGACGAACCTCCGCCGCACCGCCGCCGCCTGGGCGGGCGAGGCCGTCGCCTCCCGCATCATCTTCACTGACGTCGCGCAGAAGAAGCAGCACATCGCCCGCGCCCGCGTGTGCGACCTCTTCCTCGACACGCCCGAGTGCAATGCGCACACGACCGCCGCCGACGTCCTGTGGAGCTCCACCCCCCTGCTGACGCTGCCGCGGTACGAGTACAAGATGTGCAGCCGGATGGCGGCCAGCATCCTCAAGGGCGCGCTTCCCAAGACCGAGGAGGGGGACAGGGCGGCGGCGGAGTTGGTCGTGGAGGACGAGAGGGGTTACGAGGAGGGGGCGATACGGCTGGCGGGCGGGGTGAGGTATAATACGGCCGAGGGGTATGGGGAGGGTACCGGACGGCTGGCGGAGATGAGGAAGTTGCTTTGGGAGGGCAAGTGGACCTGCGCGCTGTTTGATACGCGGAGGTGGACGAGGGATCTGGAGGGGGCGTACGAGGAGGCTTGGAGGCGGTGGGTGAAGGGTGAGGGAGGGGATATGTACCTCTGACTACCCTGGACCTAGCTCTTCCTGGGTTGTGACAGGGGATCTATGCGAGAGAGGTGCTAATGGTGGTGGTGGTGGTGGTGGTGATTGTGATGGTGATGTTCCCGAGTGATGGCTGGGCAGTGAGTGAGTGACGGACGACTACCACTGAGACTTCCAGGGGACAAAAGGGGACAAAGAGGGGTGTCTGACGACTTTCATGACCGAGGGCTTAGCGATTTTGCCTCCCTTTCTATTTCTGATTCCCTAATGACGGCATTTTTGTTTCACAGGAAGGAAGGATTATTTGATGGTTAACTAGGGATATTGTCCTCAAGGACTACCAGGCCGGCGCTTTTTTGCAACTTTACAGTAACGGCCTTCTCGTTAAAACCAAGTGTTGGTAGGGAGGGACTGGTTTCTATCTATCTATCGTGGACTTTTTTCTTTTGAAAGAGGGAATTGTTATGGTAACTCTCTTCGTTGGGGAGGAAGGATATCCAGCTAGGTAGTTTATCGATTTTGGAACCGCAGCCAGGTGAAGATGGACTGAACGAGGTCGTCTTATTCGGGCTGCTATTTGTGTTTCTTGTTTGATTCACGACGATGTCTGGATATACAGAAGGGATACCCGAGTCTTTTGTCTTTGTGCTCTGAACTTCTTTGTCGACTCGGAATGGGGACTGACTGGTTTTGAAGATAGAGAGTAGACTACTACCTTAGTTTCTCTGATGACTGGGGAATGAATAGCTTGCTGTTTAGCTTCGGTGATGGAAAATTATGTTTCATTGCTTTGTCTGTCGTGTTTTGCACATGTCTTTCCTACTCGTATTTTCTTGCATTGCTTGCTTGTAACTACGCCCGTCGGCTTGCTTGCCTTCTCTCTGTCGTGTTTGTCCACCAGGTATCTATTCAACGCATCAGCTTGCCAGCATATTCTATCAAACAGCCCGTTGTACTCTGTCGCCCTGCTGCTAGTTGATGGGGAGAGTCTTCTCTCCTCCCGGTGTCATCTCCTGGCTGTTGCGAGGCAATGTTGAGACTACCCTATACAAGTAGCGTAAATATGAAGTGTTTCTCGATAGTGTGTGACTTGATTTGTAACCGGCGGAAAGCAGTCGAACCGTGCGGATCAGGGAAGAGGAAGCGAGCGAGAGGAGTCGTCGTTGACCGACAAGGGGCCTGGCTGACTGCTCGGTGTAGCCGTGATTTTGTTGAGGTTGTTCCTTGTCAATGAAGAAATTTCGAGTGACCTATGTTCTCTTTTCTTCTAGAGGCAACAACGTTGTTACCGGGAGCAGGGCAGGAGAATAACACTTCCGGACAGGCAGTGGCCGAGAGTCTTGGAGTATATAGTATCGTGTAAGAATTGCTAGGAGAGCAAAAACGAGGAAGTTCGATGGGGTCGGTCCGCTGTTTCTCTTGGTTGTCTTGCTTGTCGTCGCTGTTTGACCTGCTCTTGTCAATTAAGTGTCGAGCCACTCTAATAACTTACTCTAGAACTCTGCTGGCTTCTTCTGCGACAGAGAAGTCAGTTGTCTCGAGATGGAAACAGATGAGAGGGTCTGGTAGGCGTGGTCCCTCGCAGGGGGGATAGGAAGAAGAGTATCCGCTCGCATTTGTTGGCTTCTTCGCCGGGGGAAACGACAGCGAGTTATCGACTGCGTTACCGTCCAATGCTTCTTCTGCGACCGTGGTCGGAAAGCGAGGACGGTTAGGAGGTGAGGTCGTTGGTCCGTTACCCTAGGCTGTCGCTGTCGATGGGCTAACTTACCATGCGACTACTGAACCTGGTTGTCTTCGTCGGGGAACATGGGGCAGCGAGAAGATTACCCCCAGCAAACGGGCAAGGTCGGGGTTATCCCTTCAAGGAGAGGAGCTCGTGCGCAGACAATTCGGTGGATCGAGTATGCTCTCGTTCTCGTCGGATGGGACCACAGAAGCGATGAGCTTCGTCGCGACGAGGTGTGCTTCTGTCCTCGGGTCCCGTCGTAGGGCGTCGAGCGAGTACATCTTCGACTGGATTATAAGTGGGTAATTGCTCCGGCAACTTGTTATAGCAACACGCATGACTGCGAAATGACGGATCTGGAGCGACAAAGAAAGATGTATCGAAGAAACTATAGTTACTTGCTACGATATATCGGACGTCTTGGACGGGGAAGACGGGTGACCGCTCGCGCGGTGTGGTAGCCACTGGGCTGTCAACGGCGACGTGACATGTCCAAGGCACTCGCCAATTTAAGACGGCCTTGACGAGAGCTCCGCAAGGGGGGAGCTTAGGACGTAGAGATAGTGTCTGTCAGCGGCAGAAATGTTGTTGGGGAAGTGTCCCGGCTCCATCTTTGCTTTCTCGCAGCGATGGCAAGATACAGCTTGGTCCTTTCCCATCATACGACTCTCCTGGGATTCCTACACATTTCTTTTTGAGAAGATCGACGTTGCTTCTGCTCCATTCCTAGTGTCATCTGTTACGTATGCGTTTGCCGTAGTATACTCGACGCCACTTCCTGTGATCGCGATCGTAGGAATGCTCGGAGATCGATGGGACGGGTTCTTGTCGGTTCGGTTCGACGAAGAAGCATGTTCTTCCTGGACAAGGGGAAGAACGCAACAGTAGAGCCAGAAGGTAAGGTAGACAACGCAGAGATGAGAGGTTCGGCACGAATGAAGGGCGGCGAGGGCCTGCTCTTCAACGGGTCAGTAACAATGCCCTGGATCGCCCCTAAGGGCGGTCTGTCAAAGGCAACTGAAGGTTCTCCACCGTCGGTACTCGACAAGACTTTCCACTTCGTCAGGACTCTTCGGAATGTATCAGGCTGCTGCTTTCGAGAGCCCAAAGAGTCTCGACTTCTCCGGAATGACATACGATTCGGTCTTGCTCAATGTCCCGGATAACTCAACCTCTGACAAAGCAAGTCCGAAGCAATGCAGGAACTACACACAGCACGCTTCCATCGGACAACACAAGCATTTACGGCATTCCTACACGCTCTCCATCGTCGGCATCTCCGGTATCAAGAGGATGATGGCCTGATACCTCTTTCACAACGGAAAACTGACAAATATCATATCTACTACCGTAGTATGTCCAGATCGACCCATGTCCAGCTGCTTCAGCCCGGTAACCATCCAGTGACCGTCGGACGTCCGCTTCTCAGTTCCAATACAACATTATCCACCATTTTGGTCAACTATCCGCTCAAAATGGCCAGCTGAAGCGGAATTATCAACAGTATTTGCCGGCGTCTCCTCGCCTTCGACCAGTCAGATTCCACAAAAGGCTTTTTTGCGCAAAATACTAAGACATGGCGCGGCCTGGGGAAATAGTTTACGCGGATGATCGCAACACCCACGCGGAGCTTTATCTACGGGGAAGGGCGAGACGAGGAATTGTACGGCTACCGCCATGGTTCCAGTGAATCGGACGATGGCGCCTCTCTCCCTTTCTCTCGCGGGTCACGAATAGTTCAACGGTCCTATTGTTAGTATCGCCTGTTCCGAGATTTGATGGGCCGCAACTCTTAGGTAAAGGTCTCGATGGGCTACGTCCCCAGGATCCGCCAGGCGTGGAGGAACCTCTCCCGCTGCAAAAGGGATGTCTGGACAAAATCACGCTCTCCACGGGCTGCTGACCACGTGCCGTCTGTGTCTGATATCAAGAACGTTCAGCAAGCAAAGCCTGTGCAGGCACTGCGACGCGCTGATCAAGTAGATACCATCCCGCCGAAGCCTGTTGTAGTTCCTCCCAAGCATGTTCGTGCCTTGGTTCGAACTCCGCCAGCCATCGAGCGTTGACGTGTCCACCTCTCGTATCTCCGTCCTCCCCCTATCCCCTCTATTCCCACGACAACCCCCAATGTCAATCCTCATCAACCCCTTCCCCTCCCGACCGTACCACATCGGGCCGTAGCCGTCCAGTTTGATGGCGTAGGTTCAGGCTCTCCTGTCTCACTATCAAACCCACCGCCCCTATGGTGGGCATCACGACATCGGTCTCTCCTTTCTCCACCGTCGATGGGCAAGTGGGAAGCAAGGAAGTCCATCCAGCAACGGGCGTGCCTTACCGGTCCACGGGAAAAAAGGGGAGAGAACGAGGTGTGGTGTGTGGTTGTGTGGTGACCGACTCAGTCCTCCTCCACCACTCAGGAGGAAGAAACGGACCCAGACCTTCTTTATCAACGGCACCGCTGGCCAGTCAGGGCTCGCCGTTTCGTCCCGTAACTAGTTTGGGCGGTGGATGTGAGGTGGCGACAAAGCAAGCAGGACGCAGGAGGGAGGGGGGAAGGGGACGGGAATAATCCACTCGCAGTGATTGTGTGTGAAATACTTCACTGGTCTATCGTCACTGGCAAGTTTCCGAAGGGGGTATCTGGTAGAGACGGTTCGTCTACACAGTACAGACAAGCGGTTTGGGTAGGAAGGGCAAGGTAAGCACAGGCGAGGCTCTGAGGGAGGCGCTTTGTAAGGTAAGACCTGCGTTCTGTCCGCCCGTAGAACTATCGATGGGACGAGAACTGGATGGGTAGTGGACATGTGGTGCATTGGGTCGGTACGCGGGCTGGCGGGAGGACTGAACGAGAGTTGTGTTGTTTCAGGGGCACCCATTTATTCAACGGCAATCCCCGTTTCGGTAGTGCTTTTGTGATGGCGACAGACACCTGTGCCGGCAAGCCACCCCTCCTGGTGTTCACCTTCTCTTGGCGGCATCGATCGTGGAAAGCCTCGTCCATCGTTCACCACCAGCCTAATTCACAAGAGTCTCGGTATTCGGAGATGCAAGTTCTCTCCCCAAGAATTGAGATTTGTCAAGTTGGCTACGACGCTGCAACCGGCCGGCACTTTAGAGTTGCTGGTGCTAGGCCGTCAACAGCAATGCTTGCGCAGAGGGGGAACAGACAATAACCTCTGCTAGTCGGTGGAGTTGATCTCGACTAGTCTCAGGATAGCAAGATGGTCAACGTTGGCGGCAGCGCCCATCGCCGCCTTTCTGGTCCCGAGACTTTGGGCCCCAAATGTGTGGTTTGGGCCTCTCAGTGTCCAGTGCTCGAGTCTAGTGCGAGAAGTAGATAGGATGCAACTGTGGTCTCTCGACTTGTTCAGTATTCAGAATGCCCATTGTGGTAGATGTCTGTTTCGGATTCATGTCCCCAAAAAGGGGGTGAGGCTAGCAGCGTCCGTAAACCAGCCAATGGCACCCTCGATGTATTTGCAGCATCTAGAGTCCCAACGGTCTGCCGGGCGTTGTCGTACACAAGAGGGACAATGTATCCGTCCTTCGTTTCTTTCCGTCTCCCGATTGTTGTGAGACGGTGAACTGTCGTGCGCTGTGAGAGTACGAACTCAATTGGACAGGTAAAGATGCAAGTTGCAACATTGGCGTGGATAAATTCTTGGCATCAAGACGGCTGACAGGCAGGGCAACAAGAACAAGCCACGCTGCGGCAGCTGGGGGCACTCGCTGGCTGAAGCCTGGCAGAGAGTGATCACCGCGGACGTGCAGAGATGGCCGTTCCCGGTTGGGATGGTCTGGGAACAGGCCGGTTTCCTAATTCATACGCCAGAGCAACCAGATGCCGTTAGCAGCCCCCGTAAACACGTAAAAGAGGGAGAACCGTGCTGCAGACCAGTGATGCAGTCTCTCTCCAAAGCAGCATGGCAACTAACGCTACGGATTTCACCGGCGTTGTTGACGCTGGTCTCAACGGCCACTTTGCGCAAACTGGCCAACGCCAGGGCCTGGATCGAGGTCTTTTAGATGCTCGTAGCGGTCTGGCAAGAGCCAGCATGCCAGGGATACCACGCGGCTCCGGAGCCCTCTGATGGTAGCGTCAACGCCACCGCCGAACAGGGGCAACACATGGAGGATTTCGTTAGTGTAGCGGGTAACAAGACACAATGGCCTGGCCTGGCCTTTGCCCAGGTAATGACAACGCGGAACTGGTGGCCGGATGGCGGACGGCGGGTGCATCGGCCAGTTGAGGCTCCTTCACGTTTCAAGGCCCCTCTTGAACCGGTGAGAGAGGAAGAGGTGCTCTGAGCTCTCGGCCGTTGACGCTATGGGCGCATGATGGTTTCCCTTTTTTGATGAGAGGTCCTAGACGACGTCGCGGTTGGCGAGAACATCGATGGTATCGAGATATAATTGGTGACAAGGCGGTCGCTTGTCGTTGGTGTTTCGAGGCCTGTCAATATCAAGCCTGTTATTGCTCTCGATATGAGGATCATTATTAATTGACCTCAGGTTGTCGGGTCGCCTGTCGTGCAGCTCCTGGGACATCTCTGCAGCAGACGGGGACTTTCCGCTGGGTGCCCCCCCTCCTTGCTCTCCAACATCACGACGATATGAACCTATTTTGAGAACAGATATTGGTTGCAACTCGCATGTCCTGCATCTCGGAGCCGTAAACTCTCCTCTCATGGCTAGCCTGCTCTCCATGTCCAGCCCTCTTTCCGCTGGAGGGTTGCAGTCGCAATGACAGGAGCCATCTTGAGAGGTAGGCGCGGAAGAAGCGTGCCGGCCGGCCTGCGTACAAATATCCCGTTGGACGGATGAGGACGAGAGGGAACATTCTATGACCTGCCCAGCAGCGATGTTACCTGTCAAAATACAGGGCATCTTTCAGCAGGACAGGGCCCTGACCGCCCGCCAACGTCCACTGTCTCATTGCTTCATTGACTCCATGTCGCGCTGGAGGTTGTCCAATGCCAGCCAACATTACCGTTTTCGGACGTCGGGGCGTTGAAGAAGCCAGCTGAGGCTCGCTACTTTTCGCCCAGATGGGGAAAATGGCGCATCCCATCGCAATCTCTGGTAGGCTGGCTGGCATCGACCGTGCAGACATGACGTTCAGGGATGTGCGCGGATGGCAGGGGCGCCACTTTGAAGATCATGGCCGGATGATTGGACGCCCGCCGACCCGGCTCTGTGTGACAACGGTTTTTGCGTCAACGCTAGCCCGCTTGGCAGGCGGATCGCCCCTCTCTTGGGTTCTGAGGTCGCCGAGCTCGGGCTTTAGCCACATTGTGGAGATCCAGTGTGTGTTGGCTGTCCCGGACCCGGTGGCTCGGCCGTGGGTAGTTGAGGCTGGTAAAGGTAAATCGGACGTACTGTGGTACGTTATCGAGATGAGGATCTGACGGTCCCTTGTGCCCGGAAGCGAGGTGACAATGAAGACAAGTGTTTGTTGGGCCGGCTGCCAATAATTGTGTTGAACTGAAGCAGAAATTTAGATTCAAGGCTTTCAGGAGACCTCCCCCCTCGCTGTGGCTGTCGCGAACGTGTGGATCAGTCATTCGCCTGTGACCAAAAGACGAAACGCAGCAGCTGACGAATGAACATCAGGATCAGCAGGACGGGAAGATCATGCAACCCCAACAACAATTGCGAGATGCAATGCTAATGCGACTCTACATCTTCAGAGCTTGGAGAGTCCAAGCCCTGAGCGAAAATGCACACAGCGAGTGTTGAGCCTCGGCGTTCCGTTTGGAAAAAGAAGAGGGAGAAAGGTTGGAATGAAGCTCTCACCTGCTAGTCCTCGTCTCTTCAGCGGTATCTCGTCTTGTTGACGGTCTGGGCAATTGCGAGCACCAATGCCGTTCTTGGATGTCTCACACTCCAGCGGTGGACCATACAGGCGGATTTCACCGTTGAGCAGGAATGCAGTTGCAGCGAGCCCAGCTGCGGAGTCAGAAAGCGACAATTCTAGAACCCCAGGAGAACGTCGACGCTCCGACTAGAGTTTAGGATGTCTCCGTTGCCGTGAGTGGCATGCAGCAGGGACGGAGATGTCATAATACGGCTGGCCCATAACAACTTTGTGATTGCTTGTGGGAGTGATGAGCTCCGCCGGTCTGTCAGTGGAGGAAGGCGAGAGCTGTCGTTGCTGCAATGGGCCTGGGAGCAGCAGAAGCCATGGTCCCCGATGGCCCGCATGCCCAAACACGAATTGGCAACACCAATGCTCGGCAGCATACCGTTTTCCGCAACTACCTTGGCTGCCAACGTTGCCAAGTAATCTGTAACGGCGTCTTGTCATCCATTGGGACTGCCCAGCGTAGAGCCTGTATCGGAGTTTTGGCACGAAATAAAAGCATTGGTGGGAGTGATTGGTTCCAGCACGGCTGTAATCGAGAAATGAGGTCTCTGCGGCACAAGCCACGGTCGTGGAAACTTCCGTATTCGTGATCCGCAATGCCCTGTGCCTCAGCTGCGATCGCTTCCAGGTGGTAAGGGTCGTCTCATCAGCAGATCCGCTCCTCGGGGCTCTTGACAAATTTGCACTGACAGTGGTCTTTTCTCAGTCGACGCGATGATACCTGCGGCTAGGGCACGAAACGAGTGCTTGAGGTCTGTGGTGATAGACTGCGACACTGGATATTGCGAGCCCTGGAAGTTTCATGGGTATTTCCTGGTTAGCGTGCGATATTGGCAGGCCGACATGGACTGTACGGCCGTTGGCAGGAATCGACTGCTTAGGGATGGAAGGGGATTGGCGCGTCGACAGCCCAAGCGCCCTGTTGGTGTGGTCCAGGCGTCGCCTCGAACCCCTGAAGCCGCATATAGCCCGGCCAGGGTCCCAGGTGGATGGGTCGCGTGAAGCCACCCGCGAGGATCAGCACAAGGCCGGTTCGCCGGGTGGTCTGGGAACGGTTGAGCTTAAAACCCCAGATCTCGGAAGCTGACTGGTGTGTTCTCCTTCTTGGTGTGTTCTGGCCACAAGCCACAAGTTTTGATTTGCCGTGTTTGACGAGGTCAGGCCGGCCCTGTATAAGATGGTTAGCACCAGGATCATAGTAACAGATAAGATGAACAATAAGCAAGCAAAAGCATGGATTGTTTCGAAGCGGGATGATGCACCTTGCTGAGAAAGCCTTGGTGTTTGCAAGGCAAAGACAGCCCCAAAAGCAACAGATCGTGGTTCCTGTGACGCTCATTGTTTCGCGCCAATGCACAGTAGGGGAGCGAGATGCTCGATGATCTTCCGTCGACATTACCGAAAAGCCAACAGGCAGGGATTCCAAACTTCAGCAGCGCCAAAAAGCGACCATTGCTTTTTCCCAGGCTGCTAGCATCGGACCATGATCCATCGGCTATCTGGGGCAAGCCAGATTAAACATCATTGATCTCGTTTTCGCACGTGGCGGTAGGGAATATTGGCCGGCGGAGCAACACTACAACCCCTACCTCCGATGCACGATGCAGTTGAGTTCGCCCCTGGCCTCGGCATCCCGTCCGTCTGCTCGCTCTCTCCGAACGTGTCTCTTGCTCATGGTTGGCTAGATATCCGCGATTCTGGATCGTTGGCGTTACCATATTTTGTTGACCCTTGACTGGCCATGGAGGAGACAACATGATGGTAATTTGGATGAACGATCCATATCAGACGGACAGGACGGACGGCATAGCGAGATTGATGTGCAAGGGATCCGCGATAAGCTCCGAGTGTCTGGGTAATAACGACCCTCTTAAGAAGATATAATCCAGGGAATAGAGCCAGGATACGACGCAAATGCTTGAAATGGATATCAGCTCGCGAAAGAATGTAAAGTCAGGAGGACGGATCCAAGTTGTAAGTTGTTGGAATTTGATGGAAGTTCAAGTTGTTGTGATTGCAGCGGCATCCTTTTGGGCAGCAACAACACTGAAGGTACGATGCAGCCTGTGGAGAGTTCGGGAATGGATCGGGCTTTCCATTTCAGTCGATATCGAGTTCGTAACTTCCTGGACTCTTGAGAGCGGTATCACGTGGTCAGACTTCGAGTTTTCTTGCCTTTGAAAAGTATTACACCTACATCTCAACACAACCTAAACAACCTGACACAACCTTGGAAGTGTCTTGTTGTTGAAGTGACATCTTGTTGTCAATATTGGTCGACACCCAATATCAGGACGAAACGAACGTTTCCAGGGTGCAGGACCTGGAACAACAGGGATGGATGGACAAGGGTCCTCAGCCGCTTCAGCGTTTATGAATTGCCGTTTCGTACCCTCCGTTTCCAAACAACAACCGCCCCATCATTGTCTGTTTTCGGTCCAACTCCGAACGCTAACAAATGCAGCAGAAAAAGGTATTTTTCGAGATCTACAGCCCACTGAACTGATCAAGCCTTCAATCTCTCTGGGCTCCTTCGAGAGGTGACAACGGCGAGCACTCAACAAGAAGATCAGATCATAACAGACACAACGTGTAGTCTAGACTAGCCCGCCACAATGGCTTTTTCTCTACACTCGAGCCAAGACAGTCCGTCTCGATGCTAAGGAACTTCCGGTTCCACCGGATCCAAGACAATAGTGTCTTTTCAGGTTAGAGGCCACCGGGCGCTCGACGTCCCCGCGAAATGTGTCAAACGGCTTCAGCAGGTACCATCGAACGATCACAGTTGAGAGTGTCCACAGCGGAACTCGAGAAATGGAAAACGCTCATCAGATGTACCGACAGTACTCCCCTGTCCCGGCGCCAACACAGCGGGGCCATGTCAAAAAGTCATTCCTTGCTGTCTCTGTTTCTCCCCCACTGGAACAGGTGGTTGCTGCTGGCCGGCCGGGCCAACGATCGAAATCTCCTGTTCATCAGTGCCCGTCCGGTCTGTTGGGCCCGTCCGATGGGCGTCCAGGGCATGCCTGTCGCTCGACCTTGGCAAGCCACAGCACTCCTCTGCCAGTGCTCCTCCTTTGGCCATGGTATCCTGGCATCAGGTTCTGCTGCTGGTAAGTGCAGTTCGTCTTGGTGATCATCGTTGTCGGGACATATCCTCTTCATCTTGCCCGCTTTCAGCAGTATCCTCTGTCATCTCCTTATCTGCTCCATTGCCCATTCCGCTTGTGTCTTTTGATTTCCACGGCTCTGGATTCTTGGCCATCTCCTCTCGAGGCATTACTCTCTTAGTATACCTTGGCAGGATTTCTTGGGGACGCTACACATAGTGGGTGACGCTTCTAGCCACTACGGCATACAGCCCACACTACCGTACCAGCAAGTACCCAGCTGAGAGTGCGCACACACCACGCTACATAAGACCCGCTGGCCCTCCCCTCCCCGGAAACCTTACCCCTCTAGTCTTTCCACACACCCCCAAGCTCTCTCATATCATCGGACTATATAGTGTTGTGCGCATCCCCACTCATTAGGAGGCTGCTCTGGAACACTGTATCTTTACCTCACTGTTCATCCATCACTAGAACACATCTTCAAGCCCGACATCGTCCAGTCTTTCCTATCTGAAGGATTCCACAACGACCGCATATCTTCTTTCTCGTTCCCACTTTCTCGCGTATCAGCGCGGACGCCAGACACAGCGTCAGATTCGGTATCACCACAACTCGTCAAATGATGGCTTCCATAGAGCACCAAAGGAGAGGTCCTTGGTCGCACAGGGAGGATGGTCTTCTCATGAGACTGGTAGCAACACAAGGAGCACTCAACTGGGTACGGATCTCACAACAACTCGGAACAAGGACACCAAAGCAGTGTCGGGAGAGGTACCACCAGAACCTGAAGCCCAACCTCAACCACGAGCCCATCTCGCCAGAGGAAGGGCTCGTGATCGAGCAGCTGGTCAGGGAGATCGGAAAGAGGTGGGCTGAGATCGCAAGACGGTTGAACAACCGCAGCGACAACGCAGTCAAGAACTGGTGGAACGGGAACCAGAACCGCCGCAAGCGGATGGACCGCCGCAAGACCACCATCCCCCTGCAAGCAGCACGCTGCGAGAACCGGGGAGACATGTCGCCTCTGAGCAACACCCGGCTAGCAATGTCTGTCCCCAGGACGATGGACCGCATGGCCAGCTCGGCCGTGCGACAACTGCCACCACCCATCATGTCCATCGGCTTCTACGACCGGAACTACGGCGTCGAGACACCACTGCCGTCGCCGTCAGTGCACTCCCCTGACACGGCCTCCGACGCCGGCTCACACTACGCTACCTCGCCCGGACAATACACCATGGCATCACCAGTCTCCCGCCTTCCGCCTCTCCTCAACACCCAGCCAACCTATCACCAACCCTTGCCGCTACCATCAGCCTCTCCCATGGAGAACAGACTGCCGCCTCTCAAGATGAACTCCTACCACTATCACCAGGAGGCAAGCTACCGCACAATGCAACCGCCTCCAGCGGAGTACCCTTCACCAAGACTGACGGCACCCAACTCGCCTGTCGACTACGCTGAGCAACATCAACAACCACCACCATACTACGGAGCACAGCCGGTGGAGAAGGACAACTCGCGGATATCTGTTGCCAACCTCTTGGGTTGAGACAAACTGGGACTGGACTGGGTGGTTTCTATTGGTTTTTTTGCTCAAGGATACCCCTAATTTACTTGCTTAATGTTGGCGAGCGACTGTTCCTGTACCTACTGCGGACCTGGGAAGGCATTTCTCATTGAAAGGGTTGTTAAGCGGTGGGCGGCTATTGTGGTCTTGGAGATACCACTTCCTTTTACTTTATCACTGCGTTATGGGATAACTGGCCTGGGATGGGCTATAATGATTTAACGGCGGACAACAATTGTGTTTCATGAAAACCATTGATGTATAGTGTACAACTACCTACAACACCGATTGTGTATTGTTGAAACCGACTCGTCATTGCCCCGTGAATTGTGACAACTTCTCTCCTTTCTGTGTCAACAACTCAACAACTCTCTACGAATTGTCGAACCCGCGACTTCGCATTGCCAAGATCACGAACTCATTGTCAATCCAGCCTAACATTCTGAAATACCACGGCACCGATCGTCGGTCGGATTCATGACTCCCACTCCACGGCCCCGAAATAGGAGCTCACCCAAGTGGAGGGAGACAATGTCACTCACTAAAAACCCCCAATACAACAGCGCTATCACAAGTCCCGCTTAATCAACAGGTGTAAAGATGTGACAATTACCAGAAACAGCATTACCACATACGGAAGGAGTGCTGTTCTAGTTGTCGGTCTGCATCTGCGAGGCCAACTGCAGTGCAGGCCCAGCCACGTCACATCCATCATGATCGTCGTCAGGGGGGGAGGGGGGATGGAAAAGGTTCGGACGAAACGAACACGGCACTTCCCATGATTTTCGAGATCGTGATCCAGGATTGTCGAAAGCCAAGACTATCTATTGGACCTTCGATATATCGTTTATCTCATGACATCGGCGACCAGCTGGGGAGACAGCCTGATGTCACATCTACCAGCGTCTGAAACTAGATATCGATCGTCGGCTGAAAACGATGCCCGACAATTGCTTTCAGCCTCCTGTTTAGTTGATGACACACTATCTAGGGCCGATAGCAGCCGTTGAGCTAGCTGGAGCTTTGACCGGAGGGAAAGCAGATCGTAATTGAGGCCAGGAGATGCAATAGGGCAAGACGAAGCGCCGAATCGAGAAATGGTTGTCCTGACTTTCAAGATGCCGCGAAACCTTGTCCTTGTTTAGTCTGCGGCCTTGCAGTTCAGTGAGTTATGACATTGGATGAACTTCAACGGCATGCCAGCCAATGATCGTGGGAGAATGACAGCCTGCAAAATGACAAATACTCGACGAACAGGCATAAGGGGTGAAGCAGCAGACCAAGAAGCACTGGCCCAGGAGCCACAGACCGCATCTAAAACGGCCGGGGGTGGCCGGCGGGTGGTAACTTAAATTCTAGGTATGTCGGTCCTCGTCCCTGGATGGATGGCTGGCGGTTGATGACTCGATTATTGAAACAAGCAAACATTGGCTTTGTTGGACTGCCATATTGGGGGAATATAAGCATCTCGTCTCTTCCTTTCTGTGGACTCGAAAACATCGCACGAACTACCCCGTATACAAGAGAATAACCTTAATATGTAAGAGTGAACTTGTACGTTGATAAAACTCTCCGAATGAAGCAGTGCAGATCAACAACTCGCCTTGTCGTCAATGATCTACTCGTCCGATCCATCATTGTGTTTAACACTCTGTGCATCGTAAAATATCTCAAACGATGTAATAATGTCTTGGCCGTTTGCACATCATTCACAAGAACGACCACACCACCAGCAACAACTCCAACGGGAAAGCAGCTCTCTGGTGTGTGCGTAGCGTCGATCACAGATGATATGCTGATCCGCCAGGCCGGCTCTGCACCAAGAAAGAGTGGAGCTTAACAGCAGAGAAAAAGCCTCCGGTTGGTTGGGTCTGACACCCACTTGCAGGGATGAGGTGAAGATCTCCCTTTCCTTGCTGTGGTGGTCGAAGGTCGGATCATCAGAATCCCGTCTGGGATGTCCCTGTCTGATGTAACCCTGTACTTCCCAAATTCGGCCGGGCAGGCTTGCCCAACCGCCCGCAGGACGGTGCAGTGAGGGGAGGAAGGAACAGATGGATGATGATTCGCAGGATTGCATCATATCAATGATGAGACTTGCGTTGCCTTTTTCTACTTCGTTCCTACTACTGTCGTGTATGTCATTGCCATCACCGTTGCTGGTGGCTCTTGCCCTCGAGCAGTTGTGAGCTGCGGTGAAGGAGTGAAACAATTGCATCATGAGGGAGGAACTCGGCGCTTCGAACCTCATCGGGGTTCTCTTCGTTCCTTCTACTGTAGAGCAGACACAGCAATTACTGCGTCATTCCCAATTTGGGAATCAAAACCTCCCAGCTGTCGATTCAAATCTGCAGTGTTCATCTCTTCCCACACCATCATCAAACAAACAAACAAATCTGAAGTTCATCGGATCCCCCTCACCACCTCAACACATCAAGAATACCATCTCATACGACAGCAACAAAATCGAGGTCCCCGAATTCGCCGACTTGTGCAACCCCCAACTTTTATTTCTCCACCGCCCCACCAAAAAAGGACGTTCCCTCACCCTGAACGGGCCTGTCCGACCCTTGTCCACCTGAACAACTCGACGCTAAGACAAGCTGGTGCACGAACCACATCTCCACCATTTCTTTGATCTTTCCCACCCAGGCCATCCCACGACACGTGCAGCCATCCTCATCTCCAGGGCAGTTCTCCATTGCGGGCACGCCGTTATCCGGTCGAGCTCGTCGGATCAATCCTCAACACGTAGCTCTCGGATGCTCTGGTCGACGTGGGACAGCTGAAAAGACGTCCAAATACAAGTCTCGGCAGGCGGGGCCTATTTCGATATACGGTCGCCTTGTCCGGTGGTCTCAAGGCTGAAGATACGAGCCGCTCTGTTCTCGCTCTGAGGGCCCTGATGACCCTCGGACTTTGCGGTTCCTGTCATGATCGTCTGGTCGAGGGGAAAACGTCCGCTAGCACGGGTGTCCACTTCCAACGGGTGTTCTGGCCTCGCAGAGATCGCTCACCAAAATCCAATGCCAAGCGTCTAAGATATGAGACCTTTCTGTAGAGCTGACCTCATTCGGAGCCTGGCGGTCTCGGCCCTGACAGAAAACCACCCTATTTGGACCATCTCTAGCATTCAGCCACGAACGGCCTGGGCTGTCTCGGGCGTTGTTTCCTGACATTGCAACCGCCATACTGTGGTATGTCTCGCCAGCGCAAAACAAACAAAACGGAACGTCGCAGACGGACTACGGACACAAATCTCAGCGCTTGGGCCACCGAACTCGAGGAAAGCTGCTGGATCGTCACGACTCAGTGACACCCCGGAAGTTCAGCCGTTGCACGACATGATCACAAACGAGATGCAGCAACAAAGAGCGTTATTAATTAACGGCTTCCCGGATGCTCGATTTTCTGGCCTGCAGCTTCATATCGAGATCATTTTAAAGGGGTTGTCGTTGACAATGTGTGTTTTGCTGGCTCAGATTCACGCTCGCTGCTGCGGCGGATCTACCCAGATGGCGGTTGCGCAATACTGTTGCATCGTGGGGTTGGATCCATGTCGGTGATCACCCAGATCAAACGGTCTTCCACTTTCTTCGAACACGGAAGGAAACGTGCGCTGCGCCGCTGCCCGCCAGCAGCCACAGAGAATGTTCCATTTGACAGAGAACGCTGCTGGGCGGTGCGTCGTCGTACGAAACTTGCCCCAGCCTATGCTCCCCGCCTTGATTCCCCAACGGCTCCTGCGTGGAGCCGCGGAATGGATGATGCTTTGATTTTCCTCTGCTGCAGTGGAATGCTCGGTAGGCGAACGTCTCGGGAGCGACCGCAAAGCTTTCCCAGCCAGGCCTGCATCTCCGGCGTTCTTCCTTTATGGACCCGGCGCTCGCCGTTCTCTACCACAAAACAACAAAAATGTCTTCATTCACGGGGAAAGCGATCCGGGGCAGTGCATTCGAGACATCGAGCCCAAGATCTGGCCCTGGCCGGCACCGGAAAGAAGAGAGACAGGTCTCATTAATTGCCAGACACAATCATTCCCTCTGTATTTTCCGCCATCTTGCCAATTTTAGAACAGCGTTACGTCCCGGTCATCCGTCGCAGCATTGATGTACCGCTTCCACGTTCGTGGAACCACTACTAACGTCGTCATCAACCAAACCCATCGCGCGGTTCACACCGCTGCTCTCATCAGTCAGTCTCCGGGCTCCGGTCCGGTTCTGGCTATGATTCCGACCCGACATACGCGGTGTCACCGTCCCACCATCGCGGAGGAGCAGGCAAAGGACAGGCCACCAGTTCGCGCTGCATCACGAGTCGTTCTTTGTCAGCTGCAAGCAGGGTAGCTGATAAGGGTGTTTCGCAGAACTCGGATGACAATCGATGCAAGATCTAACACACACACCCTTCTCTGTGACATCGTTTCACGAGATTGCAACACCAACAACAACAACCTTGGGTTTCAACAAGCCACACGCGATGATCTCCGGCGGGCCATCGAACCGGTCATCGTCCTGATTGCAGCGAAGCCGCCGCATTCTTTCCGGGGCCATCATCGGGTTGCATCCTTCGTTCCGGTGCCGGATTGACTCGACTCCGGAAATATCGCGATGCTACATTCTGCGACAGCCATCTGCCAAGTTCCAACGGTGCTTCTGGCCCTGCTGCATCGTCACGTTATTGGCTCCTTTGGCTGGCATGCTTGATTCAATAGCGCCTGAGTATCGGTGGTTGAGCCCCGTTGTGGCTGGAATTTGGTATCCACCCTCGGCGGGCAGACCAAAAAGAGTTAGGGCAGCGAGATCGTGAGGCTTGCCCCAACATTGGGCTGGCTGGTACGCCGGTTGGCTGTGGCGGTGCTCCTGTACGACTGTTGAGCAGAATCTGGGTCAGCGGCTGCACTCGTGACTCTCTTCATTTGCGTCAATCAGGGATCACTGTTTTGAGTCAGCCCATCCACTGTGTCAGGCATTTCCGCAAGTGGGAAGCCATCTCGTTATTTGCTACACTCCCATCTTCACCGCATCATCGATCAGATGCAATGGTAAGGGGTGCGTGTGTGGTGCTTCATCGAAACAAGGTGCACACCCTCTTGACGCTCGGGGACACAAGCAGGCAGGGACGCACGCGCCGTCGGGCCTTTTCCGCGTCTCGAGGAAGAGACGGTCTTTGTGTTTTATGAGCGGGGAAGATGGCGGATGCACACCGGACGATTGTGTGCCCCTGCGAGACACACAAGGGGACCCGGCGATCTGGACCCAAACCGCTCGGTTATCGAGCCTACCAGATGCCGCGCCAGTGGAACGGTTAGCGACGGTTTCGGGGACCTATTTGGGACCGGGAGGGCACTGGCCAACCCCTGCCGTGGAAAACGGTGTTTGCACCGCGCTGCGCCAGCAGACCACAGAGGTACGTTTTCTTTGTCTCATCCAGTCAATTGTTCGTGTTAAATTGTCTCTTGCTAAATGGAGAATTATGTTCGATCTGAATCAATTCATATCACATCTCCATCTCACCCGGTATTCTATTCTTACCACAATAAACAAAGGCAACCGTGTTTCCAAAGGCGCCAAAACACCGCCAGCTTGTCATGATAGAAAACGGTGCGCATATGAGCTATCACAATTTCCTTCTCCACACAGGCATTCCATCCAACAACTCCGTCCACAGTTCCGTCGCGAGAGTCTCGCCAACCGGCGCCTCCGAGCCACGTGGCATCTCGTCTCTAGCGCGCGCGCTAGCACGACAACATCGCAATACTGTGCAGTATGGAGCCAACCCGGGACTGGGAGGATTTTTGACAGTCCCATGCCGCTAGCGACGGATTGCAACGGACGGACGCTGCAAATCATGATCCTCCGAGTTTATTACCAGCCTGCCACATGGTTTTCCTTTTCCTCCTTCTCCAATCTCCCACCACCGATCCACCATCCAATCTCATTTGCTCCCCCTTCACTGCCGGACTGTGGAGAATCGAAGAGGGGGAGAGTATCGACCAACCGTACGTACGAAGTACACATGTACCGGGATGGCTTTGGCGCCGATCATACAAACCATCCCATCCCACTCACAGAATGCAACGGCAATCCACATGCTACCGTTTCGTTTTCGCTTGTTTTAACTGCTTTGATCCAAAGTCGCGTCTTTGCGGCTCTTTGACATTCCTACATGGCCGGCCCCCTTCTGCCCCTCTCCTTAGTCAGGATCCGTCTCCTTTACCAAGGGCCGGCTAGTCTAACTCTCACCTGAGACAACGTCCAAGAACTCCAACGGCTAAGCAAATTAGCAGCAGACCGCTCTGGCCCCAGTCTCTCAATTCTCGGTGACTAAAACATCCACCGCAAATGGCCCGCAATAAGAGAGAAAAGGAGACGACTCCGGTGTTGGCCTCACCCACCCGACGGATAAGGTAAACATCACGAGATTCTACTACCGGGGTTCCGCGTTTACCGACAAGACCGTTAGCAGGTGCCATGGCAGCGCGCTACTACTATCAAACTAACTCCACGCAGATCCGAAGCGAAAGCGGTTCAGGCCCCCTCGACGGTCGCGCAATCTCCCGACACGTGGTATGGAGAACCCGAGGCAACGGATTGCGCCGCTGTCCCCGGTCGACCGGTCGGCCGGCCGTTTTCCCACATGGTCCTGTCCACCGCACCAGTAATCCTGAACCATGACTTCGCAATACCGATGACAGAGCGGACAAGCAAGAGCTAGGTAGGACTTGCAAAAACTATCCCAGGACCATCCCGAACTGCGGCAAGGCGGGATCGGATGGACCGTTCGAAACCCCAACCTGGGAAACCGAATTGGCTATCTCCCTTGTGATCAGTTGCTCCCGAAATCAAGACCCGACAGCCGACAAGAATGTCGTGATAAGTTCCAATGCCAGCGGAGTCAAGGAGTCCACTCCGTTGCGGGCGATCCACATCCCACGTGTCCCGCCTTGTCTCGCACACCGGTCCTCGCCGTTGAACTGCAAAAAATAAATGGGACCCCGAAGGACGAAGTGACAAAAGCCTGGGGCGGGTTGGTCCATCGGCCGGCTCCTAACTCTGACGGGGCGGAGACAGGTATGTACACAGTAGGCTGAGTCTGGACTCTTGCGGGTGGTTTTGACTAAGATCGAATTTTCGTATTTCCGCTATGGGGTTTTGCTTCGCTATGGAGTCTTGATGGGGAAGAGGAGAGAGTACAAAACAAAACATCAAGACAAGTACACGTATGTACCACTTCTCCTCTCCCCACAAGCCAAATGTTTAGCACGACCCAAGCACCAGAAAAAGACAAGATGGGGAGGGGGGTATAGATAGATTGAAGCTCAGTCAGGAAAGAAAGAGAGAAATGCCCCCCGTGTCGTCCGATTCTTGCATGTAGAAGGGGGCCTGTCAAGCTGAATGGGGGAATTCCAGACGCGGGTTCTAGAAGTTCGCTCAAGGAAGGGATAGAAGAAAAATTGTCATGCACGAGAATGGAATGTGAGAGATGACGATGCACCGTTGCAAGCAAACAAACAAACAAACGCTCGAGTTGGGAAAATAGCCCGCTATTGCATGCATGTTTTGGTATGCGGGCTGCCCGAAAGAGAAACCCTAGTTGAGGAAAACAACTCCTTCAAGACATGCTAATGCAGGTAACGACTCCATTGAGTTAGTTGAGTAGTTCTCTAATGCACGGCGGACGAGTCAGTCTTTCCTGAAATGGTATGTTGGCATAAAAAGGTGATGGCTGGATTTGGCATCGGACTTACTACTAGAAAAAGGTCCTGCAAGGGCGAGTCACTAGAGTCGTTCGTGATGAACCACATCCGCGCGATGGGTTATGAAATGCGCGTGATGCGTCGCCTGCATAGGTAGTCAGTCGCCAGTGTCCAGTCCACTAAGCCAGAGGAGGACCAAATACCATTCTCCATCTCCGTGCAGAAGACATTGACAAGTTTTCAACAAGCCCCAGTCATCGAAGTAACGCGTGCACTTTCCACCTAACCGTCAGACTCCCTCCGTTTCTGCCCCCTCTGCACGGCCAGCATGGCTGCGATCCTTGCAGCGTTAGCAGCTTCCGTCGTGTTGGTCGCCCCGGTCGTCGTCGCTGCCGAGGCCTCGGACCCACGGACGCTGCTGTTGTTCCGTCTCGGGGCAGCCGGGACGGGGATCGCGCTGGCGGGGAGGTGCAGCGGGGTGGATAGCCTTGAACTCCCACCGCTGTCTGTACCCGTCGCTGGCGCAAAGATCGGGGAGGACATGGTCGACGAGGAGATTGTGCGTACTCCCCCTCGCGCGCTGCGCTGGGAAGGGTTCTTGCTCCGACCTCTGCTTGTCGGGGTGGGTGACTGGTTGTCTAGGCGCGGGCGGCGTCCCTCGGGGATCGGGGACATTGCTGGCGACGGTCTGGCGGGGGAGGTCGACTCGTTGGCCGATTCGAAGGATTGGTCCGAGGAGGTTGTGCGCGAGTGCGAGCGGGCTTGGCGACGGCTGCCGGTGGACTGGCCTGAGTTGGCGCGGAGGACGGTGGTGGCGATGCTGGATGTCGAGTCCCGGCTTCCCGCTGTAGAGAGGCGGTTGCCGTGGTAGACCACTGAGCCGGTTGAGGTAGGTCGTGACTGCTGCGTGTCCGGGCCGGTGCTGGGGGAGGCTAAGGCTGTGCCTGTGACCAAGGTGCCCACTGCTTGCAATGCTGGGTTGTGACGGCCGGTGCGGACTCGGTCTCGGTGCCTTGTTGGAGCTGTCTGGCACCGGATTTGCGAGTTGAGGGGAACCATGGAGACCGAGGGCGTGGCTGTCGAATCTCGTCAGACAAGCGTCCAGCATCCGCTCCGCCTCTCCCGCTAGCTGGTGAGGATTCTTTCTTCAGTGCCTCTGTCCGGTGATGGCCATCGCCTTGAGGTCGACCTCCGTAGTGTTGTGACGGATGAGGGGAAGCCCGGTTCGATTGAGATTCCGGAGACCACGCGTTTGGCTGCTGAACTCCCTCCTGCACTGGGGCGGTCTCAGCTATCATGCCTCCCCTTAACGAAGCTGGCCTCGCTGCCTCGTTCGGGTCATCACGAACGTCGTCCTGGTGCGTTTGATCTGGCAGAGCCATAGGGCTGAGAGCCAAGGAGTCGTCGTCGCCAGCAATGAACGAAAACGTGCTGATCCGTCTGCGCTCGCGGTCGACGCGCCTCCTTGGCAGGGAGAAGTAATCCTCATCAATAGCTTCCAGTGCGCTAGCTGCAGGATACCTGATCCCACCGTCCTGAACTGGTTCAGAAGGCATCTCACCAGGAGCCACGAACCTCTTAATCGCGAGCTCCCCGGGCGACCTGTACCCTGCACCTGTATTGTCTGAGCCAGTAGTAGGGCCATGGGCTGCTCGCATGTTCGACTGCCCAGCATCTGTGCCACCCATCTGAGCTGTGCGGTCAGCTCCTTTGCCTCTCATCACGGGGAGATCGTCATCCGAGCTGGAATAATCAGGCACGCCCCAGCCCGAAGAGGCATCGGAAGCCGGAGCCACGTCTTCCTCAACAACAGCGTTCTGTGTTGCCCGAAAGTTGAAGCGGATTGTGTCGTCGTTGTCGTCTACTTGGGCGCTGCGGTCATGTTCTTCCCGCTTCGAAGCACGCAAACCGTCGTGCGAGGAGGTGCTGGAGGACGAGCTGGCCCTTTCCCGCCGAGCAGCATGAGTACCCTGGCGTCCATGTCGCTGTGGCCGGCTCGAAGTTTCACCTTTGCCCTTAGGAGGAGCATCGCGAGATACGTGGTCATCCTGAACATTGTCTGATGCTCTGGAGTCTTCAGTCCGTTTCCCCTTAGAACGACGTCCCCTCTTCCTCGCCTGGAGGAGCTCCTTTTTCTTTTCCTCGATCAACATCTTGCTCATCCGGCGTTCAATATCCACGCCGGTGTTGATGGAGATGGATTCTGTTGCGATTGTCAGCAGTGGTATCCAGCAAACAGAAACCTTCTTAACTCACTCATGGGCTTAATATCACTTGCCCTCGTCTCAGCGGGAGTGGTCTCAGTCTTTGCCGGGGTAGACGTGGCCGCCTCATCATCTACATCTGGTCTCGTCAGCTTCACGACCATCCACCCAACCACTCCTCCGTGCTTACCGCAACTCTGGTCCTTCGACAACCGCTTAAAGCTCTCGCGGACCGACTTCCTTATTCCCCTGTCGATCACACTGCCCGCACGGGCAACCATAACATTCTCCACCCCTCCGCCATAATTCGAGATCATCAGTTCAAGCCTTTTGATCTCATCGAAGGCGTTGTTTAGCTGTTCCAGATACGTTACTCTCTCGGTCTGGACTTTCAACAACTCCGCCGCCGCCTTCTCCCTCATCTGCTTCAGCTCTTCCTCCTTGGCGGTGTTGGCCGCCAACAGGTCAGCCGCGGCCTCCTCCTGCGCTTTCTTCAATTTCTTCTTCAACTTCGCGTACCCCTCCAGCAGCGCGAGCACGTGTCCGGTGTACTGGCGAGGCAGCGTGTCCCCGGACATTGTCATCACGCCGACCTTCAGCGAGTCGAGTACCTGGTCGACAGAAGGAGCGTGCCAGATCCTATCTGCCTCGCGGACGAAGAATGCCTCGCCGTCGTCCTCTTCCTGGATGGCAGCGGACGTGTACAGCGACGGCGCACTGTCGCGGTCGAGGAAGTGCGGGTGGCGCTCATGGCTGGAGGCGGTGCTCTTGAGCGAAGGGTCCGAGTTGCCGGAGTAGGTCGACGAGTTCTTGAGAGATCCGACGGTCGCCGTTGGTACCGATCTGCTGACCCTATCGAGTTCGGTGCTGCTGGTAAGACTCAGGAGGCTCGAGACGCGACGGACGGCTGGGGCGCGGTGGAGGCGGGTTGGAGAGTGGTGGGATATCTTGGGCGCCTTGGAACTTTTGTCGGGCGAGAGCAAGCTTTGGGACGACTTGCTCGGAGAGGAACCATGTTCGGATTGTTGTTCCTCCGGTGTTGCTGAGTCGGTTGCCATGGTCGGCGTTTTCGGGCGTTGGCCGAAGTGGCGGAACCAGCCGAGATCAGCCATACTGATTCACTTGTTCTGGTTGATGATAAGCTGCCAAAGAAATGAAGGTGCAAGTGATGTCGGTTATCCTGGTCTATGCTTGTAGTAGGCGTGCATCGGGCAGATGTCGAGAGGATTTGGTCCAAATTCGAACAAAGATTCCGAATTGCTCGCCTAGTTGAATCCAGTTGAGTGAACGTCGAGTGGGAGGGTGTAAAGTGAAGCAACAGACCTTAAAGTCGTCGTGGGGGCGGTTCCTGGTTTGGTGAAAGATTGAAGAAGTGACCATGAAGTAAAGGATGAATGAGATGGGAAACCACCTAAAGGTGCGTCGTTCGCTTGCCCTTTCCTTCACCAACTAACTTGGGCTTAAGGAAGGCACGAGTTGGCTCACAATGTGTATCAAAATCCAGTAGTAGCACGCAACTTCCCGAGATAAGAAAGCCTGAGATGAAGGCCACGCTATGTTATCATTAACGCAGTGACTCAATCGTTCTACGTAGCGAGGCAAAGCTATGTTCGCTGTGAGCCAAGGCCAACTGCTTTCAGGCTTCTCAAGTCAACTCACTGCGCGCAGTTGCCGTGATGAAAGAGGACGCATACCTTCCTCGCTCATGAAGAGTTGAGATGGATATCCACAACTGCTTTTCCCTCTATAACTCCCCCAACCCAGCGCTTTTCGGGTTAACCCGCCCTTCCTGCATTCGACGGTCTGAACATCAGTCCAAAGTAACCTCCCAAATGACTCCTAAACGACACACCCCGTGTAAGCATTCAAGAGCAATGCTCAGAATCAACGCCATAGCCACCCATCCAGACGCTCGTCGCAGAGATTATCCCATCGCAAGGCTTGAAATGACTGCAGGCAAAAAGCAAATCAGCGCAAAACTCATCGCAGGGAGAAACAAGCACAGGAACCCACCGCTCATATGGTACAGCTCGAAAAGCAGAGATGTCATCCCTAATGCCAAGTATCCTCCGCCTTCTGCCGTTGTCGTCCTCTCCCCTGTAACTTCTCGGGGAAGAGATCCTTTGCCGCAGTACCAAACTTCTCCGGGAAAAGCTCCTTCACACTCGTCCCCTGGCCCTTGATAGCAAACCCTTGGTCAGGTGCCCGTTTCGTTGCTAATCCCTTTATGCTAAACCCGCTATCCACCTCGGTCGGCCGCGGTGTTATCCGATCTGCCAGTTTCGCTTTAAGAAGAAAGTCAATAATACATTCGTCAGGGTCGCTAGTGCCGCAAAAACGCAAAGACGCAAAAATCACAAGCGCTGTGTAGTGTTTGTGCTGGTGTTGGCAGTTGGGGTAGAGCGAGCCCAGCCAAACACCGCATAGTTGAACGCATCGTAAATTGACAGTCGTGACATACCGCTTGTGAGGACAGTGCGAGTGTCGACTTGGTCCATCTGTGCCTTGCCTCCAGAACCGGTCAAGACTTTGGTGGGAAAGAGCTCCTTCGAGACGTTGTCTTTCGTGTTGTCTCTCGTCAGCCGATCCTTCACAGTCCGCGCCTGCTCCCGATTCCGGATTGCAGCTCGATCGCGAGCAAGGTCGTCGAGCGCGTCCCGCATTGGCGAAGCTGACCGGTCCCTGCGAGCGCCGCCGTTCCGATCCCTCGACTTGAGTTGGGGGAATAGCTCCTTCTGGCGGTTCTGCTGTTTGTAGTCCTCGTCGCTACCAGGCGAAGCTCGTTGTAGTCTGGCTGACGAACCGCGTCGAGCGCGAGTCTCCGTGGCCGCTCGTTTTGCCAAGGCCGGCGCATCGTCGTCGTATAGGCTCACATCGAACTCGTTGACGTCGTAGTCGTCTATCCGCTCCTCCGTACGCCTGCCATTGCCGCGTCCCCGGCCCCTGTCGCCGCGGCGCCCGTACTCATCGCGGTCTCGGTATCTGCCCCGTATCTCGCCACGTCGCTTCCTCTCTTCTGGATCGTACTCTGGATGCAGAAGGTAGAAGCGACTGCGCGCCGCAGCACCAGCAATCTTGCGGTCTCCGACGGTAGCGAAGCGGATCTGTAAGTTGCTGTCGGGCTTCTTGGAGAAGGACTTGGCGGTTATGGACTGAAGTGGTGGGAGCTGTGTGACGTCCGCAATCTCCACTCCAGCGAGGGCAGTGAGGGCGCCCTGGGCGACAGACTCGGAATCGAACACTAGGTTTAGGGACGTGTCGTCGATCCATTCGATCTTCTCGTAAGTCGTCCCAAAGTGCTCGGCGAGATAGGCTTTGACGTCCTCCGGAGTGAAAGTGTCGAGACCGCGGATGTGGACTTTGTAAGGGACAAGAGCGTTCTCCTCGGATTGTGCGCCGCCGTTTGTGTCGGCCGGGTCCTCGTCAATCTCGCCAGGTTCCTGCTCGAGGTTCGGTATTAGATCCAGCGGCCAAGAGACCAGTTCGGAGGTCCTAGCAAACCTGTTCTTCTCCAACAATGTCCTCGGTGTACACCTCGGGGGCTTCGAAGGCGGCATCGACCGGGACGTCGTCCATCTCGATGTCGAAATCCATCTTGACGCGCGGGTGCCGAAGTGCGGCAGAAGAAGAATGTATTAATGATTGCGCGCGAAAGCAATGAAGGGGTTTGAGGAAAGCAATCAGAACAAGCTGAACAAAGTTGGTGTTCTATACTCTTTTTAAAAGGTATTTAGAGATCCGGTCGGCGCAAACTGACAGGTTGACGCGACAGTCGAAGTTGAGACGACGTTGAACAAGGCTGAGAAGGAATGCGGCTCGGCTTGGATTGGCCCAGAATTAGAAGAGGAGCAGGGGTGTAAGTCTCTTATCGCGTTATCGCGAACCCACTAACAACTAGCGCGACGCTAAGAGATGCGGTTGGCGCCACTTTTAAGGTGGCGGGACAGGGACCGAGCTCCTTTGTGACGTCCTCAGCTCCTCAGAACAAGGTGGCTTCTTTCTGGCGACATCCCTCGATTTCAAAGCAGCAGGAACTCTTCTTTCGAGTCGCGCCTTCCTGTTCTTACTACCTCTCTCACCCTTATAGCAACTTGTAAGTCACAGCAGATTGGATCCTGCTGATATTACTATCGAGCATTTCATTCACATCCCCTAGATTTACTTAGAACCGAAACGCAATCATGGTCCTCCTGAAAAGCTTCGTGCTAGCTGGACTGGCCGCTGCTGTGTCCGCCAAGTCCGCGGTACTCGACCTCATCCCCGACAACTTTGACGATGTCGTCCTCAAGTCCGGAAAGCCTACCCTCGTCGAGTTCTTCGCCCCCTGGTGCGGCCACTGCAAGACCCTCGCTCCCGTCTACGAGGAGCTCGCCCAGGTGTTCGAGTTCGCCAAGGACAAGGTGCAGGTCGCAAAGGTCGATGCCGATGCGGAGAAGAGCCTAGGAAAGCGCTTCGGGGTCCAGGGTTTCCCCACGCTGAAGTGGTTCGACGGAAAGAGCGCAACGCCGACCGACTATAGTGGTGGTCGTGATATCGACAGCCTCGCTTCCTTCATTACCGAGAAGACTGGCGTCAAGCCCAAGAAGAAGGCGACCGCTCAGAGCAGTGTTGTCATGCTCACTGATTCCACATTCGACAAGGAGGTTGGCAGCGACAAGAATGTCTTGGTTGCCTTCACCGCCCCTTGGTGTGGACGTATGTTCCCCCCCCTGCGCTGACGCCTTGACCGGTCAAGTGCTGTAGACTAACACTTCAACAGACTGCAAGAGCCTCGCCCCTACTTGGGAGCAGCTCGCCACCGACTTCGCTTCCGAGTCCAATGTCTTGATTGCCAAGGTTGACGCCGAGGCCGGTAACAGCAAGAACACCGCTTCCGCACAGGGCGTCTCCTCGTACCCGACCATCAAGTTCTTCCCCGCCGGCAGCAAGACACCCGAGGACTACAGCGGCGGGCGCGACGAGGCCTCGCTCCTCAGCTTCGTAAACGAGAAGGCCGGCACCCACCGCGCCGTCGGCGGCTCCCTGAATGAGAGGGCCGGCACGATCGAGACGCTCGACAGCATCGTCTCCAAGCTTACCGGCGGCACGTCGCTCAGCGAGGCCGCCGCCGAGGCGAAGAAGCAGGCCGAGTCCCTTAAGGACCAGGCGCAGCTCAAGTATGCCGAGTACTACCTGCGCGTGTTCAACAAGCTCTCCGAGAGCGAGAACTACGCCGCCAAGGAGCTGGCTCGCCTGGACGGTATTATTAAGAAGGGTGGCCTTGCGCCTGCTAAGCTTGACGAGTTCACCACCAAGCGGAACATTTTGCAGAAGTTCGTGGCCAAGGTTACTGGGGACACTCGGGACGAGCTTTAAGCGGATCGATGGATTAGATGGATAGCGCGTGGCATGTACGTAAGACCGAAGTCAAGATGAAATGGAACGTCGACCACGGGTCCGTAGGATACCAGGCTTGTATGTCCCGACTTAAGCTTAATATAAAGTTCGGCCATGGAACATGTAAGACAACGGCAGTGCCCGATTTGCAGCTTGAGTCACATGTCTCTGTTCCACTTGCTATGAGGGATTGGATTCTTTCTTGATTAAAACGCAGTGCACGTACCGACTCCAGGAAACTTCAAAAGGACTGGATATCAACGGACTCCCGCAACCAAACTCCCGAATGAACATGTGCATGCCCGCATCCCGACCCCCACCCCACCACAATCTCATGCCCAGCTCAATTAGAGCCGGGCTCGCTCTCCTTGTTCGCCTTAAGCTGCGCCTCCAGGTGATCAATACGGCGTGACATCTCGTCCACTTTAAAGCTTAAAGTCAGTTTATCACCTCACTCAACGCCACTCATGAGTGAACTCACTCTTCGCAAAGATCTCGCTCGACACACCGGAGAACTTGTTTGACAGCGTGTTGAGCAGCTCGTCAATGTGAGCGGCCAGCTCCTGCTTGGCGTCGTCTGATGTCTGCGATAGTGGTTAGTTGGGTCTGATTCATGGATCGCATTTGGGTTGGTGATGGAAAAGCACTTACGTTCACGTCCGTAGTGCTGGACGTGCCTCCGTTGGACGCCATTTCTTGCAGCCCCGGATACTTGATGTCGGGATTTTGTCTTATGTTACGACTGGTAGTTAGTTTGTGGCCATGCGGTATAGTTCTTGGTGGTGCAGAAACACGGATGAGCTGGCAATTGGTCACGGCTGAGCTGAAAGCTCGCCTTGTCCGTGACCCGTTGGCCCGCTAGCGGAGGCCCACTTGGTCCTCCAACTCAATTATGACAACCTCTCTTCAAATTGGTTGTGCATTAACAACATCGAAGTGTGTCATCTGCCAGACGGGAACAGTGAAGAAGCGGTTTCCCACGTTTACAATGGCATTTTATATATGCTCTACCTGGTAGTTCTTCTATAATCCATGATTATGTCTATGAAGTTGGGTGTCGCTTTTACGACGTTGTTGCATGCAGAGGAGCCTGAGACGTGGCTGTTGCTGTACCGTGAGCCGGTGAGCAAGACGATTGTGCATGTCAGATATAACACTAACCACAAGAGTTCAGATTGAAGAAACACAAAGGTGGTCAGTATTCAACGCCTGGGCAGTCAAGAGTATAGCCACGATTCTCGACAGCTTCACTCCTCCTCTTACCTTATTGTTTTCGGCTCGGCCAATGACTGTTGAAACAAACCATACCATCAACCCAAACGCAAGTCGAAATTACATACCAAACTCGTCGAACACGACCACGGTTCGCTGCAGAACGCTCAACCACTGCGTTGCCTGCCAGATCTCCACCTGCCCGCATCTGTTAGTCGCCGTCGAAAGATGCTATCATCGAAATATACAATCACATCTGAAATCACCGACACATCAAAACATTGACACAAAAAAAGAATGACACGAAAATCATCGACACGAAAATCACCGACACGAAAAAGCATCGACATATGAGACCACATCGACATACACCAGATGTGCCATCATCAACAATCCTGCCTGTTCCCTGTTCCCGGCAAGGTGCTGGCACTTGGCTCACTCGAGGGCAACCTCACGGATGCCTTCCGGTGACATGCACAGTTGGGCATGTCCCCCAGGTACCCCCTCCTCGGTAAGGCGAAAAGTAAGGCGTGGTGGTGTCTCGCTCATTCGGCCCATGCGAACTGGTTTGACATCCCGACGGAGATGACGAATAACAACCAGGCTACCAGTATCAACAGCCAAGCAGACTTGGATGCCCTGTTCGAGTCGTCGAGTCCCAACAACGGCTTTCGGCCCGCACGGGGTACCAGTTCTGCCCGGTGTCCTCTTCGCCCCTCCTCTGATGGACACTCGTCCACACAGGGCATGGCGAGCCCACGCAATCATAGAAGTCGGTAATCTTGCTCTGCTCTGCTGTTTCATTGCACCATGAAGCAACGTCAGTGCTGATGCTGTGCACAGAATAGAAATAAACATTACCGAAGCAGCATGCCATCCGACGTTGTCGTCGAGGCTGTGTTGGCCACGCCAGTCGGCATCAGATTGTCATAGTCACCGATACACCGCGGCTGTTCACCGAGGGCGTACTGGTCGCCATTTCTTCAGCGAGGGTATCGATGCCGCAACGTGGAGTCCCGCTCGAGCAGCCACCAGAGTACCTGGTGCTGTTTGCTCTCCGCCTGCTGTCTCGTGCCAGCGCTGATGCTGAGGCCATGGACGGAGAGACATGCCGACCCAGCGTATCGCCGTTGTTGTTGTCGAGGTCCTATCGGCACGCCCGTTGCGTGCAGGGCATCCGTGCCGTACATATTGACGATCTCGTCTGTCGATATATCTGGTCGATTTTTTCGACTTCGAGCTTCGACGCAACCTATCAGACAGACCGAATTAGTCCCCGAATCCGGATACCGATCACCAGAAGCTGGACATCCAATCACCTTATCATGAACTCCCTTATGGGCGGATAAACATCGCTTGCCACACATTCGTGTCTCGCCCTATGTGATTATCGATGGTGGACCGGTGACATTTCACCGTTGACGATCGCAAAACGCAAGTCTTTCTTCGACTTAGTCGTCTGTCGGCCAAGCCAATGGTTGGGGAACCGCGGCACCTATACTAGGCTCGACATCGACGTACCTTTTGCCAGATCCTGGAGTAGGGTATCGTACATGTCTGGCTGGACGTCAGTATCTTGGCATGGTTGTTGTTGTTGGTCATTGAAGGGACACTTCACTTAGGTGGTCATGGTTTGCGAGACCTCTTCGCTCTGTACTTCTTCGATCAAGCCAAGGGCTGGGAAGCCAACGGCTATCTTAGGCTCGACTGTCGAAATGCCCTCTGCTTAGCCCGGAACGTTGGATATCATGTGAACACGACTGGATACACGTCAGTGCCGTGGCATGGTTGGGTCGTTGAAGGGATACTTCACCTGGATGGTCACTGTTTGCGAGACGAGTTCGACTCTGCCTTTTCTTGGATCAAAGCTAAAGTCAGGAAGCCAACACCAATCCGTGGCGAGACCTCGACGTCCCTCTGCTGGGTCCCGACGTCGGATACCCCAAACGACTGACTGTCATGTCAGCGTCTCGACATGGTTATGGCCGTTGGTCATTTGTGCGGCTGGGGCGGGGTTCACCTGGAGTCTCACTTCTTGCGAGACCTCGTCGAGTCTGCACCTCTGTTCGATCAAGCCAAGTGCTAGTGAGTCAACGGCTATCTCAGACTCGACGTCGGCGTACCTTCTACCGGTCCTGACGTGGGGTATCGTACATGTCTGGTTGAACGTCAGTGCTGCGGCATGGCTGTCGTTGTTGGCAATGGAAGGGACCATCATCTTTTGGTCAGGGACAGAGCCAGTGAGGCAACACCTGCCCGAGGGGAGAGCTCGACGTACCTCCTGCTGCGTTCAGACTTGGTATACACTTCGGATACCATACACGCCTGACTACACATCAGTGTCTTCGCTTGGGTTGATGTCGTTGACGGTGTAATGGAGCACGTTACCTTGAAGGGTCGCCTCTTGGAATATGTGTAGGGTCGAGCCAAGAGTCAGGAAGCGTTGCCATATCCAAGGCGCGCCGTCGAGGCGCGCTGTCGATGTACCTTCTGCTGGGTCCCGACACGCTGACATTCTATCCCTTCATATATCACGGCATTGCGATGCGACTGTGGTTGTTGCGCAATGCGAGGAAGATGTTTTACATGGAGTGCCACCTCGTGAAAGGTGTACGAAGAGTCTTGCGTGTTTCTGTCGTGTCTTTATGCGATATAGCAGGTAGGATATGAGGCCGCGGGACTGTCAAACATAACGCTCTTAAGAAGAAAACATGAGCGTGGAGGAAGATTGTTGCGCAGCGCATCGATATGGAAGGTGGGGAGGTGAGGCCTTCAGACCTGTGCGGTCTTGCGCGGATGCTCAAGGTGAGACGCAGCTTTGCGGACGAACCCAACTGCTTCTGCCACCTGGCTGGCACGCACTTACACTAACACTCGGCCGTGACCAGCCGTCGTTCACGTCGCGCGACCTTGGACTCAGACATGCGATGGCTCCTGCTCACGTGGACCTGGCGCTGGCGCATTGCTCCAGACCTTTGGGTTCCATACAGTCTCTGAACCTAAGCGCAGTTAGAGTTCAACAGGCAGCGGGGCGTGTGGCTGCTTGTGCCGTCTATCAACACCGACGACTTGCGCATTGCGCCGCTTTTCATGGGACGACAGACCAAGAAGCTCGGAACTGTCTGGTGGTGCTGGCCGACGTATTGGATCGAAGACGAACCTTGAGGAGGCAGTTCCCGTCACCGAAACTTGAGCGCAAGCTGCGGCGCAAAGGAAGCAACTCCGCCAGACGGACGTCCCGGTTCAGTCCGACACTTCACGGTTCGGAGCTGCGATGAAACAAAAGGAGTCACACACTCCGCGCGAAGCCAGCTAATCGCAACTTACGACGAACCTTGGCCTGGCCTGGCTGTACGTCATCGCGCAAAAGGTCGTCTGCGTTGCCAAGCTTTGAAAGACAAGAGCCACACGGGTTTGGTTTCCATCCTACCCCGGGACCACGACGAGACGACGAGACGACGAGACGAGGATCAGCTCGTTACCGTACTACCTTATTTGGTTACTTACCGCAGGCACACCCTAAGCCTCACAAGGCGTTACGCTTATCAAGACCCCTGAATGTAGTGCGATGGCTACTGGAAAAGGGTGCTACATATGATTTGCGACAAATAATGCGGCTTTCTTAAGGTATATAACTTGGTTGCTCGGCACAGGAATATGGTTCAAACTGTCACTGACGTCGCTACAGGGAACTTTCTTGCGCCGATTGTGGCTAGGTTCTGCATGACATCCGCCGCATCGTCTGGTGTCCCGGAGTTGCGTCTCAAGTTCTAAAGAAAGTCGCGAAGTCAGTCGGATTACCTAAACGCGGTCAAGGTTCGAGACTGCATTGGACTTCACGCGTCGCCCAACATCACGCTACGGCGCCGGTTGATCCCAACGACACACACTATTTAGGTTCACGCGCCGCTTTATTTGGGCCTCGCATTGAGGCCAACTTGCCGAAGCGGAGGGATAATGGCTTCCGTCCCATGGCAAGGGCCTTTCGGCGATGGACAGTGCGATGGGAGTGGTGTATTGCGTGCTACATCCATGGCCTTCCATTCGCACCACAAACCTGCGGCAGGTAGGTTCAGAGCTTGCGGGACTTCGGGGGCCCACGTAGCTCCCATTGTTCGGCGCAACAAGTCAGCACATGACTCCGCGGCCTGGGGCAAGTTATCGGAACTACGAAGGTCGGAGGAACCCAAGCAGAATCCCCAACGAGGAAGGGACCTTCGACGCCGTCACCGGGTCTGAAGAACCGGTGTTGTCATCCTGCACAGCCAGCGGATGCGGATCGCACGAACCTGCCCTCATACGCCCCTGATATCTGAACCAGAATGAGGATAAACTTTCCTAACGAGACGAGAAGACGCCAGGACACCTCCGCGCCTCTCACAGGACAAGACGGTGACAAGACCAAAGGGAGATAATGGCGACAACAGCGGCGCGGTGGGACAGGGGAGTCACGACACTCCATTCTGTCGCTGCAACCCACAGACCGAAGTTGATGAGCGCATTCTCTCAGACGGACGACGACGCGTACAACGGCATGAAGTGGGTGAACCTAATATCTCGTTATCTGGCTATCTGCTGCTTTGGAGTCATCCTGCCAGAACCGCCGCTGGCTGGCATATATATAAGATCTCTGCTCTCCCAAGGAAATTGTGAGATGTTCTCTCGATATCATTTTTCACCCATATTCGCTTTCACTCCGATCAGGTTCACCCTTATCACTTTTCACCCATATCGCTTCCATCCAGATCACTTTCACAGTGTATTTTCGGCTATCTTAGCAGTCTTTTACAAAGTCGATTTTCTGTCACAACCAGCTCTTCCAAAGGGAACAGCTCGAAGAACAAACATGTGAAAGGCGGCTCCCAGGATGTCTTCCGTTCCTCCTTCACTTCCTTGCAGTCGGCCACAAGGGATTGTTCGCAAAAAGCGAGCTCCTCCGGTGAAGAAGGTTCAGCGCCAAAAGCCAACTCCTCCGGTGACGAGGGTTCATCACCCAGCGGGACATTACATATAGGTCGTCCCGTCTGACCTCCCCCAGGACGAGATGCCTCTCGCAGGAGAAGACTACGTCCCCAAGAAATAAGTCGTCCACACACCCTGCGATGGCCCGTAATGGCCTTGCGTCTGCCACATTGACAGCACCAACGGCGTTTAAATGCCTACGGCAGAGACATTGATTTTGGTGCTTTCTCCGTACTCTAGGGGATTCGTGCTAACTACGGTACCTCACGTTCCATGAAACATGCCATGACCCCCGGGCAGATGAGCTACAAACATCGTCTGAAACACATGCAGACAGCCAAAGAGCGACTCAAGCGCGAACAGGAAGCGGTCGAATAGGAGAAAGGACTCATGCATTCATACATGCGGGCTACTCAGATCATCCCCCAGTACGAGGACAAGATCACGAAGCATAAAGCACACATGCGAGCTTGCGTTGCCCGTAACAAGTGCATCAAATGCAACCTACGGCATGAGCGGGAACCCCGGCAACTACCCCGGCAACAACCAGGCTGCTGCCCAGCTCCCTCCCCAGGCGCCGGGTGGCTACCCCGCTGCCAGTCCCGCCATGGATGTCGGCCAGAACATGTACTTGAGGAACAGCGACCAGCATCTCGGCCACAACAACCAGCACCTCGGCGGCGGCATCAACCAGTCCGGGCCTGTGGACCACCCACCTCCTCCTCCCAACATGGGCGCCGGTCAGAGCCAGAACATGCCTGGAGTCTTTGGCAACAACAACAACAACCAGCCGCTCGAGACACAGGCCCAACGTCCCGTCAACAACAACAACAGCCAGGTCCGCCCAGTCTCCTACCCCTCCTCCCCCATCCAGACCGTTGCCTCCGACAACGCCGGCGAGGAGATGTTCCAGGCCCTCTCCGCGGGCCAGCCCTACATATGCGGCCAGCCCTCCCCCTCCACGCGCAAGTCGTTGCCTCTGACACCGCCGTCGAGGAGATGTTTCAGGCCCTCTCCTCCGACCTGGGCTACGGCTACCAGCCCTACATGTACTCCAACCCCCCAACCTCGCCACATACGCCAACCCCCAGCAGCAGCAGCAACAGCTGGGTGGTGAGGGTGATCAGTCCGCTGCCAGCATGGACGCTGCTGCTGCTGCCGGTCAGAACATTGTCTTGGACGTTCATGTGGGCAACAACAATGACAATCAGCTGGTCGGGACCCAGCAGCCCCAACAGCATGTGGGCATCAACGACAACAACAACCAGGCCGGTCCCGTTGTCCCCGGTGGTCCCAGCGGGCTTGTCGTGCCGGAGCAGCAGACCGCCTACGACTATGATGGCTTGGAGGCACTGGTGGCGTTTTTAGAAGCTTCGTGAGGATTAGGCTCATTTCCCGAGCGCTTGAGCGAGTTCGGGCAATAGGGGTTGTCAGCGACTTCCTTGCTTGCACTCGGGGTCGAAGTATATTTGGATCGGTGAGGTTTAGACTCACTGGATGGGTATGGTCTGGTTGAGGTTTAGAGTCACTGGGTATGGTCTGGTCGAGGTTTAGACTCGGCTGGTGGCTCGGTGAGGTTTAGACTCACTGGTTTGGTTTCTTGTTCGAGAAGGTATCGGTCGACCGAGGTGGTTGGTACAAGGGATGGATGTACAAGGAAACAGGTTGCATGGTTGGGGGTTTTTATGCAGTTTTATGTCTTTTTCTTTCTTTTGTTTTCGTGGCAGGTTTAGCGTGCTTCACCTGTCTCCTGCATGGCGGGTCGCTCACGACACATGTGGATGGAACGGTCAGAGGCTTGCTCCCTCCCGGGTGACCGAGGGGATTTGGTCGCTTTTCTTTCATCCGTTTGAGACGGAGTCGATTGGCATAACACATGGAGAGGCAGGGCACACGGCCTGGACACACGGCCAGGGCACAGGGGTAGGACACACGGGCAGGACACACGAACAGTTGGAAATGGGAAAGTTCGTATCAGCGTTTTTGGGTTCAGGGATACTCAGCAGACGGTTAGTGGAATTAATTGTACCTAATTAGGTGCAAAACACACCGGTCCAAGAGCGATGTGATGTGATTTTGTGATGCCTGATCCCCTTGACAAGTCTACAAGATGTGAATGTCGATGTGATACCCCGCTGTCTAAGGTACTGTTCACGATCACACATGCGAGCACTTACCAGGGCCGCACAAGAGTAGGACTTGTCACAAGACTAGGCAGGCCATGAGACGACGAAACAGCTTTGTTTCCGTTGCTGACCATTCGGAATTCCTCACAGGCAACAGACGCCGTGCGAGAGTAAGGTAGTTTACGGAATGTGCTCTGGACGGGCAAGTGATACAGGCCGCGTCCACCCCAAGACGGGCAAGGTCACATGGAATAGAGGTAAAGTGGTCGTAATGTGATCTGGGTTGGTCTCTGCTCGCGCAGCAGCATGTGCTATCGACTATCTTCGAACAGTGTCCCAGCCCCTGGGTTAGGTAGACATACTAACCCCCTGGCTTCCGCAACATATGACCTATAGAACTTCCTACCCAATATGCATATCATCCTCTGACATCTAACCACATCCTCAAGTCGGGCAGATCAAGAACAACCCTTCCCGATTCCAGACCAGGCACATCCGTTCTTCCCACCAGGGGCGGACATATGGGGCGTGGTTGGTAAGCTGTTGTTTGTACACAGAAGCAGAAGGTATTTTAAAACAGTTTGATATCGTCCGCTACCATGCATCGCTCCAAGTCGTAAAACACATTCTTCCATCCAACCCGCTCCACGCTCTGGGTATATGTACCACCATGTAAATAGCAAAAACATGTCCTTCTAAATCCACTCCCGAGATAGAACAATCTCAGAGTGAGTCATAGTGTCGTCACCACACAATTTGCGTAGACCTCGTCTTCAAATCCGGGGCCCCAGGCGGCAGGTCTCTACTACCCAGCTGTATCGTCGCCCGCCTGTCCCGGAGATCGAACTCGATGGCCTTGATCATGACGCGCTTCTCGGCGGGGACGACCTTCTTCTGCAATCGGTTGGCAACAGAGCTCGCCCTCCTGGCGTCGTATCGCGCGTTACCGCCCGGCCCGAGGGGGACGTCGTCGCCGAACTCGACGGAGGGGTTGCGGACGGAAGACGAGGCGCTGCTGGTGGAGGGGCGGGAGGCGGAGGCGTGCGAGGCCCACTCCTCCACGGAGGAGACGTGATGGTCCTCTTGCTCCTCGATGCCGGCTATCCAGATGCCAATTCGAGCGGCTAGTTCGCTGTCCCACATGCCTTCCCGCCGCGAGCTGGATTTGAGAAGGGAGATCGCCTGTCGTCGGATATCGGGGTCTCGGCACTTTGTCGCCACGACGAAAAGGGGCGGTACGATGCCCAGATCGGCGCTGAAGCTGGGCTTGATGTGGCGCGCGGCGTACTCGGGTTTGCCAAACATCTCGGTCCAGGGGTCCAGGCGGTGCGTGCAGAGGCGGGGGTCGGTACAGCGTCGTGCTGCTGCGCGGCGCTCTTCATCGCCGACTACTTCGGCCGCGAGGTCGATTATAGCTTTAAACTGGTGGGTGAAGGCGTCGAACTGCATCTCGCTGGCGCTGAAGGTCATTAGGAAGAGGATCTGGCTCATTATCTGGGTCATTTTCAGCACGGCGATGGCGGCTTTCTCTTGGTGGCTGATGTTCGGTGCCGTGCGGGATGCGAGGACGTGCTCGTATGCGTCTGACCAGGCTTGTATCTGGTCCTTGAAGCCGACGCCGTAAGTTCGTAGGCTCGCAGGGAGCACACCCGTTGGTCCATTCTGGCCGGACACGTAGCTGAACATTGTTTCAGTGAAGCGAAAGATGCGCTCCACGAGTGCGTCCCACGTGAGACGCGCTTCTTTGGAGGTGTGGAATTGTTCTGGGATGGGATCGTGGTGTAGAGATACCGGTGACGAGCCGCCTTCGGATTTTGGAGAGCCCGGATCTGATGAGCCTGCCGGAGGGCCAGTAAGTCGGATAACATAGGGGTGGGGGAAGTGGAAGGCCATGTCGTAGGATTTTGCTTGTATCGCAAGCCGGGTGAACATCTGAATGAGTTCCTCCTCGACCGGCTCTTCTGGTTTAGGAAGGAAGGCCCGCCTGCGCTCGACTCGTAACTGCTCGAGCAGGCCAAGGCCGTTTTGGATCTGTTTTATTGCCTGGCGGTGGTCGCCAACGAAGGAGTCGAAGCAGGCTAGGAGGACACTTGCCATCAAACGCGTCCTGTGGGTCCTGCTGTCGTCTGATGTGTATGCGAACAGTTCCTGAATGGCGCTGGAGTACTTCTTCACGGCCATCTCCCAGTGCTTGAACGGTGTATCGACGGGGTCATGGCCATTCGACGGTGATGATGGCGGGGATTCGCATGTCTTCTCCAACGTCTTATAAAGCGCGCCTAAAGCGACGACGGCATGCCGGATTGCGACCTCTGAATGACATTCTTGCAGCACACCCCGCGACCAGAAGATGTTGTCAAAGAAACCGGATAGCTCGTTCGCCGTTTGCTCCTGGAATAGTTTGAAGTAGAGTCCCTCCTGGGCGTCAAATGGTAGAGTGGACGAGGGCGTCATGAACATTGCCACCGGGTTGGAGAACGGTGTAAGTGGCATCTCTGGAGGCGTGTTGCGTTTGTGGTACTTTTGCAGACGCTTCGCCGAGGGCGCAAGCACAGCCTGGCGCACCGGAAGGGGTTGAATCTGCTGCTGCTGAGCTTGGCCATTTGCTGCAAGCTGAGGCTTTGGTGCAATCGCAATCACTTCGAATGACCTGGCGCTTCGACTTGGCGGCGGGTAGCCTGTGCATATCTTCTTGGACCGGATGCAGTTGCTGCACGATGGCCGTTTTTCATCGCATTTTATTCTCCTTTGCCTAAAGGGGCATGTTAGAGACTAACACCGAACCCAGATTCGTCCAAAGTTCGGAGGTGAAGATGGTCGATGCTTACTTGCAGTTGTTGCATCCCGTTTTAACCTTCGGTTTACTTGTCCTCGCGCGTTTTTGCTTCCCATCGCCGTCGTTGGCAGTCCCGGCGTTGCTCACCGGTGGCGAGGGCAAGCCAGCCGTTGAACCGGACCCGGTTGACATTGTCGGTGCGAAGCCAGCTTTGCGATACCAGTTGTGTGTGGTGGTGTTCCTCGGATGGCAGAAGGTATTGCGACCGCTGTTACCATACCATGACTTAAGTGCCAGGCGAACGCACCCCTCAAAGATAGGAAGCGATCAAGTGAGATGTCGTCGGAAATATTGTAGTGATGGCCGAAGGAGGGTGATCCCAGTGTACGCGGCTGTACGGCGTGGATTCCTGCGGCTTAAGAGCTTATTTTCCTCTCCGCACAGGGGGGTTGTTAGTTGGCGACTAGATGTCGTGATTTCGGGACGTCTTCGGATCGCCAGGAGGTAATCGGCAGTGTCTAGAACGGAGAAGATATCGAGGATCGAGGTAAGGCGGTGTGAAGTGAGGATAGAGTAACCCCGTCGTGGTCTTGGCCTGTCAAGAAAGCCAGTCCCTTGCAAACAAGCGGGATGCGAATTGGGGGTTCTGGCTGGCTTAAAGGCAAATTTCTGGTATGGGGTAGGGGGGTAAGGCGTGCAGGGGGTAGGGAGTAGGGCGGGGTGTGATCTCCTTTAGCAGGGGAGGCTTGCCGCTCGCGGCCTCGTTGACGTTGACAAGTGCCCGCAGTCTTGGCCTTCCTGGGCGTATTCGTACTGTTGGGGCGACCGTGAGGTGCACGAGTGACAAGTTAAAGAGTGTAAGTCTCGAATTTGAAAATGAAGTTGAGAACTAAGAGGCTTAGGGTTGAAACCTGAGATCAAATAAGGAAGGCGAAAACTCGGCTCATTACCACAATAGATGTCAAGAGATAGAGATTCGGGAAGGAGCCATCGTCCGCTAAGTATGGCAGGCGTTACTTCGCACTTCCTTATCCTTATCCACATAAGGTACGTCAGGACTAAGCCGCTAGACGCGCTAATAAGACGGCTTCGTTAGTCTCGATGATCGCGAGGGGCAGGTTTGACTCTTATGCTGTCAATTTCAGATTCATATTACGGATTGGAAACTCCGCAGGCGATGGGACATTCTTCTCTTCAAGCAACAAGCAGGCAGCAGGTGTCTCTCTGGGACTGCGACAAGCAATGCAATCATGCATTTCCCCCCTGCACATAGCTGCACACACGTGTGGCTGCAGGTATGTGTGTGGTGCAAGGGTTGCCTCGAGTCTCACCAGGCTGTGCTGTGGCTAGCTGCCGCAGCCTGGTGTGTCGCTACCCATTGGCTCTCCGGCCTCGAAATCCACGAAATGAGCTGTCCTTGTTGATATTGTGGAATACAGATGCATACCTCAGACCAGGTAAGTCATGTCTCTTTCGCAGATGGTTCCTCGGCAGTGGGAGATTGATCCTCGGCTGCGAACGGAGTGTCCAGATGGTATTCTGATGTCTGACAACCCACATCTTCATCGCTATCTGTTGCCCATGTCTCCCAGTCTGCCCGGTCAACGAGAGAAGGTCCAGCATTGGGACCATGGGAGCACAGGCCAGCAGGTCGTGGCGGTCGTGGCATGAAATGACGAAACGACACCAACAAACAACATCGGCAGTTGAGTCTCGGCCAGATTATTGGTCGTTACTTAATACTACCAATACTACCAGTACCAATATCTCAGACGGCGGCCCCTTATCCATTGTTGGTCCCTCAATGTTTTCTGTCAGAAAGTTAAACCACATTCGTGGTCCCCCAACTAGGCATGTCGAGATCTGGGTTAAAGCTGCAGGGCACTTTTGTTTTCCGACCCTCGGAAACTGTCCCCTTTTAGGCTGTCTTCTGCAATCTCAGTCATCAAGCTCGAGAATTGGTGCCACTATGTGGCCAGTGCTGGCCAAGGCGACAAACAACCTGGAAGGGTGAGGGATGCCGCCGGGTTGTTTCAGAGGCCATCCTCGGATCCAAGCTACCCTCCATCTCAGCCCTATGATGAACCGGAACGGGGATCACTGTCGACTGCTACCCACCGCTCATTGGATGCCCATGATTGACCATCCCACAACTCTGCTCAAGCGATCAGGCCAATGTCGACCGTCTGACTTGCAGGACGCACGTCCTCGGCCAGATACTGGATCCTCTCCTTATCGCCCATCTCCTCTGCTCAGCCTTATAATCAGGCCAGAGAGATGTATGATTCGCAGGCACTTCTCCCGTGTGGGGAAGCCGAGCATTGCGTCAACCAACGCCAGCAGGACCGTGACGCATGGCAGGTACTGGAATGCTACAGGCTGCCTCTTGGCCTGAGGCACCTTCGCATTTCACCTTTCTGGCGCACAAATCGACCCGTGTCCCGTACAACTGCGCAAGACTGCAAGGCGGCATCATTTTCCTCCGACTGCCGGTTGCAACATCTTGCCCGATCGGGCTCAGGGGTTACCAGACAAAGGTAGAGGTTTGTTGTTCTGTACCCTCACCGCTTGCTTTTAGCCGTGAGCATTCGGCGACTGTTGCGGTCAATACTGGGCGGAACGAACTCTAAATCTTCCCAACTTGGTGAAGTCGCCCGACCCCTGCGGACTGGCCGGCCGCCCATCACGGGCAATCACGTCCGAGCGGAAGAACGGCAGAGCCTCTCAGTCAGTATCCCAGCCAGACCGACCGGGCCACGGGTATGTCAACCGGATCCTGTGATCTCCAGTCGGCTGCCTCGAATTCTTCTCGAAGACAGCAACACCGTTGCTGCGCCTCTCGCCAGCTTCAGCCGATCGGACCGGCTACGGGCCCGCTAATGCACCTGGCCATGCGGCGGTCAACTAGATCCGGAGCACCGCCAAGTGTGCGTCAACCCCAGGCATCACCAAAGTCGATTCAAGCCACGTCCGATTGCCCGCCATGGCACACCGGGCCACACGACTCCTCGGTGGCCTGAATGGTCCAAGTCCTGAGCCGACGTTGCAGCGGCACAGCCTCAACCGCCAGCGGTCACTGCGCTAGGTGGGGATCAGTCGTGGTGGCCCGAGCTCCAGGGCACACCCGCAGATGACGCCAGCCGACCCGCATCGGGGCCGCCGGCCTGGGTCACGCTAAGGGAATCCTTACCCTCAGCACGAGCAAGGGGTCCCTCAAGTTCGTCAACGATGCGGGAGTTGAAGACGGCATCTGCTAAGGGACGAAGGAGCACGGTGCCGTCTCTGAAACTGGTGCCGTGGACGCCATCCTGTAAGTGCTGTTCATGGTTTGCATCGACAAGAAGCGAACATTCTTCTCCCGCCAAAGGCCGCGGTCGCTGTGCTGTGGTACCAAGCAGGCCGTTAGCATGATCACCGCCAAGATATAATGTCCCATTCGGGGTACCAAGACCGAAAACCGCTTCACCGCAACGGCGCTGGAACCGTTGATACTGCAACCGCAATCTGTATGTCTGACATTGGGGTCTCAGATGGATGGTGTGTGATTCAACCGCAAAAATCCATGACATCAGAGATCCCGGTATCCAATCCTATCGCAACCGTCGGAAACTTCACCGACGGCGACATCTTTTACCTTCCCTGACTTCCAAAGGCGGTACACAACCACCATGTTTCCCCAGAATTGGCTGTTGTGTCTCCATGTGCGACTGTCAAAAGGGCCGAAAACCAGGGCGACTTGTCCTCCATGAAATGCATATACGACGACTTTCTTAGGTCTTGGCAGTTGAAAACTGTTGTCTCGCAGTGATGGCCGAAAAGATAAAAAGGGAGTAATCGGCGACCATTATGTTGATATTTTCTCGTTCGACCGGTGTAACTGATGCCGAACGTGTGTAAGAGGAAACGCTAGGCGCAAGATGATTCTCGTCAGAGGCAAGAGATATTCGGGCATGGCCGCAAATGGCGCGCTAACTGCTTGAGTTAACTTCCATTATCCAGATTATGGACGACGCTGGGGGAAACGCAAATCTGGCAAATATCTCGGAAAGGGTAACCATCATCATACCGAAGGTAAGGCACCTATCAGTAAGAGCTCAGTGTTGTACAAAGGAGACAACAGGCATGTGCGTATGAACACTTACTTATACGACCAACATCCAAGTTCTGAATGGGTTTTGCAATAGCGTAACTCCGAATATCAGTTGATAGCACACAGCCTAGAGGCTTAAGAAGGCACTTACTAGACCTAGAATATGCATTTGCATTTCGATCGTCAGGACTACGAAAGATGCAGCCAAAAAAGGCAATATCAAATTCTCATCACGTGCCCACTTTACCTTCAATCAAAATCTTGATCTCAACCTCCATCTAATCTCAAGCTCACCACTTCTTCCAAAGTCTCCTACGAAACCCACTAAAAAGTTCGTTCCAACCATAACCTTAACACCCAGAACCAGCAGCCATCATGCCTCCCCTCACCGAAGCCGACCTCCTCTTCTCAGAAGCAGCAAACCACAACTTCTCCCGCATCCTCACAGACCTCAAGCGCTCCAACCTCTCCATCCACAACCGCCTCTCCTCCTGTCTCTCTGACTCTTCTTACGTCGTCTCCCTCTCCCGGTCCCTGAACAACTTACCCTTAGTAGCCAACGAGCGCTGCGGGAGCTGGTACATCCCTCCCCACCTCAAGTCTTCCTCGGCCTACTTCAAGTCCACGGACGGACACGCGGGGCAGTGGGCGTTCAGCACGCGCCGGCTGAACTTACACTTACTTGACTTGATAGCGGAAAGGGGGGGTGTGGTGGTGGTGGATAGTACGAGGAGGGGGAAGAGCATGCCTGATGCGTTGAGTAAGACTGTGCCGATGTGGTGCTGTGTTATGAACCGCATGCTTTGGCCTGAGAGAAGGGAGTGGCATGGACTTAGGGTGCCGCCGGGGGTAGTGGGGGAGAGCGAGAGGAGTCAGATTGAGGAGCGGTTGGGCGGGTTTGTGAGGGATTTTGCTGGGCTGGGGGTGGATTTGGAGGGGGTTAGGGGACGGTTGGATAGGCCGCTTAGGCCGGTTTGGAAGGGGAGGGATGATGGGTTTGAGGGAATGGAGGAGGGGGAAGAGGAGATAGAGATGTTGGATGGGGAGGGGGAGTTTTACCCTGTGGTCTGCTGTACGGCCAGTAGGGGGGTTAGGGGGACGGAGTTGAGCGAGGCGGGGTATATACAGGGTGCCGGGGATGATACGGAGAACTGGGCGCATGGGCTGACGGCGGAGATTTGGTGGAGGCATAAGGACGAGCTGTTGGCGACGGCGGAGGGGGAGTTGCCTGCGTTGATCGAGTGGTTGGTCGCTGAGGAGAGCGAGAGGGGAGGTGGCGCGGGCAGTTTGAGGAGGTTGACGGATGTCATCTCTGTCAGTGCGTTGCCGGTGGAGGAACAGAGTGCGAGGACATATGTGGTCAAGCTTGTGCCGGAGACGACAGAGATGGAGACTTGGCAAAAGAGCAAGACGGAAATGGAGGTGGGCATCGGCAAGTCAAAGTTGGCAGGGCGCAATCTACGACATGCGCTGCCGACGATATGTCAGTTTGTCAAAGAGATTCTGGACTCAAATGCGGCTGAAGAAGGGGAACAGACACCACAAGTCATAGTGGCCTGCGGCACCGGAAAAGACCTGTCTGTGGGTGTTGCTCTCGGTTTGGACTGCTGGTGCTTCGACAAAAGCGGCAAACTGCGGGTGAAGGACGCAGAGATGCCGGTCTTTGACAAGACGGCAATACGAGTGCGGCTCGGACGCATCATGACAGCCATGCCAGAGGCAAATCCCAGCAGGACGACGCTGCAGAGCGTCAATAGCTTTCTGATGGACTGGCAGCGATAACACGCTTTCAGCCTAGCACGCTCTCTACCTCTACCCAGCCTCCTGTCTATACCAACTATAATGATACCCCTTGCTCAAACTAGCGACCTGGCCCAAGCAATCATTCTAGAGAGCCAGTTGCCTCTGTTTCAAGTCTTTTTTTTCCTTCACCACGTATAGTTTCCCTCCTCCCAAACCTCCCAATCATCGAATATACTAACGCCCCGGAGGTTCTACCCCTCAAGCTTCGCCAAACAGTCCTCAAACTCGCTCCAGTCCCTCATAATCACCCCGGCACCGGCCTCGGTCAGCACCTTCTCCATTTCGGCCCTCTTATCGTCCTCATACGGCCCGACATACCCCACCACCTTCAACCCCGCCCTATGCGCACTGAGCGTGCCGCTCTTGCTATCCTCCACAGCAACACACTCCTCGGCCTTCTTCCCCAGCTTCTCGATAGCCCACAGGTAGATCGCCGGGTCCGGCTTGCTCGTCGGCGTCGGCAGGCTCGTGGCCGCCGAGTATACCTTGTCGGCGTCGAAGTACTTGTCCTGCCCGACCTTCTCGATGCTAACCTTCACCCGCCTCAGGGCGCTCGAGCTGACGACGGCGTACTGGTACTTCCCCTTCAATTTTTCGAGGACGTCGTCCACCCCGTCACAAGGCCGCAGCCCTTCCTTGAGCTTGCCGATGACGACGTCCTCCTCGCGGCGGACGTAGTCCTCGAGCTCGTCGGGTGTGAGGGAGAAGCCGTAGCGCTGCTGCAGGGTGAGGAGCATGCCGCGGAAGTTCTGGCCGACGAACTCGACGATGAGCCGGGGCCCCGTGAGGGGCACCTGTTGCGGGACGCCCTTGGCCTCGCAGATCTGGTTGAGGAGGTCGGCGCAGCCTTCGAAGGCGAGCTCTTCCGAGAGGACGAGGGTGTTGTCGCAGTCGAAGAGGAGGGTTGTGATCTGTGCGGGTATTGTTAGTGCGGGGTTTGAGGAGGGAAAGGGGGGAAGAGTGGATTGCGTACTTTAGACATGTTGACGGTAGTGTTAGTGGTCTGGTTGCTATGTAAGGTAGCTATCCAATTGATGTGATGGTGCTGATGTTGGGTGTAAGTCTAGACGAAGGACGGAGCTGGGTTTGTTGATGAGCAGACGAGTCAATTGATCTCACAATGGAAAGATACCTATAAGAAAACAGACTGACAAGAACAATCCAATTGAACAGTCAGCCCCTCGCTGATCTGCGGACTAAGTTTCGCACACGTGTATTTTCCAAGCAATGCCTTGGAGGAAGCACCGTCTTGGACTGAACCCCGCCGCGGACCCGTTATGCACGATGTCGTCATGGTGGGGTAATGGAGATGGCTTCAAATTTGTACCTTATTGTTTACACCGCTTGAGCATGTGAAAGGGGTTACCCCTGAAGGACTTTACTATACAACTCAAATTTAACAAAAAGATGGCTCAATCGTCAAGTCTCTGAGGGATTAGAGTTGGTACTTACTGCCAATTGTCTCCGGTATTTCTGTTTCTTGTGATTCTTGTTGTTGTTGTAGTCACGAGCCCTCTGGCTCGGGTTGTTTCTGCGGCGTACCGCGTGTTGTCAAATTTGGTGGTCCTTGCAGAATACTGCGTTCGTCTGGATCCAAGGTGGTCAGTCTTGATCCTGGTTTCGTTGTGCGGCCGGCTCCTTGAGGTGGTCACGGTTCAGGTGCCTGTTCAACAGGAACTTGGGTCGGCTAGAAGCCTAGATCTGGTCTGATTTGAGGACAAACTGACATCTATCGAACGCGAGTCAGTACAAATGCAAGCTTGAATTTCGTAATTCGAGCGCCTTGACGACTGGGCCATTTGTTATTGGGAAAGGACAGCCTAATTTACATATATAAGGAAGCAAGTGGGTGGTTCACCCTGCCTATCAGCTCGAAATTCACTGGACGATACCGCTTCGAAAGCGTTTGAAGACAGACGGGATCTATATCATATCAGCCTTGTTTATCAGACTAGACCGCCCATCACACGCTAAATACTGTTTGCAGAACGTCAGAGCTCATCTTAGAAGATCAGCACAACATGCATCCTCTGGAATCAAACCGACCAGCCTCTCCGTACGTATCAACTCACTTCACTCACCACCTCCCCTCCGCCTCCCCATTCCTCTCCACCTCCTCAGCAGCCAGCACCCCCGCCCGATCCAACGCATCAGCAACCCCATCCTCCCCTTCCCTTCTCCCATCCCCATCACCAACCACGCTCCCCGGCCCGCTAGGCGCACCACTCGCGCCACTACTCCCACCCTTTTCCCCGGGCCACAGCCTCGCCCCCGCCCCCTTCAACAGTCTCACGTGCTCGAAGTGCCCGATCTTCTCCGCCAGCCAGAGCGCGGTGTTATCGGCCCTGTTCCTGGCGTGCACGCTCGCGCCCCGCACCAGCAGCTCCCGCAGCACCTCCGGCTCGGGCCCCACGGCGGCGAGGTGCACGACCGTGTTGCCCGCGTAGTCCGCTTTTTTCAGGAGTTGGTGGTTGACCTCGTCGCCCTCGAGGATGTCGCGCACGGTTTGCAGCTCGCCGTTGCGGATGGCGTAGCCTAGGGCCGTGAAGGCCGTTTCGGCGGATGTCAGGCGGCCGATGGCGCTGTCGAGGCTGCCGGCTGGGTGGGAGAAGGAGGGGGTGGCCATCTCCGTCATCTCGCCGCGGAGAGAGTGCGCCATGCGCTTTGTGACTTCGGCGTAGCTTAAGCCCGGCAGAGCGAGGAGGTATGAAAGTTTGGTGAGGGCCGCTTCGGTAGTCAGGTCGTGGCCAAAGACCACGCCAGCCCTCCCCAGCGCCGTACCGGGTGCGTAAAGCGGCGACACGAACCCGTTCGTGCACTGGCTGACGTTGACGATCACTATCCCCCTGTCCACCGTTTCCTTTATTACTCTGGTAAGGCTACCATCCACGCCACCTGGGGCGTTCCCCATGCCGAAAGTCTCGAGTATCAGGCCGCGCAGGTTGGGCACCTTAAGCACGCTGTCGACCATCTCGGGCTTGATACCGGGGAAGATCCGGAGACAGGCCACGTGCGCTGTGTCGAGGTATTCGGTGACCGCGAACTCAGCTATGCGAGTCGGTCGTCGCACAAGTGACCAGTTTACCTCTACCCCGAGAGAAGTTACTTTCGCCAGAGGTTCGCAGTTGGGGCTGTCAAACGCCTCGAAGGCAGAGGCGGATACCTTTGTTGTGCGGTTCCCCCGGAAAAGGGTGTGGTGGAAGAACAGGCATACCTCGGGTATGACGAACGTCCCCGCCACGATGAGGGAGCCCAGGAGGTTATCCACCGCGTCCGACTGCAGGGCGAAGATGGATGCCTGCGATCCCGTAAGAATGACAGGCTTCCCCAAGTCGGACATCATGAAGGACAGGGCCGAGGCGGTGTAAGCCAGGGAGTCCGTGCCGTGCAGCACAACGAAGCCGTCGAAGAGATGGTAATTCTCCTTGACCGTGTTCGCTATCTCAGTCCAGCCGTAGGAGGAGATGGAGGACGAGTCCAACAACGGCTGGAACTCGAGGATGCCGTAGCGGATGTGCCGGCTGTAGGCCGAGACGGGGGTGCGGAGGGAGTCGAGTTCGAGTTTGACGCCGTCTTTATAGGCGCGGAGCTTGACTGACGGAGATGTGTGGTCGTTGAAGGAGGGTCGGGGAGCCATGGCGTTCTCCAGGAAGCCGTTGACTGGTGCCAGGCCGTCGACGGAGGGTTGCATGCAGATGGTGCCGCCCGTCATTATGATGAGGACCCGGGACTCTGGATAGGTGGCCTCGGGGTTGCCCGTTTCCATGAAGGTGAGCTGGCCCATCTCGGCGCTGGCGAGCTACACAAGCAACCCCTGAGATGATGTGTGAGGGGTGGTTTCCGTGGTAATGAGGATGTTATTGGTGTTTGGATATCAGTATATGTTGGTCCGCGAGTTGTATGCGTAACTGATGGGAGAATGTTCAGTAAGTGGCAAACAAGCGAATATGTTTGTCGCAAGGAATGAGAATCGGTATATAACAACCTTCAGCCACTCCAAAATAAACATTCGTCTCTCAATCGAAGTTTTTCTCGTATTTCTCAGCAATTCACTGAATGCAGCACTTGATCAGCCGCGACAAGGCGAGAGCATACCTGCACTGCTCACTAGAGAGTTAAGATCGTGGTCGCTTGGCTGATCTGTTACTTAACAGAAAGTCAAAAATTTGCATGATGATTGGGACAAAGACGCAGGTGAAATACGGTGAATGCCCGAGTAAGGTCGCGTGCCCTTCCCGACTTCGGGCTAGGACCGATTCACCATGCTCATGGGATGTGATACGGCGCTTCGCCAATGCCTGTGGTAGTTTTGAAGGGGTAAGATGAGGGTAAGAGAATGAACGAGATAAGGGAAAATTGGCACCTCCATCGGCATCTTTAGGAAGCGGGAGCGGATCATGTTGGACCTCAAAAAGACAGGGTTCCAGTGCAGTTGAAGGATCCCGATGACGGAAGGGAGGGAGATGTGGCAGGAACAATATGGAAGCTCTGGAAGCAGAGCTCAACTGTCTTCAACAACTTGCACATGTTCCTCGATGTAATAAGTGAGCAAAAGAATAGATTCCTCCAAGTGAGTGAAAAGGCCAAGTCGCGTCACTGATTAGTCATCCGACAAGCCTAGGACAGAAACGTCCTCCACATGGATCAACGACTTGACGTATAGAATATTGGCGCATGGTTCGAATTCTGGAGAGAAACAAGCACAGCGATATCATTATGCGATTTGTTCCCCTTGAACTATCAAAACACCAGGGCGAAGACATGTCGACACGGCATCCCGAAGTCAGGTCCAGGCATCAGGCCTGGGGTGGACCCACTCCGCTAAGTCCACCGGTCTCCAGCCATCAGGGTCGCAGCACGGACCAATTGAGCTGGACAGAGCTCGCTTAAAAAAGTTCCAATCGATCGTCGTCGGTGACATCCTCATACCAGGGACTGAAAAATCAAAGATAAATCGTCCTCCCCCGCACTCAGCTTCCTCGTACACTCCTGACTTGGGGCAATCAATCTCGACACCATCGGAACTGTATGATTATAAAATTCGAGTTCACCTCAAGAGCAATGGCGACTGCGCTGGAGGAGACGGGCGTCACCTACGAGGAGCTGGAGGACCTCGAGGCCGAGTTTGAGGATGTCGAGATTGAAATCAGTGAGAGCTCCAATTATTCTACCTCAAAAATACATCGCATTACTGACCATTTTGCCCCATCCAGTCCGCCAACAAGTCCAACTCAACAAGTCCCTCTACGAGAAGCGCAGCAAGATCATCTCCCGCATCCCCAACTTCTGGCCCCTGGTGATCGAGCAAGCCCCCGAAGACATCGACCAGTACATCCAGCCCTCCGACTCGGCCGTGCTCCTCTCCTCCCTCACCGCCCTCTCCGTCTCGCACTTCGAGATCGAGGACGGCGGCAACGGCGACCCGCGCAGCATCGCCATCCGCTGGGAGTTCAGCGAGAACGAGTACTTCGAGGACAAGGTGATCGAGAAGAAGTTCTGGCACCGCCGCGGCAAGGACGGATGGACGGGCTTGGTGAGCGAGCCCGTCGATATCAGGTGGAAGAAGGGCAAGGACCTCACGAACGGCCTGCTTGGTATGGTCAAGCGGGTCTGGGACGAGGAGCAGAAGAACAAGGCAGCCGGTGTGGAAAAGAAGGAGGCGAGCGAGGAGGAGAAGGCGCTAAGGAAGAAGATTGAGAATACGGGTATTGGCGGGATTAGCTTCTTTGCTTGGTTTGGATATATCGGGCGGCGGGTGTCGGCTGAGGAGAGCAAGGCGGCGACGGAGGAGGCGGTGCTGAAGAGGAAGCAGAGGGCCGAGGGGAAGAATATTGAGGAAGAGGACCAGAAGGAGGAGAAGAAGGAAGAAGAAGAAGAAGATGAGGAGGAGGAGGAGGAGGAGGAGGATTACGAGATCTTCCCAGACGGAGATTCACTTGCTGTGACCATCTGTGAAGATCTGTGGCCGAATGCGATTACCCTCTTCAGTAAGTTATCCCCTTCATTTTAGTCTGGACGGCAATCGCTAACGTATACTCTAGCCGAAGCACAGGAGCAGGACTCTCTGAGCGACGACGGCTTCGAGTCAGATGAGGAAGAGGCACCGGAACTCATCGAGGTCGACGAGAACGAGCAGACGCTGGAGGAGCGGCCGGCTAAGAAACAGCGCACCTGAGCGTGTGTTCGCTCCTTGTCTGCTTGGTTTATCTTCGTTTCTACAGCATTGTCTTCACTGTGGTTAGGTTTGCGCTGGGCGCCTGGAGGAATCGTTCTGTCCACTTCGTTAGGCGAAACATAGAGAATAACGGCTTTTATATTACTGGTATCCTGACGATGGCGCTTGGACTCTATGTGCAAGTGCTACTTCATACTCGTCCTCTGAAGCGGTTGAAGCACGGAAGCTTCCATATCAGGGGTTTATCTTATCGATAACCAACCCCTGAGTTCGGGGTAAATGTGGAGAACCGTGAACGACTTGGATCCAACGACCGCCAAACAAACGAACGTTCAACCCATCACCATGGATGCCGAAATAAGAGTTATGATGGGCAATTGGCATTGCTTACTGCTGATCAAGCTTTTGCCTAGTTCGTATCTTGTTTACCAGTAGTTCTTATGCTCAGCGACCACCCCGCAGGGCAGACCTTGCGCTTGAGACGGTGGCGGCTGAAGGTCGAACTCGTCGTGTTTCAGGCTTCACCTCCGTGCTCCACGACCGCTCCATGGGCATCGACACAACGACCACCAGCTGAGATTGCCAGGGACCTTGTGTCAAGTGACACGGGAACACGAGCTTCTATCCGTGTGTCTTTGGGGCTGTGTCTTGGTAACCAGAGATCTGCATCTTGTCTCGGCGTTCGAGTCCTTTCTTTCTCTTTTGCTTCATCAACCTGTTTGTTTTCGTTGTACAGCTTCGTTTCCTGGGCTGGCATTCCCTCTTTCAGTTCTCCTTCTTCTCTTCGATTATCCAGGGCTAGTACCTGTCTTTCATTCTTCTCTTCTTTTCTCTACGACTTCAGTTCTGGGGGCTCCGTTCGTTTCGTAGGTTTCCCATCTCCTTAACGACTGCAGAGGCGATATCAAGAGCCATTGGACGTCAAACCGTCAGTTTCGATAACATAGGGTCTTGGATCATGACTGCCAGGTTCTGAACTCTCCAGCACCATAACACCGTCACATCATATCACCCATATAGACCAAAGAGACCCGCCAAGACAATCACCATGAAGCTCCTCACCCTAAGCACCCTGCTCCTGGCCGGCCGGGCATCCGCCATCTCCCTAACCCCAGGCGACCCCTCCTCCGTCAAACAAGCAGCCAGCACAATCGCCTACAGCCTGATGAAATACTACACAGGCAACAACACAGGCGACGTACCAGGCAACCTACCGGACCCCTACTTCTGGTGGGAAGCAGGCGCCATGTTCGGCACCCTGATAGACTACTGGGCCCTAACCGGCGACTCGACCTACAACGCCGTCACCGCGCAGGCCCTCCTCCATCAAGCCGGTGACGACGCCGACTTCATGCCCTCCAACCAAACCCGCACGGAGGGGAACGACGACCAAGGGTTCTGGGCCATGGCCGCCATGTCCGCGGCGGAGAACAACTTCCCCAACCCACCCCTGGACAAGCCCCAGTGGCTCGCCCTCGCGCAGGCGACGTTCAACGAGTACGCCACGCGCTGGGACACGGAGACGTGCAACGGCGGGCTGCGGTGGCAGATCTTCACCTTCAACAACGGGTACAACTACAAGAACTCCATCAGCAACGGGTGCTTCTTCGACATCGCCGCCCGGCTGGCGCGGTACACCGGAAACGCGACCTACGCGAGCTGGGCGGAGAAGATCTTCGACTGGGAGGTGGCCATGAAGCTCATCACGCCCCAGGGACAGGTGTACGACGGCGCGTCCGTGGCGGGGACGGACAACTGCACCAAGCACGACATGATACAGTGGACGTACAACGCGGGGATCTACCTCCACGGCGCGGCGGTCATGTATAACGTCACCGGCGGCTCCGCCACGTGGAAGTCGAGGGTCCAGACGCTGCTGACGGAGACGACGGCGATCTTCTTCAATAACTCGGTCATGGTGGAGCAGGCCTGCGAGGGCGTGGGGCTGTGCGACGTCGACCAGCAGAGCTTCAAAGGGTATTTAACGCGATGGATGGCGGGGACAATCCAGATGGCGCCCTTTACCTTTCCCACCATCTCTCCTTTGCTCAAGTCCTCCGCCGCGGCAGCAGCGAAGGCCTGTTCTGGTTCCCCTACCTCTGGATTCAATGGCATACCCGGCACGGCATGCGGGTTTAAATGGACCGACGGGACATTCGACGGCAGCGTCGGGGTGGGACAGCAGATGAACGCACTGTCGGCGGTGATGTACACGCTCGTCACGGACCCGGCTGTCGCGGGAGGAGGATCGGGAGCGGGAGGAGCGGGCGGAGGGGAGGGAGGGGGCGCAAAGACTCCCGTGACGAGTACCACCGGTGGTACGAGCGTCGGAAACCCGAATGCGGGGATGCAGACTACCGGACCGCTGAGGAAGGTCGCGCCTATAACGACGAGGGATAGGGTCGCTGCTGGGTTTCTGACGAGCGCGATTGCGTTGAGTGTGTTGGGGGGAAGTGTGTTTGTTTTGAAGTGATGTGAGGGGATTGGGGGGGCAGGCGGAGAATGGTGGTGAGGGTGGGAATTCATTACGACACGGCGTTTGGGCTGGGACCTACGGGTATCTGGTATGATGATGTTGCATGTCTGTCGTTGTCATCATGCATGCGGCTCTTTGAGAGCTGTTTGACTTCACGATCGTTGTCGTATCTCAGTCAAGATAGAGGTCGAGGACAATTCATGAGGCATGATGATTAGATTGGCTTTGATGCCGTTCCCAAGTGTCATGAGTATTGTTAGGAGTGGCAGACAGATGGCTCGGTTTGGTGAAAACGAAGTAGTGACAAGGTAAGGCTGTGTACAGGTGTCGGTGCAGACCTTGACGTTTGAGCATAAAGCATGTTGTCTCGTAACATCACACAGAGCAGAGCACACAGCAGAGCACACAGCATAAACACCAACGCCAGTAGCCAAACCATGAAGAACACCCTTATCCATTCCATTGCAGTAACGACGGCTCGCGAACCATGCCGCATCCTATAGCAAGAGAAATACTAAAACAAGAAGCGCACCCTGAATGCCCCTTTTCGGGTGACTTTCCGATCCTGAACCCCGGCGACCAACCCAACCAGCCCCTGGCCAACATTGCGACCACATTATGTTACTTAGACAACATCCATCCGGACCATACCACACAACATGGCAGCAATAAGGATGATGGTACACCGCCCTCATGTCGTTCATCCCGTCGTCGTCTTCATGACAAAGATCACCAGTGGGCAACGCGCCGAAAAGCACAAGCAAACCCCCCCCCTTGGTATACCAACCGCGCCTTGTAGGCCAAACGAAGAGCAAGACAGGAAAACGCCTAGCTATTAAAACACGCCCTATAGAAAAACCGCTAGCACCGCGGAAGAAAAAGCGAAAGGCTCCATAAATGGAGAAATGCTGTTGCCAAAGCGCCGGAAATAAAGACGAGAGAAAGCCCTAAGATGTTGCTGAGGGACGCAACACTGCATCAAGTCTTCACACGACGTGGCGAGCATCGTCGCTTCTTCGGACGTGGAGGAGGGTTTCATTCGTCCCTGACGCCCGGCTCCTCCTTGAAAGTCGGCTCATCCTTGACAGTCGGCTCATCCTTGAGAGAAGATGCGCCACCGCCCCCCTAGAGCGCGACAACACCTCCCATCTCGGCCGCAAACAGCTCACTGGCGGTATTGGGCGTAAAGACAAACTTGGACTCTCCCATGGGCGGTAGGTCCTCGTCCGGTGTGCGGATGCCGATCCCACTATCGTCATGACTCTGCATGCTCTGCTGTTGGTTACCGACCGCCCCGTCCTGAGGCAATGGAATCTCGGCCCTGTTCCCGTGCTGTGGTTGCTGCTGTTGAGGTTGCTGCTGTTGCTGCTGCATCTGACGCTGGCCAAACTCGTCGCTACCGTTGCTGTACCGCGATGTTGGACGGGAGATGGTGTTCTGCCGAGCGGCCTGCTGCTGTTGCGGCTGCTGCTGGTTGAATTGCAACTTCTGAGGCAGAGCTGAGGGGACGACGCGAGTTGACTTCTGCGACATGAAGCCACCTTGCTCGGCGAGGAACTCGATCATCTCGTCGACCCAGCACTTGGTCACCCACCAGCTGCCGAAGCTCTTGCCCTGGGCGATGGTGAGATCGCGCATGACTGCTGTGCCGACGCGCTGAACGCACCAGACGATGTCCGTGTGGCTTGCGTAAGGGAACCGGTCGGGTAGTGAGCGGAGGAAGTTGACCCAGCGGTCGAGGACGTTAGCCACACTACCATCTCCTGCGTGCTCAGCCTGGGGTTGCCGGCCGGTCTTGAGAGCGAAATCGCCGTAGAGGGTCATGCACTCCATCTCCCAAGGTACGTTGATTGGGTCGAGAAGGTCCCGGATCTCGGTGAGAAGTAGGATGACAACATCGTCCATACCACGTGTTGGGACGCTCTCTGCAACTTTCCGTGGAACCACGAGTGTGATCCACTCCAAGTACATCAGGTCGCGGTTTGCCGGGTTTGAAAGCATGTTCGCTGCTGCGTGGGCCGTGAGGTTGACGCGTAAAGCACGGTCGAGCAGAGAGGCAAAAAGCGCCGCAGGTGCTTCCTTAGCGCGAACAACGTGCAGTGGCTGGCCCTGGAAGGACTCTCGAATGTGCGGTACCAATCGCTCGGATATGTTGCGGAGGGTATCAAGGACGGGTTTGGGGACTACCTGGAGAGTGAGGCCGGACACAATCCGCATCATGCGCTGGTAGAGCACAAAGTCGCACTCCTCAATCCATGGTGCCAGAGTCGGGTTGCCAAAGAGCTTCTGCACAGGCATGGTGAGGGTACCGTGAAAGGACGTGAAGAGGTGAAAGAAGGTCTTCTCCTTGCAGTAGCGGATGCACTCTACGAGAGACGTGCAATGAGAGCGGTAGAGCGCCGTGAGTGACTTGGCCGTGTCGGGGTCTGTGTTCTGAGGGAGGAAAGGCTCGATACTGGGCAACACCAGAGGCTCGCCCTGGTGGAATCCCTCGTCGGCCGTTGGAGCAAAGCTCAACTGCTGCGCCGTCTTTCCCATGACTGATGTCAGTTGTTCGTAGCTGTTGACTATCGGTTGGTTGTAGAGGCTGTGAGAGAATTCGTGAGATCTAGTCGTTGTTGATGGCTGTTGCGGTTGTGGTGCGATATCAACTGTCGGAAACACTGCTCGGTCAGGTCGAGGTGCCGAAGGTTGTGACTGGACCGTGCTGTTTTTGGAAGTCAGTGACTGTCCGTTCACCTGTTCCGCGCTAACGACGTACTTGAAGTTCTGCGTCACTGGCCGGCTTTCAAGAAGTGGCACCTGTGGTATCGCTGGTGTTTCTGCAACTTCTGGTTGATCGTCCAACAACGTGAAGTTCACGTAATGGTATTTCGACTCGCCACGCACGCCAAGCCGCCGCGTCTTCAGCCCCGGAAACAGAACACGGACAAGCTTGCCAAAGCTGGCAGGGTTGAGCACTGTTATTCTCTCGTTGGCACATCGCGACGCATAGTTTGCATAAACCCTGCCGCGTGGTACGGAGCCCTTTCCTCGGGTGCAGACCTGGTTGATCCAGAGCATAGCGAACACCTGCCGCGTCCGTTCAGAGTTTGGCCCTCGTTCATTGCCATGCAATTCCTCGGCTACGTCTTGCAAGCTGCGGTGTTTATGCGCGGTAAAAAGTTGGCGCATTTCGATCTCGTTGTTGGCGCTCGACTTGTTGGCGGGCTTACCGCTCCCTGGCGCACCAGCAAAGGAGTCACCCTCATTCTCGTCTCGGTCCATCATCTGGCTGTCATCGGCGAAGCTGCCATTGCCGGCGAAGGAGTCCTGAGACACCACCGAGTGCCGACTCAGGTTCGAGGCCCGTTGGAAGGACGTGTTGTGCAGCGAGGCGTTGTCTGGTGCTTCTACGGAGTAGTCCCGAACATTCTGCAGGTGAGCGGCAGCCTGCAGCATCATGGTCTCGGGAGATATCTCATGGTTTGACGGGGCTGGAGCGATCGCAAGCTCGCGGTGTTGTGGGTGGTTGTGCTGGTTGATCCACTGCTGAGAGTACACCCCCGAGTTGTCGGTATAGCTCTGGTCCAGGTTCCCTTGGGTGGTGGCGCTGTGTACCGAAGCCGTCGATCCCCTGGAGCGTGGCCGTTTCCGCGACTTGGGCATCATGTTAGGCAGCTCTGTTGGGGACATTAGCGACATGTCGCGCAACAAACAAAGGCTTGGCCAGCCGTTGCTACGGAGAAAGAGAGAAAGAATAACACGAGCTACTCGAGACTTGGATAGGCCAAGGACAAAGAAACGAGGTTATACTAACCAGCCGAGTCCATTGGTTGTGGCGGGGAGAGGAGCGCAGCGGTTGCAGTCAATGTTTTCGTTGTCGAGTTTGACATCAACAAAGTGGGCTCCGCTAATTCGTCGATAGCCAGTTTTGCCTCAGTTACGCCCTATCGCGGAGTCATACAACGACTCAAGGGAAGCTATCTGCAAAAGAAAAATACAGAAAAGGGGTGTTAGTCTGTCGCGCCAAAAGCTGCGAGGTCCAAAGTGGAGAGATGTGGCCGGTTGGGTGTTGTTGACGAGGGGGCGGCGGGTGGTGGCTGGTAGACGATCAGTTTTGGCGGAGCAGGAACGAAGAAAACAAACAATGCATCGGGGAAAGGCATCTCCAGAGCAGCCAGATAACGCCGTAAGCAACATGGGCACGGGCCAGCCACCACATTCCTCGAAGCGGAGCATGTCACGCTTCCAGCCCCGCCATTAGCTTCATGGGGTATCTACAGCTGGCGGAGAAGGGACAGCTGCCAGGACTTAGTCAGACCCACCATAGCTTCAATATCTGGAATCTGACCAGACATGTCAAACAATGAGAGCTCGACAGAAGAAAAGGGGTACAAATACCGTACCCTATAGCTGTATGTCAAGAGACTTTGACGGATAGTGACAAGACTCTCTCCAAATGTTATAGGCGAGGCGAGCCGTCATGTGCAGTCATCTGAGGTTAAAAGTTGACAGTACATGGTGTCGAGACCGGAGGAATGAGCAAATGAATAACTAGGGCAACTCATTTCGAACGAAGAAACAATACAATAGGTACAGAGTCCAGAAGGGCATTGTCATGCTCAAAAGTGAAACAGCTTCGAGCTCTGCCGGCAGCTCACACAAATTCACATGATGCGCGTCCTGTGGCCTTCGTCATATGTGGGACAAAGCTTGTGACCGGGGGCTTTTCCGGCCTGGGCTGCAAGTCGTCATCCTGCCAATTCCCACCAAAACTGGACAACACCAGCCTTAAATCCAGTGGTACCCCTTGCTTCCTGCTTTCTCCCAACTCCTGAATCCCCTCCACTTGTTGTCATTCACCGAGATACACCTTTTTGCAACAATAATCGCAATCTCGCAATAACCGACAGCTATACAATAAATCTTTCCTAAGCGACTATATCATCTTATCGACCTTCTCCTGCACCAACTCGCCAAGTAAGTTGTAGCTCGCATCACTGAAACACGCACATCTCAGAACGACCGACTCCTCCTTTTGACCCCCGGCCGGAAGCTCCGTTTCCAATCTTTGCTCCTCGACTCTCCAACATCATCCCAGCCGAAGCCATCAAACTTGCGATTTCATTCTAACTCGAGAACCTGTCAGACCCGAGATACCATCTTTACCAACCGCAACCATGTCTGCCCCTCAACAAAAAGCCCAGCAATACATTGGACAGCTCGACAGAGAGGTATGGTGATCTCCTGATGTCGTTGTTCTACCATGATCCTGACTAATGCTCTTTTCACTCCAGCTGTCCAGATACCCCGCCCTCGCCAACCTCGAGAGGCAGACGGGAGTCCCCAAGACGTACGCCGTCATCGGCCTGGCGACGCTCTACTTCTTCTTCATCGTCTTCAACCTCGGCGGCCAGCTCCTGACCAACTTTGCCGGCTTCGTCATCCCGGGCTACTACTCGCTCGAGGCCCTCTTCACCACCTCCAAGCACGACGACACGCAGTGGCTCACGTACTGGGTCGTCTTCGCCCTCTTCACCGTCATTGAGAGCTTGATCTCGGTCGTCTACTGGTTCCCCTTCTACTACACCTTCAAGTTTGTTTTTCTGCTGTGGCTCTCGCTGCCCGCCTTCAAGTGAGTACCCTACCAAAACACTCCGGTCGCATGTTGAAATGGGGATTCGGGGGCTGACAGAGTAATTTCTAGGGGCGCCGATCTCATCTTCCGCTCATTCCTGTCTCCCACTCTCGGTCGCTACTTCCAGCAGCACACCTCGACTGCCAGCGGTCTGCGCGCCAAGGCCGACTCGGTTCACGCCGAGTAAACGGTTGATCGATGCGCGGCCCTTCTCCTCAGCTTTGCTGTGACCTGAAATGGTCGCATCTTAGCTGATATCAGGGTTGTGACGGGATGGACGCAATATCGGCCCCCAACAGGGCTCTTCTTGACGATGGACACGATATCACGAGACCACGCATGTCGATCTTGAGAAGGCGCTGAAAGGACCCCGGGGGCAAACTGAACGGAACGAAACGGACGGAACGACATACAACACGATGTCAATGACAATTCTAATGGAACGGCTATGGTGATGGTGGTCCTAGGGGATCACCAGGTGACGAAATGAATCAGGGGTTTCGGGATAGACTCTGGCTGTTGAATGGCCTGCGCTTGTATTTTACGGATCCTTGATGAAATGCAGATGTGATGGATCAGATTGTGATGTTTTGAGCTTGCTCTGGTGTGCAGAGCGTCCGGATGTTCCGATCTGATCTACGACCGTTGTGCTTCTCTTCGACGACCTCGGACAAATGAGTTCCAAACAAGCGGTATACTAACACCGATGCTGGTTTGTGCCGGCACCAAGATATCTCTGAAGCTGCCAAATTATGACGGAGAGTCCCATTGAACATTTATTCTCACATCCTTAACAGTCTGCTGCCAGACTTTGCTGAACATCTGCTAAGACTCTCCCCTTTAATCCAAGAACAACGCTAGTGGGCGGCCTGCGCCGTAGATCCCTTGCCAAGAAAACAGGACTCAATGCAAGCTTCCATCGATAAGATACGCGGTGTGAAACCGCCAATTCCACCCCCGGAGGTTTCTCCCCTTGAACATTGACATCCCACATGCGTCTCGGTCGCTTGCGCATTGCACAACCTCTACTACGGCCGGCTACCGACAGAGCAAACTCGGCTCTTCGAATTCAGCGACGAGTACAAATGTGATTGCCATTCCGTCACCCTGCGGTAGTCACTTGAACACTCGCTTCCTTCCGACTTCCTGCTCATTCCGCACGGATTGACCTACATTGCGCGGACTGAGAGAGAAGGACACCTACAGCATCGACCTCGGCAAGAACACAGCAAACATCACCTAGACTGTCGGACAATAAACAAATGCCCAGCGAGGGCATGACCCCGCCATGAAACTCAGCCCTCTGCAATCCCGCCTGGCGGCGTCGCTGGTCGGCTCCGTCATCCTCCTCTTCATCTACTTCACTCTCGCTTCGCCACAGTTCGCCTCCGCCGACGAGGATCGGCTAAAACAGACGTTACCTATATTACTGGATGACCTCGACATACCACTAGCCCTCGAGGGCAGGAGTAGTCCCGACGTGGACTACGAACCCGAGTTTGCGGCCTTCGACGGGAGCATCATCGGACGAGCACCGGCCGGCGTGACAGGGTTGGCCAACAATATCCCGATGCTGATGAACGTGGTGGCCGGGACGACGGAGTTGTTTGCGTTTGAGAAGGGGAACATATTCGGGAGGGAGGATGAGAGGTTAGAACTAAGAGGCGAAGACAGCGGAGGTTCGCATGCTCCTACACCTAGGGGAGAAGAAGAAAGGAGAACCGAGGAGGAGGGACATCACATCGAGAGGAGACAATCGAGCAAGATGATCTACATCTCAGCCAACACCTGCAAACAACCCCAACTCGACCCGAACAAGACCGACTCGGCCCCTCCCCAACTGACCATGTTCGTGTCCACCTCGCCGAAGAACCAGGCCCCGGGCCCCTCAGCCGACAACAACACCCAAGTGTCCATCCCCTTCGTCGAAGGCGCAGTAATGTACAACACCACGACAACAGGCGACGTCTTCATCGGCATCCACGCACCCAACGCCTCCTTAACCACATCCACTGGACAGCCCTACAACGTCGAAGTAGCCGCCTCCAGCGACCAATTTTTCCACTCCTACAACGTCCAGGCCGAAGCGGACCTCATCTGGGTTGACTCCGACAGCCAGGGCGCGCTGCTGATCACGCACAACCTGACCGACAGCACCAACCAGGCCGCGACGGACAAGATCATGCGCAGCCAGCCGTACGTCATGTTCGCGCAGAACGCGAAGGAGGAGTCGTCCATCCGCGGGCTGAAGTACAGCTTCTGCGGCCTGCAGAACAATGCGCAGATCGCCACCACCAACAACGGCAAGTTCGCATCCATGGTGCAGACGGGCATGACGCGGCGCGGTCCGGGGAACCTGCCCAAGCAGCAGTTCTACTTCAGCGGGCTGAATGCGAGCGCTGGTTATCTGGGTATCCTCGCCCTGAACGGCGACGCAGGGCAGTCCGGTCCTGGCATAGCAGGTGGAGGCGGACACGTCTACCGCGCCACAAACTTTACCACCAAGTCCGGTTCGTCTTCTCTCCCCCCTTTCCCTCCCCTGTCCGCTATCCACCACTAACATCCGAGTCCAGACCACGGCAACTGCCAGATAGTCCTCAACCTCACCTTCTGCGACCAGGTAGCCTACTCCGTCCCCTCCAACCCCTTCACCTTCTCCTCCAACGCCACCCGCCTCGCCCAGTTCTACGACGCCCAGGCCTCCTCCGCCTACGCCGACTTCCTCAAGGCCCTCGCGCAGATCTCCTGCGAAGCGCCCTCCACGCAGCTCTACTCTTTAGTCAGGACCTGCGACGACTGCGCGGCGGCGTACAAGTCCTGGCTGTGCAGCGTCGTCATCCCGCGCTGCGAGGACTTCTCCACCACCTCCCCCTGGCTGCAGCCGCGCAACCTCGGGCAGGACTTCCCCAACGGCGAGAAGTTGGATGCTGCGACGTTAGCTAGTTTCCCAAACAACAGGGCCACGATGCAGAGCAGGAACAGGCTCATCGACGACGTGGTGCAGCCCGGTCCGTACAAGGAGGTGCTGCCGTGCGAGGACCTGTGCTATAACCTCACGCAGAGCTGTCCCGCGCAGCTGGGTTTTAACTGTCCGCAGCCGGGCATGGTGGGGTTTAACACTAGCTACGGGCAGCGGGGGAGGCAGGACGAGAATGGGGAGGTGTATTGTAATTACCCCGGGGCGGCGCATCTGTTTAGTGCTGCGCCGAGGGCTGAGTATGGGACGTGGTTGTTGGGTGCAGCGGTTGCAGTGGTTGTGGTTTGGGGGCTGTGAGAAGATAGGGGGCTAACGACTGATGGTTTGGATTGAACTGGGTTTTATGGCTTGGTGTTTTGGTGTTTGTGTCAGGGCCTTTCTGGTATTAGAAGTGACGGGGCTATGATCCCTGTATAGGCTGGATAGACTCTAGCTGGCGTGGAATGTGACCTCCTACAGAGGGAGATGCTCAACCGTTTGGGTATCATTGTACAGCTTTATGTACAGATTATCGTACAGAGCATGGCCTGTCCCTGGCCCTTGTGAGTGCGGCTGCTCAACCGCTCGATCTCTGCAAGAGCTAACGTCGAGATCCGACGTCCCGTCTCCATTCCACCGTACGGAAGCTTCCCTCCCTATGATGAAATCATTGGAGCACAGCTGATAGCCAACTGGACTTTCCCCCATACCATATCGTACTGCCCGACTACGGCGCCCTTGGTGGTCGCGGTATTTCATGTCTCTGTTTCTGAATGGACGTCGGTCTTCACATCATGACTTGCCCGCCGCCTTGCTCTGCAGCGCCTTAACCTGCTCCTCCAGGCTCGTGATCTCTGCTGTATCAACGTCAGCTTCTCGTCATCTCCTCCATTCTCCCTCATTCCCTTCCCCTCTCTGGCCTCTCCATTTGCTCATGGCGAGGGTTACATACCGTTCCTCTCATCCTTGATCTCATCCGTCTCGAGCTTCACCCACGCATAATACGCCAGCTGGTACGTGAACATAGCCAGCAGCAGACACTTGGCCACCGGCCTGGTGAAGTCTTTGTAGAATTTGCCCTTTTCCCATTGATGTCAATGACAGCTCCATTGGTATATTAAGGATGAGTTGGGAGGGTGAATGAGAAAACTCACTGTCAGTGTCTGGGGCCCGTCGCTCTTCCACCTCCCTCCCTGCAGGTTCGAACTCCGTAGAACTGGCCGGAAGACCGTCCTCGCTGGCCTTAGTATCGCCCGAGGAGTCATCGTTTTGGTTGTGATATACGTGTAGTTGCACGTGTGGACAAGGCGTTCACGAAGGTGTGGATAAGAAGGCACAACAACAACCCCAAGGCTACTGATGACTGTGAGTGAACTTCGACGCTAATCGGTGGAAGATCCACTGCCGTCGGTGATTGGCCCGCACCCCACAAGCTGCAGGGGTGAAGCAACTAAACCACAGCACACCCCTGTAGAGCCAGATTGACGGTTGTCGGCTTCGGCGTCGCGGTGGTGCCAGTGGTGATCTGTCCCCAGCTCACGTTCGCCCTTTGATATATCAACCAGCAAACCTGCCCTCGAGCAATTGAATCCGCGCACCTCCCCAGACATCCGACACTCTCAACAGATCATTCTTCCACATCCTCACCAACCTCTTCAAAACAAGCCGTGCGATTTCCTCGCGAGCTGCCTCCCTTTGCTTCCTTTCTCGACGCGTAAACCACAACCCCCCACAACTCCTCCTCACAATGGTAAGTTTGCGCCCGCACACCTTCCTCGTCCTGTTCGGAGACAGCAGCTCTACCCGATCGAGATGTAACTAACAAAGTGTCCCCCTTCTACCAGGCCCAAACACCCCAACAAAAGCGAGCGAACGCCAAGTTCTTCAAGGAGCAGGAGGCGAACCGCGGCAAGCCGAGGGAGGAGATCATCAAGAAGAAGGAGACGTTCAAGTCGCCTATCTCGCCGCTCTGGCTGGGTATGTTTCTCTCCAATCCCAAGGCTTCTACAAGTTTGGTGTACTGATGAATGCGTTGCAAACCTAACAGGCGTCCTCGGTTTCATCGTCTTCGGCGGCTTGATCTTCGAGGTCCTTTCGAGGCTCTTCCTCCGGGATTGAAACGGGCGAACCACCTTATAAGCGATCAAATTTGACAGTTTTTACTGCGCTACACATGCAGTTGGCGGGAACCAGGGAGCCGGTTCGAGGATTAGCTAGCTATTTGACGTTGTTATTTGAGCTGGCAAGGCGATCTTGACAGGTGTCATTTTTGGACTTTTGGAGCAGGCTGGGGACCAACTTTAGGAGGAGGAGGAGGAGGACGTGAGTAGGCAACACGCGAGCGGGAGGTGAAAAGAGAGAGCAAGCGATGCGGACGTATTGGTATTGGGTTCTGCAAAAAAACGAGCAAGCAAGCAAGCTGGCTACTGCGGAAGCTAGAAGACTACAAAGTCTGGGCTATGCGACACATGTAAACTGTTTATCCATAGGAGTTTAGGAGGGGGTAATCATCAGGAATGGTTCAAACTAATGATGGTCCAACCGCCGGCCGCGCAAGCACACCACCACCACCACCACCACCACCATCATCCTCCCCATTCCTCCCCAGCACCCCGTCCCACCTGTTGGACCTCAGCCTGATGCCGATCTTCATCGACACCTCGCCCGAGTCGACAATCTTCCGGCCCACCTGCCACTCCCGTATCTTCTCCTCGGCCCGGGGTCTCAAGCACCTCTAAGCGGCTCCCAGGCCCCTCTTCTGCCCCCCCGACTCGTGCTTCATCTTCCTGCCGTACTCGAACTGCCTCTCCAGCTCGTCGGCCACGCGCGAGGAGGACTCCGTCGTTACGGGCTTCTTGACTTCTGCTGCTGCGGGCGTTATGCCTGCCTTCTTCGCGCCGAGGAGGCGCATGAACTTGCTCTGGCGCGACGACCCGCCCTCGAGACCGCCGATGTTCCACCGCTCCGCTACGTCGTCCGCCGTGACCTTCTGTTTTTCTGGCTGCGTCGTCTGCTTCTTAGCTGCGACGGCATCGGACTTAGTCAAACTCCCCCCATCAGCGGACTCAACCCTCTCCTCACCATGCCCCCCTTCAGAACTCGACCGCTTAGCCTTCTTCTTCTTCTTTTTCTTCTTCTCACCCCCATCCTCCTCCCCCTCCTGAACGGGGGTATCGACCCTCGTCTCGGGCGCGCTCGCACTCCTCCCCTCCTTCGCCTCCTTCCGCTCCTTCCGCTCCCTCTTCTCCGCCTTCCTCGCCCTGCGCGCGGCCTTCTCCGCCAGCACGGCGGCGGCCTCGCGCTCCTCCAGCTCCCGCTGTTTGCGCCGCGCCTCGGCGGCCTTGGCTTCCGCTTTTTTGGTGGCCTCGCGTTCTGCTAGGAGGAGTTCGGTGGCTGTTACTTCTTTTTCTTTTTCTGAAGGTTTGGTGGAGCTGGGTTTGGAGGAGGAGGAAGACTTGGAGGACTTGAGCTTCTTATGCTTCTTGGCCGGGGGAGGGGATGAAGAGGCAGAAGGTTGCTGTTGGTCATTGACGGGGTTGGTGGCGTGCTCCGTGTCGCCGGGGTTGACGTCGTGGTCGCAGTCTGCGGCCGGGGCGGCGTCCTTTTTGTCCCTCTTCCGCTTCTTAGTGCTGGATTTGGAGGCGTCATTGAGCGATGGGGAGGAGGCGTCGCCCGAGTCCGCGTGCTTGTCCTTGTGCTTCTTGGAGGACTTTTCAAGTTTGGAGTGGGCGTGGGAGTGGTGCTCCTCGGCTATGCCGTCTACCGGGCGGTTGTGTTTTGCCATGATGTGCTGATGTCAAGCTTGTGAGATGGATTGAGTGAGTGGTGAGAGTGCGGTGAGAGCTGTCCGAGGAGGCGTGGATGGCCCTGTGAAACAAGCCACCTGAATCAAGTTAAATAAAAATGGGATCCCTAGTTGCGTATCCTAAAGATACCAGCCGGAAAGATTAGGGGGATGTTCCAGGTATGAGAATGATGGTGTTGTGATTGTTAAGGTGAGGCCGACGAAGTTTTTTCAATTGGCGGGGCAGCAGTCATGAGAGGCTGGTTCAGGCTTTTGAGGGAGGCACGACTGGACTTAAGAGTATCACGACAGCAGTCATGTTTGCTGGCAGCTACGAATTGACTAGAGGCTCTTAAGTTGTTCTTGCTATTTCCATGATCTCAAATCTTCGAGCGAAACATGCTATAAGAGTCAAGCGCCGCCAAGTCGACCACCCTCACTCAAGTGGGCTGCAGTCCGGACGATTGCTCTCTGTGAGGTTCCTGTAATTCAATGCCGTTCTTTTCCGTCTGTAAAGCTAGAGCCTCTGATAGCAACTGTGTCATGACAAAAGGTCGTCTGGGTATCAAAACTGTCTGTAAAACCATCCATGCTTCCCGCCATGCCAGTATCCTCCTTGTCCTTTGCCTAGCAACCCTACCCATCCTGCCATTGCTGCAACACCCCCTCACATACTATCCAGCGGCCGATTGAACCCGCCCACGCGGTTCATATACTGCCTATACTCCGTCTTCTTCTCCTTCCTCACGGCGCTAACATTGTTCCCCGGTATCTTCTTCCCCTTGGTCGACCCGAAGCTGCCGAACCCCATCATAGCCTGCATGGCGTCCAGCCCGTCCGTCTCGACCTCGACGTCGTCGTCCTCCTCCTCCGGACCGTCCTCGTCCATCGGCGTGGGTTCCGCGGACCTATCGTCCGGCGTGTCGTGGAGGATGCCGTCGTTGTTACTGCTGTGCTTGCCGATCTTGATCTGTACTTGGCCGGGGTGGTGAGCAGCGGCCGCTGCTGGTGTGCCGGACTTCTCTTTCCTGTGGCGGCTGGGGAGTTCGAGGTCGCGGTCTTCGCTTGGCGAGCGGCGGGGGCTGGCCGAGCGGCGTTTGGCGGAGGGTGAGCGCCGGCGCGAGGGGGGTGAGACGGCTGCGGCGGGCTTGGGTGGGGGGACGGTGTCTGGGGGGTAAATGTTAGCGAAAGTTGCAAGGAAGACTTGGTCGCAGTATAGAATGAGGACTCACCTTTTGCCGTAGGGCCCTTGCCATCCCTCTCTTTCGGCCTGTCCGCGCGATCCTTGCCCTCCTCGCGCTCCTTCTTGCCGCCGCGCTCCTTCGGCCGATCGCGACCTGCAACTCTGTCCTTTGGTGCATCTCTCGGTCCGTCGCGGGGCGGCTTCACTCCATCATCGCGTCTCTTCCGATCAGTATCGTAGTCCCTCGCCCTCCGATCAGGGCGCTCCGTCCTCTCCCTCGGCGACCGCGACCGGTGCCTGCGCGAGCCGTCTCTGTCGTCGTCTCTGCTCCGTGGGGCGCGGTCGTCGCCTCTCGGACGGTCTCTGCGACCTCCTCCGCCTGATGCGCGATGTGACGAGTGGTGTTGCCTGTCCGCCATGTTGTGTGTATGTTGTGGTGGATGTGGAGTGTTGGGGGGGGGAAATGATGTAAGAGAACCTGGAAGTTGATGGAAATATTCCGAGTGTAAGCTAAGGCAAGCTGCGCGCTATCACGTGGTGGGCTTGAGCTTGGCTTTTTGCCTGCTGAAGGCGCTAAGATCTCGGGAGGCGGGGACGCTAGATTAGCGAGGTGTCAGTGCAACGGCGCTGGCTTTTCACCCCTGTCAGGGCGCAACACCACGGTGAGAATCACGAAAGTTTGCAAATATAACACTCAGACAGTGTGATGAACGAAGAACTCGTGTAGTAACCTGCGGAGCCACTATCTCGTATAAAGACTTTTCATTAAAATACAGTATTCTTAAAATCAGAACCCAACAAGCAGTTGTCGAGTGCCGAAAAAGGTGCAAAAGAATTGGAGTGTAGACTAAAGTGGTGTGTAGTCGATGGAACAGATCTACAAGATAGGACGTTACCGCTTCCGCCACCAGTGGGAGAATCAAGTCCACGCTGTGCCCTGATCAATAACATGCCTTGCGGGCGTCAGAGAGGCATCTCGATGAGCATCCGTGGCCTGGTCGCAGTCTCTCAGACACACAATATTACCAGTGCAAATGCCATTACATCAATCTCATTCCCAACTACCATCAGGGGTAATCATATCTCATCCTCCTCATCATCAAAATCATCCTCCCTCCCCAGCTCGTACAATATCCTCCCCCCTTCTCCGCTACCCACATCCGTCTGCGCATCGAAATAAGGCAGCACCACCCCCTCCCTGTCCCTCCGTTGCTTCTCCGTCAGCCCCAGACTAAACGTGGCGTCCATGAGCTCAATCTCCTCCGCCTCCGTCAACTTGACCTCTTCCCCTCCGGGGATCGCAAAGAGCGGGTGATCCGACAGTAGCGATATACTCCCTGTACTAGGCCCAGCTGTTGGGCTAGACACGAACACAAACGTCTCGCACACGCTCCGTCCACTCCGCCTCCGCATCTCCATCTCCACCACGACGCCGGGGTAGTTCGCCTTGCGCAACCCGATGAGCACGCCCTCCCGCCCTTCGCCCAGGCCGAAGTCCGGTTCGGGCAGGGACCGGTTTTGCGCGCGCCGCTTCTCTACGGCTTGGTAGAGGCTCGACACGCGGAAGATGGTCGTGGCGAGGTGGGTTAGGATCGTCAGCGGGTGGGGTTCGTACTCCGACACCGTCCGCGGCAGGACGAGCGGCACGTCGGTGTGGTAGACTGCTACGAGTGAGACGCCCGGGCCGACGATGCCTAGGAGGAAGGGCGAGAGGAGTTGTGAGTGGGAGGAGGAGAGGGGGTTGAGGGTGTCTAGTATTAGGAGGACTTCTGTGAGGGTTGTTAGCGGTGGGAAGGGGGGCCGTCTAAGGGGAGGGCAGGGACTTACTCTCTGATGGTCCGGTCTTGGTGGTCGTGGCTGATGGCGGGGGGCAGTGGGAGACTATCTCGGCCTTGAGGGCCTTGAGGGTCTTGCCTCTGCCTTTGATGAGTGTGTCTGCATCTCGTGGCTTGCGGACGGTGGCGAAGGAGATGAATATCACTTTGCTTCGGGCGATCTGTGAGTGATGTGAGTGAGTGTCGTGTAACCTGAGAGCAAATGAGATGGACAGATGGCTGAAATTGCTCAAAATAAAGTGCTCCAAACTGGGTAAAAACATACCTTGGCCCTTCCCATAAACTCCTTCAGAAGCGGTGCTGCGCTCTGCTCGACGTTATCGAGGACGAGAGTGAGCGGACTCGCGCTGTCTCTCAGGTTGAGCAGTTTCTGCAGCAGCAACAGGCTGTGGTTCCGGCTGTGAGACTGGGCAGATGGCGCCATGGCGGGTAGATTCGAGATGTAATGTTGCAGTACTCTGCGGCTAGGATAGAGATACTATTCGAGAAGGTCTTGGTTTGATAATGGAGTGTGAGAGCGTAAAGAATATCCCGGCCCAATTGGTCTGTGGCTTGGCTGTGACTGCCGGAAATGCGCTAAAGATCACTCTAAACTGGGGCTATTGACCAATGAGACTGTCGGATTTGCCCCCTTCAAACCCCTAAACATCATCCTTTTCATCTTCATCCATCGTGCACAATAGCGGTCTACAAAGCCAATCTCAAGTTTACCTGCCGGCTGCTGATGGGCGTATATCTGCCGGCCGACTGCAACGCGAGGTCATCGAATTTGTCTCTGCATTATCTACTTCATCTATTGCTTCTCGGCATCCAGTCCTTGATCGCTGCCACCGTTGGTGTCTTCGATATTAAAGCAATATAAGCGAAGTAAAGGGTCCAGGCCTCGCTGCCGCCACGACACTCCTCGCAGTCAATCGTTTGTCAAATGCGTCACTTCGCCATCCATATCACTGATGGCGACGATGGCGATGATTATCGAAACTGGAACCAGATCTCCATGCTCGAGTTGGCAGAGCAGCCACGCCATCACCAATAAGGACGTCCCCAACGGCGGTCATGTGCTAACCGAGGAAGAGGAGATATAAGACAAGAGAAGCCGGATACCAAGCCGGTCTTGAAGCCGGTTCCACGGTGACATATGCCTTCTGAGGCAATCTACATGCTGGCATCATATATTATGGGAGATCTGTATATCCACTTTCAACAAGGTCTCTGCAGGTCGGATCCTCATGAATCTGCCTCTTAAGAACCCTTGGGGCGAGTGCCACTCCAGGATATATAAGGCATTGAACGCATGGAGTTCGACTTTTGACAGCCCCTGGATTCTTGCGTGACCTTGCCTGACGAGACTCCTGCTGCTCGAGCGCTCTCCGTCGTAGGAGCCTCTCTTTCACCCCCATCTTCTATACCTCACGCCCCCTTACTACCGTCAAAATGGTCTTTCTCACCACCACCCTGGCAAGCGCCCTGCTTCTAACCCTCTCCCTCGCCGCACCCGTAGAGGAACAACACTCCAAAAGAGCCCCCGCCGCAGTAGCAGCGCACCAAGTCCTCCAGCTCTCCCGCCAGCTCTCCACCCGACCGAACAGACTAACCCTGGGCTCCAAGTTCCGCAACCTCCGCTCCTTCGCCGCGTCCGCCGACCCCCAGCCCGCCGGGTTGGACGTCGCCCTCCCCGCCAACCAGCAGGTCGAGTACCTCCTCAACGTGACGGCGGGCGGCAACAACTACTCCCTCATCATCGACACTGGCTCGAGCGACACGTGGTTCGTCAAGTCCGGGTTCCAGTGCTACGACTACCTCCGCCGCAAGGTCGCGCTGGCGAACTGCCAGTTCGGACCCGAGTTCAAGGGGGGTTTTCCCGGCGGGCGGATCGAGAACTTGCATTTCAACGTGAGCTACGGGAACGGGTACAGCGGGCCGAACCTGAACGGGGAGTACGGGTATGCCGACCTGACGCTGGCGGGCGTGACGGTGCCGAAGCAGCAGATCGCGCTCGCTACGAGCGGGTACTGGACGGGGGACGACATCTCGACAGGGATTTTGGGGCTGGGCATGCCCGGGCTGACGGAGGCGTATAATAGCAGTGACCCCCGGCTGGACTCGGTTACGAACGCTATTAGTTATAGCCCCGTGGTATCGACTATGACTAGTGCGCTGAAGATCCCGGCGCTGTTTAGTCTGGGTTTGTCGAGGAAGCCGGAGGACTCGTTTCTGGCGCTGGGTGGTGTCCCTGCTAATGTTAAGACGGGCGAGTACACCACTACGCCGTTGCTGACGGTAAGAACTCCGATCCCGTGATAGAACAGCAATGGGATTATACTAATAATTGAACAGTGGCAAAGCCAGAAGGGAGGCGAGGAGTACTTCTGGTATACAATCCAGACCGACGAAATGGTGTGGAACAGCAGCACGATCTCGCAGCAGACATCCGGCTCGCCGAGGGCCATCGTCGACAGCGGGACGACGCTGAATTACCTCCCCTATCGTATGTTTCGCATCTCCTCCAAGACTTACTTCCCTTGCCCTTCTTTGCCTTGCTCTTTTCCTCTTTCCCTCTCCCCCCTTTTCACAAACCCTGACTAACACAACACCCCAGAAATCGCTGAAGCAATCAACAACGCCTTCGTCCCCCCTGCCGTCTGGGACCCGCAGGTAGGCGCGTACGTAACGAACTGCAACGCCACCGCGCCGTCCTTTGGGATTAAGATCGGCGGCCAGATGATCTGGACCGAGCCGTCGAACATGATCCTCCCGCAACTCAAGAACGCGCAGGGCAAGTGCCTGACGGGCATCGCCGATACGGACCAGGAACCTTACATCCTGGGCGACACGTTCATGCAGGGGCTTGTGGCGGTGTTTGATGTTGGGAAGTTGGAGATGAGGTTTGCGAAGCGGGTGTGAGGATGCAGGGCTAAGGTATGTAGCTGGAAGAGTTGGGGAGATGCTGGAGGGGGGTTTATTTCGAATGTACCGGGTAGTTTGTATATTGTGCTACCTGACAATGGGCGTTATGCGAAGGTATCAACATGCTATGAAGTACTCTATCCATTACCAACATAAATCTTGCTCCCAACAACGATGGCTCATTCTCGCATCGAGCATTACCTCCATAAACTCCTCCGCCCGATCTGGTATCACATGCAAATTTATACGACTCAACCATGCCGTCTCTTCGCTTCCTCTCTTCCCCCCTCGCCTTCTTATCCTTTTGCAAACCCCCGACCCGTACGCTTCTTCAAATCGTCCTTTTCCTTCTGCCTCTCGGGCGTAACATATCCACTACTTACTGCACAGCCATAACCTTCGTCTTACTATCCTTCAACTTCACCATGGCGTCCACCCAGGCGCCCACCTCCTCCAGCGCCTTGCGCGGGTTCTTCTTGCGCTTGAGCAGGAACCCCTGTATCTCGGCGGGCGAGAACCGGCCGTCGGGGATCTTCTGCGCGAACTCGCCCGCTATCTGGGAGAGGTCCTCTTGTGTGATTTCGAAGCGCTCGTCGGTGGCTGTCGCTGTTGCTGTCGCGACGCCATTCTGCGCTGGTTTCGAGCTGTCCTGGGGCTTGTCCAGGAAGGAGGAGGTGGTGGTGCCGGCAGATCCGTTGACGTGGCCGTTGGCTTTCTCGTCAGCAGCTGGTTGTTGAGGGATAAGTTCCGGGTGCCGGTGCTTGTCAGCCTCGTACATCCGCTCGAACAGCTCCTTCGCCTGGTCGGTGGTGGCGTTCGTGAAGGCGACCTGCAGGTCCACCCGTCCGGGACGGATAAGCGCGTCGTCTAGCGACTCGGGCTTGTTGGTCGTCATGATCAGCACGCGCCCTTCGTGGGACGCCACGCCGTCGATGGCGTTGAGCAGGCCCGAGAGGGAGATCCCTTCCTTCTTTGCGTCCTGGGCGGGCGTCTTGCGCAGCTCGCGGGCGAGGTCGGATACCTTCCAGTTATTCGGGTCGGAGGCCGAGGCGGACTTCTCTTCTTTGCCGGCCTTCCCGGACGAATTGTTGTCCTTGGCGCTGGTGTCTCCGGCCGCGGGCTCGGAGAGGTCTTCTTCCCGGCGGGATAGGCCGGCCGTGTCGATGTCTTCTAGCAGCACGACGCAGCGCCGGGGTAGGGTGTTGAAGAGGGCGGACAGGTCCTCTTCCGTCAGGGACGGCTCGAGGAGGGAGATGACGTAGATGTCTAGCCCGAAAACACCGGCGAGGGCGAAGGACAGAGAGGTCTTGCCCGTTCCAGGAGGGCCGTGGAAGAGGTAACCCCGGCGCAAGGGGATGCCCCTGTTCGCGTACCATCGGGGAGTGGCAGGGTGCAGGTACTCGTTGATGTCGGTGAGCACCTGGACCTTCTGCTTGGGATCGAGGACCACTGTCTTCATGGGCCGGACTGGACGGTTGGCCACAAGCACCCAGGCGTGTCTGCCGCCGTAGCGCCTCACGTTCTGCGGGCTGGGCCGCTTGATAACCGTCATCGCGTGGTGGTCGTTGTAGTACTGCTCCTTAGCGAACTGGAGGAGCTTCTTGATTGGTTCCGGTGAGCGGCCGAGGGTAGAAATGACCAGCCTCTCCTTGTCCTTGAACTGCGGCATTTGACCCGAACTGCCCTCATCGTACAAGGACTCCTGCTTACGGTGCAGCCGGTAGTACCTCCCTTGATGCCAGAAGCTGTGGGTTCCGAGAGCGGGTATGAACCGGGGCGGCGCCTTCGCCTCCTGATTCGAGAAGTTCAAATACACACCCGATCCGTCGGCCGAAATGCGCGTCGCCACCACGTCGGCCTCGTCCTCGCCCTCCCAGGCCGTCTTGGACATCGTCTCGGCCATCAGGGAGCGAGAATTTGCCATGCTGGGTTTGCCGGCGAGGAACTTCATCATGTGCATGTACATCTCATCGCCACTATTGATGTGGATGTTGGCCATGAGGTAGCTGTTGACGACGCTGTAGACCCAGGAGTAGACCTGGCGGAACATCTTGTTGCCGGCCCAGAAGGCGCCGAAAACAGTCAGCAGGGTCGTTGGGTCGAGGCCGAAGTTGGCGCCAAATATGTTGTGGAAGAGCATGAAGGCCTGCAGCAATGGGTTGGACCTACCGCCCATACTGAGGAGTGGCATCAGGCCGTCCAACATGCTGTTGCCGCTCTGGAAGCTGTTTCGTGTGGCGTTGGCGGTGACATTGGCACCGAAGCTGGGCATGGCGCCGCGGAGGATGGTGTTGAAGTCCATGGCGATGTAGCCAGCCAACAAGTCGAGCCTGGCGAAAAGACGAGAAAGGAAAAGAGAATACTTATTCTATTTTGTTCTTCGTCTAATCGTAAAAGATGACGACGACTACCTATCTCCGAGCTGAGCCGCGTGATGCAACTAGCCCAGATCTTCATGGTGTGGAGTGAATGCTGGGTGGCGAACTATTTATAAGTGAACCTAAGAGTCACAGTGGACCTGTCCGCTCTCTGTAGGACCTCTCAGAGCTTGCGATCCTCCAACGCGTCTAAGGAACTACCTTAGACTTAGGTCTTCGAATGCTGCGGGAGCCTAGTTTCAGCCTTGCGAAGCCGACATCCGTCTTGGTTTCCGGGGTACATCGTGAAGATCGGGTGGTGTGGTGGCGGTATCGAGCAGAGTTGAGGGTGTGCTGAAGTTACCTCAGTCTCAGCAGAGACTGGCAACTTATAACGGTTGACGTGCAGTCATGCAATAACCCCCGAACCTGCAGCCAACTGCAGCTGGAAGACATTCCGGACGGCGAATTATATCGTGTCTTTTTGATAGAAGAAGCCTGCATACGTAGTGGCACAGCGTGCCTTCCCTGTCTGTAGCAGCGTCGACAAGCTGTCAAGAGGCGGTCACATGTCCCTACTGCTTGGCTTATCTTCCGGTTGTTGGAGCGAGGATGCAGGTGCTGCGGTTGTCCGCGTGGATTAGCGTTTGAACTCAAGAAATCGACAATGAGCTGAGGATATCTTGGGCCGGGAGATCTGAGCAGAGCTTGGTTGAATTACAGTAGAATGTACCTTATGTTTCCAGGCGGGGTGCAACGGGGGTTTATCGAGCTCTTATCGCACCCGACCGCTGTGAAAACGCCAGTTATCGTGCTGCCCCACCTCAACCACAGAATAAAACCCCGAATTCTCCAAAGTAAATAAATCCTCTTCCTCTTTTCCCTCCTCGTGAAACCCTTTCAGGAGGCATCAGTCTGGGCAAGCTATGCAAAGTTGTCCAAGACGTCGAATTGTAAGCTCTTCTCCTTCATATCACCACAGCCTCATCTTTCATGATGAAATATTCCGGATGTTAAACACATTTTGTCTGAAAAGCGCAAAAACCCCATGTTGAGATTTCCGTTGCCTTCCTTCTGATCAAAGAATCAACCAATTACAATGTTCAAAACACGTTACTCTAGACCTTCCGGTTGCTAACCAGGTCTACAGATACTTACTACCTTAGTTCTTTGACCATTGACATCGAAGCTTCGTGCCGTTGAGTCGCATTCCGCCTGTTACGCAACACAACGGCGACGGCAAGGCAGCCAACCAACCACGTAAGGTTGAGCTGGGACGGCTTCACGCAGTTGAATTTTGACATGGCCTCCGGGAATATTGCTGTAGTCATAATGCAAAAGAAACTTTACTTAATCTGTGCTTGTCCAATTCATGTGAGGCTTAACGTATGTGCGTCACCTGTGCTACTCGATGATAACCTCCCTCCCTTAGCTGTGTGGCGCCGTGACCTTGCCATTCGGTGCCTGAAATCAGCAGCGGTCCATGGCCCCTCGAATGTGCCTACTGACCTCACCTGCCTGGACTAGCATGCCGACTGTAACCGGAGGCAAACCCCAGCCACTTGCCATCTCAATCACAGTTCACAGCGTTCGTCTCAACAAGACGCGACCATTTACGACTCTCACAAGCTCACCAGTTCACCAGCAAAAGGAGCGTCAAGCTCTTGAAGCATACCATAGTAGAGCAAAAAGCAAAAGAATATTGATCTTGGCAGGGGTCGAACCTGCAACCTCCTGATTCGTAGTCAGACGCTCTGCCATTGAGCCACAAGACCCGCTTGATTGATATTTCCTTCGCCAGTAAAAATGCTTATATATCTACCCTCTTCCCGTAGGCATCGCTATGGGTTCTCCTTCTCGCCCGGTTGGGGAAAAGCAGCGGAGAGGTATATCACAGATGAAACAAGACTTGCAATTCGTCGACGCTGAGTTGCAGCTGTTGCGGCCTAAACACTCCCTCGAATCAAGAAAATATGCTGCACAACGAAGCGAACCTGTGCGTAGGCTCCAAAGCCCCTTTCTCTGTAGACATCAAGTGCCTCTGTGTTGAATAATGCAACGTCTGAAGTACCGCGGTTCCACGTCGGACTTCTACCGCATCGCCGAAGGCGTAGTCCTCAAGGCGCCCATGAAGGGTTGGGAAGGGAACCCCAACCGCGAAGCCCGAGAAACGGTGAACAAAAAGGCCATCGATATTGAGCGACGGATTCTGGAAACCTTGGGCAGCCATCCCAGCATCTTACCGTTTGTGTACCCCCCCTTGATGGATTACTCTCTACGGCGACGCGAAACACTGAGCTAAGCAGTCGTTGAGTTAGACAGATATCTAGGCTTCTCCGTCGACGGCATTCATCTTTCCGAGGCACGCCTCGGAAACCTGCAGGAATATATCAACTCCCACCACGCAGAAATGGGTGTCGACCAGCTCTGCAAAACGCGCGAGTAAGCCGCCGAAGCAGTCGCGTATGCGCACCAGAAGGGCGTGATACACTCGGATCTGCGGCCGGAATTTTTTTCTGGTCGATCAGCAAGTCCATGGGTCTTCGGCCAGCATCCCGTCTGGATGGTGTAAAAGACGGACCCGAGACTGAAGATATCGGCCGCCGGCGTCGACTCCGACTCCATCCAGGGGTCGAAAAAGGGCGTGTCGGGCAACTGCTCGCCATCCAGTCCTAGCCTTGCGCACACCGATCCGCCGGAATCACAGAGCCCGACGCTCACATGAGAAGAAGGAGGGATAGCCCACCCGTTTGGAATTCTGTGCAGGAGAACATGCATATGAGGCCATGGCGGACAGGTGGTTTAAACGGGGGCAGTTTCCTCCCGTGTCCGACGTCGTCGGCGGGAACGTGATCAGGGGATGTTGGGACCACCGTTATAAGACGGCTGAGGAGGTGCTGAAGGCCGTTCGGTCAGAAATGGTGGCGCCGACGAGAGGCGGCGTGTGCATAGATGATGAAACTGATGGATGGTTGGGATGCTCCTGGTCTGCACGGAATCCTCGCGAAATCTAACGTCGTGTGTGTCAAGCTTTGGAACGTTATGCTGTCAAGAAGGGAGTGCTTCCAGGTTGTTCCGTATGAGAGCGCGGCAACGCAGTTCTTTTGCATAGCAACAGAACCAGACGGTGTTCGTGAACAACGATTGCTTTGCTATGGTAAACTTTTCGCAACTTGATATGCCCTCACGTACCCGACTCTTCCATCGCCATAAGCTACTCCCAAGGCGCCTCCGCTTAACCAATCTTACGACAATATATCTCGCCCACACAAGTAGAACCATTGTTTTGCTCCCATCGTTCATTCACAACATATAACCACCCATCTTTCCCCGATCACGATATGCGGCCTACCCTATATACCGCGCCAAACAACACGTAAGCCCACTCTCACCCCAGTCTCCTCACAGATCCCCTTTGCTCTTCCCATCCATCCCTCACGCAGCGCCCCTAACAGTCAAACCCTCCAATCCAGCCGCCATGATCGCCCAACTCGCCGCAAGCCTGAACCACCCCTTCCCGCGGTTCCCCTCCTTGTACACGACCCAAGCGTCCAAGAGCCCGGCGTACCCTCCGTAAATGGCCATGATGAGGTCCACGTCCGCGTACTGGCCTCTCAGATAAAAGATGGCCGTCAGCGCGCCCAGGACGGCGCCACGCGTCTGCGCGACGACCATGACGGGCTGGGCGGCGCGGGAGTTGGATATTGCGGGGAGGAAGCCGAATTCCGCGAGGGAGGATGATGGGGAGATGAGAGACCAGGGGCTGCCGGACATGGAGGTTAGGGAGGTTAGGAGGGCGGGGATGTGGTAGGGTGTGAAAGGCATTTTGGGGGAAGGGGGTCGTGGTGCAGAGGGGCTATGTGCTGTTCTTCGGGGGGGGGGGGGGTGTTGTTGTAGCGGGAGAGGTTTGTTATGGGGATTGAGATGACTCGGGCGGTGTGTCGAGGAGGAAAAGAAGCTATCTCATTGTTGGTGCACGGTTAGCACACTATATATCTTGATCTTTGAGACGGTGGGGGCGAAGGATTCTGTCAACGCGTATAAGCCGGATTGTCACGGTGATCCTTCAGGGGACTTGGCATCTGTGATAGGACAGCCAGCATCGGGAGGTTCTTACTGAGTATACGGGGTATATAAGTCTCTCTTTGGCCATTTTGGCAATTCAGACATTCTTACTTGGGCTTTTCGATAGAAGCTCTGAAAAGCAAATACCTCGCTACCAGATGTCGTAGTATAGCAGGATGATTGCGCTGCGTTGCCAAACCCCAGGGTAGTCTCGTTGTAAAGCCAAAGACTTCACATTATGCCTCTAGGTGACCCGCTGTTCTTGATACTGACAGTGCCCTTTTGTGAACTGTTGGGCGGTTCCTGTACCGGACTTGACCCGAGCCCTCTGTCCAGGTCTCGAAAGCAGGCCTCTCCTGCGTTGAGGCCCTGAAGCCGTAAACCCCTCATGGTTGCTTGAATGATGGACACCGAGGCACGAACTATCATTCCCTTTGCCTTGAATGTCTCCGCAGTGAGACACTAGCCACTGGCGGCGCATAGGCATACCCGGATTTCAGCTCTTTCTAATCCTGATAATGCCTGGCATTGCCTCTTCACCCCGCCAAGTCACGGTGTTATTGGAATAAGAGCCCGGTGGAGCGGAGGCGGTACAACTCACCATGACAGATGATTCTCGGAATCCTGCTACCGTGAAGCAGATAGATTCTGTATCCGTCATGGTATGAGAATGTCAGTGCTGCGCGGCATGACCGAACTGGTGGCCATAGAAAAGAAAAAGTTCCGTGACGCTATAGTGGCTTTCTGGCCGTGACACAGGGCGAAGAGGACAGGCGGCCGATTTTCATATCGGTTTCGCGGTTCCGGAGGCAGTGAGGACGGTCTCAGTAACAGACTCGGCTTTCAATCTCTGTTGCCTCGATGCTTCCAGCAGAATATCGTCTATCTCCCGATGCGTTTCGGCTTCAGCCATTTTCGAGGCCGACAGACCATAGATTTCCGCATCAACAAGCGCTCCAGCATTGACCAGTTGTTGGACCATGGCTTTGTTGCCGGGAAAGACAGCTATTTTCAGGGCCGTGACGCCGTCAATCTCCGCCTCGACGTCGGCCCCAGCATCGATGAGCTGACTGACGATGGTGTGGAGGCCGCGGTAGACGGCCGCCATCAGCGGCGTCCAGCCATCAAAACAGGAGGAGCCCCCGTTCGGATTCGCGCCGTCGCCGAGCAGTTTCTCAACGACCTCAGTTGCCCCTCTTAGGCAAGCCACATGTAGAACGTCGGGAGACCTATCTCCTCCGTGACTTAACAAGGCTGGCACGGTGTTCAATCCTCGCGAAATTGCCCACATGAGAGGCGTAAGTCCGTGGCTATCCCTGTTTGTCACGGAAGCGCCGTGCTCCAGCAATATCCCCAGCACTTCGTCGTGCTCGCTGATCGCCGCTACGCTCAGGGCAGTCCAGCCGTGGTCAATGGTTCGCGTTTCAATATCAACCCCCCGCTCGAGAAGGAACATCACAGCTGGTGCATGTCCATACACAGCAGCATCGATAAGCGGGCTGACGCCGGTTGCCGATTCTCGATTCTCTGGGTCAGCACCATACTCCATCAGGAGCTCCATCATGGTCGTGTCGCCCCGCGCAGCCGCTTTGTTCATCGCCGTGCGCCCTTTGGGATCTCGCTCGTTGGGGTCGGCTCCCCGTGCCAGTATGAGCTTGGCGATCTCCATCCTGGACTGCCGGTCGTCCGGTTTTAGGACTTGCTCCTTGATAGTCGCACAGAGCATCAACGGCGTTAGACCAACCTTACTGGGCGTCGAGACATTGACTTTGGCTTCCAGCAGGGTCTTGGCCGCCCAGAACTTGCCCAGGTCGATTGCCATAAAGAGCGGAGTCCGGCCGCTTCGATCTTGAAGCTCTAGATTCGCACCGGCATTGATCAAGTCACAGACGAGGAGCCCACTAGCAAACCTTATTGCTCGATGAAGATATGTCTCCTCATCTGCATCTGTGAAATTGACGTTTGCCCCGGAGCGAATCAAAGCTCTTGCAATCTCAAATTCACCTTCATATAGGGCCAGATCCAGTGGCGGTCGGTTGTTTTCGAAGCCGCTGTTCAAGTTGACATTGCCGCTGTTGATAAGGTATTCGACATCGCTTAGACGACCCCTTCGGATGGAGTATTTAAGAGGTGTGTCTGCCCCAGGTCCTGCCAGGTTGGCGTCCGCCCCGTAAATCAAAAGAAGGGTAGCGACGCGCTGGTAGCCCCCCATAACAGCGTGTGAGACCGGCGTTCTTCCACTATTGTCTGGCATGTTGATAGAGTCGGGTTCCATATGCATCAAGAGGCTTCGGGCCGTGGCAAACTTTCCCTTCACAGCAGCCCAAGCGAGGGGTGTTAAGCCGCCGGCATCGCACACATTCGGGAGTTGACCATTGGCGACTAGTCTGTCGATCAAAAAGTGAAGTCCAAGGTAGGCGGCAAGATGCAGACCTTCCATCCTTGGCGGCAGCCATATCCGTCTCATTGTGATCTGAACCTCTTCGATAATCAAGAGAACTTGAGCGGCAGCTCCTATCAACTCGGGTTTGCGCAGGAAGCGGAGTGCAATGTCGGACAGAGAATTGTCATTTTCAGTCGAGGTTGTGACATGATCTCGTAGATGTTCGCCCCAGTAAGTCACCGCGTATGTGAGCAGTTCGTACTTGGAAAGACGTTCGTCGAATTCGGCACGGGATCCACACACCCCATGAGACAGAGTGTCAAGCGAAATGTAGGCGAGGCATGTCCGAGTAAGCAGTTGTGAGGCTCCCAGGAGGAACACGTGGCGCTCGAAGAACTCTCGTGTCGTGTAGTGTACCAGTCTGACAACATCTGCTTCCTTGTCGACGGTGACCAGCCCTGCGCAGAGAGCGTCGAGCAGCTCAACGTCAGGCAAGAAGTCCCTGTCGAGATCGTCCATGTCCGAATCAACAGCCACCGCGTGTTGCAGTTCTGCAGTTGATAGAGCACGCTTCGCCCCATAGATCCAAGATAGAACCTTCTCGGCTAAGACTCGCTGCTCAGGCGCTTGATTTGTTATCCGCTGCAAGGCGTTCTCGTATGTCTGATCCAGGCCGCTCAGACCTTTCGGGAGTTCCTTCAGTGCCTTCTTGAGGTGACCGACAGACGGCTGACTGGCAAGTGCATCCATATGGAGTCGGGACAGCAGGAACATGCCGTCTACACGCTTGAGTACCTCATCCCGAACAGTCTGGCTCAGAGCTGGGTATCGAGAGATCCGCGACGAAAGGAGACCTGAGATTCGGTTCTCGATATATCGGGAAACATCTCCATCGTCGGCTCGGATTTCCTTGACCGAGGCTTCCTGACGGAAATGAGAGATGATCTCAGAGTTAAAACGGGACGTCGCCAAAATGTTGACTGAGCTTTCTTTCTGCAACTCAAAGAGGATAGAAAGGAACTGGAATAGGCTGTCGTTGTCCGTCACATACAACTCGTCCAGAGCGTCGACGACAATAAAGACGCGATGGAATCGTTCCGCTGTTGACTGTAATGCCTTTGCCATATCTTTCAGAGGTGGCCGTACTCCAGTCTCCAACGACTTTTCGTACAGTTCATCGACCATGTCTGGAACATCTGGACTTCGCTGAACGAGCTGTTTCAGTAGGCAGGATACCAAGTCTTCGAGTCGCTGGACTTTCTGTGGCTGATAGCTGCAAAAAATGTAGGCCATTCCAATGTCCGGCTCTGTCCCTTTGGTGCCGACATGGTGATGCAACAAGTCCTCGATTGCAATGGATGCCATAATTGTCTTGCCCGCTCCGGGGACGCCTGGACATATCAACGTCTTCCTTGGTTCGCTTTTCCATTTCTGATATTCAGCTGACGCAAGAAACCACTGTCCGCTGCCTTCTTCGCGCTTACTGAGGAAGTCATGTAGTTGGGGGTTGAAGTCGAGGGTCGATAACCAATCCAACAGCACCCTCCGTTCCGAAGTCTCTTGGGCAACACGTAGCTTGCTGACGTCGTTCCCAATATCCCTGATATCTCGGTGTATTGCCTTGGAAAGTGCGACGTGGTCGTTTTCCAGCGCGAGCGTCAGAAGTAACTTCTGGGTTTCAATTGATTGAACAAGCTCGTCAACCTCACCCTTCTTGAACGGCCACAGGAATTTCCTTGGGCCACTCGCATGTCGCTGTAAGAGGGCATTGACGGAGCCGAGCGCGGCTGAGAGTTGACAAATGGGCCCTTCGTCGCCGTCGAGGGTCCTAATCGTCTTGGACCAGGTCTCTGTGGGTTCAAGTTGGGCGTCCTCGATCGTCTCTTGAAGGGTTTGCAGAACGCCTTCGGTAGACCTCAAGACTGAGCGTAGCCTTGGGCTGTCTCGGTTCTTGATCTCTCTTAAGTAGCCGATGACCGTCCCGGATAACTGAAGCAAGGCGACAATGCTTGCTGCGGCACTTAAAGGGTCACCCATCGCGTAACGCAAAGAGAGATACGGTTCATCTGGGTTGGTCTTCAAAAGAGAGAAAGACGAGAATTAAAGGGAGGGGAAGTCGCGAGGACAAGAGCACTGTTGTTGATAGGCGCCATGGCCACAGTGCAAGTGAGGCTGAGGTGTTGGAGGTAGTGATTGGGTCAATGAGAACGGAAATCTGCCTTGCCGCACATGCTGCAGTCACGGGCACATTATCACTATGCCGTGGTCCCAAAATCTCCTCAAGCAATTATATCACGATGTCCTCGATCGTTTTATGAGGTCAAAGGCCATCTTGGCTTGAATATGACGGGTAAAGTCGCGTATGAGAACAGGGCAGAGTTCATCAGAGATGCCGAGGGGAAGAGGAAGGAGCTTTCGGGAAGATTTAGAGATTTACCTAATCCTCGCCAGAGGGGGAGGTGTTCCATTGGGATATTTGGGAAACGATTGAGGAGCCTTGTCTCGTCAACGCAGTCGCGACGTTTGTTGGACTGAAGCTGACATGTGAGGAAAGCACGGGCAGCAGTTGGCCATTTCCAGGGGTTGCTCTGAGGTGCCCCTCATTAACAGCCGCTGTAAACCTGCAACTCGCTGCGCCAGACAACATCATCTGACAAACAACACAAACACAACTCCCAGCAAGTGCTACTTCTCGCGCTTCGATTTGAGTTTATGCACGTCGGATTCCGGCCGAGGCTCAAGCCGCGGCCTTCACTGGTTGATCTGCTTAGACGATCGGGTCAGCAAGAACAACAGGAACAGCAGCAGCAGCATCTTGAGAGCCACACTGAGTCGGTCTCCATCCCATCAGTGGACGGCCCTGCTGCTGCATCATCGCATTCTCCGCCTTCAGAGACAGCTCCACTTTCGAGCCCACCAGCGAACCAGGAGCTCCAACCAGCCCCATTAGCTTTGGAGGCTCAACGCATAGCTTCAACCTACCAACTTCCTGGCTCTCCATCCAAGCTTCGACATCCATCTACAACACAAACACAACCCTTATCTCTCAAACCCGCCCTACAACAACAACAAGACTCGCAGCCTTCTCTACCTTCTTATTTTCCTAATCACGACAAGCCTGACATCAAGGGACCAGCAGCTGAACCGACAGCTCCTCCCAATATGGCACCCGTAAGCCGTCGTCCATTTCTTCAATTTGACGCATCGACGTCAAGCTCCCGCGCCGTGCATGCTGCATGTGCCTGCTACCTGCTACCCCGCGGCACCGAGAGAGACACACCGAGCTAACATCACGACCTCACGATGCAGAAAAAGGGAACAGAAGATGGCGTCCATACGGGTAAGATCCCAAACAACGGCTTCTCTACTGCTTATGCTAACACGATGTCGTGTAGGCAGGATTTACTCCGTCTCCGGGTTAGTCTCGAGCCTCAACCGAACCTCCTCCTCGCTGCCGGACACTAACAATGCGACTAAAGACCCGTCGTCATCGCCGAGGACATGATCGGTGTGGCTATGTACGAGTTGGTGAAGGTTGGTCATGATCAACTAGTTGGCGAAGTCATTCGGATCAACGCCGATCAGGCAACTATCCAAGTATACGAGGAGACCGGTATGCCCTCCACCATTGATACCCGCGAGCGACATACACCAGACTGCTAACTCAGGGTCTCAAAATAGCTGGAGTAATGGTGGGCGACCCCGTCATCCGCACCGGCAAGCCCCTATCAGTCGAGTTAGGCCCCGGCCTCCTCAACAACATCTATGACGGCATTCAACGGCCGCTGGAGAAGATCGCACAGATGGCTAAGAGCATCTATATTCCCCGCGGTATCGCAGCGCCGGCGCTGGACAGGACAAAGAAATGGGACTTCACACCCACGATGAAAGTCGGCGACCACATCGCAGGCGGTGACGTCTGGGGCACCGTCTACGAAAACTCCTTCATCAGCGTACACAAGATCCTCCTACCACCGCGCGCCCGCGGTACCATTACCAAGATTGCGGACAAGGGCAGCTACACAGTCGACGAGAAGATCCTCGAGGTCGAGTTCGACGGCAAGAAGACGGAATACGGCATGATGCAGACCTGGCCCGTCCGGGTACCTCGCCCCACCACAGAGAAGCACTCGGCCAGCCAACCCTTCCTGGTCGGCCAACGTGTGCTCGACGCTCTCTTCCCCTCCGTACAAGGCGGCACTGTCGCTATCCCTGGCGCTTTCGGCTGCGGCAAGACTGTCATCAGTCAGTCTGTCTCCAAGTTCTCCAACAGCGACGTCATCGTCTACGTCGGATGCGGTAAGCATACTCCTTAAGCCCGAGTTCTGAGCGCCCGATATTAATATGAACGCCAGGTGAGCGCGGTAACGAGATGGCTGAAGTCTTGAAGGACTTCCCCGAGCTCGAGATCGAGGTCGATGGCCGCAAGGAGCCCATCATGAAGCGCACCACCCTCATCGCCAACACTTCCAACATGCCGGTCGCCGCTCGCGAAGCCTCCATCTACACAGGAATTACAGTAGCCGAGTACTTCCGCGATCAAGGAATGGACGTGGCCATGATGGCCGACTCCTCCTCCCGCTGGGCCGAGGCCCTGAGAGAAATCTCCGGTCGTCTCGGAGAGATGCCCGCTGATCAGGGTTTCCCCGCCTACCTCAGCGCCAAGCTCGCCTCCTTCTACGAGCGCGCCGGCAAGGTGCAGGCCCTCGGCTCCCCCGCCAGGGACGGCAGCGTCAGCATCGTCGGCGCCGTGTCCCCTCCCGGAGGTGACTTCTCCGATCCCGTCACGTCCGCCACCCTCGGCATCGTGCAGGTCTTCTGGGGTCTGGACAAGAAGCTCGCGCAGCGCAAGCACTTCCCCTCGATCAACACGTCGGTCAGCTACAGCAAGTACACGATGGTGCTGGACAAGTGGTACGAGAAGGAGTACCCGGACTTCCCGCGCCTCCGCGACCGCATCCGGCAGCTGCTGTCGGACAGCGAGGAGCTCGACCAGGTGGTGCAGCTCGTCGGCAAGTCGGCGCTGTCGGACCCGGACAAGATCACGCTGGACATGGCGACGCTGATCAAGGAGGACTTCCTGCAGCAGAACGGCTACTCGGACTACGACGCCTTCTGCCCCATCTGGAAGACGGAGTGGATGATGAAGCTGATGATGGGCTTCCACGACGAGGCGCAGAAGGCGATCGCGCAGGGCCAGAGCTGGGCCAAGGTGCGCGAGGCGACGCAGGACCTGCAGGGCCAGCTGCGGAACTTGAAGTTCGAGCTGCCGAGCGATGGGCAGGAGAAGGTTAGCAAGAAGGTATGTTGCGTGCTCTTGTGATGACGTTAACTTGCTGTGAGAACCTGCTGACGATCTGATTACAGTATGAGTCTATACTGCAGGAGATGCTCGACAAGTTTGCCGCCGTCATGGACGAGTAAAGCGGGTTCCTGTCTCATCGTAAGGTTTGCATTGCATGTGCTCGGATGGTGGGTTTGCCAAGGGAGTGTAAGGTACATAGCCCGACGGAGATTGAGTCTCGGAGGTCTATCAGGTTGTGCGAGTCATTGATGTTCAGGCGAGTCGTTTCCTGTTTCCGCAATAGGTTGTGCAAGGTGTAGGACGCTTCTTATAAACCGAGTATACCTCTGCTGCAGTCAATAACCTCTTTTACCACGCATTCGGACAATTGGGGCTAGCTAGCTGTAAAGCAAAGTATGCTTCTCATCTCATTATCGTAGTCGTCATAAACATTGTCCTACAGGGATTTCCCGGGCGCCGTTCCCATGATTCTTCTCCGTCTCCAACTCTTCCTCCTATCACCAACTCTTCCTACATGAACAGCGTCCGACCCCCATCCCTCATATACACCAAACTGCTCTGAACGCCCGTATGTAAGACCACATACCACCCAACCACTTGCTCAAATAAGGTACCCTGCTCCTCATCGTGGCTATATCCCCAACATCCATCTCTTCCACTCTCCATCTCTATACACCCATTATGCCTCTATGCATATATCAAAAACTCGATCACCGATGCAAGCTTGCACAAAATGCCAAGGCTATGCAACCAACGTCGCGTTTAACTGAATGGGTGCGCATGAGGTAGTCACGCCGTCTCACCGCCGCCGCCCGCGGCCGCATCCCGCGACTGCGGCGGCGGGGACAGGCTCTTCTCCCACTCCTTCATGAAGTCCGATGCCGTCTTTTTGAGGTTGCTCGGCGTCAGGCGGTTGAGGACTGGCGGGAGGAGTTCTTCTAGTTTTGTGTTGTTTGAGAGGGTGGAAGAGGCGGACGGGGTGCTGGGTGTGTTCGGGCCGAGACCGAGACGGGAGGCGGAGGGCTTCTTTTTCCTGCGGGTGGGGGTTAGAAATGTACGCGGGTGAGAGATGGAGGAGAGGGGGAAAATGGGGGAAGCTTACGGTGATGGTGTACGTTTCCCGTTGGTGGTAGTGATGGGGGTGATGGTGTGGTCGTCGCCGGCGCCCTCGGTGATGATGTCCCCGTTCATGGTCGAGCCGCTCCACCTCGGCGACTTGACGGACGGGCTCTCCCAGTTGGACCAGTCGCTGTCGTCATACGAGTCAATGGTCAGGGGCGTCCAGGAGAAGCGCTTCTGGTTCTTGGTCAGGGCGGCCATCTTTTGCGAGGCCGATGAGGAGGAGGAGGAAGAGTTCTGTCTCGGCATGCCAGGCGGCCGCTCGTTATTCTCCTTTTCCTTGTCGTCGTCGTTCCTGTCGACGAACCGCGAGGCTGGGGTGGGCGTCTCGTCCGCGTAGTCGAAGACGGACGAGGCGTGCGGTCGGGCTGCGGAGGAGGCTGACGCGCGGATTGTTTCCTGGTTCTCGTCGCGGTTCTGGGAGGAGGAGGAGGATGTGGAGCGCATGTTGCCGTCTATGCCGCGGAGGTAGGTCCCCTGCCCCGTTATGGGCTCGTCGCCCACGGTGGCCTGGCGGAGGTCCTCCATGAACGTCCAGAGGCCGCTCTTGAGGTCCTCTGCGATCTGCTTGACGCCGCTGGTCTGCTGGTGGACGGAGCGTGGCGCCCACGAGGCTCGCTTGGAGGGCGTGGGGTAGATTGTGGTGTAGCCAGTGCCCGAGGGTGAGTCGGTCTCCCGTCGAGCTGGCTTCCAGGCTTCGGGTGCGCGGGCGGTGTCCTCGTGGACGTCGAAGCCGCCGCCTGTCGGCTTGGTTGGTGAGAGGAGGGACAGAGTCCGCGTGTGCCCGCCACGGAAGACTCGTCGCCTGTACTGGTGTGTTGGTGTGCCCTCCTTACTCTGCTGCCCCAGGAGAAGCTGCTTCCTCCTGTCTAGCTCAGCTTTCGCTGGGTCGTCGGGCGTGTCTATGTGAGGCACCAGCGGTCTCAGGGGCTCGACGTTGCGGATCTGAGCGTGCTTCTTGTGCGCCTCGCTGTGAGTCCACTGCTTCTTTAGCTTGTTCAGCTGGGACTCCGCCCGCGATAGTTCCTCCCGCAGCTCGAGCACGCGCCGTTCCTGGGCGGCAATCGCTGTGATGAAGTCGTTGGGGTCAACGGGCGACATCAGAGATGGTGTGTCGAGGGGCGTAGGTGGGTAGGAGGCCATGTTGGACGATGTCGGCGTGGGCCGCGTCGAGGGCGCCGTGGGCAAGGCGATAGGTATTGGTATGGTCAGGGACAGCCTATTTGAGCTCCGAGATGCGACAGACTCTGATCTCATGGAGCGTGTCTCAATGACGCTGTCACCGCCAGTCACTGACGGGGACGGCGGGGGTGCGTCTTCCGAGATGCGAGGTGGGCCTGTGTTGCTACTGATATCCTGCACTCTTCCGCCGCATTGGGAAGTTGACGTAGCTTGCCCGGCTGCCGGGGCAAGCATGACGCCGTCGAGACTGTTATGGAGGTTCACCATTTGCTGGGGACGTCGAGCGGCCTCCTTCCGACGTCGTGGTGTAGAGGGGAATGAACGTGGTGCTTTCTGCAGCGATTCCGGCCAGTAAATGAATGACGCAGTCCTCCGTCGTCGGTAGGGAGTGGCTAGGGAGGGACTGTAGCTGTTGTGACGCCGGTGATGGCGATGTTTGCCGGATGTGGCTGTCGACCTTCGGTTGGCGCCGACGATGGCCTTGTTAATGTTCAGCGGGTGGGCGTTGCGCAGTACAAGAGCGTTGGAGCAAGCCGATAGAAAGCAGATTTGCAAGAGAGAGACGGATGTCATGAAGGGTGTGTGTTGTTGTGATGACAAGACGGAATTCTAGAAGGGTTCGACGGTGAGTGGACACCTCATCTCGCCCGTCCCCTTATCAAGATTTCCAAGGTCAGACAGCTAATTGGCGGTGTAATGGAAGCGCGTAGCCCCTGCTCTGATGGTAGGCCGGTTGGATGGTCCGTAACTGAGCTTGGGGGAGCTCCGTAATGATGATATAATAATACTGAGGATATAGCCCAATTGCCGCAAGAATTGACGATGATAGAAAGTGAATTTGGAGTGAAGCTCGGCCGGTCAGTGACGTGTTGTTTTGTGTCTCGCGCAAATCTGGGGAAAGGAGCGTGGCTGTAAACACAGGATTCCACTTCTTTGTAAGACCAAGACCTGAACTAACTAGCGGCCGTGGTGTGAGACATTGACCAGAACAATGGGAGAGAGTGAAGACAGACGGTAATGTCTGAAGAATAAGTTCCACCACTGCACTGCCGTCATATGATAGAGATGTTAGTGTCGCAAGCAATTGTTTCTTTGGGGCGAGGGCTCACCGTTGTGTTTAAATACAACATGACTGTCATTTCGTTTCCAATCTTAAAGTCATGCAGACCCCAGTCAACCCGAGGCTCCCGCTTGTTCTCCCGCCCACAGCTCAGTGCTACGGAAACCCGCAAGGACCATGTTGATAGCGCGGGTTTGGCCTCCACAACGAGCTGATGGCGTTCCTCAGGGGCAGAGGGGCTGCAAGGGGCTCCCGGTTGCCCTGTGAGCCAGTGGACCTCTGTTTACTCTCTTGTTTGAGCTGTTGATCGTCGGCCCACGAGTCAAAAGGGGTTGAGGGATCTGAATTTGAAGCTCAACAATGGAGACAAAAGCTGAAGAGCGTCGAAGTTGTCGAAGTCATGCTTCAGCCTTCGATGGAATCTGGGGGAATGGAAAAGCAAACGGCAGGATCCGCCCTCGTAGTTCCTGCCATGTGGTCATGTTTCGTTTCATTCTGGACCGGAAATCGAAACGGCATGAACGAACTGCAGGGGTCATTGACTTAGGTTTGGTCTTCTGGAACCTCTTATCGTTATCGGGTAGACCTAGTTGATCGCTTGCAGAAGGATCACGTGAATTCGTGTCTCTTTCCTGTGCCCTCTTTTTAGCCCCAGTTGTGCTTCCCTTTGTTGCTGGTGAATCGAGTAACTGCCGTGACTGAAATCGATCTCAAAAGGCAGATGCGGTTTTTGTTCGCATCTCCATCCTCCTCCCAAAAAGAACATGTAATCTTGAAAACAACACCGCACTGCGACGATGCCTCGTTTGACGGGCAAATCCAGGGCCGAGCAGAAGGCTCGGGCAGGCAAGCAAGAATCACAGGACAGCCAGCTGATTTTGGAATACTACCAGAAGGTTTATGGGATTGGCGATGTGAGTATTTGTCGCGCATGTCGCGCATGTCGCGCAGTAGCTCGATCCGGACGCTTGACGCTGTTGTTCCCCGGCCGATGTGCTAACTTCATTTGGTGCGACAGAGAAGCAGTTCTCCGCCCAGAGGTGACGCAGATGAATTGCCACAGGCAACAAGCAGTTCTCCGCCTCAAGATCCCGAAGCGCCCTTTCACAAATTCCATCAAATTGCCGGGAAGCACAGCAGTCAAGGTGTCGAGACCAGAAGAAAGGGTGAGCCGATTGATTTCTTCTTCATTATGCCCATTCGCTAACTCATTTCCAGCTCTGAAAACATATGGGAAGAGGAAAGCAGTGTCATTGACATCGAGCTTGACAGAGGTTCGTCACTAAAAATACACTAATAAACCCCCCACGCGAGTCAAGGATGGCACTGACCATCTCCAAGACACGGAACGCGATCATCAACGACCGCGACCGTGCGACTTCGCTGCCACCGAATACTTCCAAATTAGCAGGTCATTTTGACGATAAACGCGCTTCGAAGGCCCCAGGGCCAAGTGGACGGCCAGGAAAGGCCCCGATTGACATTCCGGCCATCGACCAGGCCAAGCAATGTGCCGTTGAGGACCCAGAACCTTTGGAACCAGATGCGCGAGACCCAGGTGTATCACGTGTTGCCATCCGGAAGATGGACGTCTCGCAGTCGCCCACGCAGTCAAATGACGGGAGAAGCTATGAGCGATACTTCCGCAGCTCAGGACAGTCTCAGAAGGCCGCTTCTCATCATGAGGAACCAGTCCCGCACATCGACCTGCTCACTCAATCAAGCATATATGAGCAGAAATCGTTGTTAGACGACGACACTGGCGCCGTTGTCTTCGATATCGACAATCCTCCAGCGACTCACACCGATAACTCCAACTCTCTACCGTCGGACCTGTCTCCATTGCTGGCTCCCGCTGCTCCCCGTGCCCGGACCTTCACCTTGCGGCGACATGAATCACAGGAACATGACCAGGCTCCCGAGACTCCGGCAGTGCGCACCAATCCATTCGCGGGACACAACAACTTCCAACTTGTCCCGACGTCTCAGCTTTTCAAGGCGACTCAGTTTTCTTCGGGCCTGCGTCGAGGGGCCAGCCCAACCTCGTCCAGACCATCTCCGAACGAGTTCCCTCACAACATCATCTCGCCCAACCCCATCTCATCACCACTGAAGGATCGAGGCTTGCGCACTTCACCTACCACTGCTCAAGTCTCCAGCCCAGAGGTTATTCGTACGACGGACTCGCCCCGCCCCGGAGATGAGCCGACTACTCCCTTCCACTTGGAATCCCAGGAGGAGGACCCTGTGGTACCCGAGTCCCCCCAGTACCGCGCTCCTAAGGCAAGGGCGGCATTGGCTCCAATGGATGTCTATGTTCCAATGCGGCAGTCCCAAGAGAGGCGGTCGGGCTCGATCGTACCTTCAGATACAGCAAGCCCGGAGCTCAGTGATGAAGGCGACGACCCCATAGATCGCCGAAGGAGGGCCAGGTCAAAAAAGGAAGCTTCGCTGAAGCATCTTACGTCGATTCAGTTCACACGTACGCCCAGGTCGGAAGACGTCGAGGTGCCGTCAACAAGCACCAAAAAGAGGAAGTCTCGTACGGCAGCTGACAAGTACATTGCCCAATGCCACGGCTCTGACGACATGTTGGGTGCGAATTCGCAGTCTCAGGACAAGGTAGAGAACTCACAAGGGCCACCTGCCGCTACGGAGAGGCATGAAGTCCTCCCAGGAGAGGAGTTGACACAGTCGTCTCAGGGAGAAGAACCGGGTCCTGCGGAAGGTGCCATCGCACGGTCAAGCGCGGTGGACGGACAACCTAGCCCCAAGCGTCGGCGGGTGATTGGCCTCCCACGTCTCGAGAGCACGGAGACTAATGTCGCTAAGGGCGAGACTATCCCGGAGACGAGCCCGATTGACAGAACATCGAAGCATACGTTTGCGACTCCTGGAGCTACCCCTGGGGCCACTCCCGTCGCGGGGCAGAAGTGTTCCTCGGACACTGTGGTCGCCGATTCATCGAAGATTTTGCATGACGTGGCATGTGCGCCGAAGTCCTCGGTCACGGAGTATTTGCCGCCAACGGCCTCAGCTCTAAGTGCAGGCAATGGTTCTGGCCATGAGAAACAGGTTGTCGCGTCAGCAGAACGTGATAAAGAGATTTCCAATCAGGAACAGGGATCCTCGCCCGCATTACCGCAAGCGAAGCTTGATGAGGGGATATTACTACCGTCATCGCCGCCGGCGCCTGCTTTCAGCACGCGGAGCAGGACACGACAGCATCCAGATGTACAACCGAAAGTTGAGACACCGGCAGTACCCTCTAGCAAAGAACTCCCCGACCCAACCACATCGGTGTCAACGCTCAGCACACTTTCGGGTACACCGTCACTTACAATGAGCACTACCACGCCTGGATCTCAAGATTCTACTGCAATGAATCTCCAGGCGGCCAACGGAGGAACCAACGTGTCACCAGCTGTTGCCAAGAACAAGCGCCGCCGTGTCGGCGACTTGCCTCGTCTGAAGAAACAACCCACAACGCAGAGCCTGCGGGCATCGACCCGACTTAGCCGGCAACACGTGCCGTCGGATTCGACCGACGAACTCGCCAGGTCGCCTTCCAAGAGCCCTACCTTCGAGCACAGCATTCGAGGGTTACCGCGTAACTCAGTCTCTCGTTCGATGCGCACGAGCGCCACAGGTCTTGAGCTGTTCCATGACCAGAGCTTCCGCCAACCAGGAAAGCTCTTTAGCGGGATGGCGTTTGCTGTATCCTTCCAAGCCAAGAGGCCCGGTGAAAGCGCAAGCAGCTACGCCGCGAGGACGGAAGCGGCTGAACGCCTCGTGAAGAAGATTGAAAAGGCCGGCGGTAGAGCTCTGGAGGACGGATTTGAGGAGCTTGTCAAGCTAGCCACCGATATGAGCGTGACGGCATCTCCAGCATCATCTGCGGCATCTTCTCCCCCCCAAGCAGCAGATGGCGACGTCTCTCTTACACCGAGGGCTTGCAGCCTTGGATTTACAGCTCTCATTGCTGACGGCCACAGTCGGAAGTCGAAGTATATTCAGGCTCTCGCCCTCGGCCTGCCGTGCATTGCAGCCCAGTGGATCACCGCGTGCCTCGACAGCGGTACGATCGTTGACTGGGCGCCTTACCTGCTGTGTTCGGGGCAGTCGACCGTCCTCGGTGGTGCCTACATGTCTCGCAACCTTGCACCTTACGATGCTTGTACGGCCAGGCTTGCCCAGGTCATTGAGACCCGCCCTCGCTTCCTCGAGGGGCATACGGTGTTGTTTGTCATTCAGAAATCCGAGAAGACGGATGAACGCAACATCATGGCGTCCTGTGTCTTCCTGGCTCGCGTCCTTGGCGCGACACCATGCAGGGCGTACTCTATTGACGAGGCGAGAGAAAAGATGAAGGCTTCGAAGGACGCGGGACGGCCGTATGACTGGGTCTACGCTGGCGGTACAATCGAGGCATCGCAGTTGTTCACGGATGCTGATCCTGGCGCTGCGAATACCGGAGCGACCGGTAAGAAGCGCAAGAGGAGTGGCCGAAACAGCACAGTGGCTGCTAGGACGCCCCGGGAGACGCGCATTCTGACCAGCGAATTGGTGGTTCAGAGTCTGATAGTGGGGCGGCTTGCCCAAGAGGGTGAGGTGAAGGAGTAAGTCTAATGGAGGAGTGCTTGTATGATACCCGACAGGGCCGCAACGACCCTCCTCAGACGGGAGCAAGAGGAGGAGCTGGGTACGGGCCATCAGTATCCCAGAAACATGTATAACTTGTTGTAGATACTAAGGGAGCATTTCCATGGCTGGCGCCTCGGATAAGAGGCTAGATAGATGGGATGGGATGTAAGAATACCATCATCATCTTTTTCTGACTGCTAGGCACGAAGATTGCTAGCTGATCGCCTGCTTGTGCCCTTCGCCTACAAGACAGTCTGCCCTTTTTCAACTTCAGTTCTAGCTATGTTCACCTCAGATGGGATTGTCCCCGCCGTTGTCCCTCATTTGTTCAGACGACATTGGTGGCCTTGTGACTGTACTTCTGTGTCTAATTGATTGCGGGCTAAATCGATGTACTGTTACAGCCAGTGGAGGGCAAGTGCAGCACTAACCCGTGAATGAGACATCCCTGTCAACGCCTTACGTACTGCACTCCGCCGCATGCGAGCTTCCCTGTAGCTTTCTTTACTCCAGCTCCTCCATCTCCATCTTCAATGCATCCCGTCTTCCTACTACAACGTCCATTTATGTATTGAACACGAGCACAATGAAATAGCATAGCACTATGGAGTAGAACATGGCCAAAGAAGCTATCGCACTGCAACCAGGAAACAACATAAAACCCCCGAACCGCCAGCGACCTGGCAGCTCAAGCCCCGACCAGCTTGACGAGATCCAGTATACCTTGGACCTCAGGCTCGGTCGACTTACCGGCTTGGAACCCACGGTCAGCGAATTCGACGACACATCCGCCGATACCCAATAGCCCCGTCCTTCTTCGAGAAACTGCGCGGACATCGACTCGGCGAATAGGATCAACGACCGTCGAGATAATCCTGGGGTGCGCACCTACTACGTTTTGAAGCCACCGCGATACCTCGAAACCGATTATTCCACGACATATCTTCACATCGGAGCTTCAGGCCTTGACGCATAAGCCAAGGATCAAGCCAGACATATACTGCAGCCCTGCGACAACGGCCCGTCGGAGTTCAGTCGCCCGTTCGTCCGGGATCTGACCGAGCTGCCATCTGACCATGGCGCAACCAAGCGATGGTGACATCGACACAGTTATCGCCTTCACAGAGTTCAGCGATAGAAACCTGATAGCCTCAGCCCTCAAGGTATTTCCCCAGTGTCTGGTGCTTCCCACCTGTCCTGCGGAACTTGTCTGCTAACGCGAACGGTGCCCAGGCAAAGAATAACAACGTTACGCAAGTGGTCAATGAGATTCTCGATGACAGGACGAGGTTTATATCGACATATGGCTGGGATGAAAAGGCCTTCAATGCGCCCCGGGAGGGCACCCCAAACCCATGTCAGTGGACCGTACCCTCCCTCATTTCTCAATCAACAGATCAGTTGCAGCTGACGATGCCCTTTCTCTACAGCATTTGTCGTTCATCCTGCAGACGATGGACAGGTCCTCCAAGGCGTCGATCCCGGTTTCTACCAAGGCCAAATGGGAGCACCTTCGCGTCCACCCTCCCGGACGAACAACCGATCCCCCCTCAGCAGGCTTGTCGATATCACTTCCGACTCGCCGGGTGAGGCACCCTACAACAGCTTGGATGGAATGATGTCTAACCAGGACCTAGGGAGTGCCATGGTGCCAACGAGCATGGAACAAGAGGATGCCGAGCTTCAACAGGCCATTGCAGCTTCGGTAGCCACGTCCAACATACAGTCCCCACAACCGCAGCCGCAGGAGTCTGGCGTCAGTGATGCGGAGACGGGTTTACCGCACTTCGGACCGACCAACCGCACCGACTACAACCAAAACGAGTGGGCGATGATCACGCTAAATCATGACAAACCTGAGCCGGACCCCTCACGGCGGAAACGGGAAGCCGGCGTGCCCGCCTTCCTTCGATGCCGTGCTGAAAACTCCTGGGAGACGCATAGGGTTGGGGCGATCCTTACTATTCTTCACTCCATACCAGCGGCGCGGAACGCTTTTCTTCGATTAGGCGGTCCTGCACCACATAAATACGGCCAACATCCCGAATGGTGGAAGGGGAAGCCGATATTGCCCGCTGCTGTCCAAGAAACCCACGACGCCGGGAACCTAGCATCGAGCGACGAGTCCAAGCCCAAGTGGTCCGAGGAGCTGCACCGCTTGATGGCCTTCCTCGATTCGACGGAGCGTAGCTACGGAACCGCTGACGTGCTTGCCGATGCTGCACCCGAAGGCCAGCTTTCAGGTACTGACTCGGAGCGGGACTTCTTCACGTTCCTCCTCGCGTACTTCTGCTCCGACACCGAGAGCTTCGAAACCCTCAGGCCTCTGATAACGACATGTGAGCTTGCGAGCGTTCAGGATGATGAGGCGCCCACAAGCCACTGCGACAACTTCGGAATGCTTGATTTTCTGCACTCGAAGGAGCAGTTGGTAACGGCTGAGAGCCTCTACAGCGTGTGGGACCGGATGTTTTACATGGACTACAGGGGCTGGGCCGGGAGAGAGGAAGGCGCAACATGCGCCCTGATCACGGGGCAGGCCGACGTGCTGACAATGCGGTTCGCCCACGACGACGGCCTGCCCAAGCGCATTGACATCCCCGAGGTGTTCTACCTGGACCGTTACCTCCTCGCCAACCGCGCAGAGATCTCAAAGATACAGCGGCAGGCGCTCGTCCTTGCTCAGGCCCTCGTACGGGCCGAGAAGGCGCAGTTGAGGGTGACGTTGGTTGTCGATCCAACTACTGAGAAGGAGGTGGATAGGATTCAGTTAAACAAGGCTGCTATTGCGCAGGTGAAGACCAAGAGGGCTCTGATCAAGCAGTGGGCTCTGTGGAGGATGCACCAAGAGGAGAAGGAGCGTACGGGGGAGGAGCCACAGATCCTTCTTCCGCCCGACACCCCCGATGACGAGATCAACTGGACCGAGGAGGAGATGAAGCCATTGAAGTTCTATGACGCCAAGGTGCTGCAACTGGAGGATGAGCTGGCCAGGGTGGAGGAAGAGCTGTTTGGTAAGTCGGCCATGCTCGCGACATCCAGACTCACTGCTAACTAAACGCGCCAGCCATCAACTGTGAGAGGGACAAGGTCATCGCAGCCATCCGTGAGCTCGAGCGCCGTCTAACCGTACCCGACGAGCAGCTCGGCTTCACTCCCCAGGCTGCCTACAGCTTGCGCGGCGTCTCTAACTCCGTCGAGGTGTTTTACGTTTGTTTGCCAGCAGAGCAGGACCTCATGCAGCTTGACGAAGCGGACAGCAGTACCAAACCCGCAGACCAGTGGTGGAAGCTCGGTTATGTCGCGAACGACGACGACCCAATCAAGTCGGAGATGACGACGTACGAGAAGGTCATGGAGGAGGCGTGCGGTCCCGGCAGCAAGCCGATCCTGATCTATGCCTCTGAGAACGCGATGGGAGAGAAGCCTGATCCGCTCTCGGAAGCATTGCAGGCGAGTTAACTCCCCTTTTCAACCCCCTCAGAGGGCTGGAGTCTAGTACTAACAAAAGTCCCAGACCTTCATCCGCTTCGACAACCGCCTCTTTAAGAAGGAGCTAACCGAAGAGATCCCCCGTGACAAGAAGCGAGGCGGCTTCAGCTCCCCCGCCTCCCCCTCCAAGCGCCTCAACCGCTCCAGCAGCGTTGACTCGATGGCCACCAACGCCGCCTCGGCGGGTAGCGCGGCTGACGACCACGACGACGACGACATGCGCGACGCCCCCTTCGAGACGGACATGGAGGACGCCCTCCATGGCCACGCCCAACCCGGCAGATTCACCGTTGGCGAAGACGACATGCCCGATCTGATCGATCTGGTCGACACTTCCGTCCCACACGCATCGCCGCCACCCGAAGCTCGCTATGCCGAAGAATGTCGGGCGTACCGTCTCCCACCTCCTACCGAGACGCGCTCCGCGCCCCCGTCGGAGGTAAACGGGCACCACCGGGATCCTCCCATCCAGCCCTGGCCGCAGAGCAGTTCTTCCTCCCCCGCTTGGTCATCCGCTCGGGAGATGGCGAACGTCTCGCTGGATGCGATGGTCAACCGCAGTCTCGCCGACTCGGATCCTTCCCCCATTATAGGGCCGCGCCACTCGACTACCTTCCCTCCCGCCACCACCGGACAGAAAGTGCCAGAGATGCAAGAGCGTGGCGGCACCACGTCGCCGTTCTTCTTGCACCAGGCCAAGGGCAAGGGAGTAGGTGGTGGATCACAGCCTGCTTCCGGGGGAATGATGGACATGGAGCTCGACGAGGACAAGGTCGTCCGCTTGGAGGAGATTGAAGACGGCGGCCACCAGTAGGATTGGCTGGAGATTCACTTGCATGTTTGCCTTTACTAAACTCTCTACTCGTTGAGAGGCAAAAGAAGCAGGCTGTTGTTGTTGTTGGTAGCGAGAAGCAGGTCTTTGCATTGTTCATGGCGTTAGGGGGGTGGTTATCCCATTAGGGGATGGGAGGAAGGGGTTGGTTCTGCATTTGGCAGGGTGTTCCCTAAAGAAAGCATCGTTTATTGCGCTGTACAGGTTTGGCAGGCAGGCAGGCAGGTGAGGTCAGGAAGGCGGGAGTCAAGACACACATTGTCGTCAATAGGCAAGACAAGGCATGGAATGATACCCCAAAGCACGAAAGCCCTAGAGAAGCCAGAAGAGGATCAGATACCGGATTACGGTCGGTCCTGTTCTATTCGTACTATCATTTCCGACCTAAAGGAAAACTAAACACCGCAAAGGACGCCTGCAGTATCATGAAAGTGCCCAGCAAAGATGTAAAAATAAACGCCCCCCTCCCTTCTAGATCTCTCCTGCCACAGGTCGAGACCACAAACTCCTCCTAAACGCCTTGCCGAAAAACACATCCCCCCATCCCTTTGTTCCAGTCCGCTATGCATGGTGGTGGTGTAAAAAGCTGCCCGTGCCGCCGCGAGACACACACAGTGGTCGCATCCTCCCCGTGTCTTCGTCCCCTCATAAAACTCCCGTCAAAAAACTCCTAGTCCTCGTCCTCACTAACCTCCTCCTGGTCGTCATCCTCCTCGTCGCCCATCTCCTGATCGGCATTCTCCTCCTCATCACTATCACTCCCCCCAAAATCATACTCCTCCTCGCTCTCGTTCCAGAAGTCGTCGTCGTTTTCCACTTTAGGCGGCGGCGCGGCCTCGAAGCTGGTGGGCATGACGAAGCCCTCGGGTATGTCCTTCCTGCTCCTCTCGACCGACTCCCTCGCGCGCGCGTCGTAGGCCTCGCGCCTGTCGCGGTAGAGGACTCCCGCGTCGACGTTGGCGGGGGAGTGGATCTCCGGGTCGTCGAGGAGGAGGAGGACGGAGCGGAGGACGGACTCGACGCCCTGGAGGGGCGACCAGCGCTCCGAGGCCTGCTCGCCGGACATGAGGTCCTCGCCTGGCTTGTGGAGGATGGAGATGCAGAGGGCGCCGTCCGGGTAGATGTTCGGGTGGTAGATGGGCTGGAGGAAGCGGAATTTGGGGGGCGCGTAGGGGTAGTCGTCTGGGAAGATCATCTCGGCCTGGTGGAAGGGGGTTTGGTTGTTAGTTTGTTTGCCTTGACGAACGGGATTGAGGGGTGTGAGAGGGGCTTACCTTGAAGTAGCCTCCGTTGAAGGCGCTGTCGGTGTTGATGACCATGAGGGCGAAGCGCCACTTCTGGATGTTCATGTTATCAATCTGGAGAGGGCGAGTTAGTTGAATCGATTCTGTAATAGGGAGGCAGTGGTTCGAAGATACTCACATCGGCAAAGTGAACCCACTTCTCCTTCTGCAAGGCTCCCAGTTCCGTCATCAGACGGTGTCTGGCGCCGCTCGTGCCGGATCGGGACATGGCTGCGGTAGATGGCGTGTGTGGAAGATGGAAACGATGGGATGAAATATCAGACGAGGGAAAAGAGACTGATTATCGCGTAAACGATCTAGTATTTGCGTCCAAAGAAAGTGTTGGATGTTGTCGGGAGAAAAGAAGGGCTAAGTTGCGGTGGAGGGCGAGAGGCGAGAGGCGAGAGGAGGAGTCGAGTATCGGACGGCGACAGCTGCAAGATAAAGCAGGCCCCAAATATATACGTAAGGAAAAAGAAGGCGCAGATGGATCTAATAAAGGAAGCGTTAGGATTAGGTACCCAGAAACGAGATGAATATGTAGGTGAAGTCAATCTGACGCCTGTTCGGTCGAAGTTTGGATATCGGGAAGGTGAAGTTCGAGGTTGTGACGGTGAAATGGATGACACAAGGCAGTGAAGGCGGCGGTTAACGCCCACCTAAACTCCGACCAAGTCAATCAGTCAATCAATGCATTGGCTTAGTCAGATCTCGAGGCGATTGAGGCGACCCGAATCTTCCCCTCTCTAGTGGGGCTGCCGAAAGGAAAGACCTGGGCCCACCGCCTTGGCCCGACTTACCAGAAGGGGAATGGCGCTACCCAGCAGAGTTGGATACTTTCTTTCCGACCGCCGTCCCTTTCTTCGCTTGCGCTTGGCTGCCCGCGCAGCCACGTTGCCCCCTGGCCCAATCCTGCCAGTGTCCCCAGCCATTTTGGCGCGCACTGACCAGCTGCCAGCCAACATTAACACATCAATTGCAACGCAAGTCCGACGTGCCCCAAGTGCTCACTCAACATCATCTCATCCTTTCTTTGCCGTTGCTTCCTGGCATCTGTCGTCGATTGCATCAGGCAGCTTCATGCGCTTGAACCTTTCCCCGGTATTTGATTGCAGCCCGAGACATAAACCGACCTGTTCTGACCAAGTTAAGAGTGAGGGACCAAACAAACGTTAAGGGGAAAGGAGGTGGCTCCCTGCAAATCCCACGCCAGCTGAGACCGAGATTCCGGGTAAGGTAGACTAGACCAGTCTATCAGCCTCTCCGTCCCAGCCCATCCCAGCTACTATCCGTCCATCCCCTTAACCAACAAACATTTTCGGATCAGGCTGGTACTGAGACGGAAACTGTTCGAAATTGGGCAACAACACATCACCACACAACACAAACATGGCATTGTGATCGCTGTCGTCTCCCGCAGCTACGATACGCACCACTGCGACTACTCCTTTTCTGTCTAGACCTCCTTATACCTAGCTCGAACCGCACATGTGACCTTCAACAACATGCCGCTCCTTCGCCGCCGCGGCGTTATGGCCAGCGAATCTGACATGCGAAAGCACACCGTGGCGGACCGGAACAGCGCGAGCAAGAACGCGGGCAACACCTCCCTGGCGTCCTCACAAGCACACTCGCGTCCCGGATCCGCCGCCGGCCTAACCACTCCCTCGGGTCCTCTCTCCCCTGTCCACGAGTCTGGTCCGGCCCTCGTGATTGTACCAGCTCCTCCCGTCACGCCTCCAAACGATGGCATGTCCTCCTCCTCCAACCACCTTACCCTGTCCGCGTCCGCATCCGACCTCTTTGCCAGGCCGGAATCACCGCCGATACAGGACGAGACGCCCAAACATCGCCGGTTTTCGATGCTTCGTTTCCGCAATGCCTCCGATTCTCAGCTCTCCACCAGGGCGAGGCAACAGGCTGCTGCCGAGAAGCCTCCGCCCTTACCGCGACGTATGTCTCGCCTGTTCTGCCGTTTTGCTCGTCCTTCAACCCCTGGTCTCCTCTTTTGTTCCACACCGTCTAACTCTCAGTCCAGCTCCCGAAATCATCACGACCGCCCCAACCGTCGAATTCGCCGCCCCGCAAAAGAAGGAACCTCGCCTAAAGCTGTCCTCGAGAATACGAAAATCTGGAGAGGGACTGCGTCCAGAGAAGTTTGGCAGCCTGGGCCGTTCGTCGGGCAATGAGAAGAAGAGCAGGCGCATGTCCATGATACCCCAGGGCGAATCGCCTCGGAAGCAAAGCGTCACTTTCGACGAGACAGCTCGCCCTCGAACTTCGATTCCTCCGAGCGTGGATGGAAATGGTGAGGAAGGGACCGGGAACCTGGGAATTCCTGGAAACCGCATGTCAGAGTCCTCCAGATCCGACGGAAGTTCTGGTAACCACCAATACTATGGCAGCACCACCACCACGACGCAGACCACGCACACGACAACCACATTCTTCCGATTACGAAGAAAGCCGAAGCAACACGAACCCATGTTTCCCATATCTCACCTGAAAAGCAACCCCTCCACGACCGCAGAGCATGATTCCTCAACATCCTCCTTTGGGGCGCCTACACCTGATTTGAGCATGTCTAATGGTTCGCCATCAAGATCTGGCTCACAGAGAACACCTACGACGTCTCGTCCGAGTTCGATACACGACGCTCCGACACCGCCGGGACATGCTGCTGGGTTTTCTTTCTTTGGAAAGTCGTCTTCACCGGCCACCGCCTTGTTCAGGCCCAATTCCAGGAATTCTGGACAGTCGTCGCCAACACGGACTCATTTGCATCTTAGGGGGAGATCCTCCACACTGAGCTCTCTGGGACGTAACTCGCCAAGACCTTCAGTAGACGAGTATCTAGCACCGCCGACTACGAGGACATCTTCTTCAACCGGCAGGAAGAGTTTCGGCGACCTTCTTGGACTGAGCAGAATGCGGCAAGACGCGCAGTCAAATGGACGGGGAGGAAGTCTTACTCCCGCCACACCAGGCTCCAACACAAGCAAGAACAACTCCCTCCAGCTTCCGCGGGGGTCAATCGTGCTCCCTGAGAGGCGAGATGATGACACGCCCGCAAAGTATCTTGCCCGCCTCGAGGAGGTTGTCAGTCGGAGTGTCATAGCCGCTGTAGTTTCGAAAGGCTCGGATCAGTTTTCTCAAGCCGTTTTGCGAAGTTATATGCGCGGTTTCAAGTTTTTCGAGGACCCTATGGACATGGCCATACGGAAGTTGCTGATGGAAGCTGAGCTTCCGAAGGAGACTCAGCATATTGACCGGACACTCCAGGCCTTTGCGAATCGCTACCACGAGTGCAATCCCGGCATCTATGCGTCCGCTGAACAGGCGTATTTTATTGCTTTCTCGCTGCTCATTCTGCATACCGACGTATTCAACAAGAACAACAAGCACAAGATGGGAAAGCCTGACTATGTGAAGAACACGCAGGGTGAGGGTATCTTCCGTGAGATCTTGGAGGTCTTCTACGATAACATCACCTACACGCCATTCATCCATGTCGAAGACGACCTGGACATCAATGGCGAGCGAATCATTGCCCACAAGTCTAAGAAGAAGTCCATATTCCCCAATGGGTCACCGGATGCCGCTAAAAAGGCACTCAAGGAGCCTATCGACCCCTACACGTTGATCATTGATAACCGGCTGGATATTCTGCGGCCCAATCTCAAAGAGGTTATGCATTTGGACGACCACTACAGTTACTTGGGCACCGCGCAGACGCTCAACCTCAAGGAGCTTCAGAGCACTTTCTTCAAGACGGGAATACTCCAGATTATCTCGGCTAGGTCCCGCCCAGATGCGTTCCTGACTGATGTTACGGCCACGAACCCCGAAGACGCCCATCCAGGCATTGTGGACATTAAGATCACAAAGGTCGGCTTACTTTGGCGGAAGGATCCCAAGAAGAAGAAAACTCGCTCGCCGTGGCAAGAATGGGGCGCCATCCTAACGGGTGCGCAGCTCTACTTCTTCCGCAACACAGGGTGGGTCAAGAACCTGATGCACCAGTACGAGAGTCACATCAAACAAGGCCACGACGGGATACCGGTGATTTTCAAGCCCCCTCTTGATGACTTTAAACCCGACGCGCTCATGTCAACCGATGGCGCTGTGGCATTGCTTGACTCTACATACAAGAAGCACAAGCATGCATTCACATATGTGAGGCACGGTGGATCTGAAGAAGTCCTTCTGGCCGACAATGAGGAGGAGATGAATGACTGGTTAGCCAAACTCAACTACGCGGCTGCTTTCCGAACTTCGGGAGTACGGATGAGGGGCGTTGTCGGGGGCGGTTATGACGGTCAGGGTCGGCGCGCTATTAGGAGACTCGACACCGATGGTGACGCAGTGCAGACACCGTCTGGAGAAGTGACGATCTCTCGGAGCAGAATTGATCATCAGATGGTGCAGGACATTCTGGCCGCTCGTCGGGACATCATGGCCCAGAAGATTGCCGATGCCGAGGAGAAGTTAGCCGAACTGAACAAGGAGCTCGACCTGCAACTCCGCAATGCGAGGCACATGCTGATCCTGGCGCCAATCCACCCCAAGACGAGAGAACAGATGCTGCTCTCTGCTGCAAAGCTGGCTGCGCAGCTGAAATGGACCAGGGTCGACATGTGGAGGATAAAGTGTCATCGCGATATATTGGAATCGGACCTCGAAGAGGAGCGCCAGTTGATGGGGCTGCCGCCCGCACCACAGAGGCAGGAGTCTCTGGACAACAGGCCTGTAACGCCGGTTGATACAAGACGAAGTAGCGTCCAGCAGGCTACCTCACCGCAGAGTACCCGCTCGCCTGCTCAGGCTGCATTGACACGGACGTCGACTGTCACGGTCAGACAGGACGAGGATTCGCCAGTGACGGACGTCTTCCAGACACCCCCCACAAGTGCGACAGCGGCCAGCTTCCACCGGCACCAGAACTCTTGGGAGATCCCGAACCTGAACTTTGATAAGGTTGATCTCCGGAAGGGGTCTGTATCCAGCGTGATGTCGTCGAATCATTCCATAACCGCAACCCCACCGCGGAAGATCCACAGCTCAAGCTCGGCACCGGCTGCTGAGAAGGTGGGCAGCCACGATGGAGATGATGTCGACGCCAACGAGCGGGATCTCCTGGAGCAAGCCGGCCTGCTCACGTCAGCCCAGAAAGCACAAGGCGATGGCAAGTCACCACGCCCCGCTGTCGACGGCGAAGATGCCCGGGAACGCCACAGCAGCCACGTGTCGGACCGTAGCAAGATCCGCCGCAGCCTGCAACGCACCCTTAGAGAGGGCGCGGGACATATTTCGCACGTTCGGAGCCGTCGTGGCCGTGATTCGATGACCGGTACTGTCACGTCCGACGACATGAAACTCGACAACAACATCAACGCACCCGACTTCCTGACCCGCAGCTCCGGCTCCTTTGTCGTCCACGGCAAGAAGGCCTCGGTCATCACCTTCGGTACCGAACTGCAGAGCCTGACGCCCGACGAGCATCTCCGCCTGCAGCGGAACAGGGCTCTTCAAGCCTCGCAATCGGACGGCGCCAACGGTTCTTCCTCCTCCAGTGCGGCAGCCCTGCCGGGATCCGCTCCCGCCGACATTGGTGGCACGCCCGACTACCGTGCCGTGCTCGGCGCAGCCGCACGGCGCGCCGCCAGCCGCGACGAGCACGAGCGCCGCGAGTCCGCCGCGAGCGCCAGCACGGCGACGGCCCGCAGCTTCCGCGAGCTGCACAGGAAGTATTCCTCCGCGCAACAGGCCGCCGCCAGATCCACCTCCACCTCTGCGCACTCGATGGGCACCCTCACCGTACCCTCCGACACCGACAGCGAGGTGGCAGTCAGCTTCTCCGACGGTCGGCGCAGTCCCCTGCCGCCCATCGAGGGCGAGTCGGAAGCCGACGCCCAAGGCGGCTCTGTACCACACCAGAATGATGACGAAAGCAGTGACGACGACGATGGCAACGAACTGGGCGTGAGCAAGCGACGAACGGCCTTCTTCACGCCCGACCCGCCCGCTTCCCCTGCAGTCGACGCATTCGCGGGCGAGGAGGAGAATCGGGGACGGCCGAGGACGGATACGGAGAACACGGCTCGGCCGGTAAACGGTGGCGGAAGCAGGCATAGCAGCCACTCCGGGCGACTGCCGAGTCCGCCCTTGCAGGTCGTCAGTGCATAGTAGGCCTACGGCTGGTGCGTTGTGACATAACTACCTTTTTCTTTTTTCGTTATGATGATGAGCAGAGCAGACGGGGGCACCGGCGTGCTGCCCGTTGTATGAGATACCACATACCTAAATACCTTACCTACTTTGAAATAGAGGCCCATGAAGGGGCAATTCCTCACGTATCCTGCCTCAATTCATGAGATTGTGATGGCCACAGAAAGTCGATTTGAGTTCTGAACTTATCGCCCTGATCAGTTACCAGTGAATCCTTCAACAGCGAGCGCCTCACATCACTCTGCATGTACGAGGCAAGCACACGAAGACACATGGTCAGGATTGAAGTCATGTTGTATTAACCACCCCTTAACCGCAACAGACCCCATCCCTAAACCAAGGCAGCAAGTACCTCCCCTTCTAACCTCAGCGCCTGCTCCAGTCCTAGCTCGCCGTCATCCTCTCGGCGATGACCACAACACAATATTTACACACGGAAACCCAGCCGGCATCCTGACTGCCCGGCCGGCGCCCATTCCCCTAAACCACGTCCCAAGGATGGTTTTCCCCGGCAATTTCAACCCCGTCCGCCTCAGCTCCCATCTGAGATCTTCTTCCCTCTCTCTCAGGCCTGGCCAGATAAGGCCGCAGAAAAGCACTGCATTCGGTATATCACGGCCCCAAAGCACAGGCCAAAACGCAAAAAAGCAAACGAGCAAAAAAAGAAGGAAGAAAAAAGCCATCCTATTTCCCCCTCCAACCCCCTGTCCCCTTAGAACGCCATGATTAATGTCAAGAGTTTGACCAAATCCCGCTCGCAGGCAAAAAATAAAAAGAAAAACCCCCGTTCAGAACAGACACAGGCAAAAAGAAGCAGCTTTTTTCCGCCAGATATGAATTTGAGAAAGCCCACCGTCCCGTTGACCGTACCCCTGATGCAAGGATATATAAGAAAAGTGTTGTAGTCGCTTCCCCTTTTTTCGGTCCCGGGTTGGAAGAAACCGTGTTTCCCGAAAGTACAAGACATTACAAGTGAGCAAGCATTTGTTGCTGATCGGGTTGACGACCCAGGAAGGGGGTATTAGTTGAGGAAGCCTTTGCAGGCTGCCGTGCCGCAGAGGCAGGGGATGCGATCCAGGCTGCCGATTTCGCGCTCGAATTTATAGTCGTATGTCAACTCCTCGTCTGCGATATTTGTTAGTGCTTGTTCAGCAGTGGAAGGATGAGTTCGAAGAACTTACTCTGAGCAATGTCGCGGAGAGCGTAGATGACAATCCGCTTGCTGCCCTCAACTTTGATGATCTTGGCCGTGCAGTTCGGCATGCAGCTGTGGTTGATGAACCGCGCGATGCCGCCCTTCTTGGTCGCATCAATGACGGTGTTATCGTCGATACGGAAGAGGTAGCTGCTGCCAATGCCGCTCTTGAGGTACCGCCTCTCGCGCAGCTCGGCAATCTGCTGCCGGACCTCCTCACCGACGTACTCGATGATCATGTCGTCCTTGTTGATGTTCTCCATGGCGTACAGACCCCAGTTGTGGATGGCCGACCTCGCGAACTTGACGGGCTTCTTCCGCTTCTTCAGTTGGTTGAACCGGAGGACGTCGGAGTCCTGGCCGAGTGTCTTGCGCTGGTCGTTCAGATCCGCGACGAAGCGGCGGTTGTTGACACGGTTGGCACGAGAATTGCCCTTGGCCACAAGGGCTTCGGCAGCCATTCTCGCCTGCTCTGCTGCTGCAGTCGCCGCGTCCTTGCTACCCTTTCCGGCAGCATTGGCTTGGCGCTCCTCCCGAGCCTTCTTCACCTTGATGTGATGAGGCAGATACTTCGACTTCTCAGAATTGAGAATCTTGTGGACGCCCTGGGTACGAGCGCAGCCGGTGGAGTTGGGGACGTAGTACCCCTCAATCTCGACCGAGTGCTCTGTTGTGCCGTCAGTAGAGTTCAACTCGCGAGTGCGCTCCCGCTGCCACAACCACAGTTCGGGGTCACCCAGAGACGCAACAGGGAATCTCTTCTTGAGCTTGGTGAAGTCTGGTTGGTCCTTTGCGCAAAGCGATAGCTTCGAGAAAGTGGAGATGTCGAGTGTGAAATCCGAAGGGAGCTTGAGGGCCGGCTGCTTCTCAGTAGGATACAGAGTCTCGTCCAAGTCAGGTGCCACCTCTTCCGGTGGTTGCTCCTTCGTCTCCTCGGGTTGTTCCACTTCCAACTTGGGTACCTTAGGCTCCTCAAGTTTCGGCTCGAGCTCCGGTTCGGTCTCCTCAGCATCTTCGGTGGGCTGCTGTGAAGCTTCCTCTTCGAATATCTCTTCCTGATGCCTCTTGAGCGCCTCGCGCTCCTCGAACAGCTGCTTCTTCGTCTTCTTCTTGGTCTTGGTCGGCTTTTTCTTGAGACTGCCCGGGACCGGCGTCGGCATGCGAGAACTATCGGTCTCCCTGTCTTCGAGCGAATCTGCATCAGGAATAATGATGTCCTCGGTGACATCCGGAGACGGATACTCGTGTTCAATGCGATCGATCGTGACACCGAAAAGTTCCTCGTCGGTTTTCTTTTGCCGTTTTATGGCCGTCTCAATCTGGAGGTCCAGTTTCCTCTTCCTCTTAAGAGCTGTTGACCCGAGAGCAAAACTGGCTTCTGTCATGGAATCTTCTTCTGGGCCGTCCCAAGAACCATAGTCTTCCCTAGTTTCCTCATCGTCCGTGCTCATCCGGCTCCTAGGGCGAGACTCTGGCTCCTCCGTATCGCGCATTACCGAATCACGGGCGACCGAATCCCGATTTCCAGTCTCGTCTTCAGACTCATCTTCGCTTTCGTCCTTCAGCCTGAAGTGAAGTGAGCGGAACGGCCTGGTAGCAGGGCGTCGGCGGGCAAACGGATCCTTGAAGACCTGTTTACGAGGTTGCCCGTTGGCCTTGCGGATCCGCGGTAATCTGGATACGTCCAAACGCGCCGTGCGTCGCTCAATCGGATCGGCCCTTGAGTTCGGCGTGCTGATCGGAGACTTGTCTTCTGACTCCTCGAAGACCAATGAAGGAATCTTCGAGCCAACAGGGTCTTCAATGTTCAGTTTCCGGCGCTTCGCTGCGTGTTTGGCAGGGTCAAGGGCCTCGTAGACCAGCGGTACAACAATCTTTGACCTGACGTAGTTGATGAGTTGCTCCCTCATGTCCCGTTCCGTGATGTCCCTGGCCTCCGGCACTGGGTCGAAGTTCTTAGCTCGTTGCCTTTTCTCCTCCTCAAGGTCTGCCTCTGCATCTCGACGACGTTGTTCTTCCTCTCTCCGACGGCGAGATTGGTCGTCCCGATGCCTGTCCTCGAGCACCGGCCGCCGTTGTGGGCTAGGAGTCCGCCGCCGGGTGGCAGTTCGAGGTGGAGTGAACGCCTCCTTGCCAACGGTGCCGTAAAGATGCAGGTCCATAACCATGTTATAATTGAAGAATAGCGTGTTGTTGGCCGTTCGGTGACATCGTTCTGCCTCGGCTCGCCCTTGCTCGCTGTCACTAAAGATGATGTAATACCCTGTCTTATCCATGCGGATATCGTCGAACCCGTATTGCTTTAAACGTTTCTTCATATGAGCGATAATAGTTGCCATAAGCGGGACAGATACGGGCGCGATAAAGATGTAGGGCTCTCGTTTGATGGCGGCGACCACCGGGTCCGGCTCGATGCGCGATTTCGTGGGCGGAACTCGTGCGGGTTCGGTAAGTGTGACGGATTGCGCGCGTTGCGCAGCCGGAGCCTTAGGTGCTGCTGGGGGTGGTCCCAACACTTTTCCACCATCGCCAGCCTTCGGTTTTGGACCAGTCGGGATCCTGCCCGTTGCGGATGGTGTTTGCGACTCTTCGCGCGACTGCTTGATGGCCTCTTCAAGCATGCGGGAGCTCTTCCGTCCTTCGGGATCAAATTCGACTCGGACTGTGTTGGACTCAATCCGCTTGCCGTGCATTCCCCTCACAGCCCGCCTCGCAGCGTCGGACGCTGCCACGGCCATTGGCCGGGCGCGACTGGGTTTCGAATCTCTGTACCTAAAAGTCGCGAAACCCAGGTAGCTTCCATTCTCCGGGTGCATCTTGTTGCTGCTCTGGGCAATGTCGCCATACTGGGCAAAGATGTGGCTGACTTTCGTGAAAGTGATCAGGGGGTTGAAACCGGACACAACGATCTGGGTCGGCGGACCGGGGCCGCAAGACGTCTTTGGGTCAAAGGGGTACGGCCGGAGGTTATAAGGGGCGTGGCGCAAGCGCGACCGAGGGAGGTAGTAGTCCACGTTGATGTAGTTGTTCTTCCCGCCTTTAGCGAGGCGCGGATCTGGCGGGGGGGCGTCATCTTCATCGTCCTATAAAACAGTATTAGCCAATTGCTTCAATAGATGAGATGACACCCCCCTCTGCCACGCCAGATATAGTATATGTGTACGTACCAACCCAAACTCCTCGAATCGGGGTTTTGCTTCTTTTCTGGCCTCGCCCGAGAGTGTTCGATCGTCATATACGCATTTGACGCCTCTGGCTGAACGAGCGGGATCTCTGGCGAGCGGGCGCCCGGTGATGCTAGGTAGCACGGAGAGAGGAGCGGATGTACCATCAGCGGTATCGCCGGTATTTGAGGGGAATCCGTTGGGCATTTCGGGATGTCGTGGCGTGAGCGACTGGGCTTTATGAGGGAGGGTGGGATTTCTGTATGACGGAGAGTCGATGTTGGTGAGTGGGGTTATAGAGGTGGAATGCGGTTTCGCCGCTGGTCCAGCAGCCTGTTGCATTGCCGTGGAACTGAAGACAGAGCTCGAGCTTTCGTGAGAACTCGCGGATCCCACGGCCTGTACACTGTCTCCAATGATGGAGTCGGTATCATCATGTGCGGGGTGCGCAGTATCGGGGAGGCCGTTCGGCTGGTTTTGCGACGACGAAGTGTGACCATCGTATCGATCGGGCTCCGAAGGGAAGGCGCGGCCAGCAGCGAGGTCACTGGTCGTGTTGGATGCTGAGAGGCGCGATTCGGGCATGTCCTTCTTTGGCCTCTCGCGCTCCATGGCCCGGTCCTTCGCGGCGCGAGTGGAAGCCGGGAAGAACTCTTTGTAGCCAGGCCCGGGAGGGCGAGTCATGGTGGGAATGATGTCGTTCTACCGCGTCCGCCTTGCTCCAACCATCATATCTCGCGTTGTTGATGATAACGGTCACCATGCACGTGTTGTTGTTGGGTTTGGGGCGTGGTGGTGAGGCGAAATTACGCGCGCATACACAGTCCACGCGACAAGAGTATTCTGCCGTAAGGAGAAGTGGGCGGCGGTCTGTGGGTGGTGGAGATGTCGATGGCCGTTCTTGTAGTCATCGACTGGAGCGACAAGCGAGCGAAGCGCAAGTAAAATCAAGAAAGAATTATCGCAAGGTTCGAAGGATTCGTTTGCATCATTGTCCGCAAAGAGCAGGGGCGTAGATGGTCGGCCGTGACGGATTGAAGGGGGCTTCAGTCGGTTTTGAAGTGAGGTCAGAAATGAAGTTTGGGAGGACGGGAAACTTGTCAAGGCGCCCCGGTTATTTTTCCAGCCAGGGATGGTCACTTTAGCGTCCGCCAACCCTCTCGATTGTGGAGCCAATCAGACGCGAAAGAACGACTGGCGTACATGCTTCATGCTTCGGGGACGTGCCTGCCACAGCGAGTTGGAGATGACTGAACCGTTCCTGCAACTTCATGGGTTCCTACCTTGACCAAGCATCTGCCATTTGCTTGAACTGCTCACATCCATTCGCATTGCTCAGCTGAAGAGAAAGGCCACAAAAGGGACACAAATTGAACAAAAGCTGTTGCGATCTCATCAAAGAATGCTCCTTCCCATTCACCCCCATCCAATGTCCAGCGATGCATTCAAAGCACGTCTCTAATAAAAGCAACATCGACTGAAAGCACTTTCCGCCTGCACAGACTGGCTCATTGTTTCGAACATCTGCATCTCAGGGGCATGCATACCCATAACACTACTCTCGTGCGATCTTCAAAGACTTCACTGGTATGAATGTACCAACAGAAGCACTCTTTCTCTCGGTTCCCTGTCTCATGGTATCGTAAATCTAATTATACAGTTTTGATAGCACCCCTACCTGTATCAGCAAGGACAAGAGTGTGACATGACAATGCCTCTGTTTCCTCATTGCTCTCCCGCGCCCAAGTGAAAGATACAAGAGGCCATTCATCGGAGAGCTGGTAAGAATAACCACACTTCTTTCACAGGTGCGTAACGCCAAGCCAGAAAACGAATTCCCAACTTCATAAGATGTTGTGAAAGACAAAGCCACAAAGACATAAGACATAAGGTGAACCCACACCTCCTTCAGAATTGGAGGCTGAGTTGGAAGTCGTCATCGGCTCCATCAGTAGGAGGTAGACTGGAGCCACCTAGGTTTCCGTCATCATCCTCGTCGCCGTCGAAGATGGAGAGGAAGTCAAGCCTCTTCAGTACGTCGCTGTTCTCGTTCTTGGAGACCTGGGCGTAGCGGGCGGGCGTGATGGTGCAGTCTGATCCTGCCGAGGCTGTGCTCACCGACCGGGTCAGAGTGCGTCTGGCCGGTCCGAGAGGTCCGGCTGAAGTCTTGGGCCTACTCGTGCCCTGGATCGCAGTCGATGTTGACCGTCCCTTGCTGTAGCCGAGCGTGCTCCTCGAAGCCGCCACCGCAGTCGCTCGGTCCGTCGATGACTCCCTGGTCGCCACAGGTCTCTGTGCCTTGCGGTTGAGGGGGTTGAAAATGCTCGATGCAGGCTTGTTACTGAGAGGTCTGGCGTTCACCAGCGCATTGGTCGGCTTCGGTGCCAAAGCTAGCGCTGAGGCAGCCTTGCGTGCAGCAATCGTGGGAGGCTGCTTAGCGAGGGCGGAGCGATTGACAATCTTCTTGTTCGCCCTCAAGGTCCCCGGTCCTGCATTCTCTGGTACAGTTGCAAGAGGCTTGCTGTGCTTCACAATTTTGGTCTCCGGTACGTCACCAATGCTCCAGTCAAACTCCTCCATATCCTTCCGGACCTGCTCGTCGAGTCTCTTGAAGTCTCTCTGGCGGCGTTCCTCCATCTCGCGCTCACGGATTGGTACGCCGTTCTCGTCGATAGGGTTGAAGTAGTGGTCGTAGTAACCCTTCAGGATATTCTCTGGCTTCAGTCCCTCAAATGTCAGGCCGTCCTTAGGAATGATATCTGACTCATAGGGGATATCCTTCTGTGTTGGTGGTGCATATTCGATGTCTTCCTCCTCGAGAGGTTTGGCCTTGTCCACATGGACTCCGATCCTGGATGACTCGAGATTGACTGTGACCTGTCTCAGAAGCTTGACCGTTGTGGGCTTGAGTTGCGTCTTCTCGAGTTTGTTGACAATATCCTTCACGCCTGCCGTCTGTCCGGTGCGGGCTTTGGCATTGGTCGTCTTGTTCCCGAGAGGAGCTCGAGCGGTTCGAGGCTCTAGTGACGACAGTCAGTACTTGTCCACACCCACATAACTCCGTCGGGTCCATTACTTACCCATAGGAGTGACAAAGCCGGACTTCCCCCCTTTCCCCATGCTGGTCATGTTCTCATTATTGTTCTTCGGACGGAGCACGCTCTTGCCGCCGAGGCCGTGGGCGGCATTCTCGTCGTTCAGAGGAATCTTCAAGGGCGTCTTCGGGTACCGAGCTCCTGGAGTCTTGGGCTGAAGGGTCCGGAAGCCCTGGTTCTGCTGCTGCTGCTTGGCTGCAGCACCGGCCTGGTGGCTGAAAGCCAGGTTCTCCTGGTCCTGGTGAGCTGCCAACATGGCTGCTTCCCTCCCGTTGTGGTATCCGTATGTATGATGGTGAGGTTGGCTTTACGAGTGTAGTTGAGGATTGATTGTAGTTGTGTGGTAGTTGTATGGTCGGTGTTCGTTGAGAATATCTAGACGCGTGTCTGGTAAGTGCGGAGATGAATTCGTAACGGTCAAGGGTTGAGATTGGCTCACAAGAGATGCGCGTTGGATTTACTTTGCTCGTTGGCATGACAACGGCCGCCCGGGGTGGAAGTGGCCCACCCGAGCTGGCAGCTGTCTCTGGCTGGGCAGCTCTGAAACTCGCGGCTTTCAGGCTGGTTCAACCCCACCTCCTTTTTCATGTGGAGGAAGGTGAAGCAACCAAACAGTTGCCCCGCTGATCAGACAACAGACACACTGCAGCGAATGAGGGGCACTCCTTGACCAACATCCATTTCGTTCCATCCTCACGAGCAACTGCACTGCCATCTTTCTTCCACCTCCAAGCCCAAACAGATAAACCTACCTACCTTACCTACCTAATCTCTTGTCGCATTCCAGCAAAGTCCTTAACCTCTCCATCTCCCCATCCTACAAATAGACCTGCGCTTTCACAAATCAAATCATCATGGATCGCATCAAGGAGGTGAGCTCTAACCCATGATTTCGTGCTGCTGGACCCCGAACTTCCGCCCCTTCGGCTCCTTATCCCCAACAGCTACATCCCTGCGCCTCGACCCTCAACCACCACCACCATGCACCACATCATCTACCCAGACGTCGAGTTTGATAAGGAGAAAAGAGTTACCGTTCCATCAACTGACCGATATGTTCTCCTCACCAGAAAATGAACAAGCTCCGCCTGGAGGCGGACGAGTCCTCAGCCAAGGCCGAGGAGTACCAGGCCAAGGTCAAGGTCCTCGAGCAGGAGAACCTCGCCAAGGAGCAGGAGATCACATCGCTGCAGCACAAGAACGGCCTGCTCGAGGCCGAGGTTGAGAAGCTCGAGAAGCAAGTCGCCGACCTGAAGAAGGCCGCCGACGACGGTCAGCAACACGGGACCCAGAACGAGACCCTCACCCGGAGGCTGCAACTGCTCGAGGAGGAGGCCGAGGAGGCTGACAAGACCCTTCGGGAGGCCAACGAGAAGTATGACTTTCGAACCAACTTGCACATGGCGTTAGCTATCCATCCATGTACTAACAGCTTATCACTACAGGCTTCGCCAGACAGACGTCAAGGCCGGACACTTCGAGCGGAAAGTCCAGGCTCTCGAGACCGAACGCGATACATGGGAGGCCAAGTACGAGGAGATGGCCAAGAAGTACGCCGACGTCCAGAAGGAGCTCGAGGAGTTCCAGGCAGAGATTGGCAACATCTAAGCTGGCCGGGGCAGCCGGATTATGCGAAACAAATCATGGAATCCGTCAGTTTTGGCTGAGGGAATGGTTGTTGGTCTGTGGTTGGCACAGCGCCGTGGCCATGTTGTGGTCGTTGGTAGTTGTTAGTCTTGGCGTTGTAGCTCATTGACCCCTAGCACGCCGACCAACGGACAGGAAGAGCGAAGAGGGGGAGTCGTTAGGAGCACGTTGACTGGTTTCTTTACCCGAATCCAAACCTGTAGATTCTTGCAGATCGATGTGCCACATAATGATATGTCCCAAACAAGTGCACATATCGAAGTAGACGTAGGACTGCCGATTTGACCAACCTGATGGCCATATGCAAAGATGTTTATGATGGTACATACAAATCTACACTGATATACACGCCAGCACTACGCTTCTGCAACGCAGTCGGCTCTGGAAGACATACGTCCCATGCCTAGCTGTCCCATACACCTTTCCAAAGCTCAGTAAAAGCCTTGCTTCTCCCTCAGCGCTTTCCGCTCGGCAACGCGCCTCTTGAAGCGTACCTCAGCCTGTCTGCGCTCTCCTCCGTCAACCTTGTGTCCCCGCACGTCCTCCCACATGCCCTCCGTCGTCGCAACCACAGCCCCAGTCTGTCCCTTCAGCGGCAGCGCATACGGTCCGCAGATGGTATGCGCGCCCTTGACCTTGTACTGCGCCACCCTCACGAGCTCTTCCCGCGGCGTCTCCTCCACCTTCTGGCCGGCGGGCACGTTGACCACGAGCTTCTCCCGGGTCACAGGATCCTTGTCAATCTCCAGAATCCGCAGCTCGGCCTTCCCGTCCTGCACGTGCTTGAAGTCGCCGCCGGGCCCGTACCGCCCCTCCGCGAACCGTTGCCTCCACCTCAGCAGGTATCGGCGTGATCGAGGCGGCTCTACGCCGAGCTCTCTTAGCTGGTCCGTCGACAAGGTGAAGAGGGCCTCCCAGCTTGGGATCTTGGCGGCATGTTGTTTGAGGTCTCGGCCGATGACTGATAGGAAGGTCTCGACGTCGGGGACGAGGGGGATCGGAGATGGTATTGAGGAGGGTGTCGAGGTCTCTTTAGTGGAGGAGGGAGTGCTGGTGGCCGCTGAGGACCATCTGCTTTGGACTCTGAGGGCTGGTGTCGCGATGCTCGGTCGCAGGAGCAGCCCTATTGCTGACTGGATTCGTAGCGACTTCATTGTTGAACTGGTATGGTGTTAGAGCTGTTCGTGGTGCTTCTCAGGAAGATGAAAAGGTGCTGGACACGGCCTGCGATTGAGAGGACAATGTACTGGGAAATCACACACCCTGTGAACTTGTTTCCATTCCCTTAGAACCTGGCACAAAGAAATGTGTGCTATGCTTTGTCGCTTCTGGCGGGTTCGAATGGACCGCCAATTCACAAGTTGCTGGAGAGCTCGGGCGGGTGTTCGAAGTGGATGTTTTTTTCGCGAATGCACGTTGAGATTCAAATGCGAGGAAGGCTCTGGGCCAATCGGGTGGGCAGAGCTCTGACGAATGAGCGACGACTTGGCAGGGATCGGTTCTGCGCTAAAGACCGGAGGCGAGTGCAAGGCTGCCATCCCGTCTTATCGCCGATAAGCCGCCACTTATACACTTGCACTCTTGGATGCACCTCTTAAGGCACTCACTTGCCGTTCATCTTCTTCTCATGTTCACCTTCACTCACAAAGTACATATAGAAAGCATGCGTTACCGGCCTGCATGGCGACATCGACCAAACATCCTTCTCTTCCCCCTAACCTCAACATTGCACTAACCACCAGCTCTGCGACATCTTGATTCCCTCGACCTTGCCATTCTCCACGGCATAACCATCACATCAGAGAATATTTGGCTTTTCTAAACGATGCCGCGCGGCAGCTCAAGGTTGCCCGAGCAGCAACGCGATGCCAAACAATCAGATGAGGCGAATCTGGGTAAGTTATCGTCAGCACCCAGACATGGATCTGGCTAATATGTATTAGCAAATGCGGCAGTTTTCATCGACTACGTTCGATCGCTGCCTGAGAAGGAGGAGCACACAGATGGAGAGTTGGTTGAACGGCCATCGAAGCGTGCAAGATCATCGGAGAAAGTTCCCTCTATAACTATTGCGCGTCGAACCCTGTCGCTCAAGCATAGCACCACTCTGCCATCTTCTGCCACCAACCGCATTATTCGCAAGGACGTCGGCCGGTATCTGAAGTTCTCAGGTGGGGGACAGAGGTTGTTCATCAAGCCAACGACGACGAAAGGTGTCAACTTCGAGTTACACATGCCTCTCGACTCTGACCTGTCTCCTGTGTCTCTCCCTATCGATCGCATCCTTGCGACACAGAGCTGCGATCCGGAACTTGAGGGCTGCATTTGGGCCGCCGTGGATGTCGTTGTATTTCTGAAGGGCAGCGAAGTTGACATCACCTTTCATATTGAAGTCAAGTGGAGCGAGACCCGAGACCTTTATGGGACTTCGAAGCTTCGCAACAAACTAAAGGATTTGAGAGATCAAGTCTCGAACTTTTGCCTGCCCATTCCCGTCGGCGAGGTGGCCCAACCGACATTGCAAACCTTCTACGATGGTGTTTGTGCTCCCGAGACGGACTTGCCATCGGCACATGTTCCGCAACTTTCATCGCAGCTCTATCCTTTTCAACGAAAGTCTGTCCAGTGGCTCCTCAACCGTGAAGGAGTACAGTGGTCTCGCACGACAGAATCAGAGGAGGTGATTCTGGAGCCATGTCGAGCAGACCCTTCTAACGACCCAATTTCCTTTCATCCAGCCAAAGATGCGGACGATAATGGCTTCACAATCAGCCCTCTTTTCGGCGTGGTCACCACTGATACTTCGCCGTTTCAGCCCATCAAAGGTGGTATACTTGCGGAAGAGATGGGGCTCGGGAAAACACTTGAGGTCATTAGCTTGATCCTCCTCCACCGCCGTTCTGAAGAACGCCCGGAAGTGTTTGACCCCTACCTTGGCCGGCAGTTGCCTGTCAGCAATGGCACGCTGATTGTCACGCCCCCTTCGCTTCTAGATCAGTGGATAGCTGAGATTGGGAGACATGCTCCGTGGCTCAAAGTCATGCAATATTCTGGTCTGCCCTCGATGGCAAGTGGGAAGCGAGACGAGAGGGCCATACTTGACCGGCTCCTTCGGCATGATGTGGTCGTCACTACTTATGATGTCCTCAGGGCCGAGGTCCATGCCGCCATGGAGCCTCCAGCGCGCTCTATGAGACGAGATCGTGCATACGAGAGGCCAAAGTCGCCGCTGGTGGAGATCTCTTGGTGGCGCGTCTGTATTGACGAAGCTCAGATGGTCGAAACCCGGAATAGCAACGTCGCTGTCATGGCTAGGCTGATACCGAGAGTCAATGCCTGGGCCATCACAGGCACTCCCGTCAAAGACGATCTGCGAGAAGACTTGCGGGGTCTTCTGGCCTTTCTTCGGTACGAACCCTATGCTTCAGATAACGACGTGTGGAAACGCCTTTTCACCCGTTACCCCGAGTACTTTACCCAACTATTCAACTTGATCTGCTTGCGACACACCAAGAGTCAGGTACGGTCCGAGATCGAACTGCCTCCGCAGAAGCGGTATGTTATTACCATGTCCTTCTCAGCGGTCGAAGAGCAGAACTACCAGAATGTTTTCGAAATGTACACCCATGCCTGCGGCCTAGACGACTCAGGGTCTCCATTGGGCGTCGACTGGAATCCAGATGACCCAGCGACACAGTTGAAAATGCGAGAGGCGCTCGACCAGCTGCGGCAGGTGGTTCTCCAGCCTGGCCCTGCTAACGGGCGACGACTAGGTCGTAAAGAAGGGCCGCTGAGGACCTTGACAGACGTCCTTGACGCCATGCTTGACCAAAGCGACTCTCGGGTGCGGACCATGCAGCGAGCATTCCACTCCATGCAGCTCATAAGGGGACAAGTGCTCGCTACTCTTGGCAAGACGCATGATGCTCTTGGGGTATGGGAACAGGTGTTCAACAAGAGTGCAACCATCGTCGATGAGTGCCGCAAACACCTTCAGGAAGAGATAGACTTGGCTCGAGCAAAAGCCAAAGAGAAACCAGATGGTTCAGAAGGTGCCAACCATTCCGACGATGACGGTGGTGATGACGTTTACGATGAGGATCTCCTGGCACCCCGCGTTTCCGAGGCTCGGCGACGACTGCGACACGCACTCGAAATCCAGCATAAAGCCGTCTTCTTTTGCGCAAACGCTTATTTCTCGATCAAGTCGGACGAGACCAAGACCCCGGCGGACTCGGAAGAGTTCCAGCGTCTTGAAAAGCTCGAGGTCGAGTATTATGATACCGCAAAATCAATACGGAAAGAGATCTTGCAGGAGGCACAGGGCAAGGCGAAGAAGCTGATGGGAAGGCTGGCCGATGACGCAAGGAAGCAAAGCTTCGCAACTATCCCCGGGCTCGAGTCCAAAGACGAGAAGGGGATCGAGAGCCGCAGGATCCTAGAGGACTTGGAATTGCTGTACGACACCCTTGACGAACAGGCGGGATTGTTGGATGAGTGGCGAGAGCACGTTATTCAACTCCTGCTCAAACCTTTGGTTGACGAGGAGACCGGTGAAATTACCGGCGAGGAGTACGAACAGTCTGCAAAGCTATCTGAAGAGATTGTGGTCTATGTCCAGGCCCTCAGGACCGTACTAGCCGATCGGTATCAACTCTTGTCGGGACAACAAAACATCCTCGTTGAGCACGAGTTCAAGACGTCGGTACGGCAGGCGAACGAAGGGGAGGGGCCATGCCCGGAGAAGCTCCTCGAGTTGGCCATCCTTCGGGAACAGGCCAAACCGGGCGGTGACCCTGGCCAGTGGCACAGTGCTGAGAGTTCGTCGTTCCGCGGCGTCATCACTCAGCTTCGCAACTTGGCGGCTAAGCTGCAGGTTGGAGCGGCCTCAGGAAATCAGCGTTCGGCCACCGAGCTCGCCATAGTCACGCATCAGCTTAAGCTCGTGGGGAAGCAACTGGCAGATCAGACCAAGGCAAATGCGGCAATGCTCAAGGAGGCCGACCTATTCACCGACACGATGAATGCGCGTATAGAGTTCTATCGCCAATTGCAGGCGGTCTCGGATATGGTGGGCGACTATGAGGGAGACAAGACCGAGAGGGGTCTCCAGGTGATACAGAGACAAGAAGACGAAGCGCAGAACAGTCTGTCGATTGCACAGGGCAGGCACCGTTACTGTAAGTTCCGCCCTCGCATATTGAGTGTACCATAAGACGGGGTGACATACTAACCAGAGCCTCCAGTGCTACACCTCAAGGAAGCAGAGTCCAACACTGAGGAGGCCCGGCTCTGCGTCATCTGCAGAGAGACATTCGAGATCGGTGTCCTGACGGCCTGCGGTCATCAATTCTGCAAGACATGCCTTTCGCAGTGGCTAGCCGCCCACCACAACTGCCCAACCTGCAAGACAAAACTCGGTCGCAACAGCCTGCACGACATCACCCTGAAGCCGCAGCAGCTGAAAGTGCGCCGCGAGGACACCAACACGGGCGCCAAGGCACCCCATCAAACATCCCCAAGCAAGAAGACCGGCATTTACGCCGAGTTCGACCCAGAGCAACTAGCTCAGATAAAAAATATCGACCTCGACGGGCCCGTCTACACGACCAAAGTAGCCAACCTCCTCCGCCACATCCTCTGGCTCCGCGAGCACGACCCGGGCGCCAAAGCAGTCGTATTCTCCCAATACAAGGACTTCCTCGACGTCGTCGGCTCGGCCTTTTCCAACTACCGCATCGGGTACACCTCGTTCGACAAGGCCAAAGGCATCAGCAGCTTCCGCGACGACCCGGGCGTCGAGGTCTTCCTCCTGCACGCGCGCGCGCACTCGTCCGGCCTCAACCTCGTCAACGCGAGCCACGTCTTCCTCTGCGAACCTTTACTCAACACGGCCCTCGAGCTGCAGGCCATCGCGCGCGTCGACCGCATCGGGCAGCAGCACGAGACGACGGTGTGGCTGTACATCGTAGAGGGCACCGTGGAGGAGTCGATCTACAACCTCTCCGTGCGGCGGCGGATGGAGCACATGGGCCGCAACCTTGTCAAAGGCAAGTCGAAGGAGTCCACCCCCGAGCTCGCCGACGACGCCCTCGAGATGGCCAACTCGCTCGAGATGCAAGCCGCCACCTCGCTCTCGCGGCTCATGGGGAAGGGCAAGATATCGGGCGAGGTCGTGGACAAGAATGACGTGTGGCAGTGCCTGTTCGGCGACAAGACGAACGTCAACGGCGGCCACGGCAGCCGCGGCCAGTTTGCGCGGGCGCGGAACGAGTGGATGGGCGCCGACCCCGCGCTCGCGCCGTTCATGGCCGGGGCGGCGGCGGAGGGGAGGAGGAGGAGGGGGAACGGAAGGGGCGGGGGGTTGTGGGAGTCGGATGACTCGGAGTTGGATGACTCGGAGTAGGCCACCTCCTTCGACGATGATGATGAAGACCTGGGAGGAGGAGTCTCGAGAACGAGGGTTCGGGGGTGGTCTCGCTGAGAAGCCATCCCGATCGAGAGTATGACCGGGTGAGGCGCAAATGTTAGCGTCTCGTGAGGAGTACGTTTATTACGGGCGTGGAGAGGCGGCCTCGGTGGTGGCGACATGAGACGCCGTTTGACTTTGTAGGATTTGCTGTTGACATGGCTAGGATCCAGTGATCACGGCGTTTGGACTAGCAAGGAGTTGCTGCAGGGTGTTGTTGCCATGGTTTTGGCAAGGTGCTTTGAGGACTCAGGATACAGTGTTTGTTTGGCTTGATCATGGACGATCGTGGATGGCCATTAGGATACTGGTGTTGTATTATTAGTTGCACTGGGATCGTGGTCACGATAGACGATATTGGTAGCGAGCAATGAATACCGTTCCGTACTTTTGTATCCGACAACCTCATGAGGGTCAAAGATTCATGGTGGTCAATGGCTGCCCTCAAGATACCAAACCCAGCTCCTGCAGCCACCCCGGCGCGGGATATGCATGGAAGGTTTGGGGGTCAATTCGATCGGAAAGGGGCTTCGATTGAAAGTCCTCCTCATTGGGAACGGGGCTTCTCTCGAAATAGAATTCGTCACTTCGTTCTCACAGCTTATACATGCCCGTTCATCCATCCGTCGTTCATCTCTTACACGATCTAGATTCCCGTTTTTGTTTGAGTCGAGTTTTTTTTCCATTTCCCACCAACATTTCATCCCCCCCCCCGTTTTTGACAGTAACCATGGAGTATCTAAGACTGGACTGGTTCCCCTAAACAGCTTCGTCCCGTTTTGGAGTGTGCCCCCGAGACACACCCATGAAACGCCAGTAAAATCTCAAAAAAGATGTCGACAAAGGTATTAAATACGACTTATAAGACGCATGCCGCCCGCCCGCGCGCCCGCCAACCCACATCCTCCATATGTACCCGCAGTTTTTTGTGTCGCCAGATGCGTACCGCTCCCATAAAAGCTATGCCATGCCGTAAATGACCGCGATGAAGAGACAACATCCAAAGCCGCCCGCCCCTTCCCATTCGTAGAGAGATCGTGCCCTGTTCTAGGCAACTATCGAAGTGTCGTCGGTAGTAGTGGTACCACCACACGTGTGGTGGTACGGGGGATAATCGAGAAAGACTGCGTCCTAAGCAAGCCACTCCTCCTCGTCCCGCTTCAGCCCGCGCATGACCAGCCCGTCGTCGTCCTCCTCCTCTTCCGAGTCGTCATCCTCCCCTCCGTCCTGGTCGTGGTGGTGGTGGTGGTGGTGGCCATTCTCGTGGTTGCCGTTGCCGTTGCCATTGCCGCCGCCCTCGTCCTCCTCCACCATCCACGTCAGCCCGTTCGCCCGCTCCTCGAGCGGGAAAATCTCACGCGCGTACTCCTCCAGCCCCCGCGGGCCCTCCCACAGCTCGAGCGCCACCTGCGGGCAGCTCCTCTCCAGCGCGACGTCGCCGAAGTACGGCGGCTGCTTCTTGGGGTCGTCCTTGCCGAGGGCGTAGTGCGCCTCGAGGGCCTCGAGCTGGCTCCTGTAGCCCTCGGGGATCTTGACCTTGATCTCGATCGGCCCCCGGACGTAGCGGACGGGCCGGCCGACGCCGCGGGAGAAGGCGCGGCAGGCCTCGCGTGGGCTGAGCATCTCGTAGGCGAGCGCGATGCGCTGGCCGCCCCATTTCGACACGCCGTCCTTGAATATCTGCAGGATGGCGGGGCCGACGTCGTGCTCGGCGTCTAGCCAGGGGAGCTTGACGTCCGGGTGGAAGGGGGCTTGCCACTTCCAGGAGCCGTCCGGTTGCATCTCGGTGCAGAAGAGGGGGTAAGGGAGGGAGGTGAAGTTGTTGTTGTAGATGCCGGTGTATACGTAGGTGGCCGGTAGCCCTATTTGCCTGACGTACTGCTCGACTTTATGTTTGGAGGCCCATAGCGGGAGTGATGGCCAATCCTTGTTGTAGGCCGCGTGGTCCGGCATGGAGGAGTAGACATAGTGCTGGATGCCGGCCTTCTTGGCCGCATCGGCGAGCGCCTGCCCGATCTTGACCTCGTCGCCGTAGAATGTGGTGTTGATGAAGGCCAGCTGGCAGCCGCGGAAGAGCTTCTCGATCAGCTTGTGGTTAACGCCGATACCGGAGATAGGCCCGTCCACGGTGACATCGACCTCCGTCTTCTGCACGGCGGGCTCTTTGGTGTATAATTCGTCCTGGAGGATCGTGACGTTGGGGTTCGTCGCGACCTCTGTCGCGATCACGCCGTCGAGGTTCCGCAGCTGGGCGCGCACATGGTAGCCGACGGCGGTGGCTACGCGTATAAAGGAAGCCGCCTGACGTCCACTTGCATTGATAACGGCAATGGTCTTATCTGGAGACGTCATGGACCGCTTGGCGGGGCGGAAGGTCAGAGAGTTGTTCCGCGAGGTTAGAGGCGATGCTTCCGAGTAGGAGGATCTCGAGTGTTTTTGCGACTTCTCCCCGTTCGTGATGGTTGGGAACTTGATGTCTCTCGGAGCTGGCCGGATCGCAAGATCCGAGCGAAGTTCGGCTGGCATGGCGAACAACCGTCAGCTTTTTTCTGGATCGCGACTCAAAAAGAGCCCAACGTCCTCCTTCTGTCTAATCTTTCTGCGACCTGACTGAACAGTAGGAAACGAGTGACAGGAAATGGGACGGTGATGATCTCTCTGAATAAGGCGTTTATCCGCGCCTAACCCGTCTGTGGTGCCTGACTTATACGAAAGAAGAGACCGAACAAGGGTGGCATCAGACGGTATGCAAGGTATGCAGAACCCCCGACGGCAGGCTTGGGGAGAGACGCGCCTTCAGGGGCGGATAATATGGTCAGATAGCGCACCTATCGTAAGCAGGACCGGATATGGCTGAGCGCAAGAGAGGGGAGTGCCGTGTGATGCCCTTTTGACACCCTAATGGCCAAGGGGTCGGATCACAGGATCACAGGGCCGTCGAGGATGGGCAGTCGGTTGTTGCTAGAGGAAGTTCAAAGCTCCAGTTGTTCTGCTGGACGTTATCTTAGTGGGGTTCCTGTGCTTCTAGATTGCGGGGCAGATAAAGATAGCGCCTCTTGGATAAAGAAAAGCGAGAGGGTTAAAAAAGCTGGGGAAGGAGGAGGCGGCAAGTCAACTTAACTTTGACTCTGTTGCTTTCGTGTGTGCGTGTGTGTTTGAGTTTGGGCAAGGAAGGAAAAGATGGGAGATGGAAAAGATGAATGTCCGATGTCGAACACTTGAAGGGAAGGAACAGACGGCCGACGACAGGATTGATAAGTGGATTGGGAAGGAAAGTATTACCTACTCAGATTGAAAGTTGGTAGTACCTAGTGGCAGTAACTTACAAGTCACATAAACGGACCCTGACACAAATGACACCCTGCAGGCTCTCTTGTGTTTTGAAGGAGAGGAGAGACTGATCCCTTATGGGAGAGAGTCTGCAAAGACAACAGAGGCCGGCAGCGGCATGTCGATATGGGATATGGGCACATTATGCAACCTCGGACACCAAAGGAACCTGAAATGACGAACTCGCTAGTTTGCGGGAAGCATGCCCACTGATGCCCTGTGGGAGGAAGACATGACCAAATAGAAACATGCTCTGACCAACAGAAACCCAAGCTTTGCCCAGCCAGTCGCCTGATGGGGTTTTTCGACGGTAAGACCTTTACGGGGGTTTTCTGGAGACGGTTTTCGATGGAGCCAGTCCGATGTACCTGTGCCGTACCTTGTTGGTCCTTATCCACATTCCTTGTCCAACTGACAGCATGCTTGCGTGTTTGCTGGCCCTGCTGGCCTGGTGCTGCTCTGCTGTCCCGGCAGACAGGATGATCAAAACGTCAGTCATGATGATGTTGGCAGACAGGACAGACTTATAGATTGGTCCAATCGGAGATAATCTGGGCGAGATCGTGGTACAGCAAGCCAGCACGACTGGCCCGAGTCTGAAGGGTAGACTAACGAGGCCCAGGTACCTCTAGTGTCTTAACTCGATGTAACGGATCGGATCCGATGCTAATGATGGAGCGTGAAGTGCACCGCAGGACAGCGGCGGCGTGGGACTTCTCCATAACCTCCTCCGCATCATGTTGTCATGTGTAATGGCCGTGGTGTAGATGTGTGAGCGGTGAGATGGTACAAACCTGGAAGGCACTTACACGGAGGGAGCGGGTACGCTTCAAGGTTGCTTGCATGGTGGCAGATCTTTTATATGAGGCGATTCGATCTCTTTTAACTTTTAGCGTCGTCTATCAAAACGAACGGAAGGATCGATTCACTCTGTTATTGTAACGGGCGTGGCTTCCTTCCATCACAGTATCATCCATCCTGTTATTGAGTTCTGTTGACGATATTGGATCTCTGACATCTGCTTGTTCACAGTTCAACAACAACTCTTTCCTTCTCTCTCGCCTCCACCTTCTCTTGTCGCCTTCCTAATAAACAGTAGATGCAAACGCAAGCCCACATAAAGCCAGACTTGGACCCCGGATTTTCGCAAAGTTGCCAGGTCACGCTGCTTGTAGAATTATTACCTTATTACTTGAGTGGTTTCTTCCCTCAATGTCGTGCCCGCGCGCAGGAGGAGATGCCATCGTGCCGAAAGATGACGATGTCGGGGGCTAGTGTAGTTGACCAGACATTGTCACCGTCAAAAAACTCGCCTTCGTCCGTCTCCCTACTGTGGTAGGTTCGAATATTAGGTAAAAGTTTCGAGCCCGCCATTGGCTCGACCTGTTTTTCCTTTTGCTTTTCTTCAATTTCAGGCCGTTTCAGTGGTCCATCTTATCTTATTACTCGATTGTCTGCCATAAATATTTGTTGATATTCTCTCGCTGTCTCTCGCCCTATTGTTTGGCATTGGGGGATATCTTGGCCTCCAGACTAAATACAGTAATTCTCGACGAGACGACGCACTCTCCGCCTTGATGTTGTATCAATTGCGTTTCTCGTTTCGTACCCATTGACTTAGCCAAGCGGCTCTTTAAGACTCTCGTCCTGGGCCAGGAGCCATAGAGGCTCTGGACTCCTTGACTCCTGGACTCGCAAAGCTTGTTATGTCTTGGAGTTTCCTGTTTCGAGAGCATATTGCTGGACGCGGTGAACTCTAACCGGTGCATTGGATCCGTTGTCATAGAATCCCGAATGCAACACACGGAGACGGCCGACAAGTTCACACATCCTCCCAAACTCCAAAGCCCTTTCGATCACCACGTGGCACAGGAACTCTTGCTCCTAATAAAAGCCAAGGTCATGACGCGCTTACCGTCGATGGAATCGCGAGCCCTTGACCGAGTGGACACTGGACGTTCCCTTTTCAATTACGTACAATTCCTCCTCTCACTAACGGCTTTGGGAAAGATTCAAGAACACGACATCCCAAGTTTTCCAACTGCTGAAGGTCATGCTGGCAAAAATGAGCGAGACATCTCCGCGGAGCCTAGATTTATAGTGCTTCGCACAATTGGTATTATTCCCCCATTTCTCCAACCGGGTTCACTGGTATCGTGACTTCCACTGTAAAATGTTAGGGCACACCGCGGGGGGTAACAGCGCGTACGCTGTAAAGCCCGTGTCGTCAATGGCTTCACTTCCTTCCCCGTGACTGAAGCGTCCAGAGCTATAGGTGCGAGGACAGCAATCTGCGATGCATTTCGAGGAGGACGCCTCTCGTCGGCTTGACAGATTGGCGGGGCTTGTGCGACAACACATTTCGAGATCTTGTCGAGATCCAAACACCCAGGAACACTCGCTTCCGCATGCGCAACCGGGTGAGGGACCTGCTTGCTGCAAGATGCAATGCGCGTTGAGGTGTGAAGCGGTGCCCCCAATGACGTGACCTGCCTGGAGGATGCTCACCCTTGCTTTGCCTCGGAGCACGCAACGTTGGCCATTGGCGAACGAACAACGGCCCTCTAGATTTAGGCTGACAACCACACCCTTCTTCCCTCCTTCCTGTGGTCCCTTATCCGTTCCGTCCTTTGCTCACAAAGGTTACAGCAGTTTCCCGCCTCCGATGGCTTCCATCAGGGTGGTGGTTGTTGAAAAGAAATGATATTACCATTCGGCACGGATGGCGTACTTTGAGAAGTTGTTAACAGAATTGGTCCCTATTGACGGCCTGCTGGCAGCCTGTTGGTCGTCCTGTTCAGTAGTAAAGCCTGGCAACAGACCGTCAAAGAACCCGCCCCGCGCCCTATGGTACTAACGAGACGGACCGGGACGGCCACCGTTCGGAGAGCCACCGGAAGGAGCAGGCGGCCCCCAGAAACCGGAAGACACAAAGTCCAGCTCGTCCAGGACCGTCCGCTGCTGCATCCAGTCGTTTGCGAGTAAAGGGTCCGTCGTCTCTTCGCCCCTGAGCGCTTGGTCGAATGATGACTGCGGGAAAGGTCAAAGTTAGTATGTGACATGGCCAAAGGAACAACGAGCCGCTTACCCAGTCCATTGCATTTGGTCCTAGCGACAGCCAAGGCGTGTCCTGCACCGACGACGGCACGAAGTCACTTCTTGAGAAGGGCGTCTGTCCGGTGGTCTGCTGCGACACAGCCTGGTAGGGCTGCTCGTACGAGGGCGCTTCTAGGTTCACGGTGTTAGACCGCATGCTATCGTCAAATAGAGGTATGTAGTGAAGGGAAGACTCACGGCTCATGTCGTAATGCGGAACATGTCCGAACCCCGGCACGGCGGACCGGTGACGGTCAGACATATGTCCCTGCAGTATCTCCGCGTCGTAAACCCCGCGCTCCACCCCTTCTTCCACCCGCTCCCCGTCGCGGAGCGTGATCTTGCCCAGCATCGTGGCCAGTATGTCGGCCGCCTTCTTCGCCACCGCGGCGTCGCTCGCAACGGCGATCCAGATGCGGTGCGACCGCCTGAGCAGGTTGATCAGCTCCTCCCTCGTCGTCGTGGCCGAAGCTGCTTCGGGCTGGTGCTGGTCCTCCTCCAGGGTCATCTGGTCCAAATCCGGCGGGTGCGCGGGATCGGCGGGTGCGGCGGGTGCGGGTGCGGAGGCGTGCCGCCCCGTCTGGATGACGAGGTAGATCACCATGGCCGCGAGGAGGAAGTCGTGGATCGCGAGGGAGGTGATGAACCAACCGTTCTGGCGCAGTAGACCGCCGGGAAGGGTGGCTTGGTAGATGGTGTTCTGGTAGTCGAGCAGGCTGAGGGCGGCGTCGAGGCAGGTCTTGCGGGAGTAGTCGTGCTCCTTCCGGGGCACGGCTTCGATGAGGTACCGCCTGTGCAGGACGCAGCGGCTCTTCTGGTAGAGGGCGGCGAGGCCGAAGCGCTGGTTGACCAGCTGCGGAGGGTCGGTGATGGAGTCTTCCAGGGGCTTGACCTTCATGAAGGAGGGGACCTGCTTCCATTTTTCCTCGAGGAGGTTGTCGAGCCGCATGACGTCTACGTAGGTCGGCAAGGACAGGGAGTGGGCTTGTCTGGCGACGAGGCCGAAAACACGGCACATGGTGCTCTTCCAGATGGGATAGGTGAGTTCCGTGTACTCGGAGTCTGACCGGCTGGGCGGTAGCTCGGTCATGTCGGGGCTCAAGTCCTCGTTGACCAGGTTCCTTGGCAGGCTGGTGTCACTCTCAATACCATGTATCATGCTCGGCAGGCCCAAGTGGAACGAGACAATCAGGTCAATCTGCACAAGCAAGTTCCACATCCTCCTCCGCATCTCCCCGTCAAAGGGCGAGATGTTGGGCAACTTGCTCGGGTCCCGGTGCAGGCCCATCTTCATCATCAGCCGGATGCCCACCGCCGACAGCAGGTAGCAGTTCATCTGCGACGCGCGGTTGACGAGGAACTCGGCCTCGATGTACAGCACCATGGGCTGCAGAGTCATGGGACCGGGGTGGGTGTACCGGGCCGAGATGAGCGCCCAACCCGCTGCGGTGCGGTACTGCGAAAAGCGCTGCATGGCGGGGACGTCGCTGTCGAGCTCCAGCTCGTGCGGCGCCGTGTAGGTGGAGAAGAAGGTGCCCAGCGCCAAGACGTTGAAGAGCAGCGCGATCCAGTCGACGGGCGTCGTCTGCGCCCCCGGGTCCTGCCAGAACTCGGCGTACTGCTTCACGAAGGTCGGGCGGTGGATGATGTGCTGCGAGGGGCTGTAGGCGCTGAAGTACCGCATCGTGAGCCGGTCGACGACGTGCCGCGGCGGGAGGTAGCTGAGGAGTTCCTGCCGGCTGCGCGGGACGGAGTTGTTGTTCAGCATCAGGAGCTCGGAGGACTGGCCGTCCAGGTCTGTTTCCCCCGGGCTGTCGGCGGATAGGTTGTCGTCGTCCTCGAAGTAGCTCTTGAGATCTTCGATCTAGCTTTAAGTCAGCAACATTGACATCATCATAACCCAGAACTTGGTTTCACAGGATGGATGGTATACTCACATCATCAAGCATAGCCATAAAATGCGTAGCCCCAACATACGTAGTCGTCTTCCCCCCGCTGCCCACGACAACCTGGCCCCTCCCCTGCGAGAAGTCCCCGGACTCGGCACTGGCCTGCGCGCCGGAGAGCGCGCCGCCCGCCTCGCCGCCGGGCATCATGCCCCGGACCATGCCCTCGAGCCTCTTGAGCCGGGCCGCCATGCTCTTGGCCGGCCTCGTCTTCTCGGGCCGCGGCGCGTACAGGCACCCGTCCGTGCGGCCCTTCTTCACGCACATGGAGCACGGCTGGCCCCTGTCGCACTTGAGCTTGGACGTGCGGCATGGCGCGCACGAGAGGAGCACGCGCGTGCGTTTGATGTGCTGCTGCTGCTGCTGCTGCTGGGACGTCAAGTTTTGGTTCTGGGAAGAAGAGCCGCCGCCGGTGCCCGTGCCAGTGCCGGATCCGGACTGTGCCTGGGTGCCCGTGGAGGCGGACGAGGGGGACTGGTTGATGTCAGAGGCTGTTGTTCCTGTCTGCACCGACTCCAGGGGGCTTTGCCCAGAGGTGGATGGGCCACTCGTAACGCTGCCGAGCTGCTGATAACTCCGGGACGGGACGGATGGTTGGTGGTCTCCGCCTCCCTCTCCCACTCCGCCGAAGAAAAATGGCTGCTGGGATGACATAGACGTGGTTGCCGTTTGCGGTGTGTGAGTGAGTACCTGCACCTTATCGCGATCCGCAGGATGGTCTCCGAGGGAAGAGAAAGTCCGTGTTCCGACTCCGTTGGCCGTGTTGCTTCTAACTGGTTGATGACTGTGTGATTCTTGGCACTTTCGCTGGCTGTCGGGGGTAGGATGATGTCTTTGCGCCCTTTGCTAAAACCGACAGTCACAAAGCCGATGGATCGACAACCGAGATAGGTACTTAATATATCCTGCCGGTATTGCCTCGTCGAAGGTATTTGCTCACAGTGAAATGCTGCTATATTGACAATCTGCCCACTAGAGAGGTATCACAAGCTTAAACCGACAAAGGTCAAACAGACGAAGAGGTTGGAAATGTTCACGCCGTCGACGCGGCGCTGGCGTCTTTCTTGAGCGGAAGGATTCATGCATATTACTAAGCCTAAGCCCGAAACAGCCAGCCAAGATCTCTCGTAGCACCTCTACTCAACCCAAGGGGACATCTCATTGAACAGCGAGGTCAAAGTGGTGGGAGGAGGTGCCAGTTATTGTCTTGGTTCTCTTCCTGATAGAGTATTAGACCGGCAGTCAGTACCTAGTCATCCTACCAGGTTCTGCTGAGTAATGCAAACCCGCCTTAACTCCATGGCGGCAAGTCAGCCAACCGGAGTTGAACATTGCCCTACCCAGATCCGAGACCCGACGAGCCACGCGTCGGCGGTCGCATTTCGCGGCACCTAAACACCGACATACACACACCGAGCCCTACCAAGTCCCGTAGCCGGACATGGTCCATCCCGCAGTATGGCGAATGCCCCTTTCAACAACCGTCTAATTCCCATGCGACGCATAGGGCAAACACATTTGATTTGATGCAAGCGCACCTCCGTCCAGCTCGGGAGCGGCCGCTCATCAAATCCTTCCCAAGAATCAAAGATCCGGCAAACCCAGCTGAAAAGCCTGAGTCTCATCGCTTCAACCATGTACAGTCTGCTTCCTTCACTCAGGAGCGCCGGGCAGTCTCTCGATGAGATACTTGCCCCGAGCGACCTTCAATATCGGTACACCAGGGACCTTCCGGATTCTCCGACCTAAAAGACGGACGAGTCAGTATCAAAATAGCTACGGAGGATAATAACAAAGTACGGGTTGCACGGCGCGCTTGTCGGTGTTCAAACAGGGCAATGACTTACAGAGGTCCTTATCGTTGGTCGCGACGATGTAAATCCTGTGCTTCATTATCCGGTCGACGATGCAGTCGTCTGCATAGGTGCCCTTGTGGTCGCACGTGCTCCTCTCGAACCGCTCGTCACGGGCGATCTGGAGGGCCAAGCGGTACTTCGGCCCGAGCTTCTCCAACTCTGCCATAACACAGTCTGTGATGATAGGTGTGCAGGCCGCGTAGAGGCAGTCCATCATCGTCTCGACCAGGGGCAGCTTGGCCCTGACGGTGTGGGAGAGGAAGTTGGTATCCTGCAAGGGGGTCAGTTGAAAGGTCATGCAACAATGAGTGATGGATTAAGATCAACATACCACCAGCACGCTGTAGGGAGGTACAAGGGCGGAGTTGTACTGGAAGAACATAGATGAAGGCATCTGGGGTCTAAATGTGGTCTCGTTAGTGGTCATGTCTCTCTCAAAGCAAATTGAGGGCCAGCACTCACATCACGCGAACCTCCTCCGGGAAGGCCTCAGCCTTCTTCTTCGCATTGCCAATATCGGCCTTGTCCTTGTTCTCCTTCAACCTGGAATCGTGCTTGCCGATGACCCGTTTGACCTGGCGATGCATGTCAGTACGTGTGGTTTCTTATCGATAAGGAAGTTCACCAGGCAACTGACCGCTGCAAACTTTCTCGTCTTCTTTGCCACGCCCATATTTGGCAGCGCCGCTTCTTAGGGATGAGTGATGTTGGTGTTTGATATGTGGTGGTGAATTGGAGGCTTAGAGGGCTCAGAAAGAAGTGAGGATGGATGCGTCTGTGAGCGGCGGTTGCGGTTGGTTTATCGTGAAATGTGGTGAGAAACTCATCCCAACTCAAAATTTTGATGGAGATGCAAGAGGCGATTTGCAGCGCTTCACAATCTCTTGGCGTAGCACCTCTAAAAAGTGGACCCACGGCGGACAGTGGAACCTCTCTTTCAGTTTTGCCACTGCGGCTCAATTCACTTTAACTACCTTCACCGATCTTCAAGGCTGACATTGACTGGCTAATAATGTGATGAACTTCGTTGAGTGAAGCAGTACGTACGGAACTTACACATTCATTTCTGCGCGAGCTGGAAGGCATGGCAGCCGTTATGATGAGGTGACAGGTGGCCACAACCGATCGTTCTTCTCATCCATCGCTTCGTCCACGAGACGCACACTGACAACGTGGTCTCACACACATACATACTCTCATAACCTACAGCACCAGAATCAACAATTTATTCCACGTAACCGTCTTCTCACACTCATCAAAACCGACATCATGCCTCCCCTACCAGCTCAGCACTCCCCACGCATCATAACCTACTACCAAACCCACCACGACTCCGAGACAGGCGCCCACATCTCCGTCCTCCCCCTCATCAAACAGCCCGGCATCTCCCTCACCCACCTCATCCTCGCGGCAATCCACATCAACGACGAACCCCACGCCCTAACCCTCAACGACCACCACCCCTCCCACCTGCGCTTCGCCACCCTCTGGGCCGAGCTGCGCGTCCTGCAGGCCTCGGGCGTCAAAGTCCTAGGCATGCTCGGCGGCGCCGCTAAAGGGTCCTACGCCCGCCTCGAGGCCGCGTTCGAGAGCTACTACCCCCCGCTGCGCGACCTCGTCCGGACGTACGCCCTGGACGGCCTAGACCTCGACGTCGAGGAACCCATGTCCCTGGCGGGCGTCATCCACCTCATCGATCGGTTGCGCGCGGACTTCGGGCCGGACTTCATCATCACCCTCGCGCCCGTGGCGTCCGCCTTGCTGGACAGCCGGCGCAACCTCTCCGGGTTCGATTACGAGGCGCTCGAGGTGATGAGGGGCCATGACATAGCCTGGTACAACGCGCAGTTTTACTGTGGGTGGGGCGACTGCGCGAGCCCGCTCATGTACGAGATGATCCTCGCCCGCGGCTGGCCGGCGGAAAAAGTCGTCGTCGGCCTCGTGACGAACCCGGAGAACGGCGGCGGCTGGGTCCCCTGGCAGATGTTGGGGAGCGTGATACCCCTGCTTGTGGGTCGGCACGCCAGGTTCGGCGGCGTCATGGGGTGGGAGTACTTCAACTCGTTGCCGGGGGGGAGGGAGAGGCCGTGGGAGTGGGCGAGGTTCATGACCGCTCTGCTGCACGGGGAGAGGACGGTTTGGGACGCGCTGCTGGAGGGTGTTATTCCGCCTGCGACCGGCGCCAAGGTGCAGGAGGCTGCTGCGTCGGTGGACGAAAAAATGAAACCGGTTGTTGTGAGATCGGTCGATGAGGATGAGGAAGGTGGCGATGGCGATGGCGGTGAAGATGCTGCTGCGGATGCAGTGCTGCCCGAGCCGTTTGAGTACTACTCGGATGGGACGGCAGATGAATCATGATTTGATGACCCGTGGGGGGCATGGCATGGCATTCTCACTTGGCGGTGTAAGGGTTGAGATCGAGTTCGACGTGAAGAATCGGATTTTGAGATGCTTTTTTCCGCATGAGAAAGGGATAATGAGCAAACGTGTTTATGAAATGAGCCAAGGCACATATGTGTTTTGCTGAGTGTGAGCTGTGCATGGCGAAGGCCGGGGGGTGAAGGACCGAACTCGGCGCGTGTCAGGAAAGGAACGCTGCGTTCGTCATCTGATAGAAGAAGGAAGGTGGTAGAGAAATGTGAGGTATGGAAGCATGCATGGAAGCATGCGTGGACGTGTGAGGTGCAGGATACCTACGGTGGAGGTCCCTATTGTGTGACGCCCTGCGGTGAAGATTTCTTGGACTGTATGCTTCACATGGTTGGCCCCTGGCGGTGGTTTCGGTGTGCCGTTAGCAACTTCACCGGTGAAGATGAACCTCAGGTGACAGATCAGGGAATAAGCTCCGTGCCGACTTGGTGTTTAGTATCCATGAGACCATATACGCACGCACACTAAGGCAGCAAGGTCTTACTTTAAGGTTGTAGCTTACTGTGTGAGTGTCCAGAACGGGTAGACGTTTGAGTAAGGCAGTCAGACGCATGTTTGACTGTGTTTTCTTTCTTGGCTGGTAAGTATGCTTCCCTTGGCCACCTCTTGTCCTATAGGTATTCTGAGGCAGCTCACAAGCCGTAAGCGCTGAGGAAGCAATTCTCCCCATGCTGTTGAGTCGGCTCCGTGTTGAGTCGGCTCCGACGCACGGCTACACACAGCCACTTCCGCCTCGCGCAACTTGTTGCTGTGCACGCCGTATTGCATGCACCTATAGAGAGGCATCCCGCGAGTCTAGATCAATATCGTCTGATCTTCCGGGAAAAGCCATCCGACAAGGACATGCCTCTTTCGGTTGTGATAGCAGCCCTTCGGCGACACAAGGCTCGCTGACTGTTGACGCGCAGCCCGCACGATCCTCCGAGTTCGGTAACAACGTGCTATTCGCTCTTGATATCACCGCCTTGCATCTCGCAGTTGTTGTTGTTCTCGACACGATTGGTACGCGGCGACCTCCTATCACAGTAAATCTCTTGGACAGGATCACCGGGGCATGCTGCTGTGATGCCGTCTTAACACCGCCGTGGTGTGGAAAACGACAAAGTGCAACAACATATGCACACACCACCGCCGCCTCGACCCCCTAGTCTCACGCCTATCAAGGCATTGGGTGTAAACACTGTGTAATCGGTAGTACACAGCCTCTTCCCCCCGACCGCGGGATAGACCGTTGTTCTGGGTCGTCTCATAGGAGCGCTTCAGGGTGCATCGGTCCCATACCAAGCTTTGCCTGCGAAAGCTTGGCGGTGTGATTTGCCGGAATCGAGATATCATTCTCACCGCCGTCGGCTACCGTCGTCCCAGATAATGAGACGGAAGCAACAGTAGAAGATGTGCTACAGCACGCAGAACAGCGTTAAGACCGTGGTCGTGAGTTCGTGCACCTTTAATCCTTCCGCACTTATACGTCGAGATCCCATACGTTCGTAAACGCCTCGGCATTCATTCTCCGGTCCGACCATCTCCCATGCTCGACCAAGAATGTTCGACAAGCGGTGCCCATGATCCGACTGATAGTATTCTCAGAGACACCCATCTCACACCGAGACAGTCAAGGGAGCCAGATAATGGACCGAGGAAAGATCCTTCGACGTGCCCTTTCATCTCGAATAGGTAGTTCAAATGACCGAGGGCATATCCTGAGACCAGATGTCAGGGTGCTGTGCAGTTTCTGCAGGGTGGTGCCCCCCCAGCCTGCCAGAATAAGAAGGAAGGGCACTAAATGAAAGAGCCAAGATGGATGAGGATTAGAAGAGAAAAAGAGGACGGGAGAAGTCCGCCCTTCCGCGCCTTTTCAACGAAAAGTCTAACAGGCAGCAGCAGACGGAGAAAGAGAGCCGTTGCAACTATGCAAGCTCCCCCCCGGCCAAGGGATACTTGGCCGGACACACCACCCCGAAAGCGCAGTTCCGACGCAGGGTTGAAAGGCATGGCCAAGGTTGTTGGAGGTCCCCCGTCAGCCCTTGGGTGAGCTCGTACCGGTGGACAAGACCACTGGCTGCCCGGCTCGCAGTCGAGAAATGTGACGAAAGAGGTGTGAATAGCTTCATCATACTCAGCTGGGGGGGGCCGTGCAAGTGGTTGCGAGAGATGCGGGGGCGGAGTTGTGTGAGAGAGAGAGAGACCATCTTACTAAGAGCCTGATGAAGGCAACATGTCGAGCTATCAGATCCCCTGAATCACCAGTTCACCACCACCAACCAGTAGTATACCCGCACAGCCGTGTTGACAGAATGACGGACCGACCAATCAGTCCGTTGGCAAGGCCATTCCGTCTCTTAAGCTCCTGACGTAGAAACGCAGGGGCGGCAAGACGGCAAGCGATTTCCCTTAGCGGCTGTTTGGTGAGGCAGGCTAGCAGTAGACCTTGAGGATCGATGGCATACGCAATTCCGGTCAGCCACAAGCCGGCGCCGACGCGGCTAGCAGAGAAGGCGGCAGGAACGAGTTCAACCTATGCAGACCAAGCCACACGTAGTACGGAATCGGGGGAGATGTCGAGAGCCTCGAGTACGATGGCGCGCTGATGATTTGTGTTCTTGACGCCGGTTGCGTCAGGCTAGCGTTGCAGTTGGATAAAAAGCTGTGGCTGAGCCGAAGTGAGAGATTCTGATGACAGCTATTTCGAGCTTTGTCAGAAAGATGCAGCCTGGTGGGGTCGTGCCCAGATTTTGACAGCTCGGCGCCGGATCAAGGGGACCCACCCGGGGCACCGCACCGGGCGGCGTGGTGGGACTGCCGGAGTGTTGCTCCGCTCTGTGGTCCCAGACAGCTGCTACAACAAGTCTGCAACCGAGAGGGAAGTTGCAACTTAATGCCAAACAAGGCAGAACAATCACCACATTTGCATCGCATCTCCGACTTCTTATCGTATGAGCAATAATAATCTGATTACAAGATCTACACAATGCTACGCTCATCATCCCGAGAGACGGGGAGACCATAGCGTCGGGAATAAAATAGTTGGGCGGAGTTGGCTGCTTTTGGTGTTTCAGGCCGCTGTAAAATGCCGGGATGCAGGACCATTGTGAACCCAGGAGGAGTCAACAAGCATGTGCTGCATGGTTCTTGTGTCTTCGATCGCAGGTAAGTGCAGGAATGCTTGTGTCAAGTGTGTGTGGGATGCTGAGTAACCGTTTTAGGCTGTCTCTAACTCTCCATTCTCAACCACAACTGCATTCTGTACCTTGCCTTATTTCAACGCGTCTCGGTATTCGAATCGGTATCTCTGATGCAGTCACACGCCGTTGTGCTACCCATCTCGGCATCCCTCGGGGAACAGAAAGAGAGGTCGAAGGATTGTGATGGAAGCCGCGGAATACGTACAACGTCACGAATACGTGCTGGTATCTGGTATGGACTCTCCCACTCGTGGAAATATGCGCGCATTGCATTGCACATCGAGACAGGTCAGATGGCCGCCTGGCCTGCTGCCACATCGGTGACTCAACGGTATCCGGAGAAGCCTAAGTTCAGAACACGACGTTGTACGCCCAGGAAAAGACAGAAATACTACCAAAGACGTATTATGTATGTAAGATCTGACTATAACACTCACTGACTTGTCGATCAGATTAGGAATCAGATATTCGACATATCCATTAAGACTCATCGACTTCAGCCTTTCGCCACTACTCTTGCGGCAAAGACCTTACGTGCTGTCGTGCTTGTGGGTTACATGACATATTTTCCAACGTTGTTTAGCCGCAGAGCACTAGGTATAGTAGCACTACTATCCAACACCCAGGGGGAATCTCTGCGAGCGGAAGTTCCGGGTCGCCGACCTCCTTACCATGGTGCCGGTGACTCCCACGCAGTCTTCTTCACCCGCGCAACCGCTTCCCTAGTTCGTTTCAGGCAATTCGATGCTGCAACCGGTGGTCACACAAACTCAGATGGCCGAACTGTACTTTTGGACACCACTAACAATCAGTAGTACTGCAAGTACCGGTTCAGTGGTATTCGTCCTCCCTCCTCCTGAGCCACATTCGTGCTACCAAAGGCAAGTGCTTACGGTGGCTTGATGCTTTCAGCCCTATAAGTGGCCGACGCTTTTCCCCGTTATTCCTCATTTAGTCGCGGGGTCGCTGTCGACATGGTTGCTTCGCCCCCGAATTTAGCCTTTACGCTCACCATTTCCTTCTATTTCGTACCATGATTATGGTCACTTGTTGCTACACATCTGCAGTGTTCATCATCTCACGCTTTCCATGCACGATTACCGGGCTAACAACAGTAGCTTCGGCCAAATAGTCGGGAGTACGGCTGTGGCAGTAGAACAAGAGCCAAGTCGACGCCTCGTTGTCTTCCCGTGTTTGTTTCGTCTACTTTTCACCTTTTCAGGTACCACTGGCCAGGCACAGGCGGAGACTCCCCATGCGGAATAGTAACACCTCGTAAAAAGTAGCCATCATTTCTACTAGTCACAGCCGGACTTCAACTACAGAACGCGCCATGCAACACTGTATCAGTCATCCTATATGCCAAGACGCCGCGAAGTAGAGGCTGAGCATCTGAAAACGAATCTCATCTACCGTTCCGCGTCCCTGGAGAGCGGCAGTAGCCACAACTTTTGCTAGCCCCAGCCGCCCGGGCTCATGTAATCCAGGCACCGGCACGGCGCCTCGCCTTACACACACAGAGCTGAACTAGACGAAGAAAGGTACTTACTACGCTTCTACTCTCAGCAACCACCACACCACTGCATTCTCAGGATCCCTGATGCTGCAGATGACGCAACCTGTCAGGGCGAAAAATGTGTTCGCCATGGTGTCCTTGTCCACCATGTGCTTCCCAGGTTGTCTCGTGCGCCCACACCAACTCCCACTACCACCTTCCCGACTTCGTCGGCTAGCTATACGCCGCTCCCTACCCCCATCCTGTGCGGACGCCATCGCAACCGGGAGGCTGAAGCAGCGCCCGTTAGGATTCAACGCCATGTCCCTTAGGTCATCACCTAACCAAGACATCGGCGACCCAAGGGAGTTGGGGGTTCCGGTACTGGGGAGAGCTCTCCTATCACGGCGTCCCAGATAGAGGCATAGCCAGTTGCGCCGCGCAGCAGCGGGCCTTCGCCGGCAACGAAACATGGTGCTGACAACAGCTGCCCAGCCTTCCGCGTCCCGGCCAAGTACTCATTGTAGGTAGTTCAATGTGGGAGCAGCCGTGGGATGGAGTTGCCGTCTCTCCCCGGTCCGTCTATATAAACCTTCCTCGCCCCCGGCCAGGATACACCTGTCTCGAACATCATCAACCCAGCACACACACACTCAACCAAGCAACCATCCAACATCACCACCAGCCTTCAAGCTACTACTACTCATCCTCAACCACCGCCATCACATACCATCACCAACTTCAGCTTCCCAAGCTCACCAACCAACACACCGTCGCAATGGCTGCCATGACTTTCACCTCCTTCACCACCAGCTGCCCCGTTGTCTACGGCCGCTCCGGCTACAACAAGGGCGACAAGGGCGACGACGACGACGACAGCAAGCTTGTCAACTACGGCCGATCCGGCTACAACAAGTAAGTTCGGAGCCTCCAATATCAAACCACTAGAGCAGCCAACTAACCACCGTTCACAGGGGCGAGAAGGGTGACGACGACGAAGATGACAACTAAAGAGCTTTCTACCGTTCTCCAAATCTTCTGGACTCGTCCTCTCTATACCTTAATCGAGGCGACAACCAGTGTTTTACTACTGTGCAACACGATTTCTTCAATTTTTTCTTTGGTAATGGCCCTCCTACCCGGGACGGTCTCCTTGGAGACCACCGGATGAGAGGCGCCAGGAGGATCATGTATTACTACCGGTAGACAGGGTGGATCAGTGTATCCGACGCATCAGTCCGAGATAGCATGAGTTGGCGGTGGTGGTACCCTTTGCTTTTTCCGCTGCGACACTCCCTTTCTTTAGACCGTCAAAGATTATAGACTCGGGCACACGGCCCAAGCGGAGGGATAGACAGAGATCTGGACGCTTATTTCGCAACGTGATAGAAGGATGTATGAGTAAGGAGCTACGAGAAGGCATAATCAATAATCCACATCATTTGCCCACGCAGAACCTGGCTTACTGTTAGCTTTGAACAACCCTCAGGTGTGAACAGTATATCAAGCGGCAGGGATGGCATGGTTGACGTAACACTTACTTCTCGAAAATGACTCCGAGCACCTCCTCGACATCACCTCCTTCTCCGCGGCCCGTAATCCTCGCCAGACAGTTGGCGGCAGAGCGGAGGTGCTCGGCAGCCAGCACGACGTCCGCCTCCCCGTCTCCCGCGCTTCCGCCATCTTCTCCACCGGCGGCCCTCGCTTCCAGCAAGAAGTCTTCGAGGTGCCCGCGGCACTCGACGAGGAGCTGCCTCTGCCGCTCCGTGACGCCCAGGAGGTCCTTCATGTCGCTCGGCAGCTCCGTCAGCTCACCAAAGGACTTGATCAGGGCCGTTGTGAGCGCGTGTATGCCTCCCGGATCGCTCCCGCCGTCCGCGCTGTTATCTTCTGCCGCTTCCCTGCAAGATATCGCAAGCGGCTCGACCGCCAAACCTGCCCGTGCCTTGAAATCCTCCACCAACCTTTTCAACTCCCCTTCGTCACCCACAGCATCCCGCTTATTAACCACAACAAGACACGCCTCCGCTTTCTTCGCCAAGCTTACCGTCTCCTCGTCAAACACCACCCTCCTCTCTCCTCCTCCTCCCCCAACCTCCTCAACAGAGGCAAGCACAACAACAACATCCGCCTCCTCCGCCTTCCTCCTCGCCCTCCGTATCCCCTCCCTCTCCACCGCCCCAGTCACCACCACTCCCTCCTCCACACTCCTAAACCCGGCCGTATCAGCAAACGAGCACAGGTAAGCCCCCAAATCCAAACTCGCCTCCACCACATCCCTCGTCGTCCCCGCCTCATGAGAAACAATACTCGCCTCCCTCCCCACAACAAGGTTCATAAGCGAGCTCTTGCCCACATTCGGCGGGCCCAGCAGCGCGATCCGGATCCCGCCCCTCAACAACTCCGTCCTCTGGCCCGCGACCTCGTGTCGCCTTATCCCTGCCACAACCTCCCCCACCATCCTCGCGACGTTACCCAGCAGCTCAGTGGGCGACTCGTCAAAATGCTGGTCCTCGCTGAAATCAATGAGCGCCTCAATCTCCGCCCGCGCCAGCAACAACCTCCCCCGCCACCCCTCGTACGTCCGCCCCAGCTCCCCGGACGCGCCCCGCACGGCGGCGCGGCGCTGCTGCTCCGTCTCGGCGGCGAGGGTGTCGCTCAGGGACTCGACCTGGGCGAGGTCGAGCCGGTCGCGGAGAAAGGCGCGCTTGGTGAACTCGCCTGGCTCGGCGTAGCGGATCTTTCCCGAGAAGGACGAGGATGTGGGAGAGGAGGAGGAGCTGGAGCACTGGGAGATGGCGGACAAGACGGCTTTTACGGTTGCCGAGCCGCCGTGGACGTGCAGCTCTAGGACGTCCTCGCCCGTTACTGTTTTGGGAGAGGGGAAGAAGAGGACCAGGGCCGAAGAGTCGACTATGGTTGACTCCGGGCCGGGGGAGTGGAGTGTCCTGAGGGTCGCGTAGCGGGGTTTGGGGGTTGGTTTGGTAGGACAGAGACAGGAGTAAATCTAGGGAGAAGTTAGTTGGGGTGGGTGTTCTGAGGCGAGAGTGAGAGTGAGGGCAGGAAACTGACGTCGAGGCAGCCTGGGCCAGATATGCGGATTACGGCTATGCCGGCTTTTCCTTGGGCCGAGGAAAGGGCGTAGATGGTGTCATCGTCAAATGACAGACCGGCGATGCCGCGGCGAGCTATAGACGGCACAGGCTTCGCTCGTTGTGCAGTTCTTCTGCGTGCATAGTGGCTAGACGTTGCCAGCCGGGAGGACGCTCTTATGCCTGTTGCATTGATGAATGAGGCCCTTCTCAACGAGGGTAATGCCCCTGATCTCAAGGCATGACGGAACATTGACCCCTACTCCAACGTGACGATACAACACATCTCATCATCACAAAAGCCGAAGAGTGTGGAGATATGCAAGGTGAGAGGTTACACCGAGGTGTCAAGATATCACAAGCACGGGCCAGGCCGCCGAAGCCCCACCTCTTAGCTGGGCGGTCCACTAAAAAGTTGTCGTCGCTGGTCAGCCATTTTCAGAAAATTTGAGAGGCAAACAGCTGGCCCCCACCTGCTGCGTTCTTCAGAGACCAGAGAGGAAATCGGCCTCTTATCTCAAACTCAACTTCCGTCGTCAAGCTTGAAGTCCAGTCTGAGCTTTTCTTTTCCCTTGCTCGTCTTCCGTTCTCCCGGCGAGAACTGAAAACTCAACACCGTTTCCTTCCACCCCAAACCGCAACCATGGCGTCCGACGAGATCGTCTGGCAGATCATCAACCAGCAGTTCTGCGCCTTCAAACTAAAGTAAGCCACACTACCTTTCACCCTCTGTCTCGGTCGCGGCTAACAATCTTCCCCCTCCTAGGACGACAAAAGAAAAGAACTTCTGCCGCAATGAGTACAACGTGACAGGCTACTGCAACCGGCAGTCCTGCCCGCTCGCCAACAGCCGGTACGCCACGGTGCGCGCCCACCCGGAAAAAGGCACGCTCTACCTCTATATGAAGACGATCGAGCGCGCCCACCTGCCCTCCAAGCTCTGGGAGCGCGTCAAGCTCGGCACCAACTACCAGGCCGCTCTGGCCACGATCGACGAGCGGCTCAAGTACTGGCCAAAATTCCTCGTGCACAAGTGCAAGCAGCGCCTCACCCGGTTGACCCAGGTGGCCATCCGCACGCGCCGGATAGCGGCCGAGGAGGCCCGCTTGGGCGAGAAGCTGATCCCCAAGATCGCGCCCAAGATCAAGCACCGCGAGGCCGCGCGCGAGCGCAAGGCCGAGGCGGCGGCGAAGCTGGAGCGGACGATTGAGCGGGAGCTGATTGAGCGGTTGAGGCAGGGGGCGTATGGTGATCAGCCGCTGAATGTGAGCGAGACGGTGTGGAAGAAGGTGCTTAATGCGCTCGAGAGGGAGGGTGAGGGACAGAGGGATAGGGACATGGACAAGGGGATTGAGGATGATGAGGAGGATGTTGAGGAGGAGCTTGAGGAGGAAGACGAGGAGGAGGAGGAGGAGGATGGGCAGGTGGAGTATGTCAGTGACTTTGACGAGAGCGAGGATGACCTGGGCGATATCGAGGACTGGCTTGGTAGCGAGGAGGAGGACGATGAGGATGAGGACGACGAGGATGAGTCGGACGAGGAGACGAGCAAGAAGAAGAAGACCGGCGATAAGAGGAAGAAGGGACGGGTTGTGCGCATGAAGCCCCGCAAGAAGAGGGAGCTTGAGATCGAGGAGGAGACCTCGAGGCAGAAGGTGTTGGCGTTCTAGACGCTCTGCATTTGGAACTAGGGATTGCAGGCTTTATTGGCGTTTACGGCGCGACGGTGGTTTATGCGAGTTGGTATGATGTTATACAAATGGGCATGTCCCTTAGATACCATACATGTCTACGATTTGGTCGGGCTACAGTTTCTTTTTGTGCCTGTCCTCTTGATGATTCTGAGTGCATGCAGGGGTGTATCGAGGATTCACCGCCGTCCAGACCTGTTCGTCGAAGCGTTCCGGCTTGTTTATATGTCACACAAAGGTCTACCAGCTGAAGTGAGAGAATATGTCATATGAATATTTTGACGCATTTTCCATTCAATAGGGGTATTCCCTCCCGGCACGTGCAAACAGTGCCTTAACGCCTCGTCCATGGTGGCCGTCTATCTGGCCGTCCCTCTCCGCCGCCAAATAATCGCCAAAAATAAGAGCTTTCAATGCATCACATCAACTTGGCGTCGCCCAAATCATTCATCGGAACCTTGATCCGGCACGATATTCGGATTTTGCCAGCTCCAGTGCTGCAGGTCCAGACACCCCATATATGCCTCCCTCCCCTTCGTTGGGCGCGGCATGTCCGGCCAATATAACCCGTCTCGTTCCAACGCGCGTCGCCCGTTTCGTCTATCGCGTAGTTGACATCTCGTTTTCCATTCAGCGTCGTCGTTTTAACCCCTCATCTCGGTATCCTCGCCCTTTGTCTGGTCGGCGGCCTTGATGTAGAGCACGTTGTTACACCTGCCAGCACCGCGTTAGCATTCTCTGACCCCTCCAACAGATATACCACCTCTGATAACTTACCTGATCAGAATCTGACCGAGCTGCCCCGTCAACTTGTCGGCGATGAACTCCTCCGCGTTCGCCAGCTGAAGGTTGAAGTAGCTGTCGGTGCTGACGAGCCGGCCCTTGTACTCCGTCTCGGCCCACTTCAGACGGACGATGACGTCCTTGTTGACGAGGTCCTGGAGCATGGGACGGGGGTTGACCGGTACGAAACTCATTGTGGCGGGTGTGTGTGAGTTTTGGCTGTGTGGTGTGGTGGTTGGGGAGATGTGATGGGTATATTGGTCGTGGTCGCAAAATGGTCAACGGTCTCTTCCTTCGCCGACAACATTTCCATTCACAAGCTTGATGTTTGCGGGGAGGACCCACAAAGGCTTGCAAAGCCGAAGTGGCCCCGGCGTTGAGTGGAAGGTGGGGTGCGTTTAGGTACGTACCGGCGGACGACCTCCTTCCCGAAACATGCAGGTGTAAGGTGTCTCGACCATCCGACAGTCATTCACTCTTGGACTTTACACAATCCGACGAATACTTAGAGTGCAGGTTCTCTGAGCCCGAACTTTCCTTACTTCAGCAACACCTCTAAACTACCTTACAAACCCACGGACAAACATAACCCAACCATCGCACCAAGAAGTCCATTCGCACCCCGGACGTCACCACAAGCCCCGCAACCGCCCGCTGTCCAGGCCGACAAGACAACAAGCAGCAGCGGGCATCTCCCCTCCACACACCTCTCCCCTCTCTCTACCCCCAATAACACTTCTCCCAGAAAATATGGCGACCTGGTACTCCAACATCCTAACAACAACAACCTCCCGCATCTCCAACCTCCAGCGCACCCTTCTCTCCTCCGACGCCGACGGCGACACCGAAGACGACACCCACGTCTGCCGCGTGCTGCGCAACTACTACACCGAAAAGGGGCGCCCCTTCCCGCCGTGGCTGCCGCCCGACCCCAAAGCCCCGGCTCCAGCGGCCCCCGTGTTCGCCGGCGGGCAGAGCCATCAAGTGGGTAGCCGCTACGGCGCCACGCAACACCACCCATCACATCAACAAGCAGGCGGGGGAGGTGGCGGTAGCGCGCTGAGCAGTCTATGGGAGACCGGCGGTGGTGCGGCACAACAACAACAGCCTTCGTCGTTGAGAGCGGGGGGCAGGACGGGGGGGATAACGGGGGGCGCGCTGCATAGGAATCCGTTTGGGCAGCAACAAGGTGGCGGTGGTGTGGCTGCGCAGGCGCGGCCGCAACCCAGTCAGCAGAGGGGGAGTTATGAGAGTGCGGGCAGCAGCTCGTATGGAGGACGGGACGGGGTGTCGCCTCCCCCTGGGACGGCGGGTGGTGGTGGGAGTGCGCAAGAGAGGTTGAGGCAGAAGCTTTGGGGTGGTAGGACGGGGAGTCCTGCTGGTGGTGGTGGTGGTGGGTATGCGCCGCCGCCGCCGCAGGGGCAGGGGCAGGGGCAGAGTCGGTATGGGAGTGTTAGTTCTGCGGCGGGCGGTGGTGGTGGCGGTGGTGGGGGGAGGGATGATTATGAGGAACGGTTTGCGCCGGGTGGGATGTATGATGCCGCTGGGGGTAGTGGAGGTAGGGGAGGTGGTGGTGGAGGTGGAGGAGGGGATCGTCCATTTATGGCGGCTAATGCGCCGTGGGCGACTAATGAGTATGACTACTCCCATGGCGGTGGTAGTACGGGGGGAGGTGGAGGAAGGTCTGGGGGGTTGCCGAGCGGGCCGAGACGAGGAGGCGGGTTGCCTAGTGGTCCGAGGATGGGACGGTAAGGACGACTGGGTGGTCTGAACTGAAGCGATTGAGATGCGGTTGAATAATGACGGCGACGAGGCGATGCCCGGACAATGGGTCACGTTATGGCATCTGCGTTGGACACGATGTCTTGGTTCCAGGTGTGTCGATGTTATACCCGGGGAAGGTGATCATAGAGACGCAGCAGCATTAGTGAGCGAGCCTGATATTCAGTCAAATACATACAAGATTGATACTACGGGGCGGTGTATCGAAGTATCGAGGTACCGTGAGGTTGAGCCCAGAAATGCAACCAGCAATGATACGGAAGGTTGATCATTCGAGCCCAGCTCAGGGAGTATTGCTCCCGTATTACGACATTTGCAAGATAATATTCAACATCCGGGCCAGGGCGCAACAGCTATCTAACACGACATGAATATGGATAGGCTGGGCCAGAACAGAAATGCGGGCGGCGCATTTCGCTTTTGCCTTTTTACTCTTTCGACTTTGACTCTGACTCTACTATCGGATGACGGTCCTCTTCATCTGGCTACCCCGCACCTTGTCTTTCCTCCTCGCATTCATCATGTACAAGGCAAACATGCGCTCCTCGAGGAAGACCCATACCAGCAGCAGCAGCGACGCGCTCGAGATCATGGCCGCCACGATGAGGATGAACTGCGCGACGCCCCAGCACACGCGCAGGTGCCTCTCGCTGGCGAAGCTGCCGTCGATCTGGGCCGCGTCGAGCCCGGCCTTGAAGGTGTTGAGGATGACGGAGATGATGGCGAAGACGACGACGACGGGGCCGAAGGTGCGGCCGAACCACTTGCCCCACTGGCCCTGGACTCGAAGTACGAGAGCTTGCCGAGGACGAAGAAGGTCATGTCGTTGAGCCAGGTCAGCCGCAGGAGGGCGTAATGGTAGCGCGGGGAGACGGACGCGTTGTCGACGCGCTCGAACTGTCGGATGAAGGAGGCGAAGTCGTCGAAGGTCGTGTCTGGTAGTCCGTCGATGCGGGGTATGAGGTTGATCTCTTTCGCCCTCCGGAATGCTGCTTCGAACTGGATGAGGAAGAAGTCGGTGCGCATGAAGCCGAGTGCGGTTCTTGTACACGTCCTGGTCGGCTTCGCTGATAAAGTCCCAGAAGGCCTTGGTCATCATGTACGGTGGTATCGGCTTGACGAAGATGCGGCCGTAGTAGTACACGAGATGCGGACTGGGGTATTCGGTCAAGTTGATGGTGCGCCCTCGCGTCTCTTCGTGATGGAGAGGCGAGATGTTGGTCTCGCCGCCGGTTGTTATCTGTGACCGTGTCAGAGGCTGTCAAGCTTGAAGGATTCCACGATGCATACAAGCCATAAGTAGGGAGACATTTTATCGAGTTCCTTCGTGACAAGCGAGCTCCTGAGGTAAGGCAGGAGGTCTGACCCGTCGAGCCGCACGTAGGGCTGACCAGGCAGTGTCTGTTTCCCATCTGTTCTCTCAAGACGCTTTCGGCTATTTGGTGGTTTGCTTTCGCTCACTCTGAGCGGTGTTATAAAGGGCAAGTCGGCGTTGATCTCGACGGTCGTCTCCGTGGCCTCCCTCTCCGCCGCGCCCATCTTCATTGTTGTAAGTTTGCAGAGTCATTTTCCTTTGAATACGCTGACTGATCGGGAATCTTACATATACAAAAGGTATGTACCGACGAGACCACCAAGAACAACTAGACACCGCTAGGTCAAGTCACTTATGCAGATGAATCCTACGGCCATACCACAGTAAACTCAACTCAAGCCAGTACCAAATGTCTCGCCAGCGACTGTGCAGCTGTGGGTCTACAACTGATATCTTAGGGCGAACCGGGGATAAGAAGGACCAAGCTACGGAAAGGGAGCTTGCTCAGCAACAAGACTACACCATCATAGCTTCTTTCTTGTTGTTAGTGAGACTTGGCTAGGAGCCCAACGGACCTGGATGGTGGGACAGCCAGGAGTCGTCAACTGATGGAGGCAAACGAAAGAACAATACGGATGGCTGAAGAAGATGACATGAGAGTTCCAGGTTGCTCAAGATGATTCAAGCAATGGTCGCTTCAATGAAGGTCAAGTCAAAATAAGGATAAGGTTTAGATAAAGTAGAGAGCCAAGGGCCGGCGGATCATTCTGCCCTGTGAGGAGCTTCAGGCCTAGGGTTATAGGGACGAAAGCATGCCCCTTTTCGACAACATTTCTCGGTTATCGAATGCAACGATACCTACTGTGTTACGAGACGCACGGTACTATGATTCCGGCAACTCTTCAGATTGCGAAGAAGTGTATAACGTATACGTGGCTATTGATCGAAGAACAGTTACACGTAGAGCATACATTTAGTATAGATACTTCAATGTCGTGCAATGACGCTGCCAAGAAGAAGTAGAGCTACTTCTTTGTGCCCCCTCCACCAACCCGGTGACGCTACCCCAGACTCGTGCGGGGCATTTCGCCTTCAGCGTCATCAGCTCCTACGTAACGCAGCAGACCACTTTGCCTCACTCAGCCACGCGTGCTCAACCTTTATGCTCAACCTGGTCACACAACTGCATCTCCGTTAGCCAGCTGATACCACCGTCCAAAATATCATTCACATGAACCTCTCACCACGGTAGTCCTGACCTCTGTGGTCTTTAACAACATCTAACCCCAACCCGCAAGGCAGGAAAGCATCGACAAGCATCATGACCAAAGGTCCTAGAATGTCCTCCAAAGTCCCGTCTGGCGGAGTCGGCACCCCAGCACCAGCCCGCGCCCCCTCTCCGACCGGCAGCTTCTTCGCCATGAGCGACGACGAAGAAGGCGAGTACAACACGGTCACCCACACCGAGTCCGGCCGTGGCGTCAAGCTGCTCTTCTCCAAGAGCAAGGTCTACATCCACCCCACCCCGTCCGCCAAGGACAACATACCGGGATACATCGCCCTTCTGCAACAAAAGCCTCCCCGCGGCAGCACCGGCGGCCGATCATTCTCCCCCTCCGCATCCGAATCCCCCGCCTCTTCCGACCTCCTGCTGGCATGGCTCCCCGAGTCCTCCCTCGGCGAAGCGGCGAGCATCTACGTCAAGGTCGACCTCGCCGTGGGCGAAAGTAGCAGCAGCAGCAGCAACTCCGGCACCCCGAACAACGAGGCGCCCTCCCCGCCGAAACAGACGTACCTCGTCCCGCCACCGCCGACGGTGACGACGCACCACGGCGCGGCGGCGGGAGCCTACGCGTTCGCCGTGCCCGTGTCTTCCATATACAGCCTGCTCGTCCGCCCGCCGAGCGTGGGGTGGTGGTTCGGCAGCGTCGTGATCAACACCCGCGCCGGCGACAGCTTCCCCGCGCTCTTCTTCCACGACTCGGAGTGCCAGAGCACGATCCTGCAGCGCAAGAAGCGGACGAGCCGGTCGTTCGACCCCTTCGGCGAGAGCGGGGAGATGTTCTGGGGCGGGGACGAGGTGCTGCGGTGGTTGAAGCGGTACGTGCGCATCGAGCGCAGCGGGGCGGAGCCGAATATTTACCTTGTCGAGCCGACGGCGGAGGATAGCGAGGCGTTCGGGAAGCCGGTTGTGAGCAACACCCGCGCGAGAGGCGAGAGCGGTGGCGGGAGCGGGTTTGGCGTACCTGCGAGACCGGGACAGACAGGGGGGAGAGATGCGGGCATGGATCCCTTCATGAAGTTTGTCAAGGAGACGGGGTGGAACATCATGGAGAAGTTCAGCAAGGTCACGACGTTCACGCGGCAGGCGGCGAATGACGTGCTGGATAGCCCGCGCGTGCCGCCGCAGGTTAGGAGACTGATGCGGAACCCAGAGGTGCAGACACTACAGGAGGAGTTTGACAGTGCGAGGATATACCTTGCGCGCTGGGCGATGGGGATGGCAGAGCAGAGCGAGCGGGACAGGAATCAGAGGATATGGACGGCTAGGGATGTGATGGAGCTCGAGAACACGGATGTGGGCGAGTTTGAGCTGCTCGAGGGGAGTAGTGCGCTGAGCATGGAGGATCTGAGGAAGACGGTTACGCTCAAGGAGTGGAAGGGTTTCTTCGACCCCACTACCGGTCGTTTGACGCTCACTGTCGATGAGGTGAAGGAGAGGATATTTCACGGCGGACTTGATCCCGAAGACGGAGTTCGGAAGGAGGCTTGGCTGTTCCTCCTCGGAGTCTACGACTGGTACAGCACCGCCGACGAGAGGAAAGCACAGGCTGCATCGCTAAGAGACGAGTACATCAAACTCAAGGCCGCATGGTGGGAAAGACAGATTGACAGGGGCGGCCAAGGCGATGAGGGCGAGTGGTGGAGGGAGCAGCGCGGTCGCATAGGTAAGCATCGCAGTACCAGTCCTGCATCCCCTTTCACACCATGATCCAGAAAGTACTGACCAAGAGCATCAGAGAAAGACGTCCACAGGACCGACCGCAACGTACCCATCTTCGCGGGCGAGGACATCCCCCACCCAGACCCGGACTCGCCCTTCGCCAGCGCCGGCACCAACGTGCACATGGAGCAACTCAAGGACATGCTGCTCACCTACAACGAGTACAACAAGGACCTCGGCTACGTCCAGGGGATGTCGGACCTGCTCGCGCCCATCTACGCCGTGCTGCAGGACGACGCCATGGCCTTCTGGGCCTTCAAGCACTTCATGGACCGCATGGAGCGCAATTTCCTGAGGGACCAGTCCGGCATGCGGTCGCAGCTGCTGACGCTCGACCACCTCGTGCAGTTCATGGACCCCAAGCTGTACGCCCACCTGCAGGCGGCCGACAGCACCAACTTCTTCTTCTTCTTCCGCATGCTGCTCGTCTGGTTCAAGCGCGAGTTCGGCTGGATGGACGTCCTCCGCCTCTGGGAGGCGCTGTGGACGGACTACCTGAGCAGCGGCTTCCACTTGTTCATCGCCCTGGCGATACTGGAAAAGCACAGGGAGGTTATCATGATGCATCTCAAGCACTTTGACGAGGTGCTCAAGTATGGTGAGTTTTCATTGCTGCCTTCTTCCTTTCTCCCTCACAATTCTCGGGGATCTTTGCTAACATGGTCTGGAAATAGTCAACGAACTCTCCGGCTCAATCGACCTAGAGTCGACCCTCATCCGCGCCGAGGCGCTCTTCCGCCGCTTCCACCGCCTCGTCGAGGCCGTCGACAAGAAGGAGAACTTCCCGGGCCCGCGTCGCTCTCTCGGACGGTCATCGTCATCGTTATCGTCATCGGGCGCCGCTGTTCCAACCTCCCCCACGGCCGCTGCTGCCGCCGGCGCTGGCAGCAGTGGTACATCTCCCAGACCCGCCCTTCCGGCTCGTCCAGGCACAAATGCCACGTCGCCCGCGAAACCGGCTGATACCGATGCCGCCAAGAAGATCATCACCCCCGAGCTCCGGAAGCTGCTGAGCAGGAAGGTGGAGATACTTCCGAGAAAGGATGTCGTGGGCAAGGGAGACGGGTTTGTGAGGAAGTAGTAGACTTCCCTCCCTGCCTAGGAGGTAAGGGGGGCTGACGACACTGTGTAATGATTGCTGGTGGATTTGGGGCGTTGTATTACTCAACTTACGTTTTATTCGAGACTGGATGATTGTGGTGCCGTGTTTGCGGCTTGTACAAGGAGGGCTGGGCATATGGGACCGGACTGCTCATACCACATATCAAGCGGCCAGAGCCCAATGGGAAATCAAATCGACTTTTTAAATGCCAGATCTACCAAAGCCAGAGTTTCCCCATCAAGGCGCGCCGCCTGGACGGAGGGAAAAAACAAGGCATTTCGCTCATGTATTCACGTATTCACGCCGTCTTTCTAAAAACCGCACACATTTTCCTTCCCACTTAGAGCTCATCCCTCACATGCCCCTTCTCCACCAGCTCGGGCATAGTCATAATCTTGACCACCAAGCTCGTCCAGCCCGTGAAGTGCTGCGTGCGCTGCCCCTTGCCCGTCTCGGGGTTGTACTGCTCCCACGCGAAGCCCGTGTCCTCCCAGCTGCCGAAGACGGTGTCGACGATGTTCTTGCGCAGGCGCGTGTACAGGTCCGCCGCCGTCTCCCGGTGGGGGCCTGGCTGGGTGGCGATTTTCTTTTTTGGTGTGTGTTAGTTACCATCACTCGAAATAAGTTGGCAAGAGGGGGAAGAGAGGAAACCAGAAACTTACGTAGAGCTCCACAACGGCGAGGTAGTTGATGTTAATCCAAACGGGACTGCGCCAGTAATTCTCGTCCGTGCCGTACAGCTCGTCCTTCAAACTCAAACTGCGGATGCCGTGCGGGCTGAAGAGCTCCTCCTCGTCGCCCAGCAGAGCGAGGACCCTGCCGAGCTTCGGGCTGTCCGGGCTAAGCAGTCCCGTCAGGAAGGGAAAAAGCGAAATGTAACCCTTATGGCAGACGAGCGCGTGCTCCTCGAAGTCGTCGATGGTGGCGTCGCAGTAGCACCCTTCCTTCTCGGACCAGTGGAGGTCGTCGAGGTTGCGCTCCAGAGCGACAAGGTTTTTCTTCAGTTCGTCGACCTCCTCGGGCAGGCCGACGGCGTCGGCGATGTTGATCAGCGACTTGGTCATGAGCCCCACCCACGACATGAGGTCGACGTGCAGCTCGCCCGGGTGCGGCGGCTGCGGGCGCGGGTAGTCGTCGAGCCCGCTGGTGAGGCAGTGCCGGACCGTGCGCCCGCGCCAGCGGTAGGCTTCTTTTGAAGAGGAGGCCTCGCGGTCGTAGGACTTGACGTCGCCGTACTGCGTCTTTTTGAACCAGTTGTACTGCCGCCTCAGCAGGGGGTAGAGGCGGCGGAGGTACTCGATGCCGACTTCCGGGTTGTCGAGCGAGGCGGTCGAGATGGAAGAAGGGGTCTGGAGGATCGTCTCCTTTGCGGCGGGGGCGCTGCCGTTGGTCTTGCGGAGCTTGTCGATGAAGGTGTCGAGGATCAGGAACAGGGTCGGCGGGTTGGCGTAGTGGGGGTACTGCGTCTGGAACTCCTCGGGGACCTTGCTGCGTGCTTCGGGGCCGAGGATCTGCTCGCGACCAATCCAGCCGTCCTCGTCCATGAGGTTGAACCAGCTCTTGACGATCTCAAGGGTGAGGTCGATATCCCAGTCGGCGATAGGGATCAGGTGGAAGCCCTCGTCCCAGAGGAATCCCCGGGGAAAGAACGGCCGCGAGGGGATGGCTGAGAAGAGCTCGTAGGGGCCCTCCAGCTTCTCCTGACGGCGGGCCCGCGCCTCGGCCGTCTCCTCCCAGAAGCCCTCGTTCTCCTCGTCGTACTCGGGGGCGTAAGAGCGGTCGACCACGGCGTGGCCGTAGAAGTAGCCGATGCCTCCGATGAGGTTCGAGAACATACTCCGAGCAAACTTCTTGTACTTCTCCACCTTGAAGGGGGCCTGCAGCTCGAATACACTCGAGAACCGCTCCTCGAACGAATCAGACGTGGCCTTGATCTCCCGCGTCAAGTCGTCGCTGGTGATGTCCTTGCCTACGGAAGCACTTGAGAAGATGACGTCGAACTCGAAGTTGCCCTCGAATATCTTCTCCACGATCTGGACGTTACCTGCACCGGGTCTGTTCTCGAGCTGGTAAACCTGCCAAGGAGGCGGCGCATTGTTATCGTCATACTTATTATCGACGAGGAAGTCGACGCCCTCCTTCAGCTGCTTGAAGACGATGGGCTTGGCCTGCCACAGCACCTCGTCCGGGTATGTGAGCGACTGCACGAGCGTCTTTCCGGGTACGCGGAGCTCGGAGATCTCGTGGTCGCTCTCGGGAAACTTGCCCGTGCCTCTGGTGAGAGTAAGCTTGTAGCTCCCAAGAGCCTCCGAGTTGCCCGCAAGCGTCACATCGCCGTCGTATCCGCTCTTTTCGGGGCCGGGGACCGCTTCCAGTTCGCTGCCGAGCCCTTCCTGGGTGACGTAGAAGAAGAGGATGGTCTTCTGGTCCTCGGCCGCATCGTCTCTTAGCTGTCCCTTGATCCGCGCACCCCAGCTTCCTCCGTCTCCGCCTCCCTCGATCTTGACGAAGGATGTGGTGATGTCGATCTTGTTCTCCTTGTCGTGGATCGACTGCACGCCGCCTTTCCGGGTGTCGTACTCGTCCCAGCCGTAGCCCTGCATCCCTTCGTTTTGCTCGCATGTATACCGGACATCTGGACAACAGCAACAACCATTAGCATTGTGATATTTTCCCCCTTGAGATTGGGCTAGAAGCTTACTGTTCTGGTAGTCCACATACGTCTCGATCTTCCCCCACATCAACCCTGTCATTAAGCTCTTCGGTATCCTGGGCCTGATGCCGAAATACAGGTTGGGCCGGTACGGACCCCACAGGAGGCTCTGGTTGTTCGCCCGCCCGATCTCGCTGATCAGGATGGACTCGCCATCCTCGACGACGGGGCCGACTGCCTGAGCGCCCCGCGGCGCAAACGAGAGGACGCTGAGGAGGAGGAAGGCGAGCAAACTGCTCAATTGGCGTGTGCCCGCCATTGCTGCATCCAGCGTAGAACGAAAGATGAAGAAAAAGCTCGGGTCTAAGGGTGCACACAAACTGGCATCTCCCTCTCGAACTCGCAAGGTGGGTTGTGGTTGTTAAAACGTTGTCAGCCGTCAGGGTGATGGCAGCTCGTATTTTCTGAACACGTTGAAGCTCCTTGGAGCTTCCAATGCAGGGGGCCACAGCCCATTGACGTTGGTGCGGGGCCGTGTTTTAAGCTTGTGGGGCGCCGAAAGCTCGGGCGTACCACCCCAGCCCGGCCGCTCACAAGCGGCCCGGTCCCGGGAAGGAATTTGACGCCATCCGGACGATCAACTCCGGCCTCTTAGTGGTTCAATAACAGCTTCTAAGTAGGCCGTCGAATCACGCATACGGCTACCTACGCAAAAAATGAAAGTTTACAGCAGACGCCACGGCGCGCATTTAATGAATACCTTATTACTGCCACGGAAAGGTAACCCATTGCTTGTTGTGGCTTGGAGGCGCACTTCACTTACTATAGATCCGTGCACGCTTAACACATTATGACCCAGCAGAACTCTCCGTGACACTACTGTGTAATTGACTAGCACAGCTCCATGACCCTCTTGATTCTGAGCATCCTCGGCAGGCTCTCATCCCTTTAGTCCCTTTCGCCTGTGTCACCTGAAACGGTGTTCGCCAGCTCTTACCCCGTCGGCCCGCTACTACCCCTCGTGGCGTTCTGTTCTGCGGTGGGCACTCAGCTGGGGTCAGGCTCCCGGTGATAGAACGGAGGTAGACGGCGCATGCAAGTGTCCTGGCGCCAGAGGGTGTGGGTGGTAGTAGCCAGCCGCAGCCGGATGAACCAGTAGGATGCTGTGGAACACAAAGTACTGGTTTGCTGCAACAGATTGTTGTGGTTGTGCCAGGCTAGACTGGTGGGAGATTGGGAGGTAAGGAGTGCGAATGCAACGTTGGCGGGAGAACTTCGCTTCCGCTGGAGAGGTTCTATAAGAATAAGTTGTATATGCTGCCGAGAAGGTTAGATGCGTTGTAACAACCTGTGTGTGTCTGGTTGTTTCCGTTCCAGGATGTCAAGCTACTCCCACAGCATCCAAGATTATCGCCCTGGAGAGAGGGGCTCGGAATGGTGCACGGATGAACTCTTGAAGCCGATCGGAGGAACAGAATGCGCAGTAGCGAGTATACAATCGGTGAACCAAATGAGGTCAAGACAAGGCTGCCGCTTGCCCACCTACGTAAGGTAGTCAGTGAGATGCTGCAGCGGTGGAGGTCATCCCGAGGAATAGCCACACCGGAACGCAAATTCCGAGCGTTGTGGTGGTGCAGCAGCGCAGGTTGTTTTGAGGCTGAGAACACGGGAGAAACGCTTGTCCCAATCGGGCTGAGCGGCATCCACAACGCACGAGCCAGGTTACATTCACCTGCCTCGCACGGCCAAGCTACTTGCGGTAGAATTTCGGAACGTGATTTTAGCGTCATGCATGCGCAGCGCCGCTGCCAAGGTGTCCCGTGAGATCCATCACCCTGTCCTCAGCAGAAGCCAAGGACGGCAAGTGAGAGCTTCGACACCGCTTCGATGACAAAGTTACTTTACTTCATCGAATCTCCGATATGCAGCTGAGATGTCGTCTTTTTTCAGCGCTCGGTGAAAGGTGCCTTGTCTACCCAAGACATGCCTTAGCTAGAGACGCAACGATGTACCAAGATGGCATAGGGTGGCTGCACTACTGTACATACTCTGGAGATCCCAGGCAGATCCGGGAGGGGCACCACATGTCATTGCGCCTTTCGGACTCGGGTGGTGGAGGTGGTGGTGGGCGTCGCGGCAACAAACGGCGGAGGGGCGCACTACAGCATGCGCCAGGGCTGCTTCATCGGTCCGAGCTGTTTAGTTGGGGGATGACAAAACACCCGATAGAACCCTTGACAGGTCGTCACGTTTTTTCGTGTTTTTCTTTGATGGGGGATGACTCTGCGGCAGGCATGACGCATACCCTCACGGTCTGCAGGGAGACGTATGCTGCGCGCGCAAGCAAATTCCTTGGAGCAACACACCTGATATGCCGGTGTTTGCCGTTTTGGCAACCGATCGCTTTCATTCCGAGTTGCATCAGGTGGATGACTTGACTGCCTGAGATTAGACTTGGTCCTTAGGCATCAAGGTTGTTGACGACCGAGGTTTGTTGCTTGGCAATTAGGTTTCTGCGTATGCTTCGCTCTCACTTGCATTGCATGTATGTTACGTACCACCCACCACCATCAAGCACCACACACACACCCGAGCGTAGGGCCACAAATGAAATGTCTTCGTCCTGCAGTTTCTGAACGCGACGCACGCGAGCAGTACTGGAGACGTTTGATGCAGTCATGACCACACAACCGCCGCGGCTTAGCCAGGCGCACTTGTCATGGTAACTGATGCTAGAACTGGGAGAGTTGAAAAAGGTTCTTCTAGAATCTAATCGCTGAGATGCTTGTGCTACCCCCTGATGTTGGGAGAGAAGCTGAAAGATACAAGCCAGAGTGGTTGGGTATATCCAACGTAATGTTAGATGTGTAGTTGAAATGAAAGAGAGGGATGAAAACGGAATGTAAGCAGCGATGAGCAAAAGACGGAAAAAGGGGTATAGCAGCATCATAAAACGCTCAAGGCAACCAAAACGCATCTCCCAAGTAAAATGTCCCTGTGTGTGTTCCCCAGGACCTCGCTCTGTCCGACAATTGCTCTGCAGTGTCCTGGCCTGCCATGGCACTCCCTTATCGTAAACCGACCAACAGAAAGCCATCAGGCACATGAATCATTCCCTCGGAGCTCCGAGTCTCGTCGTCGTCTGCTTGCGTCGCCCTTTCTGTCGTGCTTAACGGCCAGTTAGAGCAAGCGAGCACCTATTCCCACGTTAGTTTAGGATATCGTCGTGACTATTCCTCGAAAGGCACGTACTAGCTCGCATGCCCATACCCCTGGCCATCACCAGGCGACGTGGTCTCGTAGTCATAGAAGTAAGGCGACTCCTCGTACACAACGGCAGCGTCGTCACCGCTGCTGGTGTTGTCCCTGCCGTCGAAGCTCGAGACCTGCTGTCCATACCCCTCGGCGTACGGGTTCATGTTGTACTGCTGGTGCTGGTGCTGCACCACACCCCCCATGCCGATGCTCGCGTCGCTGGACCTCTGCTGGTCCGAGGCGCGGCGGCTATTGCCCTGCTGGCTGGCGCTCTCGTGGCCCCGCGCGACGATGTACTGCATGCTGAAGCTGCCCCAGGGCAGGCCCGAGACGTCCTCGTCATGGTGGCCTCCTACCGTTCCCAGGTCTTCGGGCTCCGGGATGCGGTAGGCGTTGACGGCGTGCTCTAGGTTTTGCATGTCGCGCTGGGCTTGTTCTTTCTGTTCTCGTGCTTTCTCTCCTGTGGGTAGTTCTGTAAGCTCGGATCGATGTGAGTTGCGTGGGATAGTGGTAAACGTACGAAACTTCCTCTGCGCAATGCGGTTCTGGATACGCCTTCGTTCTTCAGGCTCGGTCACGTCCGTCCAGTCGTCCGTCTTGGTCTTGGACTTGGACTTGGATGAGCCCGAGTGCCGCTTCGAGCTGGAAGGTTGCTTGGACGACCGAGAAGTCATGTCGGGCGTGTCTCTCTCGGTGTCTGATCCGGAGTGGTAGGTCTCTTTACCACGTCGTTTCCCGGACGACTTCTTCGATGAGGAGGATGCGTGATGCCCCTGGGGGACCGCTGTACTAGCAGCCTCGTAGTCTTCGAGTTCGGGGTCTAGGTAGTCGTAGTCCGTGACCTCGACCGTAGGGACCACGAACGAACCTTGTTCTTCTGGGTGTTGGTACCACGACATTTAAAAAGAAAGGGGGGATCTGGGAAGAGAGGCTTACAAGCCCACAAATGCTATTTCTGATAGAAGGACAGCTATCTCGCTCGTCTGGAGAGTTCTTCAGGACTGCTGCTTGATGATCGAGTCACGGCTTCCCGGAGCTCGAGAGAAAGGCTCTCTTATAGACGCTGCTGGATAGTAAGCAGACTGAGCAAAAGTAAGCCATCGACGATGTTGTCTTCACCTTCAGGGTATCCAAAACTAAAGATGGAAATACTCGTGAGGCTTAGCAGGACGGTGACACTTCCCCGACCTTGAGATAAAGAAGGTCTGCTTTGCGGGCTCTCGCCAATGGGATGCTTTAGCCGTCGTCCGAGATGGAGAAGGGTAGAAGCTTATGACGCGCAACGTGGTTCGAGGTGACCGTTGTAAGGCGGGCAGAGTTGAGCAAAGAGTGCGAGAGGAGCAAGATATTGCAACCGGTGCCGGTATCCAGTGACGCAGGATGTCAATATTAGAGCGTCGTAGATGGCCCCCCCGCTAAGACTTAGATGGCGCTTGACAGGGCTTAGTGGGACTTTGCATCCGCTCATCCCAGGGTTTCGCGAGACACGGGAGCAGGGTCTGGCGAAGAGGGGTGGTGGTGGTGCCCCTGTCTTCTGGGCTGGAGAGGAGGGGGCGTCTGTCGATGAATGACGGCGGTGATGGCAGAACCTGTGAGTAATTGTAAGCTAGTAGGGTGGAGGAAACGCACGTTCAACGGCTGTACGGATCTGTCAACTGGGAATCTCGAGATCGCGACTTGGCCCATCGCGGAATTATAAAGCGAGAAGGTGGTCGCCGACCCCGGCACACAGCGTCTTCGCATGTAATGTGCCTGCGTACATGATGTAGAGAGAGGTACAAATGGAACGCTCTGCGCTTGTGGTGGGGACCGAACTGACGGCTTGCATGAGGCCCAGGGGTTCCCGAGAAGCCAAACCATGCGTCGAGCCGGGGCACACCAAGCCACAGGCCGGCAAGAAGAGGTGACTCGGTGCGTTGTGTCAACCCATCGCGGCAAGTGGGAAGTGATCTGCCAGAGATTAGGTAACCTGGAAACCCAGTCACTTGGAGCTGAACATCGTAGGGAAGAATTACTGGGGATCGAACCCGAAATACGGAACCCAGAAGAGGAAAGGTCTCGGAGGTTAAAAATACCTCTCGAGTGGTCCCTTGTGATTGCAAGCCCTTAACAACCTCAGGTTTCTTCAAGGCCTCTCTGGTGTGATACTGGAACTCGTACACAAGTCATGACACTCCAGATATCAGGTCAAGAGTCGATGGTGTACAATGAACGGTTGAAAGTCATGGCCACCGACACTTGACTGGGCCACAGCGTGACTATTCCTGGACATTGCAGTCACGCAGATGCTTTCGAGCCAAGAATGCAACGACACCCTCGCGAAAGTTCTTAGGACGAGGTACAACAACAGCCCAGGCACAGTCTAATTGTCGGTTTCACTGACGCATGGGGGGATTAGACGTTTACTGCATTAGCCCAAGCCATCATCGGACGCCAGATCGACCGCCGCCGTTGGGCAAAGTTAACTCCCGCGTGCCATGATTGCTTGTTGGGGTGGGCGAATTCAGATGGATTCACGCCATCTTGGCGGCCGGAGCTGAAGGTGTCCCTGTTACATCGGATGGTGGGGGACTTCCCTACCCAAATGAAGGCCAGGCTGAGGGGATGGTCAAGCGATGAAGATGGGTGGTCAAAGTGGTGGTAATTCTCGGAAATGTAAAGTTTAGGAGGCTGTGGGATCTGCATTTAGGTGACGGCTGGCGGTGGGTATACAACAATATCCATGTCCTTACTCGATGGTCATGATCCAGGTATTGATCGAAAAGCAAAATGATTGTCGGTCACCGCGCCTGGGGACCAATGGGACTGTAACTGCACCAGGCACTGGACCACTGGCGGTACAGATGCGAGCACACTTGTGCAAGATGTGGTGTGTGAAAGAGGGGGGTGCAGGGGACTCGTAATGAATCCCTTAGTCCAAATCAAAGTCCAACCGTCTTGCTGCCCACTGCAGGGCAAACAAGGGTCACTGCCTATACGAACCCTTAGGTGGCTGTCATATAGACGGCTAACCCTTTTAAAGGTAGAAGCTTGGGGATCGGTGGCTTGAGACCGTTGGAGAAATTTCTTGAGCTGGTCTTGGAGCTCAAGAGCTCCCGTTGAGCTTGATATCAGAAGCTCGAGCTTGGAAGTTCGAGCTTGAGCACGAGCACTTTTGCGCTCGCCGCGACAGGAAGGTCGTTCGTGTTGGTAGAACCCGGCCACCGGGCACGGCGAATAAGCTTAAAGCACATCACCCCTCACCACGACCTCACGGCGGCAAAAAAGCACGCCTAAGGCGTGCAGCAAGAATATACCCGGTTTCCGTCACCACAATACCATCATTGGGAACCTTTTTTTCCTTCGTCGTCTCAAGTTCAGCTGGGCCGGCAGTCGGTGCCAGTCTGTACCACTCTCTGTCGGGGAAACCAGGGCAAAAGATCCAGATTAGCAACTTTCATGTGGAGAATAGCACCGTGATGAAACAAGACAAGCAATGGGCTGAAAGTCTTCCGCCAATCACTGTCAATTGCTGCCGATTGTGTCGAATCGTCGTCCATCTGCTCCTAATTTAGCACCCCTCGTGGGATGACAGCGAAGGGCGTCTGAAGAACTGGTGACGGCAGTCAAGTGTTCATGGAGCCGTAATACCCAAGGAACTGTCTAGGCATGCGACTGACTTTGCACACAGCAGTCGTATGCCACTCTCTTGATGACATCAGTGGCATACCGGTCGTCGCTGTGAGTGGTTGCTTGCTTGATATTCGTATTTCTCCCAAACGCACTCCCAGTGCATGCGCGGCAAATACGTCAACGCGGAAGTCTCCCGTCGCTTGGCCGTGCCGTGATCACGACAAGCCAACACCACAATGACTAGACAGCTCGTGCAACAACCTGCACTCCGAATTGATCCCTCGTAGCGAGGTCGCCGAGGTGACCGATCTGCATCTGCCGAACATGCAAGTCGCGCTTGTCGAGGAAAGATGCGCGCCGTTCTAGGCCTCGGTAGACTCAACGTGGCTTGCCATGTGCTTCGTCTGCGTGCCTGGATGGACAGGTACTCGCTAAAGAAAGGGAGCGCGCAATGGCGGACGCAGACAAACGCGGCACAAGACTGAGCTCACCGAGAAGCTGTGAGGCTATCAGGCTCATCAAGTCCCGCGCAATGTCAACCCCTGTCCCAAAGCTCGCCATCAGCCGAGGCATAGCGGGTCCGGTACCCGGAAGTGTGCTGTGAAATAGATCCATTCGACATTTGTCGCCAATTCTGCCTTGAGGTTCCATTGCAGGACCTGTCCCAAGGTGTCAAGGCTCATAATGCCGTCTGGATGGCTGAGAGAATAGACGCCATACAAGTTGTCCGGTGTCCGATTCCGCATCTGTCGCAAGATACTCCACCCGGCAGACGGCTTCCGGCCATGGACAGAGGAGGAGGCTTAGACCACACTGTGCGGTCCGTTGATGGCCCTGATGGTCCAAGTGGTCAACACAAGAGTTAGACCCTCAGCCGCAGTATCTTTAGCTCAGAACCGATTAAGATGAGACGATCGACACCGGTTTTGTAAGGTTGGCCCACATCAAGTGGACGATGTCAACACCCCCGTCTCGAGACGGATAGGCGCCGGTATGTTATCCAGACGATGAAACCTGATGCCATAATTAGTCCGAGAGGTGGACGAAGACGAATCCCAAATTCGCACGCTTGTTGAGGAAACCCTTAGCGAGAGGCCCGGAACCATCTCAACAGATTCCGCTGCCTCACAGCCTGGCCGTTGTGCAGACTTGTCGATCTTCCCGTCTTGGGTTGTTCATTGTCAGGTCGGTGACATCCATAGTCTCCTACGAGCACACCGGGGTGGACCGGGACTGTGGGGAGGTGAAGGAACCGTACCGTAGAGAAGAGGTAAACGGGCATGGAGACGCCGTTGCCGACCATGAGAGGTGCTGCTCGCCTGGCTCGGTAAGTATGCTTGCCGAAAGTGGTGGTGGTCGTCAATCCGAGGACATGGTGCTTGGCAACCAATGTGAGTCACTGAAGCGTGGTTGCCTGAGTCACCCGGGATTGCGCATATGCATGCGTGTGGGTTTCGTCGAAATCGATGGGCGTGAACACCATGTCGTTCTCAAATACCGATCCGGTCGTAAACCGACATAATCCGAGCCCACGGCCGAGTGTCGGTGACGGTTCCAGTTAGCAGAGCAGTCAAGAAAGTCTCTTTCCTTTGACCGCAGCCTCGTCAATAGTTCTCGTCCCTTTCTCAAGACATCGTGCCGTCCAGCTTCCACTGCTCGTTGCCTCGGTGCTACCATCGTCGTCGTCATGGTGGTGGGAGCCTGTGTCGTGGGTCCACGTTATCGTTCTGTCCAATATTTCCCAAACTCGACATAACATCCATCGCTCGGCTCATACTGGAATGAGGATGACGCGGCATCTATCGATTGTGCAATGCTCTGGAGTTGACGCTGTGTGTGTGAGACACCTTTGAGAGGATCGAATGTTGAGGATTAGATGCCTGTGACAGGTATAAGTGCTGAGGCCATGGGAAACTCAAAGAGGCCTCAAGACCGGAGAAGAGCGTGTCCGAAAGACAGCGCCTCCACCAGCGGCCGACAGGGCTGGGCTGATGACAGGCTCAGCCATATAAGACAGTCGATCCTTGCTGAGGCTGCCGAGTTTAGTACGGATTCGAACTTTCCGGTAACAGAAGACGTAAAGGAGTTGCAGAAGGTAGAAAGGGTATTAGAAGCTGTCTGAGTCCAGGGGTTCTAAGAAGGCTCCTAGACGTATTTATTCTTCCAAAGAATTAGACGAGCGTGAGTCTTGGTGGCAGTCAACCGAACGTGCAGCAACAAGTTGTTGTTGGGTGGAAGGTTTTGGGGGCGTTTCTAGCCATTTGTCAACGCTGACAGATGGCGCCTACCACGTGGAAATATGCATAACGCTTGCACAACATTGCCGGCTTGGGGATTTCCGTATCACCTGCCAAACTGACGGGAGGATGGATCTCAAGAGGAGCCTGGAACATAACTTTGTTTTAACGACAATCGAAAATCCTGGTTCGGATCTTTTACGACGGACGGAAGGCACGATGCACGGATTTAAGGCTGTTATCCGGCATGATAGCGGCCGAGTGCCTGCCAAAGGACCGCTCGCATAACACCTTAGCCGATAACGCTTGATCATTGGCTGTATCTATGTCTTCTCTCCAGTTACCACACAAGAGGCTTGAGGACATCTAACTTTCGATCGAGTGTGATGACGACCAAGGGGCTTTGTTGTGAGGCCAAACAACCAAATCTTATCCATCGGTCTCATGTTGGATCATGAATTCTAAGTCAGGCCGTGTCACCCATTGAGAGCTATTAAGATTATATAGTTAACTAAGATCGCACAAGACCCATCAATCGTGAGGTGACCGTGTGCAGTATCCGTGGCCGCGCCGAGCCAAACCGGATCGACCGGATAGTCTTAACCGTCCATCTTTTCACACGACGGATGCAGATACCAGCCAAGTTACAAATACCCGTCAAGAGACGAACATATCATCCACGCCACAGCACTGATTGGCACCTCCTTCAGAACTTGCCCTTGACAAAGTTCGCAATCATCTCCCGGCCGGTGATGTAGCTCGTCCTCCACAACGTAGGGATGTCGAGGGTGCTGAACATGGTGTCGGCATACCCAAAAAACAGCATGGGGGGGATCCAGCCGCGCGCGTACTCGAGCGCGAAGCAGCCCTCGGGCATCCTGTACTGCTTGACGTCGCCGCGGCGCAGGTGGTGCACGTCGCCCGGCCGGTACACCTCGGGCTCGTACTCGCCGGCCGTGTAGGCCGTCTGCGTGCCGAAGAGGATGTGGAAGTAGTCGTCGGCCGTGTGGCGGCCGGTGTGGCCCTCGGTGCCGATGGCGGTGCCTTTGTGTCGATAGGGGTTAGTAAGGGGTAGGTAAGTGAAGGGAGAGGGGGTGGGGTATGTCTTACCGAAGATGATCAGGTACTCGGTGATGCTGGCGTGGATGATGTACATGGCGCCCATGGCACCACCGGCGTTGTTAAAGACCCATTCCTCGTCGAGGTTGATGTGGTCCTTCGTCTCGACCCTGGTGTTGAGCTCGTCGACGATGTACTTGACTACCGACCGCATGTCGTCGCCGTGGGCGGCGATGGCCCTCTTGGAGAGGTCGTGCAGGTGGGCCGGCTCGAAGATGTAGAACGACTGGAGCCTCTGCTCGAGGACGTACCACGCGGGCGTCAAGACTCCGAGGAGGATGGCGAAGAACTTGAGCCAGCGGCCGAGGCCGCCGGATGAAGACGGGGACTGTTTGACACCCATAGTGAAGCGAATGTAAGCGGGCGGATAGGCAGGAAACAGGACTTTGAGCAACCTGATAATATTATTAAAGAGTGACTGGTGCTGGAAATTCCGCCTCTTCTTGTAGGTCTCTCAACTCTTTCGACGTGGAGCTATCCGGGCAGTGTCAAGTGTGGGCAGTGTCAAGTGTCCGCCGTTCTCGTACGTGCCGGCTTTGGAGATTCCGGTCGACTTTTCGGTGGTGGACCGTGCACTGGACCCCTGAAATTCGGCAATAACAACTTTCCCATCTGGAGAATGACGAAGCAAACGCGTCCGCGGGTTCCGGGTTCCGGAGCCACTTTGCTGCACAAGCGCGCCCACGTCTGCCAGCTGGCAGCTGGCGCGAACCTTGAAGGTTTAACCGCATCTCGAAAGCTTCATTGTCGACCAGCGACTTTTTTTATCTACTCAAGTGCGGCCAAAACGGAGTCGGTATGAGCTCAACAACAACACACTCGATAGCCATTCCAGGCCAGGCACTGGGCCCTACCTCGAAATATCTCCCCGGCCCAGGCACCCACATCCACGAGTCAAATCTGTACTCGTCCCTCCTCGGCGTCGTGCACGTCAGTCAACCAGAGAAGGCCCCCGGACCAGCGAAGCGACTGACCAAGATCACACCCCTCCCTCCAACACAACTACCGACGATATCAGTCTCACGGTCTGGCATCTCAGAGAAGCGCGAGGTGCTGCCAGAAGTCAACAATATCGTCCTGTGCCGGGTAATGCGCATCACGCCGCGGCAGGCCGTCGTGAACATCCTGGTCTGCGGCGACAGTGTCTTGGAGGCCGAGTGGCAGGGACTCATTAGGGTGCAGGATGTGAGGGCGACCGAGAAGGACAGGGTCAAGATCTACGAGAGCTTCCGGCCGGGCGACATTGTGCGGGCTGAAGTGGTACGTTTTTTCTCTCGTTGTCTATTGTGCTTGGAGATGGGTTTGTGTGGCTAACCATGTTGTAACAGATCTCACTGGGTGATCAGGCAAACTACTACCTGTCGACGGCGAAGAACGAGTACGGAGTGATCATGGCGACGAGCGAAGCCGGCAACACCATGTTCCCCGTTAGTTGGAAGGAGTACAAGGACCCGGAGACGGGCATCAGCGAGCTGCGCAAGGTCGCGAAGCCTTATTGAGCTGGTTGGATAACTCTTGTGAGATATTTGACATCGTGCGGCCCAAAGCTTCGCAGAGCTCATAGAGCAGTGTCTCCTTGTCGCCGAAGAGGTGCGCATGCCCAGACCGACTTATTTCACGTCCACTTCGGTCGCTTAGGAAGTTATACCTATGACTGGCTTAGGAGAGAAGGAAAGGCCGAGACGGGATACCAGGGGATGTGCGGAGATCATGACGATAACAACGCCATGGGATAGGGAGGTTGCCTGACTCCAGGTCATGGCATGAGGTTATCTGGATTTAGCCAGATCACGATACCGCATGGGCCGCACAGTTTGGCTGCGACGGAAGGAGACCTGCTAGGTTCGAGAAGGATGTGCGTCTACCAACGTGCCGAGAATCAGACTCGCATTGTCATGCGCAATGCTTTCAAATACGCAACGATCTCCCTTACAGCATTGAGTGATGTGCAATCCTTGCCCGGTAGAGGGATTATCGAATCCTCTTGAATCGCAAATCACATGCATTGCAGCTGGCCAAATCGGGGAATATCACCAAGTCTTGGCTGGATCCACTGCACTTTGGCGGCATTCCATCGAATGGATCATCCCTTGTCACGGTCCGAGGCGCAGCATATCATCCCGCTAGCCATCCGATCATGACATTGACAGCCAGCCACACTGCATCTCGTAATTTGGCCAGATCCTGTATGACGGCCTTCTAAAGATCGTACCTACATGAACTCTTACCTGAACACCAACGTTTCCCTTGTGTCGTACGACTGTGATCCTAACCTAACAACGACAGAATCGCCTAACCATTGAACGCGACTCTACAAATACTTCCCATCTATCTCTACAAATCAGACACAACCAGCCCAGCAATGTCGACCACAATGGTCATGACAGCCACCGCGCCCACAATCACAACGCCAGACATCCAGATGTCCCAACCCTGCTGCCCAAACTGCGGCACCGCCCTCCCCCTCCTCCTCCAAGCCCAGCGACAGATCTCCGACCTCCAGTCGCAAGTCCGCCTCCTGAACGAAAAGGCCTCCGCCGCCGTCGACCGCTGGGCGGACTACGAAGACGAGCTGGCCCGCCTGCGCTCGACCCTCGAGAACAACAACAGCCACCAACAATTACAACAGCGTCAATCAACATCCACAACCGCCTCCTCGGCCCCACCAACAACCGCCTCCCCCTCGCGCACCTCCTTCCTCCCCTCCTCCCTCCACTCAAACACAAACACATCAGTAACGAACCGCATCTCCGCCCTCCTATCATCGCCCCCGCGGAAACCCCTCCCCACGGCGCCGCAAGTCCTGGGGGTGGGGCAGGACGCGACGACGGAGGATTTGTTGACCGCGCTGTCGAGGGAGCAGTACCTGAGGAAAGAGGCGGAGGGGAGGCTGAGCGAGACGAGTCGGGAGGTGGAGGATTTGAGCGTTAGTTTGTTCGAGCAGGCGAACGAGATGGTTGCTACCGAGAGGAGGGAGAGGGCGAGGCTCGAGGAGAGGGTGGAGGTGCTGGAACGAAGGGAGTGGGAGAAGAAGGAGAGGTTGGAACGGTTGGAGGGGGCGGTGGGGAGGATCGAGGCTGGGAGAAGGGTGTTGGGGGAGCCGGTGCCGGTCCCGGTGCCGGTGGCGCGGGGAGAGGGGGTGGAAGAGGGTGCGAGGAGGGGGGAGGGTAGAGACGATGGGGCGGCGTGACGGCGGCTGTAAAGTGCTGTTTGACTTGTCGGGACGATAGCTAGGGGGGGTAACGCCGGAGGGACGACGGATGCTAATGATATTGATGTTTGGATACGAGCACGAAAGATACCAGGGAAAGGGAAGGATATGTGGTGTGCACGGTTGCATGGATGGAAAATTGGTCATGGAAGGGAGTTGTAGGCTGCACGGTGGGATGGGAAACCGGTCATGAAAGGGAATTGCAGGTGCAGCAATGCTGTAGGCAATATTTGAGCAGGACAGGAGCATCTTACGGCGCTGGGTTATTCAATAGAACTAGAGAAACTAGGGATTAGAAATATCTAGAAGCATCGGTTCTAGTGTGAGTCTGGGCCGCTAGCTTTGCGGACAGAGGCGTCCCTCTCACGCCCTATGCTGTACAGTTCTGGAAGACATGAACTGCTCTTGTCCTGATACGGAACACCACAACCGATCAAGCCTTGGCAGGGTCAGGATCGTCCTCAATCCCGTTCCATTCCTCCTCCTCCTCGACACTGGGTATCGCCTTATCCTTCGTCTCGACCTTCGCGTTGGCTGCTGCATTCACTGCATCCAGAACCTTTGACACATCCACGCCATCCTCTTGACTCGAGGTCTCAATGCTTGGGAGTACAGCAGCAGCCGCCTCTTCCTGCTTCGCAGGGCTCTTCTTCGGCGACTGGAACTCCTTCTTGACCCGCTTCGCAGCAGGTGTCTCCGACTCCGACTCCTCGATACTGCGCTTGATAGGCGACCGCTCAGGTGAACTGGAGTTCTTCCTAGCAGGCTGGGGAGAGCTCTTTGCGCTAGGCGCCTCGATACTGGGCTTGATGTCGGGCGAGCTGGAGTTCTTCCTCGCACGCTTGGCACTGGCCTGCTCTCGCTCCGCCTTCTCCGTCTCATCATGGCTCCTCTTCCGCGGAGCTGGTTCGACCGGTCTGGGGGCGTCGACACCTGGCACCGGTTTGTTCATCCAGTGAAGCAGCATCGTCTCGACCTTCGGGCCCCAGGCATTCTCGCCCTTGGCCAGCTCTTCATACTCCAAGCACTCCTCGGTGCCGAGGCTGAACTCGCCTTGCCGGGTGCGGACAAGCTCAGCCATCATGCCGCCGCAGCCGAGCTTCTCGCCGAGGTCGTGGCACAAACTGCGCACGTAGAAGCCAGATGTGACGGTCATGCGCAGCTTCGCAGCTGGCGGTCCCTTGCCTTCCCATGGGGGCGGGGTGCCAGGTGCCGGTGGTGGTGGGATGAGATTCGAGCCCCTCCCCTTAGGAATCGGCGGCGGTAGGTCGCCCAGGGCCCCCGACATCAAGGCTGGCTTGGATGGGGATGGCCGCTTCGACTTCTTGTCCTTGATCAGGCCGTCGACACGCTCGTCCGCTTTTTGTTTCGTGATCTCAAACTCGGCCAAGGCTTGCGTCTCCTGCTCCTCCTGCTCAGGTGTGAGCTTTTTGGGCGTCTCGCCAGACTCTGTCTGCTGTTTGCCTAGTTTCCACACGGAGTTCACAAGGTATTTCTCGGACTCTTGTGCTTCCTCCGTTGGCCAATGATGGTTGTGAGTGCCGGGCTCATACCACTCGAGCATCTCCAACTCCGAGACGTCGACATCGCGAGTCTCGATCTCCCTTGGCAGAGGCTTGCCCTCGCGAGCATATTCGTAGATCGGCTTTCCGTCCATCTTCAGGGCGGCAAACAGCGGCGGCATCTGCTTGTACTTGCCCCTGAAGCTCTCGAGGGCCTTCTCCACCATTGGCCGAGTGATTTCATCGTATCGGCTCTTCTTGACAATGCGCCCCACGCGGTCGTACGTATCTGTGCTGGCACCGAAGAGGACGACAGTCTCGTAGGTCTTTGTGCATGTAATGAAGTTGGAGAGCGACTTGGTTCCTTTGCCCACGCCGAGGATGAGAACTCCAGTGGCCAAGGGGTCTAGGGTACCTCCGTGGCCCATCTTGACGCGGAGGTCTCTCTTCATCCTTGAGCGACGCTTCTGCTGTCCTTTGGACTCGCGGGCCCTGACTTCTGCTTCCTGTTCCAGGAGTGGTGCAAAGAGGTTTGAGGGGTTGAAGTACTCCTGGCAGTCACGAATGACCTGTGCTGAGCTCATGCCATAGGGCTTGTTGATGGCTTGAAAATAACTTGTCAATATGATGTGTAGTCAACAGTGAGAACGGAGACCAACTTACCGAAAACGCCCTCGAGAACTTTGCCTTTCGACATGTTGAAAAAGTTGCTGACCGTCCTCATAGGTGATCAAGCAATGTATCTAGTGAAAAGAAAGTCTGTGGAAGTAAGAACAAGTGGCGGTTGTGAGGAAGTATAAAGTTGAAGAGAGATGCAAGTTATGTGAGAGAGAGATGGGGTGCAAGATTGGATGAAGTCTCAGAACGCAGGAATCAACTTCAAAATTCGCAACAAGCCAGTTCACAACTGACAATAGCAGTGAAGTTGGCCGAGATGGGTGGCCTATTGTCTCTTAGGTTGTCTTCAGCTTTAGCACATGTTCGATAGAGACTGAACAATAGCGCTCGAGGAGTGCAATCCCTCAATTATTGGAACTTATTATTTCGGTCTGCGATGCGAACTCTCAGAACTTCTGGATTTTTTCTTTTCGGTGGAGCCTCTCCAAGTTTGGCGTCTCTGCATCGACGGGTCCCGTAGCGTCGCCAGCGGCAATCCCTCCGGCCGTCTCCAACGCTAAAACGCACCCCAAAAAGATAAAGTGCCCCACCATCCCGCATCTCACAATCGCGTTACGTCGCGACGAAAGTGCGACGACCATCCGAAGCGCGTAAAGAGCTAGACCTAAGTCTACAACACCTTTCTCGAAGTTTATTGATACCAACAACAACCTTACGCACCCATCCTTCAGACCTTTCACAACCCCGCAGCAGCCTCCTCTCTCAAGCTTTTGTTCGATCGAGAAGCTTTGAACCAATCGACTAGCTTGAAGTCTCATACACCCGCGACATTTATTCGGTAACCATGGCTGGACGACCGCGGCGTCGAAGGAGTTCCAACTCGACGGCGGCCAGCGTTGATGCCCCTCACGTCAGATACCTCCCCGAATCCACCTTCCTGAAACCAGTCCCGGCGGAGATACTTCACATCAACGGAGAATGGCCATGCTTTGTTCTCGAAGATGCCACCGTCTATTTGAAAGACGGCAGGCGCCTCGCCAACCCGCTGTTCCCGGATCCTCCGTTCGTTATACGCGGAACACTCAACGTGGACGCGAAGAGTGAGGAGCTGCGACGATGCCGTATGTTTCTTATTATCTTCTCCAATAGCATATAGCCCAAAGACCATACAACATTACTGACCGTCGCGTAGTGGTAGATCCGCGCGTCCACTCCGGCTACATCGAGATCGAAGGGGCTACACTGTACAGTATCGGTTGGGGTCCTCTCTCGGTATGGGTTGGTGGCACATCCGGCTGGTTTGAGCTTCGGACTCCGTCGCCGCAATTTGAGGCGATATTCGCCGAGATACACGAGGCAATCACGCTATACTACGAGCTTCTGACGATCTTTGAGAACTCCCGAGATAACATGGAGGAGTATCAACAAGTGAAAGGCAGAAAGAAGAGGGTGAAGGAGCCCGCACCACTTGATCTGGACACTGTGCTCCTGAAGTACGCCGTGGCTGTCGGCAACGGCATCTTTCGTGCCGAGGCTGAGGCACAATGCCATAAATGGGCAGCATTTCTGATCAACCACTTGTCCAAGGAGGAGGAATTCCCGTGGAAAGGAACCTTCTTCTATAAGTGGCTCATCGAGAAACATCCGGTAGGACCCGACACGATTCATTGGCTAACCCCTTACTGTGTACATACGCTGACCTTGCTATGCTAGAAACTTTACAGCGAGCACCTCAAGAAGGTCGCCGAAGATAGGAAACTGAGGAAGCTGCAATTGGCTGATACCAGCGCCTCAGCTCCGGTCCAGAAGGTGGAGCCACCATCAAGAGCTTCCTCCGTGAAATCCCAGAGCCGAAACACTCGCTCTCGCAACCAGAGCCTCGACGCAGACGTCGAAATGGGGGACGTAAATTCGCCATCCCCTCGCTCAGCTTCTCTTCGACACCCATCGCGGAAGATCAGCAACAGCCCTGTTGCGACGCCCATGCCGCAACTCGCTGCCACAGCCCATTATACTCCGCCTCCTGCATCACGTCGCACTCGTTCACCAGCACAAGCAGTTCAAACTGTTCCAAGGATCGACGATACGATGGGGGACGGCCGGCAAGTTGAGGCACTCCTCACAGTCATGGAAGACATCTCAAAGCAATTTGACAAGCCACTTGGTGAAGTGAAGCATAAAGCTGTTGGCAACAAGCTGTATATGCGTTACAAGATCAGCCAGTACGCGACCGCTGAGGAGATTCTGGAATACTACTCAAAAGACCTTGTCGAGAACCTCGACCCGAAGTGGCACGGAAGTCCCTTCTGGGACTGGCTGCTGGAGGTGTCCAAGAACCCGCCCGCCGCACTTCAATCAACCACTCTCGATAAGATGCCACACCACCTTACTCGACGAGGCCATCGTGCGCCAATCGCCGCTGCTGCTCCCGCAACTCGGCCACCTCCCAACCTAGAAATCAAGTCCAAACGCCAACCCTCTCAAGAGGCGGACCTCGATTCCGACGATGATGAGTCTTCAGGACGACCACGTTACGCAGGCAAAGGCGGTCTGCGCCTTCAGTCCGCATCCAAGAAGCGCACCTCGGCCGACATGATGGACAGTGACACCCCCGTCTCGGGTCGGCGAGCCCGCAAGGCCGCCAAGACATCGCACTACATCAACCCCGAGGACCACGAAGACATATTCGACGACGACGACGAAAGCGCCACGAGCGACGCCGCCTCGCCGCAGGCAGAAGAAGATGTCGACGAACAAGACGACCCAGACGGCCTCTCCATGCCCGCCCCGAGAGACGCGGTCCGAGTCGTCGTGCACGCGGAGAAGCTGCCGTCCATGTCGCCCACCGGCCCCAACGGCACCTGGGTCTGCGACCAGGAGGACTGCGGGTACGTCGTGCGCGCCGCCGAGGAGGCCGCCGGCCGCAAGAAGATCCAGCAGCACTTCCAGGAGCACGAGGCGGCGACGCAGAAGACGGCCCTCGCCATGGCCGAGGCCGAGCGTCGCGGCCGCATGCCCATCAAGTACGCTTATTTCCCCCCCGTTCTCCTCATCGTCAAGTACCGTGACCCCCCTCCCTCCCTGATGCCGGCCACCAACAACCATACCGTTGCTGCCCGAGGTAACCCTGCTGCCGAGAGGGCGGTGGAGCGGACCGCAGCTGTGACGCCCCGCCGGATATCCCGCCGGACTGGTTCTCCTCCTTCCGTCGCCACGCCCAAGGATCACGATGGAAAGAAACGCGGCTAACCAGTTTGCTTCATAAAAACAGTCACCTCCTCGAGAAAATCCAGCGAATGGGCAGAGAGAAGGATCGCGAGACGGTCAACGGCGAGGTCGTCCCGCTGCCCATTAAGCGCCGTCTTATCGTTTGATGGGCCTTCATGCGCTCTGTTACAGAGGACGACATTTGTCTTCCGTTCCTTTGAGGGGATATGGTTCCTATCAACAGGACTTGACTTATCTCTGCTCTGGTCCGCATGCTGCCTCGGTCTGTTCATTTTTGTTTGCGTTGACTTTTCGTACAGGAGCCAATAGCTCCCCGGTAATGAACGGTTTGGGGGTTGGTCTATCCGGGTTTATTATGGCTTGTTTTTCGACCTGGGGGCGGTGAGTAGTCTTTACACGTTGTTTTTAGCGCCATCATCGCCGGCGTTCTGGAATGGAAAGGAGGCAGGAACGGGGCGCCCGGACTGAACAACGCATTCTGCTTAAGGGTGTATGAGGGGCCTGAAGATTACGCTGCGTTGACATGCTAGCTAGTGATCTTGCCTGGAGAGCAAGAGCTTACAAATCGAAATTATTGATATAAAAACGAGACGTCTGCCGAATGTTGTATTGCCTTGTCATGTTTATGGCTTACCGTTGGTCGTCCTAAGCCGTCTGTCTGTCTATAGGGTAACTCTTCCCACGATGTCTGACTGCTGTTGACTTGACTGTGCGAGGCAACTGCCGTAGATCTAAATGAGATCTCGTGCCTGCCTAGCTGCAATCGGCACCTCCTTGAGCTGGTAATCCTTGGTGCTTTTTAGGCCACGCTTGTCCTGCCTCTTCACAAGACGCAACTTCGTCATGTTGTCAAAAGGTAATAACTACACTATCCCGGAGCGTCAGGAACAAGGCGGGAATTCTGCACACGCCGGGAAAAATCAATAGCGGAATGATCATCATGCTCTCCGTTGCTTACTGTTTTCGCCTGCTAAAACTCTACAGTCCTATCTACCACTAGCATGAACCATAAGAGCTTGACAACGAGCAAAGATAAGAGCGGGAGTAATTAGCCATGTTCTTCCGTTTTCTTGTTCGCTTGCTAACGTCGTAGTTCTCTCCACCATCACAACACGCCTCTCATTCATCTCATCCGCTGACTACCCTACTAACCTCCTCTCAGCCCGCTGACACATCGTCCTCCTGTTCACTCACGGGACTGACAGAAGCAGCAGCAGTGGGAGCCACGTCGCCACCCACATGATGAACCACCAAGACCGGGACTGGAGCTCCCGCGCGATACGGTCTCTATCTCCTCGCAGCGAGAAACGCGGCGGCGGCGTCCCACTCCGCCCGTTTCTGGCGCGGCATCTCCTCGGCGTCCAGGGTCTGCACGCCCGCGTAGAGGGCGTCGAAGAAGGCGCAGGCGATCTCGAGGTCCCCCTGAAAGTCGTCGCTCATCGGCAGGTAGACGTTGGCGAAGCCGGCCTTCAGCTGGTCCTTCTCGGCCTTGGTTTGACCGGGTTTGTTGTTGACGTCGTCGAAGTAGGTCTTGACGGCGATGCCGAGTGCGACGTCTGGGTCGTCGACGAAGGGGAGGCTGTCAGGATTGTTAGTCTGGCGGTCTCAAAGAAGAGGAACAGAGAATGGAATGGAAGGAAGGGGGGCTTACCGGTGGCTGATCTCCCACAGGTCATCGCGCTCCCGCTTCGACTGGGCGTGCAGGAATGAGGAGGCGAGGCACGCCTCGGTAAGGCTCCGGTCCGCGGATCGGACCTCAGAAGCCAGACTGCGGAAGTGGAGGAAGCTCTTGCTGAGGGGGCCGGTGTAGCCGGTAGGTTGGTGGCGGACCTGTAGCAAGGTGGCGCAGCGGCTGATGAGGACGAGGCTGGCCTTCTCCTCGTCGTTGCCGTGCATGGGTAGCCCCTGGAGTTCGGCGTGCATGTTCCTGCCGTTGAGGATGTCGAACCTGATGAGCTCGAACGCTACAAGGAGCTGTTCGTTGAGGCTGGTGGGCAGGTCGGGGTTCGCCTCCACGGTCGGCTTCATGGTCTCCATTGCGGTGGCAAGGGCCTTACCCCATTTCGTGAGGGTGTGTGTGTCGTTCACATACTCCCTGTGATGCAGAAAGCGCCACAGCGTAAGGGAGACGATGGAGTCGGCTGAGTCGATTCCCTTTGCTTTCTGCTTCGTGTGCGTGGACTTGACGAACTCCGCATTCTTCAGAGCAGATAGCTCCGACAAGATGGAGCCCGCTGAGAACTGAGGTATATGCTCCTTGACCGCTGCCTCCTTGACGGTCCACTTTGTGTTCCTCTCTTTCGCAGAATCTTGGAGGCTCCGATGCCTAGTGATCTTGTCGGGTTCGTCGGTTTCTGGTTTGTACCAGAGCTTCAGAGTCATGTCCTTGTGTTGTATGGCACGGTGCAGAGCCGGCAGGAGAATTGCCAGGGCATGCTCCTTGATGCCCCTTGTCTGGGTCTCGACGAGTCTCTTGTACTCTTCGGACTCGAACCCATCAGTCGTAGGAAGCACCACAACCTGCAGGTGAGTGAACCAACTCAGAATCCTTGGGCTGATGAGGCCAGTGTTGAGGTAATGGAAGAGTTCGAAGGGTAACATGAGGCCCAGGTACTCGTGGCTGTCGCCGGTAAGGTGATCGGGGTCATTCACTTTAACTTCTCCGGTCTCGGCGATATAGATGAAGTGATTGATGGCCATACGCGCCTTTTGGAACTTGTCCAGCCACTGAGGGTCGTGCTCCTGGACAATGTCATTGAAGGAGCTGTTCGCAACGGCCACCGACTTGTCCGTCGCCCTAAGTAGGTTCATGGTATTCAGTACGCTTGGAGTCCTGCCCTTCGTTATGCCCGATGCTGACGGTAGCAGGGCTGGAAACGGCGCAAGGAACGAGGTGCCTCCTGCGAGGAGGGCATCGACGAAGAAGGACTCATCCGTGACCTTCAAGGCTTTCAGCAGGTGCTTCTTGGAGATGGCTGTCACGGTCTTGCTTTCCCAGTTGATGGATCGCAGGACACAGTCGTTGATGGGGTAAAGGAAAAGCTCCTGGGAGCCCATGATCCCCGCACACTGGTCAGAGTCGATCATGTCAAGGTACGCAATCTACCACCTGTCAGTAAAGGCCAAATGACGAATAGCTGGTTCAACAAACCTGCGCGGCGGCACTGGATGGTGCAACTAGAAAGTGCAACTTCCTCTTCCTCAGAATGCGCTGAAGGGCGTGATAAAGGGTCTCCTCCGGACGGACGGCTCCTGCGTCAAGTTAGTATCACGATCCACGAGGTAGAGAGGTTCTCATGCGGACCTATGTTCCTTCCGAAGCTCGCCACAGCCTCATTGGCATTGTTACTGAAGTAGAGTTCCCATGCCGTATTCGTCTGCTCGATCGCTGCGAGACCCTTCTTTCTCGAGATCTCATCTTGCCCTACAAGCACTTGACCGTCGAAGACGAAGAACGGCGTGACACCATGTGCTGCCCACTGGTCGAGGTCTTGTTCGACACGCTTAGCAAAGCCGAAAATTCCACCCAGAGCAGGATATAGCGGCTCGTTCGATGCGTCGGCGTCGACGTGGATTTGGTCTTGGATGTAGTAAGTCGCGTCAATGGCAATGGCACAGTCCTTGATCTCGGAGACTGGCCATGATCTGGGGGAGAGAACGACGTCAGTTAACGGCTCGAGAAAGGATACTCAAGAGTAACAGACGAAGGGTACGTACACGGCCTGGTCGTTGATCCACTGGTCTTCACGGAGAGCTGTCAAGAAGGCATGGTCAGCAATTACAATGTTCCAACGATCGCATCTGGAGGCCAAGGCATGCTTGCGACAGAGTGAGAAGCCGAACCAAAAGAGAAAGGTTCCCAATCTTGTGAACAGAGAGGACCAAGGATTTGCGCTAGATTGTAGCTAGGCGGCCTGGTCTGGACTACAGGCAGGGGAGCAGGAATGACAGCCCCCGGATACCACCAGCCGCCCGGACGTAAGTACTGACTGCCATAATCCATCGCAGCGAAGATCTGATTCAGAACATATAGAGAATGAGTAGTAGCGCGGGTTGTCCAAACAGAACCGAATCGTGACAAGTCTTGGTGTGGGCAAGGGGAGGAACTTGGCGAAGGAGGAGCATAAACTCACATGGCATCGTAACGGTGTGGAGGGGTCACACCACCTAGAGGAGCGAGCAGTCTTCCGAAGCAGGGACGAAGCTTGATTTCGCAAGGGTATGCAAGAGAACCCGGGCGCACTGTAGAGTTCAGGCGCGACGACGCAAGCAATGCGGCTGGGGGGAAATCGGTCAAAGAGGCAGGCCGAAGTGTAAAGGACGGGGCACCAAGGCGCAAGGAGGTGAACGCCAAACAAATCTGATAAGGAGCGACTTCTGAGCTTGTCAACAACTCAAATGCAGGCCATGATACTCGAGAAGAGGCCGCAAGTGGAAGTGGTGAGGGGGAAAGACGCGCTTCGGCGAAAAGTGCGAGGTGACGACGGCAGGAGCTCTGGGAGGTAGGAGGTGGAAAAAGATGGAGCTCTCAGGATCAAGGTGAGGCTCGCGGAACAAACAAAAGGTGACCCTGGAAATCTTGTCAATTGTGGGGTCTTACAGGGGCCTCCTCCTCGCTAGCGCCGTCTCACTTCCCGCTAGCGGTACGTACCGCTCTAGGCCACGGCTGAGAGCATTCCGCCCACAACCCTGAAGCCAAAAGCTGTGAATAGCCTCACCTTGGCAAGATAAATAGGGGTGCGTAGAGATTTGAACACCAGACTGTACAAGAAGCCGGGACTAGCGCTGCCTTAACCACATCATGGCACATATGATCACATTTCGGAGCAGGATACGCCAGTTCAACACATCACAAAGTCACATAGCACAAGCAGACGAAAAGACGTTGGTTATGAACAACTGATCCTTTTTTTGAGTTCGTGATTTGGGGTGTCTCAGATGGATTGTGTCTCTGCCACAAGAGGAACCCAGCAGCAATGATCGTTTGCCTTCGCCCAGATATCAAAACCCTAGCCTTCTGCAAAGCCTGCAGCAGCTCCGCGTGAATGCCTGCAATATCTCCCTGATGCAGACGGCCCTGGTCTCTTTCCTGCGCCATTATGTCGAAGAGAGTCGACGTAAAAGCATTCTTTCCCTTCTAAACCTTTTCCGCGAAAAGGGGGTATCATGCTTCCATCGACTAGCGCTCGCTCTTCAGTCAAACTGCTGAAATTACCCTTCTATGTCCATTCCTCTCTATGTAGGTCCCCCGAGAGTGCTCATGGGAGAGACCATCGACACTGAGGACCATGCCGATAAGAGGACCAGACAACCGCGAAATCCCTTTTGTCTATGAGTGTAGAACATGCCGTGCAAGAAAAGTAAAAACGGAAAAAGGAGCTCTTGTTGCAAGGCCGTGACCCCTTCTGTCTCTCTATGCGAGAAAGCGAAAATGCTCTCTGGAAGTAAGGCTCCTAAGGCAGAACCTTGCAGCCTGCTGAGTCGATCGAGATCTTTCTAGATCCTATCAACTCATGGCTGTATCGCATCGAGATTCATTGCCAAAACTCGTTGCTGGTCGTGAGTTCCGCCAAGTTCGTGGACCAAGGGTATCATTCTATCGGGTGCTGCGCGCTTGAACGAAAAACCAAACGATCTGTCGTGATGATGCCCGAGTATGCCGTGAGAACAAGAGCCTGCCATTTCCCGGCGAGGGTCCATTGCGCATCATGTTTTCCCGCCTGAAAACATGTCTGCGCGAGCTGAGAAGTAAGAAAAAGTCCGTGAAAAGTTGTACGAAAGAAAGCAAAGCGATGTGGAGTACCGAATGACATGCGGAAGTGCGTGCCAGGAAAGTGTCTAAGTGGACACCTTGTCAAAATCCGGGTGGGTGGTAGTGGTGTTTACCACCAGGACTGGCCGCCGGCAGCGCCGGGGTTACCGTAACCACCGCCGCCATAACCACCACCGCCACCTCCGTAACCACCGCTGCTACCGCCATATCCAGCTGCAGGAGGAGGGCCGCCGAATCCGCCACCATAGCCGGAAGAAGGAGGGGGTCCGCCAAAGCCACCGCCGTAGCCGGGAGCACCACCACCGCCGCCACCGAACTTGCGGAAATCGCTGTTACCCCCGCGGCCACGGCCACGGCCACCACCACCGCCGCCACGGCCACGACCGCCGCCACCACCACCGAAGGATGACTCGCGAGCGATGGTCTCGAGGAAAGCCGGGACCTCTTGGTTGGCCTCCTTGAGTAGGTCGAGAAGCTCCCTGACGACGCCGCGGTTGCCGCGGTTGAAGAAAGCAGTGGAGAGACCAGTGTTTCCGGCACGACCAGTACGACCGATACGATGGACGTAGTCATCAATGTCGGTGGGAAGGTCGTAATTGACGACGTGCGTGACGTTGGGGATGTCGAGACCACGAGCGGCGACAGCCGTAGCGACCAGGATTGGGCAACGACCGTTGCGGAACATCTCCAAAGCACGCTCGCGCTCACGCTGAGTGCGATCTCCGTGGATAGAAGTGGCAGGGAAGTTCTGGTTGATAAGGAAGTCGGAGAGCGAGTCGGCCATGCGCTTCGTCTCGACGAAAATCAGGGTGAGACCGGCACCATGCGTGTGGAGAATGTCCAGAAGAACGGAACGCTTGTCGATATCCTCAACGTACTCGACCTTCTGGGTGATGTTCTCGGAAGTGGAGCCGACACGACCAACGGAAAGGAAGATGTAGTCCTTCAGGAAGTCGCGGGCCAGCATCTGGATGTCGCGGGGGAAGGTGGCCGAAAACATGAGCGTCTGGCGGTCCTGGACGCCGGGCATGTCCTCACCCTCAACGATACGACGAATTTGGGGCTCGAAACCCATGTCAAGCATGCGATCGGCCTCATCGAGAACAAGATACTTAATGTTGCACAGGGAGATGCGACCACGCTCAATGAGATCGACCAGTCTACCAGGGGTAGCAACAAGAAGATCGCATCCACGCTCGATCTGACGAAGCTGGGAGCCGATGTCAGCGCCACCGTAGACGACGCAGGGGCGCACCCAGGACCGGTAGGCGAACTTGCGAGACTCGTCGTAGATCTGGGAGACGAGCTCACGGGTGGGGGCGAGGATGAGCGAGGTCGGGTAGGCCTTGCGCTGACGTCCGAAGCCACCGCCCTGGCCGCCAGGAGCGGCAGAGGGTCCCTTGATGAAAGCCTGAGACAAGATGGGGAAGAGGAAACCACCAGTCTTGCCAGAGCCGGTCTGGGCACAAGCCATCAGATCTCGGCCACCCATGACGATAGGAACGGAGTACTTCTGGACAGGAGTAGGCACAGTGTAGCGGGCCAGCTTGATGTTCGAGATGAGGTGGTCGTCGAGAGGAGGGTTGGTGAAGTTCAAGATGGGCTCCGGAACATCAGTACCGGAGGCCTCGACGGGGATGTCGTCGTACTTCTCGAAGTTGATACCGGAGTGCTGCTTCGAGGGGTCCTCGGGGGTTCCAAAGAGATCACGCTCCAGACGAGGGTTGGGAGGGCCCGGAATGTGCTTGCCGTCGCGCCACTGACCGTCACCAGAGCCACGGGCATAGCCGCCACCACCGCCGCCGCCGGGAGCACCACCGCCACCAGCAGCAGGAGGAGCACCACCGGTGCGAGGGTTGCCGTAAGCGTTGGGGTTGAAGCCACCACCACCGGAGCGAGCGCCCCAGTTGTTCGCCTGAGGAGGAGGTGCGGCACCAGGGGGAGGGAAGTCGCCGGGAGTGTTCCAGCCAGCGGGGGGACCTCCGGCAGGAGGTGGTCCACGAGTGTCGAAGCCGGCATTACTGCGTAGTGTTAGTGATCCTGTGGTTTTATACGTGTTGAATATTGGTTGTACATACCCAGCCCAAGCGCTGCTGTTGAGACCGTTGACGGCTCCAGGAGGAGGACCGGCCATGGGAGGACCAGCGGGGGCGCCGTTAGCAGGACCACCCATCTTGCCTCGCATGTGAGGAGGGATGTAGGAGCGGGGTTGGCCGCCGTCAGAGCCGGGACCCAGGTTCAGGCCATTCATGTTGAGTTGATCAGCCATGATTGCGGTAGGTTGACTGAACGAGTTGTTGCTTGGTTGTTGCTGTTCGTTTTCGAAGTGAATCTTCGGATCGGGGGAAGAAGTTGTTGAATTTGGACGGATTCGTGTGCGGGCGAATTAATCTATTTGAAAACTCTCGAAAAGAACGAAGGTCCAAATGAGAGTCGGCAAAAGGAAAGTCGAAAGAAACAGAAAGCTGAGTTGCCTTCCAAGTTTCTAATGTCTATCGGGTTGCTGCTTTTTTCGACGCGAAAGAATCACGAAATGGTATTCGGGTCTGTCCGACGGTTTCCTCTCGAAGAAATGAGATCTTCAAAAGAAAAAAGAAACACAAACACGAAAGGGAAATGAGCTGAATTTGTTTGAAAGTGGTTTGGATTAGAAATCCTAGGTTGTTTGATGAGAGGAGGAGGGAGAGAGAGGAAGGTGGGAAGGTTTTTAGAGGAAAGGAGCCGTGTAAAAAAAAGAAGTTTGGGCTTGTGTCTAGGGGCTCCACTTTTGACTTCGTTTGAAAAACGATTGCGCCTGGGACGAATCCTGGCCACCCGCTTCCCGCGCTGGACCTGTTAAGAACGAGCTAAGAATTTTGGGATTTTTGGGCCGCCCTGTCTGGACCAGGCTCTGGCTTGTCAGAGGAAGGAGCAACGGGAACCCTTGAACTTCTTTCCCAAGTCTTTCGGCTTTCTGGCGAATTCTCGCCTTCTAGTACTAAGGTAGATGCAGGTTCCTACTGGAAGGATCCAATGGAATAACGTGTGAAGATGACTGACTGTTCAGTTTTGGATCTGTTATCCGTTCTTCTCCTTACACTTCATCCCAACGGCCGGCAGGGTTTCATGTCGCAGGCTCTGGGCTATCCAAGAGTGGCAGGCACGCCTTACCGTAAGCGGCTTGGCGTGGGGCAAATTCGACAACGGCGAGAAATACGTACTTGCCCAGCGCTGGGCGATGAAGTCACACCAAAGCCGCACAGTGACTCCGGGAGGCGAGCCTCAGCCTTCCCAGCGTCTCATCTACAACATTCTCGAAGGCCCTTAAACAGTGTTTGATTTTGTCGTAACGACAACCTCAAGCAGCCCAACTGCAGCCTTCAAGAAGTACCTACTGGGGAACTCCTCTGTTACATGCACAGGTCTCGTGATCTCCCATCGCTCACTCCATTGCCACCCACACCTCAAGACTCAATGGGGTTTGGTTCCCTGCAATGACAGCAAGCCATCAGCTTTGAAGGCCGGACTCACCGCTTAGGAGATTCTGCAGCGAGCCGCCTCACCTGTGACAGGTTACCACTTAGCTCACCGCTTTCACGTACTTCTCTATTCGTAAATCTGAACGTCTTTGGTTTGGCACAGCAGCATCACTGCAACATGCAGGCACATTGATGAACGAGAACATGCATTGCAGTAGTTAAGAGCCTTTTCATTGGAGGCGGTGTTGCAATGGAGCAGTCCGGCATGCAGTAACCAAGCAATAGAACGTGCCTTACTCCGGATCAACTTTGGCCTCGCATATGTAGTTGGAGGTGGTGTTGACTCTCTACAGCTCGATCGGTTCACCTGAAAGACATGCCGCAGTACATCAGATCTACAAGGAAGACCGACCATATATGGGACTGACGGGCTGAGCAAGATGATTCTGATATATATACCTGCATGGCTGCCCTGGACTTCGGACGTCCAAGACGTCTAATCCGATGGTGATGCGCGCCACTTTCAAAGCCTCCTTCAGAGTCAAATAGCCTCACCGTCTCTAGCAGTACTGTAAGGTTGAACTGCAGGTACACTGTCACAATCCACGTCAAGCCCTGGCGCCTTCGACGTACGTCCAAGTCATCTTCGTACTCATACGAGAAAGACAACCCAGAAAAGAGGGAATGAAACCGGAACATGCTCGTAGAAAACCGAACGCCACAGCTGCGGGAGGTAAAGTGGCGACACCGCTTTCTACCAGGTAATTATTATACAACGCGGTTTTTTACCGAGAAAGAACCGACAACCAACAACCCCCAACCCATTTGGAGCCCCCCCATCCATGCCCTGACTCAAGGACACTTGACCACCTTGTCGTCATCGAACCCGATATCCACGATGCCGTCCTTCGTCACGGCCTTGACCAGCATCCCCTTGAAGTCTATCGGTAACCTCCTCTTGAGCTCGTCCGTGCACATTTCCATGAGCTTGATGCCCTGCACCAGCGTGATGTCCGGGTGGTGGTGCTTGTCGAGGATGGAGAGGCAGTAGTACCTATAGACACAATAAATGGTTAGCAACTTATCGACATATAGTAAAACGCTGGTGCAAAAGGGACAAAACATACTGGGCGTATCCGTGGGCGGCGTAGGGCAGCGGCGCCAGCGCCGCCAGGTAGTCCAGCCAGTACAGGCTGGGCTTGTGTGTGATGGGGTCGACGCCGCCGAGCAGCAGGTTGACGTTGTACGGCTTGCGGGACCGCAGGCTCGACGCGAGCTCGCCACGGACGAAGTTGGCCAGCGCGGAGGGGGAGAGGTCGGCTTCGTTGCGCATCGAGTAGAGCTGGGCGTTGGCTTGGATGTACTCCGCGAACTGGACTGTTCAAGACGTCAGCGTCACCTGTGCACAGCCTAGAAAGACACCATCGCGGGGGAATGGCAAGCTTATAGCTAACGTACTTGTGTCTCCCGCCTCGCCGACAAACGCCATAAGCGTGTGCTTGTTCAGCGCCCTCGTCTTGTCGTCCTCCGCCTTCAGGATGGTGGCACCTCGCATCGCAGCCTTGGAGGCCGCAATCAAGGTGAAGTCCTTGCCGGTGATGCCCAGTAAAACCTCCCTATCCCATTTATTAGTAAGTCATCTTGCAGTCCATAAGATCAAGATAAACTTACATCTTGTCGGTGGTGTTGATTTGTGATGAGAAGAAAAGTGGTTGTTTGTTTGGAACCAGGAAGCTCCGTTGCTTGCTTGCACTGGACTGACTTCCCACCACAAGGCCAGAGAGCTTGCCAGAACGCGCACTGGAGCTTCAGCCTGCCAATGCACAGACCAGCGCCAAGCCCCGGCGTTTCGAGCCTCAGCTGGAGAGAGTGGCCCCACCAAGAAGAAATATCGGGGCCCGGTGCTTCTCTTGTCCGACGTCATGGTCAGCCAGCGAATCGGAGCTCTGCTCCACCACTGGGCCTGCAGCAATCAGACAATTTTTTTGAGTCCCGCTACTGAATTGGAAGCGGCAGCTTAATTTTCTGATACTAATAGCATTGCAGCAAACGAGATCGACGACGAGACGGGAGAAGCCCACCACAGACGAAATAACGACATAATGTCGTCCTTCTTCACAGTCCCCGGAGCTCACAAGAAGAGGAAACAGACCGGAGGAGCTCCAGAGCCGCCCAAAAAGCGCTTCAACGCCTCCAACAAACCATCCTCCTCCCATGGCCGAGCAGCCCCTGGAGCCAAATCCGCCCCTGCCGCATCAAGGAGCAAAGCCCCCCAGCGCGACGAGTCGATATCGGGCAGCGACTCGGAAGACTACGACAGTGACGCCGCCGGCAGCATCCCCGACGACCACACGGACAACGGCACCGACGCCGACAGCGACAATGAGAACGAGACGGCGGCGGAGCGGCGGCTGCGGCTGGCGGAGCGGTACCTCGCCAACGTCAGGCAGGAGGTCACCACCGCCGGCACGGAGGGCGACGAGTACGCCTTCGACGCGGAGGAGATCGACAGGGACATGATCGCCGAGCGGCTGGTCGAGGACGCGGCCGAGACGAAGGGCAAAGTCTATCGACACCTAGCCAAGAGCCTCGAGTTCGAAAAGGCGAGCCACACCATGTTCAGGTGGAACACGGAGAACGTGACCTCCGTCTCCGTCTGCTCCCCCTACGCCTACACAACGTCCAAGGACGGGACGCTGGTCAAGTGGAAGCTACAAGACCTCCCCAAGGACCAGTACCCGCAGACGACAAACAAGACCCCCAAGAAACCCCCCGCGCCGCCCCGCCGGCGGCCGGAGCGGATAGCCTCCATCCGCAGCGAGCCGAGCAAGGCGAAAGACCGGACCTTCCAGGGCCACGTGGGCGGCATCCTCGTGGTGGCGGCCTCGCAGGACGGAAAGTTCGTCGTGACGGGCGGCGCGGACAAGCGGCTCGTCGTGCACGACGCCGCCACCCTCAAGCCGCTGCGCGCCTTCACGCACCACCGCGACGCCGTCACGGGCCTCGCGTTCCGCCGCGGCACGAACCAGCTGTACTCGTGCTCGCGCGACCGGACGGTGAAGGTGTGGTCGCTCGACGAGCTCGCGTACGTCGAGACGCTGTTCGGCCACCAGGACGACGTGGTCGACATCGACGCCCTGGCGCAGGAGAGGTGCGTGTCCGTCGGCGCGCGCGACCGGACGGCGAGGCTGTGGAAGGTGGTCGAGGAGACGCAGCTCGTGTTCCGGGGAGGGGGCGGCGACAGCTCGAGCAAGAAGAAGAAGAGGGGAGGGGAGGTAGCTGCCGTGGCACCGGAGACGGAAGGGCTAGATCCCGAGTCGTTGGCTCACGAAGGGTGCATGGACCGCGTGGCCATGATCGACGACGAGCTGTTCGTCACGGGCAGCGACAACGGCGCCATAGCGCTGTGGTCGATCCAGAAGAAGAAGCCCCTCTTCACCCTGCCCAGGGCGCACGGCGTCGACCCGAGGCTGCTGCCGGAGGAGGTCTCGGCCGAGAAGAACCCGGACCCTAAAGTTGTGCCCGCGCCGCAGCCGAGGTGGATCACGGCGCTCAAGACGATCCCTTACTCGGACGTGATCCTGAGCGGTAGCTGGGACGGCTGCGTGAGGGTGTGGAAGCTTAGCAAGGATAAGAAGAAGATCGAGCCTGTTTGTGTGCTTGGTGTGCCGTCCTCGGGGGAGGAGCAGGAGGAGGAGGGCAAGGAGAAGGTTAATGGCGAGGAGGCGGAGAAGAAGGAAGGAAAAGCAGCTGCTGGGTCAGACGGCTTATTAGTCAAGGGTGTTGTGAATGACATTTCGATGTTTGAGCGGGGAGACAGGGGCAGAGATGGCCTCTGCGTGGTCGCCGCTATTGGCAAGGAACACCGTCTCGGCCGGTGGAAGGTCGTCAAGGGAGGCAGGAATGGTGCCATGGTTTTCGAGGTACCGCGGGTACCCAAGGCTACGGCCAATGGCGCGGAGGACTCTGAAGGCGAGGGAGATGAAGAGTGAACTAGGGGAGATGTACAAATCGGGATGGCGTTTATTTGGGGCATATGTGTTGGGCTGGAATTTGTCTCACAGGGAGGGAGTCAAAGCTGTCACATAACATCACGGAACGCACCCAGAGGGGTTCCCTGTTGGAATCAGAACTCAAAATTCATCTCTGGCGAAACACTGCCTTTTTCGCCGCCGAATGCTTGGGTATACCTCCATGAAGCCCTTCAATAATGCTGTTCCTGCCTGCCTGGGTCTCCTCCTGAACACGCACCTTTTTCCGAGATGCAAACCTATGCACAAATAGTAAAATTACAGGCGAAGAAAACAACCTGTGCTTCCAAACTCCCACGAAAGGCGCCCAAAACCATGATATCCTTCCTTCCATCCCACGCACGTCCAAAAGCACCGTTGCATAACTCCGAGGGATGCCAAGAAGAGTGATCGCTCTCAGTCGTCTGTGAGGTCGATCGTGCCGCCCTTAGAGGTCTTTCGAGGCGTCGCTGAGTACGTCTTTTTCGCCTTTGTCCGCCCGGGTGTTGGAACCAGACTGAAAAATGGACTCGTCGCCGGATCATGTCCGGGAACCTGAGGGGGCGGGGGATACGGGAGACGTCCTGACGAAGGTGATGTTGCGACCTTGGTAGGAGTTGGCGGGTCTGGTTTGTTCTTGCTTCCATCCGCGGGTCGCTCGTGCGTCCGGTAGAAGCTGGCAGCACTCATCTCGGGGCGGAGCTCTGCTTTCTTCTCCTTCTGCACTTTGTTTGAAGTGGACCGAGCTGAGACAACCTCGACTTCAAAATCGTCGGGGTTTTGTTGTGTGACACCATTGGTCTGCTGCCTCTCAGAAGGAGCGGTCGGTTTTACTGCCGGTAGGCGATCGTCGTCGTCCGCGATTTCAATGGACGGTAACGGCTGCTGTGACGGCCGAGCAGGACTAGCTTTCTTCGCTTCTGGCTGGCTCTCCGGAATGTCGATGGCGAACGCCCGATTATCGTACTGCGTAGTCTCCGGTGCCTCAGGCGAGGTCTTGGACTGTTGATCTTCCCCAGCAGCATCTGACGCAGGCGCGGGGGCCGCCAGTGACGAGTGGCGAGACGAACGGCGGTCCGGTTCAGGTGACGTACGCTGGGACGAGACAGGCACGGAGGCGACAGGCTTCAAGGCCATTGCCGGCGATGGGCTGCGCTGTGCAGAGGGGATGGGTGCCGGTGATGGAGGGGCCGAGCTATCTGCCGGTGGCTTGGATTTACTCCGCTCCCTGTCCCGCTTCGCCAACGCCTTGAGACGCCGGCCCTCGTCCGCCTCCTTTTGCTGTGGCTCGTGGAGCTCGAATATCAGCTGGCGGATCTTGTGTCGCATTTTAGAGGCATCGAAATCCCATTGCCTGTTCTCCCGCTGAAGCAGGCTTTGGGTAAAGCTGTCAGGGTCGCGCAGGAACTCGGCCACATACCCCAGGAGATAGACGCCGCAGTCGCAGAAGTTGTTCTGCTCTGGGATCTTGGTAGCCCGCATGCCAATGGATGCCTTGTTGTACTCAATGTCCTTGCCTTTCTTGTCCTTAAACTCTGCGAGCAGGTATTGCTTGAGAGCAGTGCACACCGGCGAATGGGTCATTCCCAGGGAATCGAGCGTGATGATCCTGGGCTCAGTCGGGTCGTACTTTTTCTCGGTAAAGGGTTTCTTACCAGGCTTGCGGCCTTTCTTTCCACGTGCTGCGGGCGTCGAATCATCGTCCAAGACAACAGCATCCTCACGTGCCTTACCGGACACAGCTGCCTTTGCGGAGAGCTCATCCTCGCTGCCCGGAAGTTCGTATGGGTCGGCTAACTTGTATTCAGCGGCCTTCCCCTCGTCGCTCGTCTCGGCAGGAGCCTCTCGCATGAGAACGTCGGTGTCGCCTGGTGAAGATGACTGGCCAGCGGGAGGAGCGCTCGACGAGACAGCTAGCACTTCCTCGACCTCATCGGCAGAACTCGGACTGGCGGCAGCTTGCTCAGCCACGGCCGGGTCCAGTTTGCCAGGGTTGCAGATTATGGCAACCCACCAATGAAAATGCTGATTGACAGGTACGACGATGTAGTCGTACGAGAAAAGATCGACCTTCGATGTCCAGCTCTTTACACCGTTGTAATCGATGTTCCTCGAGTTCTCTGGCTTCAACTTGGAATAGAAGAAGGTGTTGTGGAAATATACCTTCTTCGCCGTTTCCGGTCGCTGCTTCTCAGCCTGTAGCTGGAGATACTTCATGTAAAACCCGATGATGTTGTCATTCAGGCACTGGCCTTCGTCAAGACGCGATATGTCGTCCTTTTCCACTATAGTCCGGTGGAACGACAAGGGGACTCGCCAGTTCCTATCCCAGTTGGGGTTCACTTCAGTCCATCGTTCAGGTAGAGGGATCGGAGCAGGAGACGAGCGATCGCGCCGCGAACGGAGCTGTCTCTGAGGGATGTCAACCGAGTCATCGTCGCTTTTGCCGTAGCTGTAGGTCACGGCACGCGGACCACTTGGGGAAGCCATCGAGTCGATCAACCGTCTGCCAGACCGCTGCGTGCCAGCGCGCTCCGAGACAACCCCAGCTGCCCCAGGTTGCCATGGAGCTGCTTGGATAGGCGTCGCCCCAGCAGTGTTGTCCTTGGGCGCGGGGCGATTCTTGACGTCTGCATATGCCTTCTCAAACTCGCGGGGGAGCATTTGGAGGTTCGGTTCTATAGTCACGGCGCCGTATCTCCTAATCCAGCTGCAGAGGTCCCTGGTGTCCTTCTCGGATTGCAGCTGAAGGTAGAGTTGTGCTCCGAGACCAACGGAAGGGTTCGCAGTACAGTCAATCCGCACGAGACAGCTCTCGTAATTATTGTTGACTTTCCGTATCCTGGATGACAGGAGTTGGAACCAGTCGTACTTGGAACTGTCTCCGGAAGAGGAGGTGAGGGTAAGAAGTGCGCTACCGTGTGCGCCCTCTACTTCGGTGCTTGTTAGACGAACACGTGCTGAATCGTCGCCATCTGCACCTGGAGACTCCGATGCTTCAAATATGCGTTTCGGCTTCCACACTGCGACCTTCAACCGCACGGCGAGTTCTTGTGGAGCTGCGAATGAGCTCTCAGTAGCAAGCGAGGGTTTCAGATCTCTCCGCGTTGGGATACTTGAAGACTTTGCTGGCTTCTGGAGCTGCCGGCCCGATTTGACTTTCTTGTTTGGGTGGCTGCCGTCGTAGTCTGGGTCATATGCCAACTCGTCTGACTCGTCTATAGCGTCGCTTCTGTTGATGCGCTTCTTTTTCATGTCCATCGTGTGGGCGAACTGATTCCGGCTAGGCGCCCGGGAAGCATGACCAAGTATCTGCGCATCAGCCGAATCCAGACCTGCAAGAGGCCTCGCCGCGCCAGGCGCAGCCGGACGGCCAAGCTGTTTGGCATCTCCTGTCAACTCGTCGCTGGAGTCCTGGATTGGGTCATTGTAGTCCATGACCGTGTCGTTGAATTGGTGCAGTCGGCTAACTCTGTTCCCACGATGTCGACCATGCGCACGACGGGACTTTGTTGGATCATGGATGGCTTCTACAGCACGGAACTCATCGACGCCGACAGCCGAATATGTCTTCTTCTCCTCCGTTGAAACGACGCTCATGCTTCCCTGCTGGCCAGCCTTGGACATTCGATCGTGCGAATCCTTGTCGTGCTGGGCTGGGATGACTTGAAATACGGGAGAGGTGAAGTCGCCATTGCTGCTTGTCCTTTGGCGGTTGGATGCGCTGTGGTCGGCAGAGACTCGGACGTTAGACACGGTCTGCGTTGATGGATACCTGCCGTTGAGGGTATTGACTGGCCCTCCGGAGTAGACCCTGTTGACCTCCTTCTGGATTGAGTGTTAGTAGAAGCTTTCATTGGGACATATGTATCGGGGTACGCATACGAGATAAGAGCCCCCCATCTTGCCGTCTGGTTTTAAATTCCTGTTCGGAGTCGTCAGTCACCGGCGGTCTGCGCAGGTAGTTCTCAGGAGAGCTAACCCATAGTCTGGAAACGAGTGGGAGTGAGGCGAGAAGTAACGTTGGAGAGGGTCGCTGGGCAAACGCTCGTCAGCAGGGGCGTCGGGCCGCCGAGGCGGGTTGGACTCACCAGCTGGATTTCCTCGCATTCTGTTCCGTTGTTTCTTGACGTGTGCCCGTGTGGGAGTTTTGCTTCGGGTCTTGACAGCCAGGATTGGCTTGGGCAGTGGTCGCAGTGGTCGTAGTGGTCGAAGAGTGCTCGCCTGTCTCTGGGCTTGTTTCCGACATGTTAACCTTGAGTCCGTGATACGTTTGCGGGTAGCGAAGCTGGTGCAGGAACAATACGAAGAAAGAGGCGTACCTTGACTCTTCAGACGAGTAAATTTCGAGCTGCTGGTGCGAAGCAGTTGCAAGACTGTCCCCCGGTGAAGGGGCGGAGGAGGAAACGACCGCTGTCTAAAGTGAATGGGAATTCAAATCGTCAGAAAACCGACTTCACAAATTTGGGGTTCAGAAAGGTGAGGTCGGTTTGCAGTGGGGAAGGTGTGAAGACCAAAGACCGGGGTCTAAAAGCACCCCAGCACGCGTCTGCCCTATCAAGCGCGATTGATAGCCCCAATAGCGCTGCGATAAAGAGCTGAAATGGGCAAGCACGACTGGAGCCAGCCGCGCCTGCCTCAACCAGCCAGGAAACGACAGTGATGATAAACAGGGCATGCAAACGCCTTAAACATCGGCATGTCTCTTTCCGTTCCCCGGAAAAAAAACAATAGCGGAAAAAATGGAAGACGGGGAACTCACCTCATTTCTGCCTGTAGGCGGTATGTCGTGTCCAATAAACCGCTGCAACAGCGAGTGGACCGAGTTAGCGACGGCCTGCTGAAAGCCACCGCCAGTCGCGTCTCCTTCGGCCTGGTTACCGTCACCGGCGATGCGTCTCAGTATGGACCTCATTCGAGTCGAGCCTGATCATGATCATCGGTAAGAAAAGCCAGTGTTGCACCGTGTGGGAGGGTTCGTCCAGAGATGTTGTTAAAGGGAAGAATGCACTGATAACAAGACAGCTGAGACGGAAAAGATGACGCCGCTATTCTGGTAACAAAGCAACCTGGAAGGTGCAGGTCACACTCTTGAACGCCACCATCTTTCTGCAAACGCTATCACGGATGCACTAGTTGTTCCAAGTTCCAATGCCACTTCCCCGTCACACTCGGCTCGATGCAGTGATTCCCTCGCACAAACATGGATTCAGATACGTAAAGCGACAATCATGGCGCAGCTTACAAACATGAAAGCAGCTCACCAAGAAAGAACAGCTCACGAGCCACGAGATTCTGTTAGTGCATCTTACCCCCTTTAATCACATAACAGACTACTCCAAACCTAACACAACACAGCAATTCCACAAAGTCATCTTAAAACGAATAGACGAAATCAACGACAGCATTCGCATATACCGTCTCGAGATCCCAAATAGAGACACCATACATTTCATCCCAGGGCAATGGCTAGACGTCTTCGTCCCCTCCGTCCCCAAAGCAGGAGGCTTCACCATCACCTCCCCTCCCTCCAAGGCCATCCCCTCCGACACATCAGCCGGCTACCTCGAGCTAGCCATCAAGAAATCCCCAGATAACCCGGTAGCCCACTGGCTTTGGAAGCAGCCCGTATCCGAGATCCTGAACTCGGAGCTCAACGTCCGCGTCGGCGGCAGTTTTGTCTGGCCGCCGCCGCCGAGGGACATCGACTTGTCGACCCTCCGGAAGGCGGTCTTTGGGGCTGGCGGTATGGGCATCAACCCTCTCGTCAGCATCATCAGCCACCTCGCAGAGCAGTCTGATGTTCCCTTCGAGGTCGAGGTGCTGTACTCCTTGAAAGACCCCGGCGGCGAGAGGGAGGCCGACGGGATGCTGTTTGTTGAGCGGCTGGCGAGCATTTTCGCGAGGGAGAAGCTGAGAGGGGAGCTGAAGCTCTTCCTGACAAGAGTGGAGGGGGTTGAGGTGGGTGATGGACCGGATTATGTGGCCTGTAACGAGGTCGAGGTACCGTTCCAGTCGAGACGGATTACGATTGATGATATCAAAGCAGCGGTGGGCCAGGATGCGGCGGCGGCGGTGATTTATATATGCGGCGTTCCGGCCATGACTGACCAATTTGTTGAGGAGTTGACATGTAACGATCCTGCTATGGAGCCGGCACGGGTGTTGTTTGAGAAGTGGTGGTAGTTCTAGTATCAAATATATCAGGCTCGCAGCCACCCAGCACAAGGGACAATTAGTACACCTTAAGGTTGTTGTAGGATTACGTGCGAAATGCTTCCACAGGTACCATATAAAACACAATCACTGGGTTCGCCTAGCAAGACCTCGTCTTATACCAACCAGGGTGTTAGAACAAAGATTCTCTGATTAGACTGACACTACCTGTCGTCGAGGATTCTGATAGCAACGCGAGTCGCCCATCTTCAATGGGAGTCCGCAAAAACAACGAAAACAACCAGCCAAACCATTACCATGCCGTACTCCTCCATGATGCTGAAAACACGAGGGTATCTCTGCATAAGACAAAGGAAACTCGTCCTCACATCCCTGAGAGAAGACAAAGGAAGCTCATTCCGCATGTCGACATCAAAGCCGCAACCCCTCAGCAGAGAGCATGCCGTCGTCAGTCATTAAACGCCCAAATGGGGGGGGGGGGAATAGAAGACAACGCAATAGCAAATCCGACATCAACAGCACCACAGGATGCCTCTCGCCTTTCTTACCACAAATCTCCACCTTCTCAACTCAACAGGCACGACAACAAGCAGCAGCCAACCAAGCAGCCGACCACCCGACAGAAGCCAACTCTTCCTCTCGCCAACAAACCACAACCGCTCCCCATCATCCAAGTGACGAAGCGAAGCAGAACTTTTCTTCAGCGGCGGGAGGACTGGCCCTTCTTGTCTTCACCCCCCTTCCCCTCACCCCCCTTCCTCCCCTCACCAGCCCCCTTCTGCTCAGGCTTATTCAACTCCTCAATCATCCGATCAATAGCCTCATACCGCGCCTCATTCCGGGGACTCTGCCTAACCACCTCCTCCCAGGTCACCGCACCCCTCTCCTCCCTTTGCTCTGGGGGGTTGCGCGGGTTGCTCCACCGCTGCTCGCGGAAGGTGGTGCGGAGGGGAGAACTGTCTGCCGCAGGCCAGTGCGAGGCCCAGGGCTGCTGCACACGAGGAGGGGATGGGGGCAGGGTGGGCGCCGGCTGAGCCAGGGTGGGGACGGACGGTTGTAGGGGTTGCTGGGCTGCACGCTGCCGACGGTTCTGCTCGAAGGTCTCGCCTGTGAGCATGCGGTCGCCGATGTCCCGTGCCTGGGCCCAGGTTTCGTCGCTGATACCGCCGGCGGCGAGGGTTTCGGAGATGGTAGGAAGGGACGTGGCTGTGACCCGCTGCTGCTGAGCTTGCGAGTGCGTGCTTGTGCTGCTGCCGGGACCGCGGTAGGTCGGAGTAGTAGTGGGAGCAGGAGCAGAGCGTCGCTCGCGACAGTCGATCACGCCTTGGACCATCTCCTCCGCGCGGGGGCGGCCGGGCCGGGGCCGGGGGTAAGCCGACGACGACTGCCGGGAGGAGGACGAGGAGTCGACCGAGGGACGGTGGGAGGAGGAGGAGCTCTGGGATTGACGGCTCGGGCTCTCTGATAGGAGGGGGGTGCTCTCCGACTCACGGCGACGGCTGCTTCCCGGCGTCGGGCTCCAGCGGCGCGCTGTCGCGATGCGGCGGTGCGGGAACGGAGCTGGCTCGTCGCGCGGGAACAGTGGGCCGCGGCCGACGGCCGGGTGAGGCGGGCTCGCCATACTGTGCGGACGGTCGGTACGGGGTGGGTCGTAGGCGAAGTCATGGCTTACGGTGCTGTCGAAGCTGTGTTGGTTGCTGTGACGGGTCGATCGGTCCACGCACGTGTGGGTGGTGGGTTGATGCGTACTGGAGGTTGGTTGGGAGCCGTGGCGCGAAGAGCTGCCCGTAGTCGTACAAAGAATGGGTTGGAGGCCCTGGCGAGCAGAGCGATCCGGGCCCGTGCCAGGGACTGGCTGGTAGCTGTTCCGGCCAGAGTGGGACGCAGTCGCATTCGACCCGGACGAGTCAAAAGTCGACGCTGAGGACCGGTTCGGAGTAACATCCATGAGGGTCGACTTGTCGAGGACCTTGCTGTAGCGGACGACCTTGGTCTCCACGACCTCCATGTCCTCGTCGAAGTCAGAGTCGTCGATGCTCCTCTTCAGGCTGGAGCTGACAGAAGGTGCGGGAGACGTGGACTGTGTTCTCGTGCGGGCGGCGGGATCAACAGAACGGCCGGGGTCAGAGCTTCCATATCCCGTGAAATGATCGGTGTTGCTTCGGCCAGTCTGACCTAGGAGAGGAGCATTCTCGCCGCGTCGAGACTGGGAGCTCTGAGGATGCCTGCCGGAGGAACGGGACTGGTTCCGTGCTCCGCTCTTGGACGAGGACCTCCTGGGCGGGCGGTCATCGTCACACGCTCCGTCCAGCCAGAGGTATGAAGTGCTAGGGGTGATTGTGCGATCGTCATCCGAGTCCACATCGTCAGACTGCTGAGCGGCTTCGTCGAGATAGTGAGGAGCATTCTCAAGGTCGGATTCGTATGAGATCTCAGGGAGAGGCTGCGGAGTGACGTCGCGGGAACGTTGCTGAGAGATCTCGCGGAGAGGCTGCTGAGTAGTCTCGGAGTAAGCCTGCTGAACTGGCTGGCGAGACGACTGCTCCATATGCCGGCAAATGGACTGCTGGATCTGCTCGCGAGCTGAGAGCTGCAGACGCTCGCGAGTGTACTGTTGAATGCGTTCACGAGATGACTGCTGAAGACGCTCGTGAGAAGCCTGTCGGCCTTCCCCTCGGGACTGAGACCTGGGGCGACGAAGAGCTGAGCGGGTGGTCTCACCCTCAGGCATAGGAGGCACAGGAGGCATTGCCGGCTGACGCGGATCCAGGGTCTCCTGAGGAACGAGGTTCAGCTCCACAAGGCTCTCCATGGAGCGGTAGTGGAAGAAGAACCTTGCATAAGGCGTCTCCTTGGGGTCGACGAGCTTGTACATGTAGTACTCTACATCCTCAGGCCTGTCGATGAGCCCTGTCGAGGGTGTCCTATTCATGGTTAGCTTCGGAAATGGGGGGGAAGTGTGCTCTAATATGACTTACGCAATGCCATACTGGCGAGCACGACGGAACTCCTGTAGAGCTGGAGAGCGCAGGGAGCGAGCTGAGGCGCGGTGGACTCGGATCTCAATGACACCGCCGTCTTCAGCAGCAGATTTCGGTGTGTCCTCGCGAAGAAACATGAACTGTCGGCCTTCGATACCAGCAATTGGGTCAAGCGGCTCTGCGGGAACCCAGAGAGTCTGACAGATCACACCCCGGGTCCTCTCCTCAAGGTCACGTCCGCAAGTCACCATGTGACGGCCGTTGATAAAGACCTTGAAATTGAGAAACTTGCAGTTATCTGGGATGGTCTTGGCCTCGTATGCAATGATGAACTGTGAGCCTGCAAAGGATGTGAGATACTGATTCAGCATTTCTGGGTGAGAATGGGTCGACTTACCAGGTTCGGTCGCAACATAGACTGAGCTCTTGGGATCAGCCTTGAGAGTTGGTAGAGCTGGAGCTGCTGATGCAGCTGAAGGTCCAGCGGAGGACAGGCTTCCAGCAAACGATGCCGCAGCCTCCTGCCTGTTCACCAGGCGGAGAGAAGTCCCATCTGGATGCGGGTACTCCTTCATGATGTGCTTGGCCGGATAGGTGACGAGGATTACCTCGACACCACGGATGCAGGGCATGTCGGAGAGAATGCGCGGACCCGCGCTGGTTAGTAGTGGTAATTCAAAGAGAACGACAAGATAAGGGAATGCGATGCGCAAAGAGGAGGCTTGAAGGATGAATGGAGATGCTCGAAGCAAGAAAGAACGACGAAGTTGGTGATAAGAGGAGTGAGGAGTGACCTTGGAATGCTGGGAAAGATAGTAGCGACTCGACAGGTAGGTGAAAGAGACGGGTGGCAGAGTTTGGGAGGGTTATTGCAGTTGATAGGCAGGACCAGTTCCCCTTCTTCGCACCGACGCCTCACCATGCCGTCAGTCGACCTCGAAGCCGCTATAAGGGAACCATTCGCGGGCCACACGTTATTTGGCGGTCTTTCAACAATCAAGTCCTTTTTCCTGATCCGAACTCACCTGCACCACGCTCGCAACTTAGATGGTAAACTGCACTTCACATGGGCATACCTATGTTCGTCAATACCCTCTCCACCCCCCAGGCTTTAGACCACAATCACCAGACACACTTCCACACACACACCGCACTTGAAGGGGGGAGAGAAAAAGCAGGGCATAATAACTCATTGAATAACCGGAATCTAGCCACGTCATTCCCTCCGACATCCTGGTGACAATATACACAGCGGGCAGATCTCCTCAAGGTCCACCACCACTTAGTTCTTCGGGGCCGCGTCCTTATCTAGCAGCCCAAGACTCCGTATTTGGGCGGCGCTCGGCGCATTCTCTTTCGCTCCCGCTGTGGCTTCAGCCTTCCTGTACGCGCTTTGTAGCATCTGGACTCTCGCAAACTGCCATCACACCATGGTTAGCACCAATGCTCAATGCGTTATGCGGGGGCTCCGGGGTGGCCGCAGCTGACCTCTTTCTTGTGGTGTAGGCACTCGTAGTAGTCCTCCAGCGCTGGGGCGCACTTCTTCTTGCCCGACTCATCCTCGGCCGATGTGTTGACGACGTAGCATGCGAGGACGTCCTGCCAGAAGGGGAAGCATCGGGATGGCCCTGGGGGGGTTATTGTTAGCTGCTGTCGCTCCGGATCGCGCGTGTGCCAGCCATTGGGTGGACTATATAGTTCTTACCGCCCTGTAGACCGTATCCGGAGGCCATGTTGAGCTTGTACACGCGTCACGGCGTCTGTGTGTGGAGGGTTGGGAGATCTGGAGGAATGCGAGGTGAAGCTGTGAGGTCAATTGAGGTTGAAGCTTGAATCTCGGTACGTACCGGGGCGCCGCATGTGGAGAACCACTTGGGCCGAGCACCAGCCACACCAAATCCACAGCCAGATTTCATCAGCCACACCTAGATGGTTACGCCACACTTGGGAACAACGTCTCCCTTCATGATTGTCTGTTTTAAATTTGGAAACCCAACAACGTCACGCATTAGTACACAATGTTCCTAACCAACTTACCGACTTAGCTTGTGCTAAATACCCCGGTGCCCACGGAAGCGATGTGTAAAACAATGTCCAGTGGCATACTTCGCATCAACCGTCGTGCGACTGGCGGAAGTGCAGTTCTGAGTGTCTCCGATTGGCCCATGCTTCTTATGAGTCTGCATTGGATGTCGTCGGCAGGCAGGCTTCTTGTGTATAACCACTTTATCATGGCCTAAGGTCTACATCGTCGGCCTGCCGACAGTCGCCTCATAGCACCTATTCCAGTCGAAGTCGGAGAGACTGCCTGACCTCGACATCATCCAAGATGATACTCATCAACGCCCGCACCCTGGAGCTCGAGAGCTTCATGGACAAGAGCGCTATGCCACCATATGCCATTCTCTCTTATACTTGGGGAGTCGAGGAAGTCACCATGCAGGAATTCCAGCTTTGCGACCAAACTACCCGAACAAAGGCAGGCTATTTGAAGATCCAGAAGACATGTGAACTGACCGTCAACACATATGGCCTGGACTACGCATGGGTCGATACCTGCTGCATTGACAAGAAGAGCAGTGCCGAGCTGTCGGAAGCGATCAACTCCATGTTCCGCTGGTACGCTCAGGCCAAAGCCTGCATCGCGTTCCTCGAGGATCTGGATGTTGCCCCGTTTACTCCGCGTCTTCGAGAAAATGGCTACACCCCGACAACGGCCTTCGAGAATTGCCGGTGGTTTAGTCGCGGGTGGTGCCTGCAGGAGCTGATCGCACCTCAACACGAAGCACTGAAGTTTCATGATTCCTCGTGGCGGGATATCGGCTCCCGGCATCAGTTGGCTAATTACATCCGACGAAGAACGGGCATCAGCCAGAGCCTGTTGGAGGGAGATGCGGAGCTGCAGGACTTCAGCATTGCCCAGCGCATGTCCTGGGCGGCCAACCGCCGCACCACGCGCATCGAGGACAGGGCCTATTCCCTTCTCGGTATCTTTGGCGTCAACATGCCACTTCTGTACGGCGAGGGACCTCGGGCATTTCTACGTCTGCAGGACGAGATCAGCAGGGACTCGCAAGACCTTTCGATCTTTGCGTGGCGACGGTGGCACAACGGCCAAGGCCCCGATGTGCCGGCGACGGGGCTGTTTGCGGCATCGCCGGACGACTTTGCCTGCGCCGGTGATGTAGTCCAGTCTCCCAGGAACCTGTTGCACAACGACGTGACACTGAACAACAAGGGCGTCAGGTTCGAATCTGTCAGGCTTCATCGCGACATAAACGCGGACGAACACTGGGTGCTGATGCTCGACGTGTTTGAAGTCGGTGCGTACAGTAGGAACTGTTTGGGCATTTACCTTCGGCAAGTCGCGCCAGACGTGTTCGTCCGCGTCAGACCGGCGGAATGGAAGCGCCTCGGCGAGGAAGCGGCATCTACGCTGCACAAGTTTTCCAACGGCACCAAGGACTGGCTCGACTGGTTCGAAGAGCTTGCGGCATGCAAATATACTCTATACGTGCCCAAGACGATCGCGGGGGACTACGAGTCGCGCCTTGATAGGATGCTTCAGGTTGCCGTCTGGGTCATACCGAGGCCTGGAAGCTGTATCCGCCGGTTTCGAGTCGTGGATGTCTACCCCGGCCCCCTATGGATGAGTGTCAGCCGGTCGTTCCGCACTTTCGCTTCGACAGACAGTCTAGGTTACGTCGAGCTCCGGCTTGACAAGGATGAAATGCAGATGGAACCCCTGACCATTGCGTGTGGCGTCTATGCCGGACGGTGTTGGTGTCACGCATCCATGCGCAGTGACCCGATCACGTCGGACATCAAGAACTGGACGCGGATGTTCAACAACAACAAGCTGACTTCTGGAGGCTTGACGACGAGGATAACACCCTACAAGATGCATGTCGTCCCGGTCGCCGCTCCGAATGGACGACGCAGTGGGTATGTCGTTTCGGTTGCTGTCACGGTCAACTTGAGGGCATTGGATGGTCGGGAGGGAGTGGATCGATGGGATGTGTGCTTCTCCTTGGACAAAGGCGAGTGCCGAACGGCCCCCCAGCGAGCTCCGATAGTCCTCACTGACAGTAAGAAAAACAGAGGCAGATATTAACTTCAGGAGTGTACCTGGGAGTGTGGGGTTCACGGAGGATGATCGATACAACTACCCGATTTACAGTGTCCCTGGACGAGAAGACTGGAGCAGAAGGGTCGGTTAGTCTGTCTGATTTGGTGGCCGGTATAGCATCTCGAGGACGGGACCGAGGGGGTATCAAGCACTGAATTTCTCTCATGGACTGTTTATGATAGTAGAAGGACCTCGACCTAACCATTGGTATTTAGTCCAATCCGATCCTGATTCAACCTTGAGTCCAGATATACGTGACCGCAGGGAGCTGTGTTTCAGTCGAGCGAAGCCTCAGATATGTGGACATATGTTGTGCCCTCAACTCAATCACTCAATTGTAGGAAAGAGGCCGGAAAGTGAAAGCAGTATAACCCCATAAGAATGATATAAGGCAGACAACCAAGAGATTCCTTTGGGAGGATGAAGAAGAGGTACCGGGTAAGGAACTTCCATGTGATGGAAATGAGACTGGAACCTGTGGAGGTGAGAACAGCTAGCGTTTTGAGAACCGCGGATTATTACCTTACGTAATGCATATCCGTTTAGATGGAAGCTCGCGCTAGCACTCCGTTTCCCGAGCTTGGTTGGAGCTTCCGTTGAGCTGGCATCATTCGTCATTCCCAAGTACCTTATTCATCCAGCATAACAATTGACATCGCTCGACGCCGGCGTCAGTTTTCCCACTCCAAATGAGGCAGTAGTAGTACACCGCACGCGACAGCGCCTCCCACACAAGATGTCGCTGGTTTTATCGCCCCCTAAAATCGTCCTGCTCGCCGTCGAGTTCGCCTCGAAAGCCGACATTGACGGGCTCCGGCACCTCGCTGCGCGACACGAGGGCATCCTGCGGAAGGACATCCTCCTTCGCATCCTCCTGACCTATCTCCCCGAAGCCTTGCCTTCAAGCAAATACGTCGGATTCGTGGAGGAAATAGACCGAGGAGAGTACTCAGAGAACGACTATGGGGACATTGACTTTGCGGCGGTCGAGGCCTTGAGCGATCAAGAGGCGGCCAAGAAGGTGCGGAAGCTGCACCTCCTCCAGCTGTCGTCACCGGAGATACCTCAGGAGGCTGCGGAGGACTCGACAGCACAGTTTCTGCTGCGACGGGCGTACAAGGTGGACGAGGAGGCAGGCCTGCTCGACTCGCTCCCCGATCTGCTCGTCCCTTTCCTGGACCATTCGCCCTGCATCCGAACCTTGATGGTATCCGCCATCTTACCGCTGTTACGACGGAACTTCGAATACTATCCGGCCGCACCACTAGTACATACCCTCCACAGCTTCCAACAACTACCAGACCGCACAGCCGTCAGTCTCCTCCTGGACCGGACGGGAGAGGCCGCTGATGACTACGCGTCCATCGGACGAGACCTCCGAGGCCTAGTCGGCCCCTGGTTATACAACGAGAAGAGATGGGCCACGAGAAGGAACGAGACTGCGGAAGGGGACGCAACGCTGGATCCCACAAGCACCGGGACCGAACAGCAGCTATGTCCGGGCTGGGCGGAGGTGCTCGACTGGCTTACAACCAAGGCGTCGAAGTCATGGAAAGTGGCAGTGAACGCTATCGACCAGTGGGACGGCCCTGATGATGTCGACCTGGGCGGCTACGGCTCGATGTGGCTGAACGAGCAGGAACAAGAGCATCTGGAGCGGACCTACGCCCGTGCCGCACTGGCATCGGCCTATCTCATCCCCGAAGCTTCGCAAGAAGCTTTATCGGGAGCACACACCATTATCACCAAGATTATGGGACTTCTCGACCAAGACCCGGGCTCTCCTCTGCAGAGCGCCGCGTCTCTGCTGCCGCCCATCTCTGCTCAGGAAGTGGGCACCCTCTTGAGCGGCAACAATTCGACGTGGTTGCGGAATGACTTGCAAGAGGAGTCCAACCCTCTTACGTCGCCGACTAAATCTGCGACGCAGCTTCTCTACGCCCTCACCTTGAGCGCGTATCTCCTGACAAGGAATGGGGTGCCGTGCACTGTAAGACGGGCCGGGGAGTTGGCTCTGCTACAAGAGGAGCGGGACCAGAAGTCGGTAGCTGCGAATCTGATACACACCCTGGGCAACAATGGACCGAAGAGCGATGATAAGTACTGGATCAAGGCCAGAAACGACATTCTATGGTTGCGTGACTGGGGCTCTGAGGAAGGGATGGCGTCTCCTGAACAGCAGCTCCATGGTGTTTTTGGTCAGCTGAAACGAGAATATCTGGAAGTAGAGATACTGAAGGCTCTACTGGCCAACACACGTAAGTTACCAGAGTGCTTCCACACGGCATGTCTTTGTACTGACTTCGTATAGGTTACACGTTAGCGAGGACACTCTACGAGGACTCACCTGACAAACCCTTGTCGAAGAAAGTCCTCCAAGACACCATCTTCGCTGCAGCTTATAACGCCTTCGACAATGCCTCCAACCCCAACCGGACGAGGGGCGGTCTGAAGAAGTGCGATGACATGTATGCCATCCCCTTTCCAGCGTCTCCCAAAACAAGTCAATTGACACCTCTTTACAGCCTGAAAGCCTTCCCCAAAACAGTCGAGAAATCCCTCCCAGCAACCAAACGCATAGAGGCCCTCCTCACAGCCGCCCACGCCCTGAGCGAGTTCCGCATCGTCCTCAAGCAAGGCGAGCCCTTCACCCCCGTGCTCCTCCGGGTGCATCAAGACCCCATCGCCATAGTAGGCAAGATCCTCGAGCAGAACCCAAAAAGCTACACCCGCCTCCACGACCTCGTCGACCTCGGCGCCAACATGGTCGCGGCCGGCCTGACCGCCAAATCCTCATCCTCATCCTCATCCTCATCCCGCAGCACCCCGACTACCCTTGCATCAACAACCCCAGACCAAGACCTCGCCGAGCGCACCACAGCCGAGCGCCGCATAACAGCAATGTGCATCGACTCCGCCCTGACAGAAGACGACTTCGAAACGGCCTACTCCTACGTCACCAACAGGCTTTCCGCGCTCTCCCCACCCTCCTCCACCCCCTCCCACCAGTCCACCACCTCCCCCTCCTCCCAACCCACCACAACAACACCATCAGTCGTCGTCACTGTCCCAGACGACTACTCCTGGAAAGCCGCCCTCCAAGCAGGCAAATACCGTCGCACCCCGCGCACCCTACGCCCGACCCACCTCGGCATCACTCCCTCCGCAAACCCCGAGATCCGCCACCTCGAGCAGCGGCTAGACTGCCTCTCCACCGCCCTCCGCATCGCGCCCGCGCCCACGCTTACGGAAATCCTCAACGCCTTCCGCCGCGCGGAGGAGGAGCTCGTTTCCGCGCTCGCGGCCGAGGCGGAGCTGGAGAGCGCGTGGGACGAGAAGGCTGATTATCAGGGGGTGGGGGGTGGTAGTATGCCTGGTGGCTTTGGTGGTGCCGGTGCTACTGGGAAGAAGCAGATGATGGCAGCGGCGGTGGGTAGGCAAACGAAGGCGAGGAGGGATAGCGTCCACCAGGCGGAGGAGAAGCCCATGTCCCTGTTCGACCTGAGCCGCGCGAGCGTCGCGTCCGCGCAGAGGAACCTGACGGCGCTGTCGAGTCTGCAGCGGAGCGGGCTGGGGCGGTTGACGGGGTTTGCTTCTAGCGGCGGCGGTGTTGGTGCGGGAGCACAAGGACAACAAGGTGCGGGAGGTGGTGGGGGTGGTGGTGCAATGTCGGCCACGTCCGGTAGCGAGGATGGTGATGGTGGCGCGGCCGAGGCGAAGAGGGTGAGGAAGAGGGATCAGCTGAGGGAGGCGGCCATGGTTTCGCTTGTTAGTGGCGTGGGTTGGCTTATTGGTGCTGATAACACGGCTGCTGGGCATGGGCAGGGTGGTGGTGGTGGTGGTCACGACGAACGATGATTTGATTACGTGAAGACGATGGGAGGGAAGGTGGTTAGTGAATCAAGTACAATAATTTGCATGGGCTGGCTTCTATGCTGTAATCGCAGAGCCCTCCCTACCTCTCTTTGTTCTGTCTTGGTGATCTCATCTTTTTTTGCCCCAGACCTTTGACTGAAGAATCTATCAGACATGCATAACAAACAACTAGAAGCAATAACCCTTCTTCTTTCTTGCCTGCGTTCCTTCCTTGAACAGCGCCAACCGACCCTGACCTGAAAAATAAGAATGCTATTCGGCTTCTCGTACGCCCCCCCCCCCCCCCCCCCACCCAGTACATTTGCCGCGGTTTGGTTTGGAAATTCCATGCGCAAACAGTTGAGAAGAAAAAGAAAAGGAAGAGCCCATTTTGCCTTGCCGTAATACTCGTACAAACCAAACATCCCAGAAGAGCGCCATTCCTAGTCCAACCACTTCCCGGGCGTCGGCGGTGACCCTCCCAACCGAGGCATCTCGTACAGAAAGGGGTCGTTCTCCGGTGTCGAAGGAGTCCAGTGTTCCCCTGCACCATGCTCCTCTGAGGAGGAAAAGGGCAGGGGTGAGGGCGTGGTCACCTTCCCCGGTGTCGGTGGAGAGCTTCTCGAAGGCGTCCACTCATACGCCCACAAGTTCTCCTGATTATGAAATGCACATGGAGAACGTTCACAGGAGAAAGGCGAAGGGGAGGGCATGGTCACCTTCCCCGGTGTCGGTGGAGAGCTTCTCGATGGCGTCCACTCATATGCCCACAAGTTCTCTTTGTTATGATTTTCAGATGATGGAGAACGTGGGCAGCCGCGGGGAAAGCCAGCGCCAACGAACTCCTTCTCGCTCTCCGTCATTGAAGGCGGGTACCGGCCCAATATGCCCCTTTCCGCGCGTGCGAAGCTAGCCCAAAGCCTGTCCTGCGCGGAGGTCGTCGACCGCTCCGACTCGGGAGTCGTGCACAAGAGGGCCCTGTCCATGTGCGTGAGCCCTTCCTCGTCTACTACCTCGTCGTCCTCTTCTCCCGTGTTGTTGTCGTCCGAATCCGAATCCTGTTGTTGTGTTGTTTCATCTGTCCTATCGTTACACTTGTTCGCAGCGCAGCAGCCCGTGGCGGTCAGGTTGTCGATGTCGCTCGCCGCAGCGCCGATGGTAACAGATAACTAGTCGGTGTCAGACTCGCCATCCAGTCCCAGCAGAGTCTTGTCGACGTCGTCGAGCTCTTCGTCGTCCTGACCGTCCCTGTCTGCCGTCTCGGCGTCGTGGCCGCCGCCGTAGGCGAGCAGCTCCTTCTCTCCGTCCGTTAGGTCGTCGTCTCGCGCCGCTGCGTGCCCGTTGGTTGCCCCCCGGCGGCGGTGAGAACCGTTCGTCTTGGCGCGGGCTCCGTGAGTCACGGCCCGGCGGAGGAGGACTTCGTTCTCGTCCTCCGTCTCGGCCGGATCGATGGTGTTGTTGTCGTCCACGTCCATGCGGTCTTCGTCGTCTTCGTCCTCGTCGTTCTTGTGTCCGTTGGTGGTCCTCGGCTTCTTGATGGGCCGGATGACGCCCAGCTCGGGACCGACGTGGTTCTCCCAGCGATCGAGCCGCCTGGCAGCCCTACGAAGCGCACCGGCATACGCGCTGGACTCCTCGCCAAAGTCGTCCTTCTCGCTCATCAAGGGCGTCAGGCCTCCGAAGCCGCGCTCCCGGAAGGGCTCCGCACTCGGGACTCCGTGATCGGCGCCGATCGCGCCAACGAGCCGCTGCTGGTTCTCAATGATCGTGTCCTCGTCCTCGCTGTTGTCAAATGCTCGTTCCTCCCGGTCATGCGTCAGGCGGGTCAGGGCGCGGATAATGGCACCTTCGTTCTTGCGCAGCTTGCGCGCCTTGTGGTGTTCTTTGCGGACGCCGCGGTCGAGGATATACTCCACGCGCTGGGAGCGGTTTCGCTCCACGGCTAGTTGGTGTGCGGTTGGCGGCCGCGGCTTGCGGGTCGGGATGCCTTCGATCTGTGCCGGGGCGGCAGGGGACGAGTTGTCGACGATCTGGTACTTCAGAGAGGCGCCGCCGCGTCGGCCGGTGCCCGCTGTGCTCAGTGGCCCGCTTCTGGGACCGAGAGTGCGGGGTGGTGGTGTTGATGTCCGCGAGTCCAGGTCACTGTCGTGCTTCGATGGACGGATACGGGGGAGGATACCACTCGTGGGCACCGGAGTGAGCTCTTCTATGACGCGACTTCGAACTGCTGCCCCAGGGCGCTTAGCTTGCGTTTCGGCAATCAGTTGCTGGTCTGCTTCGATGATCTTGGCCCGCATTTCTCGCTTCTCGATGCCGTATTTCACCTCCTCCGGTGTGTCGACGTTCTCCTTCTCCTGCTCTTCCTTTGTCATCTCCACAAGGACCGGAACACCTTGGTTGGCCACGTCCAGGCCGTAGTCAACACCGCGGCCGAAGGGGTTCTCGTCGCAGCCCTCCTCCGTGAAATCGGACTCCAGGTAGAACCACATGATCCAGAGGAAGGCTGTAGCGCGGGACTTGCTCGTGTAATTCTGCTTCATGATCAGATCATGAAACTCCCGGCCTGCCGGAAAATGTAGCTCTGCGATCTTCGGTGCCGCCTGGCAGATGACGAAGAGCAGGTTCACCGGGTTCGTCCTCGGGACATCGCATTGCTTGATCTTGTCCAGCGTCTGTGGCTCCGGGCGGTCTTCAGCACCACCTTTCAAAATCGACTTTAGTCGGGGCGCATCTTGAAGCTGCTTGTACTGATGGGGGTCTTGTTGTGCTTGGAGCGAAGGTATTGCGTGGTATGTCCGGAGCTGTGCCCGCATTTCGGGGAAGACTGGGAGTGTAATGGTCAGTTTGATTGTACGCCATGATGTAGTGCGGGTGGAAGCTTACAGTTGAGGGTGGTATTCATCCGGCCGATATTGACCAGCAGGCACACCATGGCCATGCCTTTGGCGGCCTCGCGGTCGCTGAGCAGCTTGTCTCGCAGGACCTTGCTGGTCTTGCTACTCCTCGACATAGTATCGATGTATAGGTCGGCAAAGCACTGTTTGCCGATTTTGTCGGGTTCGTAGCTGTTCGTGAACTCCTTCCGCTCGTCGTCGAAGACTGCCTTGAGGAAGTCGAACTGAATGTCCTTCCTCCACAGAGGCTCCCCGTCCTCCTTTTTAAGGTGCTTGACCTTTCCGATGTGGCTGCCTCCGTTCGGGGCCATGGAGTCTCTTGCGCCGCGGCGTCGGCGAGGTTCTGATGGATCGGGCGTAGCGTCCATCATCCTCGTGTCCTCGTCTTCGGTCAGGTTGGCTGCTGTCATGAATGATGTCTGATGACCATGTATTGGAGAGCTCGGTTGCTCTCTGTCGGACATGGCTCCCGGGGAGCTCGCTAGGGGAGCCATGATGGCGGATGGGCGGGATTAGGTCGGTTGGCGCGTCACCAGAATGGAGATGACTATGTGGCCGATGTTGTTGGTTCTGGTGATACTTATTGCTGAATGCAGGGACACTGCAGGTATCGCAAAGTGGGCGTTGTGGAAAGGTGGCGGCGGGTGGAATTATCGATGTGGGAGATCAGAAGGTCGGCAGATGCGGTTCGGATTGTTGGGTAGCTTGGCTTGCTTGTTGGCGATCAGAAGCTAATGGAGATGGATGGATTGTTTGATGATTCAAGGAGGGAACCCTTTGGATTTGGTTCGGAGCTTCGAATAATGAACTGCTATTATTCACGATCGCGAGCCTTGGAACTTATGTGGCATGCTGACGACTTCGAGAGTGAAATTGAATTTTTGGTGGGAAAGCGAGAGGCAAAGGCGGCGGACCTGCCGCACAAAATAGGCTCAGCAGCAGCTCAGCTATCCGGATCCCCTAACATTGTCGAGATTCGAGGCAATCGCGTCTCTATCGCCGTTTTGTGAATCTCCGACTCTGACTTGCTGGCAGCAATGACCAGGGGTACTTACCTTACCTTATCTTGGGATGCGCTAGCAGGGGTCTTGTTATGGGGACGTTCCTGGCCCTTGCTGCTCTTCCTGTTAAGCTCCGGAGTCACAGGCTCACACACAGCACAGCTGCCATCAGCTCGACGCCGAAAACTACAACTCGTCCCACGCGGCCAAACATTTGCTGGGGATTCCGCCAGTGACACTAGCAGAAACATAGATATCAATGCAGCTCCGTAAACTTATCTCACTCTAGATGCCGTGTTATCCTACGCTTAAGATGATATAATCCGCCAAGGCAACATTTATTAGAGAAACTCTGCCAGTTGTCTTCCGGCTTGCATTTTATCAACCTTGTGAAACCCGAAGCCGGAAAGCCGTCCCGGAGCCGGAGTTGAAGATATCGGCAACCGCCCGCGTTCGAAACCCTCATTCCAGAGCTCTAAATCCTCCCATAAGGTATTGTACACCATGGCAGCCGCAGCAAAGATACCCGTCATCGACATCTCCGATGATGCGAATCAGCTTCAAGTTGCCAAAGACCTCGTCGAGGCCGCTGTTGAGCACGGCTTTATCTACATCAAGAACACGGGCAAGGACATACCCGTCGAGTCCGTAGAGAAGGCCTTTGATATTGTAACTTCTACCCCCAATTCCCTTTCCATAAGGATTCAAGTCTAACTCCTGATTAGGCCAGGATCCTCTTTAAGGGTCCAGTCGAAGACAAGCAGCGATGCGCCATTCAGCCCAACAATAGGGGTTGGTCGGGGATGCATATCGAGACTCTGGACCCTAAGAATCAACGTGTAAGTCGTGTTGACCATCTAGAATAGTATTGCGATACTAACCACCAGATAGATTGGCGACTACAAAGAGTACGCCTCGCTTACTACCCCATGATCATGACCATCCGTAGGTAACTGACACACATGAAACCCCCAGAGCCTTCAACTTCGGCCAATTTCTCTCCGGCAAGCCCCAGCAACCCCTCCCCGCAAACATAGAGCCCTACGTCGACGAGATCTCCCAGTTCCAGGACTACCTCTACAACACGTGCCTAAAGCTCAATCTCCTCCTCGGCATCGGCCTCGACGTCGACCCCCCAGACTTCTTCAAAACCCGCCACCTCCGCGAAAACGGGCCTTCAGGCACGACCCTCCGCCTCCTGTACTACCCGCCCCTCACCTCGACCGACGCATCCGCCTCCGACGTCCGCGCGGGCGCCCACTCGGACTACGGCTCCCTAACCCTACTCTTCCGCCTCCGGGGCCAGGCCGGGCTAGAGGTACAAACCCGCGATAATACCTGGGCACCCGTGCCCGTGTGTCCCCCCGGAACGGAAGACGACCCGGCCCCTCCTGTGCTGGTGAATATCGGAGACTTGCTGTCGTACTGGACCAACGGGTTGTTAAGGAGTACCGTGCACAGGGTCGTTTTTCCGACGCAGCAGGTGGTGGACGGGGAGTCGGCGGCCGAGCCGAGGTACTCGATCGCGTTCTTCTGTCACCCTGTTGGCACGGCGAGGCTGGAGCCCGTGCCTAGCGAGAGGGTGAGGGCGTACGTACCCGCGAAGGTGAAGGGGGTGGGGAAGGGGGGAGAGGAGGAGGGGGCTAATCCGTATGCTGAGCGGAGGGTTGTGACGGCTGATGAGCACTTGCAGATGAGGTTGAGGGCGAGTTACTTGCAGCTTTATGATGATAAGAAATGAGCCCCGATGGGGCGGGGTGTATTTAACTATAGCATACTAGTGGTGAAGATTATGGACGTTGTGATATGCTCATGTCTCCCAAACGCCGTTCGCAATGCAGATCATATCGAAAAAGGAAAGAAAAACAGACCAATCTCCAACCGCCGCTATGCTATATGCTACGCCAAACCAACCCAATGCTTATTCCAAATGCTCCGCTTACTCCTCGAGTCGAACCGCTCCTCCAGCTTACCCGCGACGCAGCGGTGCTTCTCCTCCTCCTTGGTCAACTCCTCCATGACCTTCCAATCGAAGACGGGTATCCATTCCCGCTTGCCGTTCCGGCGCTGCAGCTGGGCCGCCTCTATCTGCTGGAATAACCGGTCAACGGCCCCTTTTCTGCGTGACTCGACTAGTGCGAATCTCCTTCGCCGAGGAGGCCTGCCTTGGGTATGTGATGGGGTGCTTGTCACTGTGGTTGTTCCCGAGGGGATGGGTTCCAGATTCTTCCAAGAGTCGAGGTTGGTGCCAAAGTCAGTGATGCCGTGCGTGGAGAACAGGTCCTCCGTCAGCCAGGGCATCGATGCGATGCATGGGGCGAGGAGGAAGGACATGTTGTGCAGGGGACAAGCGTCTCCACTATAGATGCATGTCTTGTTGCTGTGATTATTATTTAAAGTGTGTCCAAAAGTTGGTGTAGGCGGCAGGTTGTCGATGTTATTCGGGCTGTCCGCAGTAATGCCCTCCGGACAAGTCTCGGCAGCCGTGCGGAACGATGCCGTGCTCGATAACGAAACGGTGGACGGCCGGTTCTCCAAGGACGGCATGTAGAAGGAATGCACTCCGGTCACCCGCCGGTTCTGCGCGCTGCTCACATTGTCCCTGGACTGCGAGCTGTGGGTGATATCTCCTAATGCTTGGCGAGGTGTGACTTGCGAGCTTGGAGCAGCCGTGATGGGGTTGGAGGTGTCCGGGACAGCGGGCGGTGTGACTCTCCTTGTCTTTGACCGACGAGCTGTCTTCTCTGAGCCCTCCGGCGGCCGCCTCTTCTTTGCTGCCGCGGATTCTTGGGAGGACTCGACGACTACGGCAGTCAAGGCCATCGGGGCAGAAGACGTTGGAGGTGTTAACGGCTTCGTAGTCACACCACGCCCTAGCTCACGAGCTCTCCGGGTGATAGCGGTGAGAGGACTCTCAGGGACCGGGAGATGTCCATCGTGCCCTGGCTGACTGGGGCGTGAAGATGGAGCAGAGGATGGAGACCTGACGGTTGACATAGCTGATACTGTTGTAGTCTGACTCACTCCTTGGAGCTGGGCTCGTTTGGGATCTGCCTGCTCCAGCGCCGCTATCCAATCGAGAAGCTCCTGGCTATCTGGCTGCGCCGGCATCTCCTTCTCCATCGTCGCCATATCCTGCAATTCCTTGAAAGATAGGACATCGAGATAGGTCCTATCGAAATGGATCTTGTTGACCATAGGAAACCGCGGCGCCAGGAAGTCAGTATTACCCTTCCGTTCGAAATTGAAGCAGCGGATGTCGAACACTGGCGGGTCGGTAAAGATCACGGACGGGCGTTGCCCAACGTCGACACCGGGAGCGATCTTGACAGTGATCGCGTTGTTTTCACTCTCTGTCGTGTACTTCGGATTCGCATGCGTGATGAAGGAGTTCATCTGTGTCGCGTTCAGCTCCACGACGTTGGTAACGACGAATCGGGGTGTCCTCTTCCATCGTTCCACCTCATCCTTGTTCTCCAAGCAGCCGATGTAGAAGTGTGTCCACTTGACATGCGGTATGCCGAACCCTTTTGCTTTGCTGGCCTCATATCTCGCACCGACAACGGCGAAGTCTCCCACGTCGCCGAAACCTCCGATGTATTCCTTCTTCAACTTGATGCAGCAAGAGCCGTATGGGCGCTTCTTGGTACTGAAATCAAAATACGGGTCGTCAGCTTTGAGGACAAGCCCTTCCCGTCGTTCGGTGATGCAGTGTGCAAATATGCGACGAAGGTCTGAGGCGGCTGAGCGCTTGTCACAATCCACAATATGCCGGCGGACGAGCTGTGACCGGCCAGGAATGCAGGTGACTAGCTCCTCAAGCCGCTTGAATCTCTGAGACTGGCGGACACCTAGAAGGGACTCGTCGTCAATCATCAGGACGTCGAAGTAAACGATCATGAGGTGCTCGTGCGGATGGGCCTGAGAGTCCTGCTCGGTGCCCAGGAAGACCCCTGACCGCGACACATGCTTCCGAATCTTCTCAAATTCCAGGATCTTGTGCTGCTCGTCGTCATATACCAAGAGCTCGCCTTCAAGAACGCAGCCCTGCTTGATCGGGCATGAGCTATCACCAAGCCTGAGAGATCTACGGATAGCGTCGTGCAGTGCTGCTCGGTCTCTCGTGCTATCCTTGCCGCTTTTCGAGAAGATCTGGATGCAGTTGTGGCCCTTGCTGAGGTCGATGTGGATCTGGCAGTACTCGCCGTCCATCTTCTCCTCGCAGCTTATGCGACCTCGGCTCATGTCCAGACAGTGCTTAATGCTCCGGCCCTTGACCCACGTTTGCCGCCCGACTTTGACTCCCAACTTCGGCTTTAGGCGGAGAGCCAGATCATCCCTGCTCAGATCTGCTCCTGTGACGCCTTTCCGACGGACATGATCCTGCAAAAAGCGGCTTGCAACGGCGAAGTCATCCTGAACTTTCAGAATCGTCGGAAGTAGAGGATGGAGGCAGCGGTAAACAGTCGTGGGATCGAGAACCACCGGCTCGAAGTTCTTGAGTATCAACCGCGTCAGCCACTTTGCATCTCTCGCCGAGACACGCCGGTACAGGGCCCCCAGCTCTAGTAAACGGTCCACATCCTCGCCCGACGCCCTTGAAGACTTGACTGCGGGCGAGCTGAAGGGGCAAGCTGACGCGATTCTATGGAGGGCCTGGTCGATCTCCTCTACGGTGACATCCGAGTTGCAGGCGTTCGGCTACTATGATATCAGCACTAGAATTTCCCAGTCAGACATTGCCCAATGACTATGCTCACCGTGACTTTGAGGATCCCCTCGATACAATCACCGAGGTCGACCCCAGACCCAGGCTCCTGCCATCTCCATAACTCTTTTCTTCTCCCCGTTCCAATACACAGACACCGTCCAACGGTTCTCGAAAGCTTGGTAGACTGGATCGAGTAGACCCGATCGCTCCTTTTCTCAGGGAGAAGCGTCGAAAGAAGCGGGGACACGTTGAAGTCATTCCTCCTCAGCAGGCCGCGGTGCGAATGAAACCAATGGTCGATGATGGTCGAGTTCGACTTCTGGCCAGCACGAGCTCGCTGATTATCGTCAAGTTTTTGAAGCAGGTCGCAGACGTATGCAAATCGGAAGGGCATGCTGCAAGCATGAAGTGCTTCTTATCCAAGCATGAGTGGTGAGGTCTTAAACCCAACAAAAAAGAGAGAATAAAGAAGTTCCTGTCCGTCGCGTTATATATAGCGTTCCTCCATTGTAGGCAGCAAGTCGATTGTGAAGCCTGAAAATACCTATCCGAGATTGAAAGCGGTAAGTGAATCAATCCTACCGACGGAAGGCTTCACTCGTCATGTCGTTGGGGACTAGTATCCATAAACTGACTCAATGGGTTCGGTTGCACTTGGTGAAGGGATGTTGCCTGTCGCGTGTGCCCCTCCAAATCGGGACAAACGCGGTGTCACGAGGAAGCAATTACACGCACGGCCCGCTTTGTTCTTTCCACAGCAGCAAAGGAACCCTGGAAGGAGCGTTCCTATTGGCCAGCTGCCTCTTTACGCGCCTGACACGTCCCGCTGGATTAAACAACGACTTTCGACCATTATCTTTGTCCGACCAGCGTGACACCAGGCAAAGATGGCTGATGATGCGGAAGACGACAATCGGGAGGTAAGCAGCTTGCATTCACGGGACATCTGGCTTTAAGAGTCCCGTTCTAATGGTAAAATAAACAGCGCCTGAAAGCCTCCCTCTGGTACGCCATCGGCAAGATAGTAGATGAGGAGTCCATCCAGAGGAACCGGAATGCGACACCGCAGTTCATAGGGTCGTTGACGGAGCTGGTTATGACTCAGATCGGTAAGTTTGGTTTGCCTTGCGACTGCTTTGTTATGCTATTTGCATTAGCAAAGGCTCGTCCGGTTGCCTGCGCAACCCTCTGAATTACGGCTAATCGACTATACAGAGTCCGCGGCGATAGACCTAGAGAGTTTCAGCCGTCACGCCGGACGAACGACGATCAACACAGACGACGTTTTGCTAATGACACGTCGGAACGATGATCTCCAGGACATGATCAGGGATTTCATCGACAAGGAGAAGGCTAAGAAGGCGAGAGCCAAATCGCGGCGGTAGGAATGAGATGGATATGAGATGCACGATGAACATGGGTGTATGGGTTCAGCAGCATTCTTGACGGCGTTAGGATGATTTCGATTGAATGAGGACTAAAACTCGGACTTCCGAGCAATCACATGCATCATTCCTACGTTCCCATCCAAACGGATATAGTGTCTTCGCGATGCCTCCTCGCTACTGGGTATCAGACGGCGATGCCAGAGTCCCATCAATATACCCCCACTCATCCTCCGTCAGCAAAAAGTAATCCGCCACGACGTACATGACCGCCCAAATATCAAACTGAATAAAGAAATGCAGCAGCTCCATCCCGACAAAGTTGGCAAGCATCTGCCTCGTCACGCCCCAATACAAAACAGGATGCACATGGTCGGCGCCCAACCCCCGCGCAGCAAGGAACGACCTGACGAACCACCGCCAGATGACGGCGTCGACGGATGCCCAGAAGATCCGCGACGGCACCCAGGCGAGCATGTCCGCCGCCAGCCCCGACGGCAGCCGCGTCAGGGTCGTGCTCTTGTACTTCGGCTGGCGGGAGTGGCGGCCGTGCGCTGTGCCGCCGTCCGAGCGATTCCCTCCTTCGGCCACGTTGGGTCGCAGCTCGGCCGCCCACTGGCCCGGCGGTGGGTCGGTTGCATCGGTGGCTTCGACGTCGAAACTGATGAGGGTCGTCGAGACCATGTCGCCGCTATTGTCTTCGTCGTCGCTGGGGTAGAAGGTGTCTAGGGGTTCACTAGCTCTTCCTTGTCCGGGGCCAGCATTTGTGAGCGTGCTACGTCTCCTGGCGTGGCGAGGAGATGACGGGACGGCGGGTACCGGTTGGTCTTCGTGCGGCGCGGACCCTGCTTCAGCCTGAGGTTCATCTCTCGGACGCATTTGGGATGTTGTCGGGAAACCACCGGCGTTGAGCTCAGGCTCGCTTGCCGGAGTAGGTTGTGTTTGAGATGTAGGCTCTGCTGGTGAATTAGGTGGTAGTGTCGGCGTGGTGAATTGGGCTGCGCCGTCGGGTCTGGACCCGGATCTTTCTTCTCGCAGTCTCGCCCTGGCCTCCCGTATGGCGGCGCTGTATGAGCGGGAGTTCTGGTACTGTGTAGGCGTTGGCAGGCGGCTGCGGATGTACTGCCATATTTCTGCTCGTAAGTCGGCGGCGATCCTGGTAGAGACATACATGGCTAGCAGAGGCGCGGCGTTCAGAGCCAGGTTGCCCAACCACCTCGCGATCTCACCTGTGGTGAAAGATATCGGTGGTGGTGGAGCTGGGATAGGTGAGCTCGATGTAAAAGGAATGAAGAACTTGAGGTCGGGAAGTAACTGGTACACGGGTAATATGTCCAGCTGTTGCAGCACTCCGAAGACATTGAGATGTAGCCGCACCCAGCTCTTGAGCAACTGATAACTGTGGCAAGTCAATATGATGAACAAGATACTGACTGAGCGGCTACCTACACTGGTCGACCGTACGGATGGTCGACGATCCATTTTTCAAAATGTGATGGTCTGAGTCTGTTGTAGATGATGGTAGCGAAAGCAGGATAGCCAGCCAAGACCATTGCGGTTATTGATCGCTGGCGTCGTTCATGGCTCCAAAGTCCAAGTAAAGGAATATGCGAGTAGCTCTTGTACAGCTATACGTTTGATAATGTCAGTGGGGTCTAAGACGCCTATGACGGAGCAGATTTACTTACCAAAATGCGTTGGCGCATACCGTTCACGCCCCAGGCACCTGTGGCATAAACGAATCGGCCAGCGGCGAGGAGACGAAGTCCCATGGCATTTTCCCATTCCAGATGCCGCGCTACCCGCTTTTGAGGTTCAGATGCCACATCCTCTGGTTCGGCCACGCCAATAACCTGCATGACCTCGTTGTGAGAGCGTATGATGTCCCTGTTCATCTGCCTCGTCACGGGGTTGACTGGTCGGCCCCGTTCATCGTACTGCTGTGACGGTTCCCGCGGGTCTGCCTCACCGTCGCCTTGGACAACATCATCATAAGGTGACCGTCCCTATAATGACTGTCAGATGAGGAATAACCGGATCTTGGATTCTGTGAGATATACTTACCAGCCCCTGGGAGGTTAAGGGACCAAGCCGCATGATGTCATCGCTTTCCGCCACGCTCACCAAGAAAAGAGAGGCGAGATTTTGTCAAGCGAAGCTCGTTCAGACCGCCTGGTAACAATGGTGTTGTTTAGCAGTTGTGCGGCCTTCTATGTGTTGTCTTCAATGAGTTTGATGTCTGTCCAAACATGTGGAAGGCCATCGAGGAGGTGCGCTGAGTGGGTCACGGTTGCACTAAACTGAAGGCTTGGCATATAGCCAGACAGGGGTCGGATACGCTAAGATAACTCTATTTCTTATCAGCGATCGCTGCGCAAAAAGTTTTTGGGAGAGCGACCAAATAGCATTTCAATGGAGGGGCGTCCGAAGACAATTGAATAGATACACAGACAACACTGACAACCGCGCGACACCATGGCCACCCGAGTAGCGCTCAAGACCACCTTCGAGGCCGACCAAGTCATCCAGCCAGTTTATACTGGAGGATCCGTGGGTATCGACAAGAGTTCAAGGATACTCGCGACGACCCTAGGCGAGGATGCAGTGCTCACTGATCTTAACACTGGACAGAGGCTGGCCCTCATTGAAGGCGATGGAGAGGTTATCTCGACCTTGATATGTATGTCAGCCCACGCCGTGGTCGTAATATCTGTCACTAACAGTTGAATCTAGTAACGCCCTCGGCATCCCATCTCATCGTCTCCTCGCGATCACTCTCCATGCGCATATACACCCTCAAAATCTCAGAAGACTTCGAATCGATAGACGCCACACTTGTCCGAACCCTTAAGCCCCACGGCACACCTGTCGTTGTACTGGCTGTTGACAAGTCCAGCACGCTTCTTGCGACCGGAGCTGCAGATGGCATGATCAAGGTCTGGGATATTCTAGGCGGATACGTCACACACACCTTCCGAGGACCTAGCGTGTTGGTCTCTGCACTCCACTTCTTCGAAGTAGCAGCGGGTGAAGACAGCTTGGTGCGGAAGAAGTCGAAGAAGGGGCCGAAAAAGGGGGAGGTTGTCGCAGAGGACGATGCGGGGACAGTGAACTTCAGGCTTGCGTCCGGCAGCCAAGATGGCAAGGTCAGAGTGTGGGATCTCAAGCGACGAACTGCCATCGCCGATCTTGACTCTCACGTCTCGGACGTCCAGGGCATCGATTACTCTGCCGCTCATCACACACTCGTTACGGGAAGTCGCGATAAGACGATAATATGGTGGGACACCAGGACATGGGAACCCAGGAAAGTCACACCGTGTTTCGAACTCGTCGAATCAGTTGGTTTAATTGAAGACGGCCGCCTCACTTACTCTGCTGGATCGAACGGAAACGTGAGGATATGGGAAACCGAGACTGGCCGCGAGGTCACCAAAGAGCAAGGCGCAAAGAGTGAAGAAGAGGCTGTGGTGTCGGCCGTCTATGTCCCTGCGTCAAACATCCTGCTTGTTGTCCAAACGGACCACACTCTCACCCTATACCGACTACCGGCTCCGGAAAGCAAGGTGTCCCCATCCAGTCTCACAGCATTACAGCCATTTCGACGGATATCTGGAACACACGACGAAATTGTCGACCTCGCCTTTGTGCTACCAGACCAGTCACTGCTGGCCCTGGCTACAAACTCAGAAGATGTCAGACTAGTCTCCGTCAGCAATGATGGGTCAGAAGAGGCGACGGATGAGCGGACAGCCTACTTCGGGCAGGACGTTGCATTACTGAAAGGCCACGAGGAGATTGTACTGACGATCGATGTCGACTGGTCCGGTCATTGGGTTGCTACCGGATCGAAGGACAACACCGCCCGTCTGTGGCGGATCGACGGAGCGAAAGATACCTACACATGCTACGCCGTCTTTACCGGACACGCCGAGTCTCTTGGAGCCGTCGCACTCCCCAAGACCAAACCGCAGGACTCATCAGACGCGTACAAGAACCCGTTAGACCATCCACCAGCTTTCCTCATCACCGGTTCTCAGGATCAAACCGTGAAGAAGTGGGAGATCCCACGGCAAGCACAGAAGGGATCCGGAAAGGGCTCCAGGGCTCTCTATACACGAAAGGCCCACGACAAGGATATCAACGCTCTCGACATAAATAGTGCCGGCCAGCTGTTTGCTTCCGCATCCCAAGATAAGACCATCAAGGTTTGGGATGTGGAAGCAGGTGAAGTGCAGGGTATCCTGAAAGGCCACAGGAGAGGTGTCTGGTCGGTGCAGTTCGCTCCTCCAAACACACCAGTCATCCAAGGAGAGCAAGGCACTCTGTCCGGCAAGGGAGCGATCCTCACAGGAAGTGTCGACAAGACCGTGAAACTGTGGAACCTCGCCGACTACACATGTATCAGGACCTTCGAGGGCCACTCGAACAGTGTCCTGAAGGTGGTCTGGTTGAACATGCCAACCGGCGAGGATGGCTCAGCAAAGAGGAAAGCGCAGTTTGCCAGCGCCGGAGGCGATGGTCTCGTGAAGGTGTGGGACGCAAATCTGGGCGAGACGGACTGCACACTGGATAACCACGAGGACCGAGTCTGGGCGCTCGCAGTCCACCCCAAGACGAACACGATCGTGTCCGGTAGCGGTGACTCCACGGTGACGTTCTGGAAGGACACAACAACTGAGACACAAACTGCTGCGGCAGAGGCTGCAACGAAGTTCATCGAGCAGGAACAAGAACTCGAGAACTACATCCATGCCGGCGCCTACCGGGATGCGATCGTACTGGCCCTGCAGCTCAACCACCCGGGCCGGCTGCTCAGCCTCTTCAGCAAGGTCGTCACGACCGACAACCCTGAGCAAGGCAGCCTGAGCGGACTGAAGGCCGTGGATGATGTCCTGGCAAACCTGTCAGACGAGCAGATCTTTCTGCTCCTGCTGAGGTTGCGGGATTGGAACACCAATGCCCGGACCGCTCCGGTGGCGCAGAGGATACTGTCCGCTCTCGTGCGGAGTTACCCGGCTGGGCGGTTCTCGGAACTCTCTGTCAAGGGAGCTCGCGGGCAGAAGAGCTTGCAGGAGGTCCTCAATGCGCTCAAGGTGTACACCGAGAGGCATTACAAGAGGTTGGAGGAGCTGGTGGATGAGAGTTATCTGGTCGAGTATACGCTCAGAGAAATGGACGCATTGGCGCCGTCCATCGACAGCGCTCCGGCCGATGCGCTGATGATTGATGCATAGGCATTAGGTAGTTCTGTATATGTGGGCGGATGTGGCCGGGCCTTGAAATCTAATACCCTAAGTGAATGACGGCATATCGGCTTGAAAACAATTGATTTGACCGTTGTGAATATGAAGTGAAGCCATCACGACTTTTGGAGCTCTGGGCGTTGCGATAAGCGCGGGGTGTGTCGTTAGCACCCGTCATGTCCCACTTATTATTGAAGTGCAGGTGGCGCGAGTCAGAACTGGAACTTTTTAGCCTCAGCCTTGTGATTGACGACATCTATCAGCTAGAGAAGCAATAAATCAGCCTTCAACGCACCATTTGACGCGTGTTCCTGCCTTTTCTTACCGGAGATCTTGCTTAGGAGGTGACCTAACACAACGACTGGCGCCATGGCCAAGAGACATGCTACCGAGTCTCTGGATGAGCTCATGGGCGTCGATTCGCCGGCCTCGAAACGATCGCGAAATGACGACTATAAGAGCAGTGCGACGACACCAAGTACAAATGGCGGGCTGGATGCGGATGAGCGAAAGAGTTCATATCAAAGACATCTGGAACAACAAGGAAAACCTGCTAGGGAGGATAGGGAAGATGAGGAGCAGCAGGATGGAGAGGAAGAAGACGAGGACGACGAGACAGCCGTGAAGGAGCCGATCCGACAAGCCGCACCGACAGAAGGCTACGACGACCTCTATCTCGACACAATAGACCGCAACGTGCTAGACTTTGACTTTGAAAAGCTCTGTTCCGTCACCCTCTCCAACATCAACGTCTATGCCTGCCTAGTATGCGGGCGTTACTACCAAGGCCGCGGGCCCAAATCACACGCCTACTTCCACGCTCTCGACGAAGGGCACCACGTCTTCATCAACATGGAGACGCAAAAAGTCTACGTCCTACCAGAAGGCTACGAGGTCAAAAGCAAGTCGCTTGACGACATCAAGTTCGTTTCCGATCCGCGCTACACCCGGCATGAAGTGATGGCCTTCGACCGCACACCGCGCACATCCTGGACACTGTCCGGCAAGCCCTACGTGCCCGGCTTCGTAGGCATGAACAACATCAAAGAAAACGACTACGTCAACGTCATAGTGCAGGCGCTCTCCCACGTCGCACCCTTACGCAACTTCTTCCTCCTAGAAGACTTCTCCTCCTCCACCTCGGAACTGGTGAAGCGCACGTCCATCCTCTTCCGCAAGATCTGGAACCCGCGCGCCTTCAAGTCCCACGTCTCCCCGCACGAACTCCTGCAAGAAGTCTCCCTCCGCTCCAACAAGCGCTTCACCCTCACCCACCAGTCCGACCCCGTCGACTTCCTGTCATGGTACCTCAACAACCTCCACGTCGGCCTCGGCGGCAGCAAATCCAAACCCAACTCCAGCACCATTCAGCACGTCTTCCAGGGGCGCGTCAAGGTCGAATCGCAAGCCATAACCGCGAAGGCCGACGCGGGCGACAGGCTGCGCTTCGAAGAAGCAGCCGAGGTCAAAGTCGACATGCACCGCTTCCTCTTCCTCACCCTCGACCTGCCGGCCGCCCCGCTGTTCCAGGACGAGCTGGAGAAGAACATCATCCCCCAGGTGCCCCTGCACACCATCCTCTCCAAGTACAACGGCGTGCGCGCGCAGGAGCACCTCGCCCAGCGCAAGCGGTACAGGCTCGTGCACCCCTTACCGCCCTTCCTCATCTTCCACGTCAAGCGCTTCAGCCAGAACAAGTTCGTGTCGGAGCGGAACCCGACCATCGTCACCTTCGAGCCCCGGGGGCTCGACGTCTCCCCTTACGTGGAACCGGACCCGAACCACCACGCCGGTGGGGAGCCGATCTACTACGACCTCGTGGCCAACGTCGTGCACGAGGCCGTCCGGGCGCGGGAGGACGTCGTCGACGCGGCGGAGGAGAGGAAGACGTGGAAGGTGCAGCTGCGGGACAAGGCGACGGACGAGTGGGTCGTCGCGCAGGACCTGTTCGTCGACAAGATCCGGAGCGAGCTGCTGTATCTCGGCGAGACGTACCTGCAGGTTTGGGAGAGGAGGAGGGAGCCGAAGTCGGGGAAGGGGAAGGGCAGGGCGTGAGGTGTCGTGAAAGGGAAAAATATCATGACATCGAGACAGGAAATAATAACACCCTCTATCTGCACTCTGTCGTTTTAAGCGTGTAAACAAACGGTTCAGTTGAGAATGGTTGGGAGATTGCATATAGTCAAAGATTCTGGTATCCCAACATAGGCACAGCAGCCGGTTTAAGCCAGAAAGTTAAACCCCCTACAGTTACAAGATTTTACAATGCCAGGCCCAGAGTCAAAGCAACATCGCAGTAAAACCAAAGCCCAGACCAGACTTATTTCGCCTCTCTCACCAGTTCATAACAAAACGCTGATGATCTCTCTCGCTTTCCCCTTTCCTTTCCGTACCTATCACACACAACCGTCGCCTATACCACCCAATAAGAATACTGTTTTGTTCCCCCCTCCGTCCGTGCTGACCAACACAGGTAGACGGGGAATGCTGCTGAAACAAAATGCTCGCTGCTATATAGTGTACATTTTAAGTGCGCGGCAGAGAAAGGATTCTCGAACCCGCAAATACAAGGGTTGTTTGGTTGGGTAGTAAGGTTTTTCTGATTATTTTCCATTATCTCGGGAGTCGGGATCATGTAGTTACATTGGTCGGCTTGCGGCTGTCGTCACCGCCTTGCTGGTCGCGATTTTGCTGCTGCTGCTGCTTGGCCGACGATCGTTGGGCGCTGGCCTTTTCGCGGCGGGCGTCCTCGATGGCCGTCCGCTGCTGAATGCTCGAGTCGTGGCTCTTCCACTCCACCTTGGTGTCCGGCGGGAAGGAAAGAATTCGCTTCATGGTTTCCCTAGCAAAGAGAGTTAGCAATTTGGTCCTTGGAGCATAAATGACGGGGAGAAAAGGGGAACGTACCTGATCTTCAAGACCCTGCCCCCGTCCGTCCGGGTCCAGATACTCAGGATATCCTCGCCGTTCCGGACGCTCAGCACGGCGCCGCAGACCTCGTCGCTCGCCTCGAAGAACTGGTCGCCGATCATGGCCAACAGCAGGTCCTCCCAGTAGCGGTCCGCCACGCCCTTCTTGAGCCGCACGATCCACTTGCCGCCCTTCTTGTTCTCCTCGTCCTCCCATATTGGCCGCACGCCCTTCTTGAACATGTGGTAGTCGGACACGAGCGGCAGCGTCGAGGGGCGGTTCAAGTGGCGGTAGATCTCGAAGAACTCCTCCGCCGTCTCGCACGCCGCCATCGGGTGCAGCGTCTTCTCGTACTCGATGTAGCCGTTGGCCTTGCTGATGGGAGGGCGGAACCAGAACACCCACCCGTTGCGCAAGGGGTGGTGCTGCGGGTTGTTCGCCGACGAAGCCGCCGCGCCTCCTTTAGATGCTGCTGCTGCCGACGCGCCGCCGCCTCCTCCGGCCTTCGATTCCGCGATGGAGGAGGAGGGAGCATTGGACGGCGCCTTTCCGGTCCCCCTCACCCCGCCGCCGAGGCCGCCCTCCTTTGCCGATTTCTCGGTCGCAGGGGTCTTGGCCCCGGTGGCGGCGGCGCCCAGGGCGGCCTCGAACGGGTTCCCGGGCGTCTTTGGGGTCTTGGCGGAGCCGAAGGAGGCGAAGGCGCCGGACCCTAGGCCGAAGGCCGTGGATGCGCTCGGGGAGACGAGCCCGCCCGGGGTGGTTATGGAGTTGAATGGGTTGTTCTTGCCGCCGTGCGAGGAGCTGTCACCGCCGAATCGCTTGGCGAAGGAACTGCGCTGTCCCGATGGGGAGGAGTTTTCGTTCTGGGGGTTGTTGCTGCCCGAGGTGGACAGTGAGAGTTTGCTGGAGCTGCAAGGGGGGGAGGTCCTGTGTCAGTATGATTGCGCACCGTTGGAGATAGAGACGAAGGGGGCGGAGGCATACTTGTTGCGGCGACTCCATAGTCCATCCATGGAGAAGTCGGACGGGGTGTAGTTGCTAGAGCGAGAAGGCGACCTTGCGGGGTTGGACACACAGCTATCTACGAGCTGCAAATGCGCACTTGAGGACGTGAGGGAGAGCCGAGAGTAGAATATAGAATCCGCGCCGGTAGATATATAGGCAGGTGAGATTATAAGTAAAGGAGTGTGGGAGCGGTTGGGTGGACGAAGGTGAGTGCGGCGCGCGATGGAAAGTCAGATGATGTCAAGTCGTTATCGTTGGTTTGCTTTTTTTGGTCAGTCAATCGAACAGTGGCTTTGTTGAGTGAGGATGACGAAGGGTATCTCTGGGTTCTCGGTATAGTTCTATGGGCGCTGTGTTGCAGGATCTGGTAAGGCGGGTGTGTTTGTACGACGGTCAAAAGTTGTAAGAGGTGTCTGGGTAGAGTAAGGTAGTTTACGGGATTGCAGGAAGAGGAGCGAATCGATGTTCACGGTAAAGAGCTGAAGTTTTCCGATTGAATCGTGGACAAGGAAAATCTGACCGCTAAAAAGGCCCCAAGCATTGCTCAACTCCACAGTCAACACGGCTGGTCTCGGTCCACTGATTCGTTATTGAGCCCATTGTCAGTGGTCCCCTGCAGCGGTGCTTCCTCACTGTAACCATCTGTTCTAGCGTCCCACACAGCTGCCACACCCGCAGTGGTGAGCAGCCAGTGACGTTCAGATTGAGACCGGCAATGGAATGGGGACAGTTGATTATGTAAATCAAAAGCGGTGGAAGAAGGCGAGACTGGCGAGGAACATGACACGGGCAGCAACGATTGGTCCGTGCGTCGTTATCAAGTCTCCTTGTTAAACTGACTCGGCTCTAAACTTTTTTCCCTTTTCTCCTTTTCTTAATATTTTTATTGACACACGACCACAATTCAAATCATCGCCAGTGTGCTCCTTGTACTGGGCAACCATACAACTCCCAAGCTACTGGACGATTCCGTGTGTGTGTCTAGATTGACCACTTCGGTGCCCTTGTTTATAAAACCATCATCAGGAGAGCCCCGGGTTATCTGTGTGGCGTCCATGATTCGTTGATGACCTGAAACAAGATCTGGACATTTTTATATCTTCTAGGAGCTCGGTGTTGAGTTTCTCTGAGAGAAGGGATCAGCTTAGAAGGTCGCTTGAGGAGGTAGATGGCCGGTACGTTCAGAAAGAGAGCTTGAATGTTGAGATGAATATCCCAGGCCATGGAGTCAAAAGGTAGGAAACATACACACACATGACATCCCATCTTCCATCCATCCCCTCCACCACAGCATGATGAACAACCATTTGTCTGGTAAACCAACAGCTCAGCATTCATTACCTCCGGATTCTGTCTTGCAGGTATGACAGCGTTGAGCATGCGGAAAACCTCATGGCTTTCAAGATACACTTGGAAATCTGAGCTATTGTTGGTGGATGTGGATAACGTTCCCATCTCACCTCGGGCATCCTACTTTCGAACATTGAAGCTGATATCAGATTCCACCGTAGTCCCAGTATCTCTCCGTCTGGCCTCCATCTCATGATTTTCCATTAGCTCATCTTCGAGGGGGCTATGCACGCCTGCACACTTGACTTTACGTACCTTCAGCCAGCTTACTAGCCGATGTGAGCTTACTAGATGGTTTTTACTCAACCAAACAACTGTCTTGTGTACTGTGATTATATTCTCTCCTTGCATCTGCCGTGCCACCAAGCCTTCACTGTACGTAAACTGTGGGGGCAGATTTCAATCCCCACCATCTGACCTCACTCCCGCCTCCGAGCAAAAGGGTGCTGCAGGGTGGGGTGCAAACCCCAACTTTCTTTTGCTCGACCATCTTTCCCAAGTGACCGTTTCCCCCTTTGCGAATTCTATAAGTCCGTAGGAGTGTGGCCCGAACCTCCCCAGCTCTGTCCTCTCTTCTCCACGAATATCCCTTAGACAGCTCACACCTATACGGCTATCCTAGAGTAACCGCCACCAATGGACAAGATAACCGACAAAATCGCGGCCCTGCCGCCGGGCCAGGGCTATTTCTCGCTCGAGTTCTTCCCTCCGAAAACCGCAATGGGCTTCTCCAACCTGCGCGACCGTCTGGACCGCATGTCCCGCGCCCTGAGGCCGCTCTTCGTTAATGTTACTTGGGGCGCCGGCGGTTCGACCGCAACCAAGTCCCTCGAGCTCGCCGAGCTATGCCAACGAGAGCTCGGCCTCACCACCTGCCTCCATCTTACTTGCACGAACATGAGCCGCAAGCTGATCGACCAGGCGCTGCAAGATGCCAAGGCTCTGGGAATCCGGAACATATTGGCTCTCAGGGGCGACCCCCCGCGGAGGTCAGAATACAGGGAGTTGAACGATCCGGAACCGGAGGACGGCGAGGAAGAGTTCGTTTGGGCCGTGGACTTGGTGAAATATATCAGGAAAAATCACGGCGATTACTTCTGTATTGGAGTAGCCGGGTACCCAGAGGGTCACGCCGACGAGAGCCATCCCCTTGGGCAGAGCCTGGAGCACGACCTGCCATACCTCGTGGAGAAGGTGGCGGCCGGAGCGGACTTTATCATGACACAGCTATTCTTCGAGATCAAGGCCTACGACCACTTCGAGACGACCCTACGGCAACACCCAAGCGGCGTGTTCAAGGACATCGTCATAATACCAGGCCTCATGCCCATACAGAGCTACCAAATGATCAAGCGGACCACCAAGCTCAGCCACGCCCAGATGCCTGACGTCATCATGGAGAGGCTCGACTCCGTCAAGGGCGACGACGAGAGGGTCAAGATGGTTGGCGTTGATATCGTGGCTGAACTCGTCGAGAAGATTCGGGAAATCAAGAGCAGGACGTCATCCGGGCCCAAGGGCTTCCACTTTTACACCCTCAACCTCGAAAAGGCCGTGTCGTTCATTGTCGAGCGGACAAATCTCATCCCACCCAGCACACCGTTCGAAGACGAAAGCGCGATTTCGGACGACCTTCCACCAACCTCCATCCCTGAACTCCACGTCAACGGCTCCAGCTCGTCCCAAATCCTATCCCTGAAGAACCTGTCAAGACGACAGTCATCAGTCGGATCCGACCCCCGCAACCGCGTCATTGTCTCCGGACGTTCAGGTGTCAGCAACCCAGACTACGAAGCAACGGCGCTAGACGCCGCCATCCCCGCCGAACCAATCAACACGCGCGCCAACACCCTCGCAATCTCAGAGGGCGAGGGCGTCCTCGGCCGTGAAGCGACGTGGGACGACTTCCCCAACGGCCGCTGGGGTGACGCCAGGAGCCCGGCCTACGGCCAGATCGACGGCTACGGCGTCAGCCTGCACGTCTCGGTGGCGCAGGCCATCAACCTGTGGGGCACGCCCACGACGCCCGAGGAGATCAACAAGCTGTTCATCCGCCACCTGCGCGGCGAGCTGAGCGCCATCCCGTGGAGCGAGGAAGGGTTCAACGCCGAGACGGCCGCGATCCGGGACCAGCTCGTCAAGCTCAACGGGCGCGGGTGGTGGACGCTCGCTTCGCAACCCGCGGTGAACGGACTCAAGTCCAACGACGAGACGTTTGGCTGGGGTCCGATGAACGGGTTCGTCTTCCAGAAGGCGTTTGTGGAGTTCTTCATCCCCGCGGCGGACTGGGCGGCGCTGGAGAAGAAGCTCACGCGGCCGGGCATGAGGGACACGGTTTGCTTCTACGCCATCAATGCCCGCGGAGACTTTGTCAGCTCGGATACCCTCCCCACCACCAACGGCGAAGCGGGTAGCGGCGACGCGGAGGAGAAGGCAGAGGACGGCGCCCGGGAACCGAGCACCAACGCCGTTACGTGGGGCGTCTTTCCCGGCAAGGAGATTGTGACGCCCACCATCATCGAGGAGGTCAGCTTCCGGGCCTGGAGCGAGGAGGCCTTCAGCATCTGGGGCGAGTGGGCCAAGGTCTACGGGCGCGGCAGCGAGAGCCAGAAGCTGCTGGATCGGATCCGCGAGGAGAGCTGGTTGGTGAACGTGATCCACCACGACTTTGTGGATAAGGACGGGCTGTGGGATCTTCTGCTGAAGGATTGATTGACTTTTTTCTGATTCGCGGGTAGGGAGGGAAAAAAAGAGGCGGATACCATGGCTTGGTTTGCACGGGGATTTGGTTGGTATGGCTTGGAGCATCAGATTGGCTTATAAAAAACCTGCGGAATGGGGAAAATGTCAAGGGGTCTTTACCTAGGGCTGTGCCATCTAAAATGGTAATCTTGCTGCGAATCTTACCTCGAAGGAGTTGATTTCTCCAGGCAGATGGGACGCACATTAAGCCGAAGCATATCACCACAGAGGCTTCGCGGATGGGTAAAATGCCACCTTGGCTCTCGAATTAGGTATGCCGGCAAGAAAAGCCGGCCGCACGTAACGTCAAGCTGGGTATAAAACTAAACACCTCGTCCTCTCCATCCTCAGTCATCAAATCCCTCCCAGCTCTGCTCCTCGTTCACCTCGTTCTCCTCCTCCTCTTTCTCTTCCTTCTCCTCTCCCTCCTCTCCCTCATCTCAATCATCAAAGCCCTTCCACTCCTCCTCCTCCTCCTCCTTCTTCTTCTTCTCCTCTTCTCCCTCATCTTCCTCTCCCGTCTCCACCTCCTCCTCTTCTTCCTTCTCCCGTCTCCACGTCCTCCTCTTCTTCCTTCTCCTTGTCCTCCTCCTCCTCCTCCCCATCCTCCTCCTCCTCCTCAACCTCCTCCTCGCCCCTCAACATCTCCTCAAACTCCTCATCCCCCATCCCCTCATCGTAGTTAGGGCCCTTCTTGTTGCGCGGGCGCGTCGCCGTGTGCTGGTAGTTGGTGGGGCGGCGGCGCTTGGGGCCCCGGTAGGTCTTATCGTCCTCGTCGTAGTCGTCGATCTCGTCGTCCTCGTTACCGGCAGGAGCGCGGGGGATTCTCTTGCGCTTGCGGGGGGTGGGGGCGGCACCGGAGGCAGAGCCGGCACCTGAGGAAGAAGAAGAGGCACCAGAAGAGGCACCGGAGGCAGCGCCGGAGGCGGAGGCGGCACCGGAGGCAGGGGTGCCGCCGGGATGGTACCGGTTGACATACCCATCCGTGATGGGCGGCCACTTGATATCGGGCGCGGCGCCTTGCCAGCCAAGGGAACGGAGACGGCGGAGCTCTGTTGTTGTAGGGTTAGTGTTAGTCACTGTATCCTCGTCCGATGTCGTATTAGATAGACATACCTTGAGCCACTAGGCCGCGGTCGTCGAGGTTGTGGGCGTCGGGGGACTCGCCCCGGTCCCTCATGCGGGCCAGCACCTCGGCGCCGGCGCGGACGTGGCGCAGGAAATGCTCCACGACGGAGAAGGGGTTGTTCGAGGCGAACACGGGGCCGATGAGGTCTTTGCATACTAGATTGATGGGTCCGTTAGTCATAAATTTTCTGTATAATGATTGCTGCCACCGTCCCTCCTAGCTCCGGCGGTCCTAACCCGTTGGAGATGGGAAGTATAGGGCAGGTAGGTAGGTAGATGGTTGTGATGGCGGAAGAAGAGCTGTTGACATACCTTTCTCCGTCAGCTTCAGGTCCGGCAGGACCGCGACGAGAGAGCAGAGGATCCGGTAGGGGATGTTGCCGGGTATGGCGGCCATTGTTGCGGATTGGGGGTTCTAGTTTGACGTTAGTATCGTTGTGGAAAAGGGCTGTACATGAGTATATCGTTGAAAAAGATATACATGAGTGTACATGGCACAAAGACGCAATAAGTTGAGTTCAAAGCGGCGCCATCATGGCTGGGAATGACAAGCTCATCGTCTCAGTGCACTCAAAGACGGAAGTGTAGATGGGGAAAGCGAGCAATGAGCAACGCGATCATGATCCGCAACCTGACGAGGACCCCTCCCGTGGCAAAGCAAACTAGAAAGGATGTGTGCGAGCATGGACGGCGTGAGGAGGTTCGGTACACGATCCTCAGGCGCCGTCACGATCGAAGGAGAGCTTGGGAACAGTTGCAATCCTGACACTCGACGGGGGTGAGCGAGGAGGATAATCAAAGCCGCCATCTCTTTCCCTTGGTCTCGCACAACACGACTCTGGGGCTGCCTCACAAGTTTTGCCTCTGGCTTTCGACGACGGCAAGGACGTATGATAGTGATAGTAAAGAAACAGGTACTTACTGTGCGTGAGGTTCTGCTAGGGGTTGGGTAGGTGGTGGTTGGTGGTGCGGCAGCAAAGGAGAGAGCTGGGAGAAAACAAGGATGGTCTCTCGAAAGGGAAAAAGAAAGATGGCGACGGCGAGGTTGCGGTTTGGCGTGTGTTGAGTACGAGGAACACTGGACTCGGCGCTGGTGACGCTGAAGGATAAATCGTGCTCGAAGGGGGGAGGAACTGAGCTTCAGGGGCACGAGCATTAACACTTCGGTTCAACTCCACGATGGCCAATAAGCCGACCTGAACAACAGAAAGCTCCGTAAAGAATCCGCGCAGTGCTTAGACAGTATAGACCGCTGTATTTGTAAGGGCGTAAACCGCCGTGCTTTCACGTGAACCTGGTTGTTTCTCCATGCCGGTGATGGATGGTGGCTCTGTCTGCAAAGTGTTAGCGGTGTCGACACGCACAACGAGCAATGATACACACCTGATCTCCCAGTCTCTGCCACAGCAGCATATCCCACACGACCTGGAACCGCTCCTCACGCATCACCAGTTGCAAGATGGCCGAGGTCTGAACATAATACACTCATCATACACGGGACTAACTTGGGTATCTTCCCTAGGTGCTAGCGAGCAGATCTGTATCCGCAGTCCTTTCGTCGAGTCATTCTCGAGCATGGCACACGTCCCTCCAACCAGCATCCAGGAGCGCCAAAGGGGCAAACCCCGAAGCAGAACTATCCAAACACTTCTGCCAGCGACATCATCACGAGTCCTTCTCACTAATGATGGCTGTACGCAGCGTCGACGGCCCAAGATCACTCCCTGTCCGCTTGACCATCGGCCTATGCTGGCTTCCCGGCCACGTCGGCGCAAAATGGCCCTTAGCCGCTGCCTCTCCGTTCCCGTACATTAGGTACTGGATCCCGAGGAAGGAATCGCAGCCCGCCTGGAACAGGCCGCAGATCTTGAAGGCCCACGGTATCTCGGTCGACGAGGTGAAGAACCAAAACATCTTCATGCTGTCTCCCAGCAGCCAGCTCGCCAGGACAGAGACCCGGAACCCCTTGCACGACCTGGACCGCGCATTGGCGAAGATCTGCGGCAGCGGTAGCATGGCCTCGATGGAGAGCCCGACGTATCCTATTAGGGAGGAGTATGCCGGGTACAGCGAGCGGAAGGGCGCCAGGACGAGCTCGCCGAGAGTCAAGATGATGAACAGGTACAGCAGGAACTGCCAGTATCTGAATCGCAAATGTCAGTATGGTTTCGGCGCAAGGAGGGTTTGATAAAGAGGGGTTCCAAAACGCACGGCTTAGGCGATCTCCACTGCCAGAAGCCGTACGGCCGCGGCTTCTCGAATATCCCGTGCTCATGCGCGCCAGCAAACGGCGTTGCTGCCTCTCCTCCCTTCGAGGTCGGCGGCGGTCGATGGTCGAGGGCGATTTTCAGTACGACCAGCTGCACCGCGATCATGAGGAAGGATTGAATCAGCAGGGCAATGTCGAATCGCGCGCCGGGGTAGTAGAATATCCTGCGCGAGAGGTTATGTTAGTGGGCAGTCCACGAGAGGCAGGCGCATGTCTTGGAGGGGTTTTGGCTGACCTTAGCATCGATGCGACAAGCATGATCAACGGGATGTCGAGGGAGAAGCCTGCGCTTGACTTGTTCCGGTACATCGAGATGGCCTGGTCGCTATAGCTGAACACCGGCGACAGCACCAGGAACAGAGGCGCGACATAGCCGGCCAAAGTCGCCAGCCAGCTCATTGCGATCGGGCGCGTGTCGTCTCGTCTCGTATTTTCTGCGTCGTGAGAGATACGATATCAGGGACGGTTCTGCCGGATGTTCGGAGGATAATAGTACAAATGAATGGATAGGTCCGATGTCAAGAGGCCATGAGATAAGGATATAGTAGGTCTTGAGGTGTCGAAGCCGTGAGCATTGCACGCGACTCGGCCGATATAAAAAAAGAAGCTTTTCTTTTGGACGTTGCAACGGCTCGGCGACGAAGCTGCACAGGGTTCAGCCAAGGCCCGTTATCATGGTGGATCGCGAAAGGGGGCGCTGAGATTCCAAATTGGAGTGCCGGATGACAGGTGGCCAATGGGACAGTGTCTTTGGTCTGACATTTGTGCGGATCGTCAGGGGTTGGACGACGAGGTCAAGCCACAGTTTATCTGAAACTCGGGCAGGCAAGCCACAACGGTCTCTTGGCGATGACATCAGTGAGGCTTGCGCTCGAGATCTGGACTGAGGGAAGGCACAGAACGGTGATGGTGACCTCGGTGCTCGCTCGTGCCTGCCTGCGGGTTGATGTCTTGAATCCCGTACGTCCCTGCCATGTCCAGCTGGCAAGGGCCTAAGCTTTCCTCAAAGACTCGACGGAAATGAAGAACTCAGAGGCGATCAAGTTTGGCAACTACCTTACCTCTTTCCTCCAGCAGTGGCTCCTTGAGCAAGTGTGCTCTTTCTTCCGTTGTTGAGGGCACTTCTTGGCGCGAGTACCTTAACATACCCTCCGGCTGTTAACGTCCGCGCTGCAACATCGAGGTCGAGGAAGCTTACGAAGACATGGCAAACAGAAGGCAGAGCATGTTACAAATGGGATGTGACTGGGGAAGTGGTCGAGGACAACTTGTTCCTGCAAGAGATGGGACGGGAACCTCCCATAATTCATAATATGCTTTTGCCAAAGTCATTACGGTTGCGAGATGACTATCTCCTCTATGTCGGTTTCTACGTTCGCTATAAGTCTTTTGGCACATGATGCTTGCAAAATAAACCTTGGTATAGGGTAGGTCCACTGGTTCAGGCTGCTCTCTCCAGCTGAGGTCGGCTCGGGATGTCTGCCAGGACAACCAGTCTGCTAACTCTAGGTATCATGCCCGTCGTGTCTTATCGTTGGCTTCCTCACATCACGCTCCGAACGCAAACGCCGGTCTATATCTTTTACACCCGGAGACAAACTCCAGCAGTTGCGTGCCCCGAAGCTGAGGCCAGGCCAGACTGGCCGGCCATGGCATGCTGAGCTAATATGTTCCATGCTTCAGGCAAGCCATCGATCATGAAGGTCACGATAACCACCCAAGATATTGTTTTTCAACAGTCATTCTGCTTGTTGAGAGCATCGGCATGCTCAGCTTGTTGAACGGTCCGCAGCAGCGACCGGCATCAATCCCGGACTGTCGGGGTTTCTCATGGCACTACGTACGAGTGATATGCCACAGTAACTGCCGGTGCGGGCGGTGTCAGACGGACTCCTTTCCTCTCACCGAGCAACATGCCCCCTAGGCGTATCCTGGCAGCAACCATCTCCGTCAAGGATTTGATGTCTGGCAGTCCATCTGGTAGCGAGCAAACCCGCATACCGATTGTCGATGCTATTCAACCGCCAAAGCCACTCGACCGAAACTCCTCTCTGTATCATATCAGCCATGCTGGCTAAAACACCGCGCCCCCAAGGGCCAGCTGTGCCATAACAACCTGATCCTTCAACCTTGCCAAGGGGGAAACAGTCTGTCCTGCCGCGACCCAATCCGAGGAGAATAGTTTGTTCGAAGCAGATCTGCAACAAACCCAAAGGGGTAACTGTATGTCTCCATATACTGAAGCGATCGCGACCGCGACCGGGGGGACAGACAAACGGCTCCTTCTCATGGATCCCCCTCGTCGCAACAACAAATGCCGCTACATCTGCGCCGCGGTCACTTTTCTCCAGCATGGCGCTTCTTCCCCCCCTTGGCGTAAGGAGAAGGAAGCGAACCAGATTTTTCGAGAAGACATGGGGGAGCTAGGTAGCTGCAGGATCTGGATCTGGATCTGTTTGTGTGTTGGTGATCAATATTTTGCCGGCTTTCATGCAACCCGCAGCCTAGAACTTGAAGCCGAGATGAACAACTTCCCCGGGGGGTCGAACAGACGAACCAACAACAACAGATCCGGTAACGAGATTCGGTGAATAGTTTAGGGTACATCTGAAGTCCGGTCGGCAAAATCCCTTATGGCACAGCAGAACTGCCTGGCAAGTCCCGGTTCCCCAAGACGACCAACCCCGAAAGCGCAACCAGCTCGCCGCCGTTTGTGGTGAAGACAGCTGCTTCTCGCCAGCAGAGCGACGAGTTGCATCTCCGTACATGCTTCTAAAAAGCCGAAAGCAGCCACCAACAGCACACCCCCAAAGTTCGGGAGCGTTATCCGCTCACCCGGAACAGTAAGCCATGAATACGAGATGACGGACCTCCATCTCCCTCCTCGTTACCCGCCGCATTTGCCTGCCCCGGCGGGTATCTTCTTCACCTTTGACAACCCAGCAGAATACACCCACGAAGGCGCCATCTCGGCTGTAGTCGTAGCAAAAAAACGTAACTCGAGAACTTATGTGGTATGAGTCTGATCCCGACGGAGAGGCAAGGAGTGAGCACCTTTTCTTCCCAAGCATGCCAGGCATGTCACCAAGATGACGATGATAGATCTTGGTTTCCCAGGCAGGGCAACAACAACCTTTCGGACCCGCGGTCGGATGCCGGTACATGCCGTTCGAGACGGATGCCTTCAGGTCAGAAGCCAAGCGGATGACGGTTGGGACCCCGGTCTGTTCCTGACGAGTCCGATGGATTTCGCGTCTGGAAAGGATTCCCACATGGCGAATGCGCCGCATGCACTTGCTTGCGGCGCATTTACAGCTCCGAGGAGTCTGTGACCAGATTCAATGTGAATGCAGCAGTCCCAGGAGACGTATTTCGAGTACGAAGACATGGGGTCCAGTGGGAGTCATGCATGCGATAACGAAAGAGACCGTAGTTTGATACCCAAAAGCCGACGATACGAGGAAATGGAAAGTAAACACTGCACAGGTACATGTTCGAAACAGGATAGCTGCCCGCCCCCGGTTTTGGAGACCAACAAACCCAGAAAGTACTACTAGACCTAGGACACACTTGTGTACTTACTCGTGTGTGAAGCTTCTTCTTTTCCACTAACAGTTAATTTAGACGAGAAACCAAAGTTATCCTGCAGGATCCCTAGACCTTGCCCCCTACCTGCCGATGTAACCGTCAGAACTACTACTGCACAGCAGGGCAAGGAGGTGGTGAGATGGCATGGTAGCGTTCCGTACAGCATCCTGTCCAAGGCCGGAAGGCAGGACGGATATGCGGGGCTGGAAAGACGGCCCTTAGCGGACCCAAGGAAAAAACAGATTCCAAGGCCAAGAGATCCTGTGTTTTGCGGTCCAATAGGGATTTTGACAGGCAATGTTCAGCGTACCGAATGCAGTAGGGTTGATGTTGGCGCTGAGTCCGGCGGCGGCGATGGTGTGTGTGTGTGTGTGTGTGGCACTTGGGCTTTACTGATGATATGTTACTCGATGTCTTTTTCGTTGGTCGAAACGGCAGTGACAGGTCAGCTTCCCTGGAGATAACAAGTGGTGAGATGGCCACAGCAAGCGACAAGTGTTCAAGGCGGGCCACACACACTATCGGGGCGGCTACTGGCCCCCTCCGTCATCCTGTCGGCTTCAATAGCCGCGAGACAGGAACAGATCTACCACAGACAGCGCATCAAAGTGGCGTCAGAAAAGCCACCCGGCGCCATGCTCGGCGCTTTCACCGGCTATTTAGCCAGTTGTGTCCGGCGGAAGACACGGGGACCGGATAAGCCGGGTGGAGAGTCAGGCGTTTTGTTCTAGAAGAACGCCGCCGGTGCGTTGCTCTTGGTTACTGTCTCGTATCCTTCTCTTCGTCTGGCGGTACATTGGTGACCTGCGGCGCCATCTACATCGGACACTCTGACGGAACGAGGCTTTTGATATTCCACCAGTTGCGCTCGACACGGTTGGCCGGCACCGTTGTTGGGAAAGAAACATTTGGAGGCGATGGGTCCGTCCCAAGCCTTCAAAAAGGAGATCCGGATTGCCATGATGCCCGTCTCACGGAGCAGTCCCCCTTCCAGTGATCTGCTGTCAGACTTAAACTCTGGCGCCCCGCGGATGAGTGCCGAGGCGAGGAAGAACCCGACTGCAACTCCAAGGTTACAGTGTCTGCAACTATGAACGGAGAACCAAAGCGGTAGGGGGCCTGTCGCCGTCGTCATCTCAATATATCTGAGAGAATTTTCGTTTATTGATGAAACGTCTGCCTGCTGGTCAGTGGTGTCGATGTTTGGCGTTTCGGGTGTACCTTATGCCCAGGTCTGGACGAACCTCACCGAGGTGCATGGCGGTTTCGTCGCATCGCAGGCATGTGCGTGAGACGCAGCTCATGTGGTCGGCCCGAGAACCACGGCGGCGGTGTCGACTTCTGCCATGTCGTTGGACTGTTCACATTTCCAATCGACGGGAACATTGTGAGCCTGGAAAGTTCGAAAGGAGTTGTCGTCCTGATGATTGGAAGTGCTTGTGGTTCTGCCGGTGCTAGTCTAGCTTGTGACTAAGACGGCGGCATGTGCGGGAAGCCGTACACATCACGGTCCTTCCGCAAAGCCACAGCGTCATTGCCTGGCTGTCTCCTCACACTCAATCCATATTTATTAGTTCAGAGAGTCTCGCCATGGTCTCTGCCGGTAGTTGTTTTGACTGCCAGATAACTGTAGCTGCACCGCTGTATCGTCGAGGCTGTATCGTAGCCAGATGTAATTATTGCTCCCCCACGGACCACTAGTATAAGCTGTGTCGTACTTGGTCAGTCCTTTTATTGGCATATCGCGGAAGAGAAGTTCGCTTTCGTCTCCCGTTTCCCCAACCAGGTCGGTGTACTTGGACCGGATGGCGCTCCGTGACGGTGACTTCGATTGGTGTCTATTTTCAGACATGGTTAGTGACCCCTTGCCGTGGTCCCCATGAGGAGAACCGCGTTGTTGGAGATTCGATATTAGGCCCAAACCGGGAATCTTTTCGTCCTCCGCACGGAGAAATGTCACCACGATGACGGATGAGGAGGTGACTGATAAAAACAGTGTGAAGACCGCCCAGACGTTCTCAAGTGTCCGAAGCACCTCGGGCCACGGGTCAGACTGTTGTGGACTGTTTACCACCGCTCTGTGATGATCGTTGAGCTTGTTGAATGTCTCCCACCAGCTCCTTTCACAGCTGCACGCTGCCAGCGCCCAAGAAGCTCAGTTCCTCTCAGATTCGATACCTGGACCTCACGGGACGGCTCGGCAGCGAAAGTGTCAAATGCCAATAAAGTTGCATGTCCCAAGTCTCCGCATGCATCTGCCGCCCCAAGACGCATAAATTACGGATACTGGGCCACCTTTCCTGTGATGCGGATCGATAGTGCTGTGTGCCTCACCCGACGGCATTTACCACTTTGGCCAGCACCAGATGGTGGTTGATGAATAACGTGACGGCATTGTCTATTTGCACTCGCGTCGGTGGTCATGTCCCAATTTCCCATGACACCCACCCGCCTTCGTTCCAATGAAGCGGAAGACGGAACTGATATTGTGGCGTGTAGTACTCTGAGCAAGCCGTTGCCGATATTCGTGGCACGCATGGTGATATTGCTTCGGTATTCGCCCCTGTAGAAGCTATAAGCGATGTGTTGGCGTCCTTTATTCCGCCTGCCGGTGGCACTCCTCGTGATCTTGCAAGTCGCTTTGAGAGTAGCGTAATAAGACCAGACCCTGCAGATAAAACCAAATGAGGCCTGGTGCAGCTTGCTGATGTGGGATCTCATCGTACCGGGCAGCGCCGTTGAGCTTGACACGGAGCGGAGTGCCGAGACTAACGCAATCCAACGGAGAGGAGGCCAATGATAACCCTGCAACCACGAGGGTGGTTGGGATCCATCACCCCTGACTGGGAGCACCTTGACCAGCAGGAGACATGATGCGTCGACAGGCGACAGCTCTGATCGATGACCGTGCCGACAACAGGCTAAAAGTGTCCAGTAATATTGCCGGCGAGCAGTGAGCCAACGAGTTGCACAGTCTGAAGGATGAAGACGCTGCGTGTCCGGCAGCAGCTGAGAAATAAAAAGCTCCAGCTCCGAGTGCTTGGGTCGCCGACATGAGATTGGTAGCCGATTGATCGTGTGGGTGTGGTGGCAGGCAACATTGGACGATGATGGCAATGCTAGCGTTCTTCGGCACATGCACCGTATTGCCGGTCTCTCTTGGGGTATACCTTGCATACCAGGGGTCTCCAAGCCTAGGTAGTGCTCGTAAGTTGCAGCAGCTAGCAACAAGCCATGCTGATGAGAATCTTTGAATGTGTAGAAGGCTTCTTCGATGTCTGCTTCTAGTTGTTGTTTTGTTTGTTGCCCATAGTTGTTGTTGTTGCCATCAACAACGAGAACTGTCCTGAATTTTGGTCTGGCAGAGAGAGGTACGTACCGCGCTAGAACTTATCTGGATAGCCCGTTTCGGTTCTTTATTTCTCCACCTTATGAATTTGCAAAGGACTGATTGGACCCAGAAAGAACGATCCGCACCCCTGCCACGTTACACGGAAGTACGGAAGTGGAAGGCACACGGACATTATTTGTCGTGTCAATTCGATACCGAGATTGCGAGCCAATGGGCCCCTAAAAATAGAAGAACATCCTTGCCGAAATCCAATGTCACCGTCGAGCGGTTTTTCCCATGTCTCACACTTGTTCACCTTTCAGCGGCACTGCCAACGTTTTTGCTATTATTTAGCGCACTTATCACAGTATGACGCCAGCCTGCACCAAATGATCAACCAAGGAAACCATACGCTTTGCAGCTCTCTTCGGATCCGATGTTCACCTTTCCAGCAGGTGTCTCGTGAAATCCACGGTGCTGATCAGCGACGATCGCCAACCGGGACGCTGAACAGCACTTCCGCAATGGAGCCTTGAGGTCATTGATACCCGGACGACGGTGGACACAGCTGGCCGCATCCTGTTCGTGCTGAGTCTTTTCCCCTCCTGTGTCAGGGGAACACTCTTGTAACTCTACCACATGTGCTGTCATATGCGAGTGCAACATCACAACGAGGAAACTCAAATACCCAACCTCCGCCAAGGATATCAATGATCGGATTTGGCGCCAAAGAGGAAGCAGAACGACGAGATTCCCAACCGTGCTCCTGCACGAAACCTTGCAGGTCATCGCGGGCTAATCCCTTCCAGGCTTCTAGAAGCCTGCCCTGATCCTTCTCTACACTAGCCTTGCGGCTTACGCACGAATACCGTTCTGCGCTTGACCATATTGGGTCACGTCTTCCGCGGCGACCCTGCCTGACGCCTGTCTCCTGCCAGTCTGCCAGCCGAACCCTGGTCTTCACTCATCAGATGGACCTCAAGATCAACAAGGACACCCCGGGCAGATAACAGACACCGACAAGGAGCACGCAACAACCTGGTTCTTGGCTGTTGGTTCACGTTGTGGACGCTGTATGGACAGGAGGCAGGCCCGGAGGCTAAAGTCGGCGCCATTGTGGACCAGCTCCAACAAACCAGCATTTGCTGCCATGCATTGAGGAAGCCTCACATTCACCGGTCTGTCTGCTGGTGATGAGCAGAAACCAGCAACTGGGGCGCTGACAATGTACGACCCAACCACGCGGCCCTGAGTCTAATCCGTCGATCTTATTATGACACCCCAGTTCATTAATGCTCGTGCCATTTTGTGGAATTTACCAAGCGAGAACGCGGATGTTACTTTCCAGTGCGTCTCCTAACCCATCCGAGATTATAACCCGCTGTCACGTCAAGGATACCGGCATGCTACTGCACAGTATGCACGCCCGTCGCTGGTTACGGAAAGGACAGCTTCCAAATATAACTCTCAGCGTGACAACGTCCGCCGTGCGTGCCAAGCCTTGTCACCGAGAAGTGATGTATCTTATTCGGAGCGTCGGTGCGGAAAAGAGGAAAGAGCAAGGAGACTTGCATTCAACAGGAGACGAGAATCCTATCTGCGAGCCGAGAGGAGCGCAGGACAGCCAAACGGACAGCCGTGATGTCCTGTTGGCCGCGTGCACAGGAGGATCTTGAGGCTTGAGCATGCGTCGAAGAGGCGTCGTCGGACTTCTCTAGCCTGCTGGTTTCCTCCAATTACGGTGCAAAAGACATTCACGCCAGTCAAGCCTCCCAGTGCGCCACGTCTCAGATCTTCGGCATCTGTCCGTTCTTATCCGCTACGAACTCATCACTGCTGCGCAGTAGATTCGAGCAACAAACAAGCAGACAACGCACCCCCACGGATAGGAATCATCCCTGCCATGTTCGGAAGACGCGTTAACCCTTCCGGCTTCGACCTCTTCCAAGACCGCGCAGAGTCAAGTGAGTCCCAGACACATGTTTGCTGGCTGACCTGTGGCGCGATGTCACCTTCATCGGTGAGATGCTACATGCACACATGCTGCAATGGGACCAACAACGACAGGTGCAACCATGACCGGGCACCTACGTACAAACTATCTCCCGGTTCGATGTCAGGGCTTATGCGCAGGACCTTGGAAACTCGCCTGTGTTACCGTTGCACAAATCATACTGTGGCCTTGCCTCAAAACTCCGAGCCTCAAGTGCGAAGGAGAGCTTCAGAGATACAGTGCAGCAGCTGGCAGGAGGAACACTTACGTCCGCGCTGCTGCGAGCGAAGTGGCAGCGAAGGGAGCTTGCCGACATTCCGCTGAATCCCTGAAACCTCTGGTTTCTGGATTTGCCTGGACATCTCGAGTGCCGTCATCAGCTTGTTGGCGATTGGTTCTGGACCCTGGTAGGTAGGATCTAGGTTGGCTGCGGCACAGTCCTTCTCTCGATCTTCCTTTGCGGCTTTTCCCCCTCTCCACAATCAACAAGGCACGACCAACTTCCAGTGCCGCAAATGTGCTTCTCGAGGGCTGCGAGGTTATTACGCCGGTGCTGTTGGTTCTCTTGCAGATTGGGTTCAATATCGGTAGCACAAGGTTGTCATGCTCTCTCAGCTGGCTGCAACCGCTTGGTCGCTGCCATGCTTTCTCAGGTCGACTCGCCTTGACCCTGAACCGAGTCGCATCGAGGTCGGCACTTGGCTGACCGAGAAGGGGCCCTCCTCAATTCAAAGTGCCGTTTCTCGAACGTTGCGCTAGGGTCGTACCCCGCCCGCTTACCCTTTGGCGGCTCTTTTTAGTACGAAGGATCAGTTTAAGGGTCTCGACAAAATACGACATGACACTCCGCGCTCCGCGTTGTTTTGGTGTGGTTGACACTGATAGTGCCATGCACGCAACCATTTTCGGGCAATAGACTCTAGTTGCGTCAGAGTAATGGTGCTGGCAATAAAACGACCGATACGATAGCGGAGGATGAACGAGAGTGAGACTCGGCATACGCACTTATTACATCCGGCGACTTAATCAGTCGACCTTGGAGCACCAACAGACCTCCCACAGATTTCGGACGGCAGAACCTTGCACACACGACAGTTGGACGTTGGCTTCCAGAGGGCTGACGCGAGTGCAAACTCGAATTCCCTCTGTAGTCTGTACGATAATGGCTATTGTCGCTAGATTAGCCAAACTCCCGGGTGAATTTCGAACCCACAGCATATTCCATTGCCTGTCGGAGTCTCTGACTTCCAAGAGGGCTTGAGCATCTCATTTCGGGTACCGTTCAGGATCGGTGCATCGACCCGCCAAGGGTTCCTTCAAGGTTATCTCCTTTCACATGCTGAATACTGACGGCTATGGAGAAAAAGTGTTGAGGCTTCACAAAAAAAATAAAAAATTGTCGTTCCTGAAAGGAGGAGACACCCGCGCGGGTTCGCATGACAAGTCACCTGCCTTCCAATTCAAATAGCTCCGACTCCGAGACCTCTTCAAGCGGGAGCTATGATGAGTGAGGAAGGAGGAAAACGGAAAACGACGCCAAAGATACCGGTACGGGGAGCTAAACCCAGCTCCAGGTTTTGGCTTCTTGGTACCAAGGCCTGGGCACTGACTTCACTGTGGGGAGTGAGCCGATGTAATCCAGGTCAAGAGTTTTCTTTAACAAAGGGGTGCCGGTACATTGAGACAACATGACGCGAGAGTGGATGCATTCATCAACTTTCTCCATGTTCACCTGTCCGTCTGGTGTCGAAAGAGACCCAGAAAGGCAAAACGGCACGGCCTGGATGGACTGGACGGCCTGCTCTTCCAGCGGACGTGTGATTCGCGAAATGTGCCGCGGGTTGGCTGCGTGCCGTCGACCTCACATTGCTGCTTTCCAGGGCATTGGGATCGACCTAACGAAGAGCTAGCACCACGCGATCTTATTAACGGGCATTATGGAACAGGCATGTGCTTGTCATTCCGCCAGACACAAGAGCCCTGGGATCTTGTCCAGACCAATCACGACTTCTCAATTGGCCTTTCTGTTCGGAAGCATTCAACGGTCCAACCCTTCCAAGATCTCTGCTATCTCGAGCACTACCGAAGCGGGATGGAGTTGCGAAGGGCTCTGATCGACTACTAACAAGTGCCGATGCCGCGTCTTTGACTTGTTGACTTCGAGAGTATCAGAGCAGAGCCCGCTACCGAGGAAGAACTCTTGGGAGGGGGAGATGTGTCAAGATCCCGTCGGTACCACCGTCATGGCTGTCCCTCCACAAAGTTGCTGCCATCCTTGATCAATATATCCCGCCGGCTCCTAAAAAAAGATTCACGGCAAATTAGATCTGGGAGATGGCCTCACTGGCCACTGGTTGATCATTTACGAGATTCAAACCTTGTCAGGAGCTCGGACATTGTATCTCTCCGTCACACTTGAGAATGACAGGGGAACGACGTGGCATGGACGAGGTGACGACATCTCCTTTGTAGAACGCCTGTTCTCGCGATCCAGTCAGACTCCTACTACCACGACAATGTAGTTTTGGTCTGGCGTCTACATGCCTATGCCTTCGTCGGTCACCGGTGCCGAACCCCGCATAAGAGCCAGATGGCGATAGCGCGAGCGAGCCGTGCGGACTATCAACTGGACTATATACAACCGGTGTTTATGCACCGCTTCCCTGTGTTATGCAAATACGGCTGTCGTCAATGGCGCCTCCCATGGTCTGGGATGCGTAAAATCCCGACGATTAGCATCTAAAAGAGACGAAATACCTGGGGTTTTTGAAGGGGACACTGCAATACCCGATGCCTCGTCCCCGAGATTTTCATCGCCTTGGAGGACTATCACAGTAGGCAAAGGCGAGAGCGGTTCATAGATTGTTGGAATGCATGGCGGCTCTCGACAGCACTTGAACCGGTGAGCTGCTGATACCGACACCGACGAGCTGAAGGGCTGGCTACCAGTCCACCTATCATGTCATGCACGAGACAAAATATGCCGAGTTCGACCAACTTTCGGTAGACATTTACTTGGATGTTGCTACCACAGGACTGGCAGAGACACCATCCCTCTTCCGCCAGGTCTAATAAGGGTCCAAATCTCACGCCGTCCCGTTCGCGCTTGTCAGCGAATACGGCACCAAATTAGGCGCACATGACGGCGAACCGACTACCGGTTCTGGATTTTCTGAAGGATTCAAGCTAGATAATCCTGTCTCAAATTTAGGCGCATGGCACAGCTCTCAGTGTTCGCTCATCTGGTTCTCGGACAACTTCCTGATCATGGAATGTTCGTCATGTCCATCACTATCGGTGCGACAACAAACATGCGCCCGTCGTGCAGGGTGCTGGGGGCTTTTTGGGGTGTTCACGCCCATTGATCGCGAGAGCCGTTGGTGGGAAGCTGAGATCTGGCTCTTGGCATAACTGTCGTGGTGGTTCAACCGCTACGGGTGTGGTAGACATGACATAGGTCGCCGTCTTATCCAGCCGGCCCCCCTGTTCCCGGCTCATTTTTGCGTCCAAGCAGGCCTGGCAGGCTCCAACACGCACCACAAATGATCCACCAGTTCCGAACCCTCGTCGCCGTCATGGAATCGAATCGCGCTAGCGCACCCGGCCCCAGATCGTTATCCACCCTTCCTCTCCGTTTCGAGACGCCCCTTGCAGGGCAAGACAGCGTACGGTTATATTGTTCCTACACCCCCTTCTCGGGGTACTCCCGGGTTCGAGATCCATGCGACCAGGGCCGGGACAGGGTCTGAAGGCGCATTGGCAGGCCCGAGGACCAGTGTCCATCTCGCACGCTAGAGTAGCGATAACACCACCCAAATGGCAAAAGTGTCTCCTCCCGTTGGCAGTCATATTGTCACGGAGGGTGAGGAAATCAAAAAAGAGAGGAGGCAAAGGGGGAAAAGGCCCATGCCGTGGTGCCGAAACCGCAAGGATGTGGCTAGTTACGGTACCAGGGCTACTGCTAGCTGACTTGCTAGCTCGTCAACCCCCAAGAAGCCACCATCCGCACTAGCGCATCTGTAAGCCGAAGAGAAAAAGAAGCACCGAAGGGCACAGCAGCACGTGCGGGAACCAGCGGCGTCTCGCTCGAGATAGTCCCCATATCAGATCGGGCTGAACGTACCGCCCTACAGATATATGTGTGCCTGTGTACATCCCATCCATCCGTCCCATCCAATACGCTTCCCGTATTGTCCGATCCTCCTGCCCAGTCGTTGAACATTCCCAACAGGAGAAAGGCTTATTACCACACCGGCGCCCCCTACCGTTCTTCCTAGTCAGCCTGTCCGTCCACCCCCGTCCGAACCCTCGTTTCTCCTTGGCTCAATCCTATCAACCCACCTTCTGCTGCTTTTGGTCTTCCTAAAGGGCACACTACCTTTGGCGAAGTGGTCGACAGGACGAGGCAGATTGGACGACTCGTACTCCACAGCTCCTTGGACTACAACACCCAACCACATCCCGCCGCTGGACATTGTATATACAACGGGGCGGCCTTACACCACCTCTTCGTCGTCCGTTTGTGTCCGGTCAACTCTGCCCATCACCACTCGACTCCAACAGGACGTAGACACCGGTGCGAGTGCGTCTGATTAGACTCTGCCAGGACCAACCGACAACCCGGCTCTTTCTCAACATCTTCATCCATATATACAGCCTTATTATGCGGAATTGTCGCTGGCGTTAACTCGCATCTCTCGTGGCTCTTGTTGTTGCTGTTGCTGCATGCTTGGACTTTGCAACGAGCATGCGTCTTTGAACTGTGGCTACAGCCAACTGCGCCGTCCGCGATACTTTTATCCGGGAGGCTCGCCCATCGATTACTTACACCAGTCTCTTGCTCAGCATTTGTGGTGATCCCGGACGAAGCCTCACCACTATCTGTAAGGATATGAGATACAGCTGCACGCACACCTACACCTTTCTCAATGGGGATATCATCCATCGACTCTCGACACCGTTTCGCCCTTCCGCACACTCCGCCTGAGCTAGTGAGTCCAGGTGGTCCATTGTACCCTCCGCGTTCGTCTGAGGATCGACCTTGGAACTCTAGTGTTCCCATCTCTCCACCTATGTCCAACTATGATCCGCCCTCCGTAAGAACGGAGACGTCGTCGGGAAGGGGCTCGGACGAGTCGCAACCGTCCAGGGAGGCTGCTCAGACCGCACCGAGACAACAATTACCGTCTCTGAGTAGTTTGTTCGGCCCGCCATCGGCGGTGCGACCTCTACATTCACCTCACTCCGAGCGCCCGGGCTCGCACACATCACCCTCGCCGCACGAACGCTATGCTGGTCCGTCCCCTAGTCTAGACCGCCCCTTCTCGTCTTCATCCTACTTCCCACCAACAACAACTCCATCCGCTGCACCACCGAGGAGTGCCTATGAACCCAGGTTTGACGGGCGGCTTCCGTTTGGGCCATTGTCTCGGGCTTTCCCAGGCCCCCTCTCGCCAAGGACACGGGAGCCAGATCATCAGAGACACGAGCCGGGGGCTGAATCCGGGCACCGATGGACCCATCACCAGGAAACTAAAGGGAACGACTACGCACCGCATAGCCGAGAGGGAGCGTACGAGCCCTCACTCGACAGGATACCGCAGCTGGGAGGAGGGCGCAAGTACGAGTCCGATATTGGGGCAGGATATAGAGGAGAACACGGGCAACCTCACGGCAACAACCAGCACCAATCGTCGAACCCCGCGACCATCGTTACCGTCGACGGGATCACGCTGAAGGACGGACTGGGGCCGAAGATATGGACGGGGACCCACTTCCTCCCGAGATTCGTGCGGGCGGCCGAGGTGCCGGGCGAAGGCATGTGCTATTTCTACGACGACGGCAGCCACTGCAAGACCGTCATCGACGGGGAGGTCGTCAACGCGCACTGGGGCGTGACGAAGGCTGGGAAACCGAGGAAGAGGCTCGCAATCGCTTGCATTACGTGCCGTGAGAAGAAGATCAAGTGCGACCCCGACTACCCACGATGCGTTCAGTGCGATAAGTTCGGCCGCGTCTGCAGGTTCAAGAATGCGTGAGTTTCCCGGTGACCTTCGTGTCTGTGTCTTGACATGGCATATATTCCGCCATCCCTGCATTATCAGCGGACGTCGAACTAACACATCGTCTGAACTGTAGCCCTCGCGGAGGTAACAACACATCACCATCAACTCCGCCCGCAGAGGTGACAGACGATAGCCGGCAACTACCGCCGCTGATGAGACCGCCACCCGACCAACAGCGACCGAGCAGCCACTCGAGCGAGTCCGTCTCTCCGCGAACCGCGGTACGACCAGCAAGCCCCGAGCCGGCGGGCCACTCCGCCAAGCGCATCAGGGTCGGTTACGAGCACTACGTCCCGGTGGCAGGAGCAGGCCAGCGATCCCCCATGATCCCGATCCCCGTCGACACGTCCGCGTCGTCGAGGTCCCACGCCTCCGCGTCCGTGTCGTGGCAGCAGCAGCCGCGTGAGCTCCCTCGTATCCACGAGGACGTCTTGTGCCGGGTGTGGCAAACAGATCCGTACGTGTCCGACCCTCAGTCCGTGCTCAGCACCATATCATCCTTCTTCGTCCACGCCGACGCCACGGCGCTGCGGTTCCTCCCCGCATTGCGGTTCAACGTGTTCGTGCAGGCCAGCGCTCACAGAAAGTCCCCAGAAGACCTGATGCTCGTCTATAGCATCCTCGCCCTCGGCGTCTCCCTTACCCCGGGCGGCAGCAAGGCGGCGGCGCACGGGTACTCCGAGGTCGCGCGCTACGCCACGGACCGCGTCGCGCTGTCGCTGCAGCTCGTGCAGGCGCGCATCCTGCTGTCGCTCTACTACCTCCAGGTCTCGCGGCCGAGCGACGCGAACGACATGTCCAGCGCGGCCATCTCGACGGCGACGTGTCTGCAGCTGAACATGGAGCTCGAGCGGTCCTCCCAGGCCGCTGACGGGCCGGGGGCCAAGTACCCCTTCGGCATGACCTTTGCTGAATATGCGGAGTGCAGGAGGAGGACATTCTGGTCGTGTTTTGTTTTGGAGCGGCTCAACGGCCTGTTCCCGGCGCGCATGAGCATCATCAACAAGGAGGACATATTCCTCCGTCTCCCGCGAGACGTGCAGGGCTTCGAAAACCAGGCCGATACGGAAACACCCTTGTTCGAGCCCGACTTCTCCGCCCTCCAACAACGACAGCCGGGGATGCACATCATGGGCTACCTCGTGCAGATCGTCGCGCTCTGGGGGGACGTCATGACGACCATCTACAGGCTAGCCCACCGCGGCACGCAGTACAGTTACGACTTCGCCAGGTCCCAGTCCGCCATGCTCTCTCGCCTCGACGGCTGGAAGTCCTCCCTCACCCCGGCGCTACTAGCCTTCACCCCTCTCAACCTCCACCACGTCCCCTCCGAAGAAAAAGGATCCTTCATCCTCATGCACCTCGTCTACCACCTCACCATGATCAAGCTCCACCGGCACATCCACCCGCGCTTCCTCACCCCGGACCAACGGCGCAACAACTCCCTCGCCGCCCAGCAGCACGCCGACGAGCTCCTCGACGTCGTCTGCGCCGTGGCGAAAGAGAGCACCATGGGGCGCTCCACGATGCCCCCGCCCTTCACGAGCTACGCCATCCTCGAGTCCGTCGACGTGCTCTCCGCCGAAGGGGCGCTTTCAACCCTACCCGGGCTCGTCGACCGCCTCGCCACAGCCCGCAGCGTCATCGAGATCCTCGCCACGGTGTGGGACGACGCGACGGGCCACAAGGCGGCCATGGACCACAGGCTCGACAAGTTGGCTGATTTGCGGGACCGGTGCTCCGCCGCCGATGACAATGCGGCCGCGGTGGTGGGCGCAGGGGGAATGTCGTCGATCGAGGGCGTGCGTGTGTTTGTCGGCGACGGGGAGGAGGACGTCGTCAAAGTCAATGGGGAGAAGACCACGACGACGACGCTGCCGGCCGGGAGCGCGCGCTGGCAGATGGTTGGCGCGCTGGAGGGGAGGTTTCCGAAGGATATGGATACCGTTTATACGACTCTTACGGCTCTGCCTGCTTATGCGAACTGAGTTCTGGGCGTGACGGGTGTGACGAATTTTCTTCCTCTTTCTTCTCTGTCCTCTATATAGCTTTCCTCCTTTTTTTTTTTTCGCGATTTGTTCCATGCTGTTCAACATTTCATGTCATGCATGTCCAAGACGGCGGGCGGCTTTTTCTGCATTTTTCCCTGCCTTGTTTTCTCAGCTTGTATAGTTAGCCAGTTTCAAAAAGGGATGGATAGCGGTGGGTGGTTTTGATTTTGCATTGTTTCTGGCGTTTTTGCTATGGGATGGATGGTGGAGGCTTCTTTGTTACTTTTCTTTTCTATGGGTTGTTGAGGATATGAGGGAGGCTATGGCGTGAGGAGAAAAGAGTGTCAAAAGTGAAGAAGGGGACTTTGGTTAGAGACAGGGGTTAGGACGATGAAGTTGCAGATACCCCCGGGCTTTTCACTGTATATATTTCTGTGTTCAGGAGTGGTAGAAGAACTAGAGAGAAGAAGTGACAATCACAATCCGTGCATCGGGACCTCAAGCTTTGACCTGTCCATCCATTGGCTGGTTCGAATTGCCATGTGTGCATGTAGTTGAAGATGGTGGGTGGTTGTCGCCCATTGCTTGGTGTGTTACTCTGATGACTATGTTGAGATAAGGTAGTAGATGTCGGATAGAGCTGGGTAGTTGATCCAACGTGAAGTAATATGTAGGCTCAGTTTCGCAATTATATTACTGTTCAATTGCTGAACAATGTCAAGGATACCTGTATTTCCATGTGGAAGTGCTCATGATTGAAAGAGTCTCAGGAGATGCACGTGGTTTGGTTATTTTGAGCATGTGTTCGGGGAGGAACAAGGTGGCAGAAACGGAAGGCGCGCGGACCACCACATCTTCTGATCTCTTCCAAAACACCAACGTCCGTCTTCATCAAAACCCAACCCTCAATTCTTTTATCAACCAAAAGTTCTTGCACCATCAAATTGGTCGCCGACTCACAAGATATCACATTGTTGAGTTTATCTTCCGCGGGAATTTCCTTGTATTCCGGAACACGCCCGATTCGCCGCCTTTTTTGGGACTGTTTTGCGCGGCGCGTTCTGCCAGTTCTGCCACCTTCAGAATATAACGTCGAACTGCCGTTTGACGAACAATTCTCAACAACTCGAACAACATCAACCCTATCGGCAAAATGGCGCATCGCGTTGGTGAGTAACCTCGCATATCTTCTTGTTTCTTTCTTGCGACACCATTTCCCTTCAGTATGCTCGGTGCAGATCTGATTCGCTGTCGCTCCGACAACGTTTCACTAGGACTGCCGCCATACCTTCGCGGCAAACAGCTGACATCTTGACAGAACTCGCCAACAGCAACCGCGCTGGTTGCATGGATGGAGTCTGCAAGGCCAACGGCGTGAAGATCAAGAAGGGGGAGCTGCGCTTCGGTACCTGGGTGGAAATCCCCAGCGTTGGGCATGGTAGTTGGAAGTGGAAGCATTGGTAAGGAGGGCTTATTATGTCTTCTTATCCTCCTTCTCCTAATCTCTCACCGCCCCCTAGCTTCCGGTTCAAAGCTGACAGACCATGAACGATTCGCAGGGGATGTGTCTCGGGGGCTCAGATTCAGAACACGCGTGATAAGATCAGCGCGGGCGATGGCCAGTACCGCTGGGACGCCATCGATGGCTATGAGGAGCTGGAGTGAGTATTGTTAAGCTTGCCGTATCAAAAGCACCAGGTTGACTTGTGAGGAAGGGACCATCCCGACATCCAGGAGAAGATTCGCCGTGTCATTGAGCAGGGTCATATCGACCCCGAAGACTTCAATGGCGTAGGTGAAGCTGCAGACACCCCATTGTGATTAGCCAGCTAACGCGACTATGTTAGGACCCCGACTATAACGTCTTGGGACAGAGAGCCATCCGCGGTCGTGCCAAGAAACCCAAGCCTGAAGAAGAGGACGGAGAAGAGGTTTGCATTTCCATTTAGACCCCGAGACTTTATTCCCCCTTTTTGCTCACACTTCCCTTAGGACGCTGAGCATAGTGACTCCAAGACCGCTACTCCCGCCAAGAAGACGCCTGTGAAGAAGCGTGGCCGCAAGAAGGCTGCCGATGACGACGATGAGGAAGTCGACGAGGAGCCTCCCAAGAAGAAAGCCAAGGCACCCAAAAAGGCCACTCCCAGGACCAAGAAGGAGAAGGCCGTCAAGGAGGAGGAGGACGACGAGGAGGAGGACGTACCGCCCGTGAAGGCAAAGGCCAAGACCAAGAAGACAACCGCCACCAAGGTCAAGCCCGAGCCCCTTGAGGACGAAGACGAGGAGGCTGAAGTCCCCGAGTCTCCGGTGAAGAAGGAAGCCAAGAAGGCAGCACCCAAGAAGGCAGTCAGGAAGGCAGCCAAGAAGAGGCAACCGACGCCCGAGCCAGAGTCTGAGGCCGCCTCCGAACCCGAGTCTGAGCCCGAGAAGGCCTCGGACGGCGACTTCCCGTCCCAGAATGCGGATGAGGAGGACGATGACGACGATGTTAGTGAGCATCAGGAGACGGAGTCCGGGTCCGAGGCAGGCTACGCCCCCGCCAAGCGCTCCGGCAAGGCTAGGGGCAAGAAGAAGGCTGCTCCGGCGAAGAAGGCCGCCGCCACTGGTAGCCGCAGGTCTAGCCGCAACAAGTAGACGGCGTCTTACCGTCTGGGCTTATCTTACATGGAGGTTTGTGATTTGTCGGGAGGTCTGTCTGGGAATGCTCTTGCTGATCTGTATCAATATCACTTGCTAATTTATTCGGGCACTGTTGCTTGAGGAAGGGTTACTGGGTGTAATGGGCTTCTGAGGGAGAATGGTAATTGCCAGCGTGTAACTCAAGATGAGCGGTTTGAACATCGAATTGTCTACCCAAACTGTGCATGTGAAGTGAAGTTTTGGTGTTGTTAGCGAAGTATCATCGGCGACCATAAGCCACGACTTCGAGTGGGCGATCCCCCGCTGGCACGACCGAAAGTGTTATGAAATCTCTACCTATATGTGATGCACGAACGTATACTAATGTGATGGTGCGTCAGCGGCTCACTTCCGCTGCTCCAATGACTTTACACAGCACGTCTACTTGCTTACACTGCATGGGATGAGTACACACCCATACCGTGCTGTTGCCAATCCGCTGACACTCCGTATGGCAAAGACACTCTTAAGCTCGCTCCCCCTTTTCCACTACGTCGCTTGGAGCACGGCACTGACGCTATGTTCGGCTGCTTGTACAAAGCTCACCTTTCCAATCCGGTCATCTATACCAACCAAATGGGGAAGCGTTGCCTACCTTATCTTGTGATGACCGGTTTCACCACTCGGTTGTGCTGGACGGCCAACATCGCGAGTAAGGAAGTTGTCCGTTGCAGTCAGCCTTCCACTCAACGTGGCACTTCTCGTCACATTGGATATCCTCCTGACGGGCACGGATTACTGAGTTTTCGTCCGGCCCATTACTAACAAGTGAGGCCGAGTTGGGTTACATTGTGAGTGATGCTATCGCGTATCTTTACTTGTACGTATAGTTCACAAAAAGTCCCTATCTGGACGATCAGTACGCTGAAGAAACCACCTTCCATACACAGCAGCACGTAAACTCGGTCGGCGTAACTGGCGTCATTTGCAGGCCTTGAGAGTCCGGGTATCAATAACACCCTCCGTGAGGTGATCTCCAGTGCTTCCGCAGTGGGGAGGGTCAACTCATCACTGAATGTCGAAGGGATGGGGTCCAAGGCCGCAGGTATATAAAGCCAGGCCTGTGCACCAGTAGCCCTTTTTCTTGAACCCCAAGATCATCATCCAGCGACACATCAAGAACAAACTTGGCACACTTGGGCATCATACCAAAGTCCACGAACAAGAAAGAGTAAGTAAGGTGCGGAACTCCCTCCGAGCAATCCCACTCGGTGGAAATTCTTTCGTGACTAACCCGCGTGCTGACTGGAGTAAACCAGAAAAAAAAGATGAAGCTGCAAATCGTCACCCTGCTGGCCATTGCCGCCGCCGCCGCCACCACCGCGTTACCGGCGACAGTCCCCGCTGCATCCGCTGAGGGGCGCGGTACTCCTGTTAAGGATTGGAAGCGTGATGCCTCGCTTGAGGAGCGCGGTACTCCTGTTAAAGATTGGAATCGTGGGACTTCCCTCGAGGAACGTGGTACTCCTGTGAAGGATTGGAAGCGAGGGACGCCCGTGAAGGATTGGAAGCGTGAGCAATCGATTGAGGAACGTGGGACTCCCGTCAAGGACTGGTAGACGGCGTCGGGTGAGTAGGACCAGAAGGATGACTTGCTCCTGAGTACCGAGCGATAAAGTGACATGTCGCACCGAGGGGAACCAATGGTTGTGTAGACAGATCGGATCCCAATGGCAGGATCAGAGTGTAGCGTAGCGCCTCAGTCATCTAGACGTCTATTGGCAGATTAGTGAACCGTAGCACATTCATTCTTAGACCTAGCCAGAAATAGCTGTAAACTCTCACAATCCCGTGCTTTTGTGTCGTCTCACCAGAAAGGACGGCTGACGTTGAGAAAAGGTTGGCGGCCAGCCAAAAGCCGGATCGAGCCGGCAGGCCGGATCCAAATAGATTAAAAGTCCGTGCGCAACACGATCTTGCTCCACCCGTCCCGAAATACGGGTGACGTGATTGGAGGACAAGAATGCCAATATCGACCTCACATCTTCAACACTCATGCTCAGATTCATACTCCCTTTAATGAAGACGAATGGAGGAAGTGAGAGAACAGGTTTGCAATAAATCCATGCATTACTCATAAAAGGCTGCAGGACGATGGATCTGGTATATCCAACACCAAGATGTCCTTTCCAGACAAGCCCATAGCCCAACTGCTGGGTTCAACCGGTCCGTCTCACTTGCACCACTTCTCCACCCCATATCACACACACTAACAACCCCCTTCCAGGCCCAATCCACGCAGTATCCTACTCCGCCTCGCCAGGAACTTACATCCTAACAGGTTCCTCCGACCGCGCAGTCCGGCTCTACAACCCATCCTCCCTCTCCCCACCTCCCCCTTCTTCCTCTTCTACCTCATCCATCACCACCAGCAAACCTCCCCCTTCCCACTCCATCCCCCAAGGCCGCCTGATCCAGACCTACTCCGCCCACGGCCACGAGGTCCTCTCCCTCTCCGTCTCGTCGGACAACGCCCGCTTCGTCAGCGCCGGCGGCGACCGTGCCGCCTTCCTCTGGGACGTGACCACGGCGCAGACCATCCGCCGCTTCACCGGCACGGGGACGACGGGCCACACGGGGCGCATCAACGCCGTCTCTTTTGGGGGTAAGGACGACGGCCTCGTCGTTACGGCGGGGTTCGACACCACCGTCCGGATATGGGACGTCCGGTCCGGCGGGTCCGGGGGAGCGAAGCCGGTGCAGGTGCTGACGGAGGCGAAAGATAGTGTTGCCGCGCTGGTGGTGCGGGACAGCGAGATCGTCGCCGGGAGCGTGGATGGAAGGGTGAGGGGGTACGACGTGCGGATGGGCCGGGTGGTGACGGACGTGGTCGGCGCGAGCGTGACGAGCTTGTGCCTGTCGAGGGACGGGAGGACGATGTTGGTGGGCAGTTTGGACAGTAAGATGCGGCTTATGGACCGGGAGCAGGGGACGTGCCTGAAGACGTACGGCGATGACGGGTGGCGGAACGAGGAGCTACGGGTGCAGAGCGTGTTGGGAGGGAAGGAGAGGTATGTTGTCACCGGAGATGAGCTTACGGCGGCCGGGGAGGAAGGGGAGGTTGATGGGAAGGTGTGGGCGTGGGATTTGTTGAGCGGTAAGACTGTGGCTACGCTGCGTGTGCCGTGGGGCCCCGGGGGTGTAGAGAGCAGGAAGAGGGTGCTGGGGAGGGACGGCAAGGAGAAGGAGCGCAAGAATGTGGTCAGTTGCATTGACTGGAAAGAAGGCGGATACGGGGACCAGTTCTGCGTGGGCGGCACGTCTGGGGTCGTTACGGTGTTTGGAACTGCTTAGGAGGAGGAACAACCCGCGCTTCGGCATGCGATAGAGAATGTGCTACATATATCAAGACACTTTGTATAAGGCCGACATACAACAAAAGCCTAAAACACCTTCCCGGTATACGGACTCTGCGTGCTATCGAACCCCTGAGGACACTGCCTCCCCAGTGCCAGGCTGCCGCTCCGTATATAGCAGACCTTGGCAATGGCACATGCCTCGCTATCACAGCTAGGCGTGAGGACGCTGCTCTTGCTCTGGAACGTATTGAACATCCTGACCAGAGACCGGTCCTTCTCCATCGCCTCGGTGACCCTGTGCCAAACGTCGTGTTCACGGGCTCGTCGTCAGGCCACGAGGCTGCACTCCCGTACGCGGCACGGATAGAGTACTCCAACTCAAAGGTAGGCCCCGTCCCCTCGAGAGACGAAAAAGAGTTGACGTCGGAATAAAAGGTAACCGCCTCGAAGACCTCCCAGCTTCCCGTGTCGACCTCGTAGAAGGCGGTAGCCGCTGTTCAGGTTCGTCAGCGGCGCCAGCGACGGGCCGACCGACGCAGAAGCAACGGCGTTTTCGCCGGTCTGGTTCGTGCCGTTCTGGCTGTAGTATATGAGCGTCTGGTCCTCGTGGGTGTGGTCCCAGAGAAGACTTTGCGGATGACGTGCGGGCTGTACCGCTCGACGATCTGGTAGAAAGAAGTCGGTGGGGTTGGGTTATCGCTGTCAAAGCGAGCCAGTTTTGCAGCTGCTTTGCAAGGTCACGACGATAAACCTAGAGTCTTCCCATTACGTACAGGATCTTCGAAGCCATTTGTCAGTAATAAGTTCATAGCAGAATAAGGACGCAAAAGACGTTGCTTACCAAGATGAAGATCAGAGAGATGAAGAACCTTGACTCGCTTCCCGCTCCGACTGGGCTTCGTAATGTTTCCCGGCCTTTGCTTAGGGAACTTTGCTTTCACAGGAATCACGGTCGGTTCTGGACAAAAAGTACCGCTCAGAAAGGCGAACATGTATCGTCCGTCAACACCGGTAACAACTACCTTGGCCATAATCTGTGTCCATACCGCCCCAATGGTGCTCGCTTCATAAGTGGCCTCGCACGTGGCATTCGAGGCAAACCGGGTTGCCTTACATAACGTGACGAGGGCATCGGGCAAGTGTGTGGGAGACAATTTTGCGACGAGCTGGCCGGCAGAGAGCGCTGCAACGCACTTTGAGCACATGCTTCATAGACCGGAGACGTTTCTGCTGTAGTGGATGATGTCCAGCACTTCGGCCAAGGCTGAGGATATGACCGCCTGGGCATCCGAGGTACTTAGATTGGTCAGTGGCGTCGGAAAGACGAGGATCCGTGTCTGCGGTCGGTATGGTGTTCGTATCTGTCAGGTTGAGGGGGAAGGTCATGTTCTGCACGGGATCGAATATGAAAGGCTGGGGCTCGACGGTAGGCCCAGGTTTCAGTGCGCCGTGGGCTGAGTCAGTTGATGCAGTCTGAAGGATAACAGTCATTTAGACGTCAAGGGAGATCACCGCAGCGTAATAGGTCGAGTAGACAGACGTTGGGAACGCCGTCGGTACGACATATTGGCTGACTGAGCCGGGGATGCTATGAGACGACAAAGATCCTACATCTGTCGTCAGAAAACTTGAGGTAAGAACATGTATGAGGCGTGTCATGTTGAATGCTTTCATGCCCGAAACACCCATTCCTATAGAGGCAGCGTAGCAATCTAGACTTCTAGAATAGGTGAGCCACAGGCGAAGCGAAGGAGAGCAATGGAGCGTATATAGGGCTCCTGACCACACTTCGGGTTGAACGCTCCCAGCACATGCTGACTGACGCTCGTCCATGGTGCACGAGTGGGTTGCAATCTTGCAGTCCGTATGCCGGACGCTGTTACAATGCCACTCAGCATTGCATGTCCCGTGGTAGTAGGTGCATGCAAGGTCTTGGAGAACAGTTGGTAATGGATGCGTGGAAGTTTGGAATACAGGGAGCATTGGAGATGGCCGTGTGCTCACCTCTCCTGGTTATTGGCCGAATGAGGGCGATCTGCATAGAACAAGCTTTTGGGTGCGGCATCTGTTCCCTTGTCTATTAGCAGCTCGCCTTTAACTTCACCTCGTCTTATCGTAGTGGCCTCATATGCTTACAGGACTCCAAGGTGCTCACTTCTCACTGACTGATAGATGGTAGGCGACCGACTTAACTGTTCTGGAATATCTCTTTCTTAGGAAAGTCAGCACCGTCGGTACACTTCCAGGTTGACAACGACACGCTGACCTGGCAAGGCGTCAGCAATGGCTATCCATCGTGGGAGCTCCTTAACCACGAGATTTCTGTTCCCGCATGTGCATATGGTTCCTTGCTCCTTGCTGTTGACTGCCATATCTTACTTCAGACTCGATTTTTGGGACGCGATCGGTGCCGTCACTCGCCTCCTCTGCAACAGGCTACCTTTGCTCTTACAGCCCTTGCTGGGGTTCAGTAGCACCTGTTTTATTGATTCGCATCGAGGTTCTCCTGGTCTTGAACCGCACGGCCCGGGGTGTACACTTCCAGTCTCATGTCTCGGGCCGTTCAGTCTCCATGCGCGCCGTCGCCCGTGCATACTAACATGATCATACACCTAGAACTTTCTGCGCCTAGGGCCATGATTATGCCTTGGGAATGGAACCAAGTGCTCTTCCGATGGTCAAGTCGGAGTTGCCGCAGAAGGTCTACTGACGCACCTCGCCGAACAGGAGGTTGAGGAGTCTGGTATAAGGTGGACAGGACCGTCGAGTTGCTGGCTTGCCGAATTGGAAGCAAGTGAGTCACTGGACAGTTTCGGATACCATGGTTTCCTCATTCATCGTCCTGGTAGCTTTCTCTGATCTTGTATGCCGGCCTGTGGCATTGGAAGCATGTGAAGGGGGTATTGCATCAGAGTAGGTGTTGTACGGGTTGCAACAGGTTTGGAAGACTGCCGGCTCCACCCCAGGCCGACCAGGTGCCGTGGCTGGTAAACAGGACCGTTCAGTATACTGGGTGTCGTCCGCTGTCTCCGATTCAAGCTACCCGGTAGACAATCCACAGGCGGAACCACGTGGTGCTTGTATCTGCGTGGGATGGAAAGTCGATGTCATCGAGTAGATGACAAAAGCCAGGCCTCTGTATACCAGAGTACGGGGTTGGGGAAAAAAGCAAAAAGAAATATTTCCCGATAAGGGAATCGAACCCTTGGCTCCGGAGGTTCTTCAAGTTACTTGTTAGGCAGGCTTGAGAATCCGAAATGTTAACCACTACACCAATCGGGATGTTGAGCTTGTTTGTTGAAGGAACAAGCGATGATCTGGCTTATCAGGGTAAGAGGTAGGGCGCAGGACTAAGGAAGGAGTGATTGCCAGGTGAGGCGCGCCTTCCCTCTCTGGCGTCAGAGGCGAAGACGACGGACGGTCGGGGCGGGCCACTGCAGCATGGGGTTTGCCGCACCAGACGTCTTCCAACTTCCAAGAGTATCTGAGGTTACAAACAGAACAGCGGTGACTGAAACTCTCAGATACTGATAGATGGCCAAGGTGGCTGTTGGTTCCCTACCCAAGTGTCTGAGGAGTCTTCTGTTCTTTGGCTCCGGATCAACCTCCTGGATGTGCGTAACGCTACAGAAAGGGATACAAGATCATCGCATATGCCAGAAACTCATTTGAATAGCACAATCGGAAATACGTATATTGAAGAAAGCAGCAAACAGCAGCCTGCTGGACGGTTGGAGATGCGCTTGCTCCTCAGAGGACGGTGCTGAAGTCCTGAGAAACAAGCCACCAGTCCTACCACGACGGCCACTAGACCTTCAGACACCAGTCAAGCATTAATGAACGCAGACAATCTCTTCAGCAACGTGAAGGGTATATCGAATATCGAACAGCTTGTTCGACCAAGTGTGCAGTGGATAATGTATCAAGCCAGTCAGCTGAAGCGCCTCATCAACCGTCCTGTGACCATCTACTCAACTGTCGAGGAAAGACGCAGCTAACGATGTCCCCCAGCAGCAACCAGCAGCAACCAGCAACAACCACTCAGTCAGGATAGGCCAAAAAACCATGATGTAGAGGAGCGGACCTGCATCCCAGTGGCACTGCTTCACCCTTCTGCTCCCCTGACACGACCACTCGAGAACCGATACAGTGGGAGCCTAACCGCATAGCTGATGACGCAGAGGACGACCGAGAAAGTTGAGCATCAGCAACCAATTATGCCCAACCGTTCTCAGTCGGCCAAGGAGAAGTTAACTAAATGAGGCCACTGGGCTCGCCTACCCTACAAGTCCACCTACAAGATATATCAACCAAACGACCATCAACACAGTGCTTCTGCGCCCATGTGGCTTCCTCTCGTTACCGGGAATGTGACGGAGAGGGTCGACGCCGACTTGTGATGTTTCCCATCAGATGGGACAGGTGGTAGGAGGTGCATGGTGAACAGCAGAGCAAACGCGACCTGGTGCGTGCCGTGATGCCTATGCCACGCCGACAGGGACAACCACGAGGCCACATAGTCGGAGCTCATGGCCTGACACATATCGGTCTAAAGCAGCACCCTGCAAGGCCTCACGGCGAGGATGGCATGGGTTGTTGCAAGGTCGTGATGGTGATACGTGTGTGACTTGTTGATATGTCGTTGGATGTGGAGCAATCCGGCGCAGCACGACATGAAGGATATCGGACGGATGCTTGGAAGGTCAAAATCTCCAGCGAAGTCTCGGAGGCAGCACTAGAACAGACAGACATCCCAACGGGCACGAGTTGACTAGCAGAAGTTTCATTCCAGGGAGCAGGAAACACGAGAATACGCAGGCGCCAGCCATCTGTTAAGTCTAGACCAAGGGCACCCGCTGCGGCGGAAGTGAGGCAATGAAGCACATCTGGTTGGGAGACGGGGCGATGGGGACGAGCTGGCTCTGAGAAATTGTTGCAGCAACGCACAAAACCAGGCTGAATATCTTGGCGTCAGACACGCGACGGCCGGCAAACGACGCGTCGTCCCTCGCCATATTCCCAAAAACTGCCGTCACCAGCCAAAACACCAACTGCCAACACAGAGGAATCCGCATCTTCTCTCAACCCTCACAACCAGACAGAACTCGTCTCCACCGTCTCGATTTCCAAACAGTCACAGTCCCTTCGTCGCAACACCCCGCAAGGAGGCGTGAGCAATGAAAGTGAAAAAAGTCTCAAAAAGAGAGGATGTGTGTGCCAAAAATTCCCTAGCAGACCGCAGTCCACTAGGAGTGGTCATAAAGTAGTTTTCAACTAGCAAAAACGTAATCTCGGACGAATCCTCACTTGAGAGAGAGAAAGAGGGAATATTAGCTTCTTGTTTTTTGATCAAAAGGAGTGAACCAGGGGATGGAAAACTTACCTGATATACGTAAAGCCCGTGCACCAGGATGGGGAAGAAAAAGAGGAAAGAACGACCAAGAATGGGGAGGGGGAACGACATATTTAAGCTGAATGGTGGTTGGTCTGTGCGTACCTGTCCACTGCAAATTTCTCCTGCAAATTCCTGCTGCAGACTTGGGACTTTGGGGCTGACCGCCTAGTTATTCTGCCGTTTTGTTGGACGTAGTTCGCGCGGGTGGGTGGGTTGCTTGCCTGTTGACTTTTAGCTGCAAGTTGGAGTGATTCACGAGTCGAGGCAGCAACTGAATGACTCTCCCAATAGCACCCGAATGTGACTCAGCAAACTACCGCAGCTGTCACTTTGCAGTTTTATATGGATTCCGGATCAGAAAGTGAAGGCAGCAGCGTCCGTCACAGGGTCTCTTCCACGGCAATCTATCAAGAGAGAGCATCGCCAATACGACATCATGTTACAAGGAGTCATATCACAGGAAGTAAAAAAAGGTCTAGAGGATATATGTCATGAGAATCATCTCTATTACTCTATGGTCAACCTAGTAAGAGTCGGTGACATCATGACCTTCGCGGACTTTTCTCTCGAACAAGCAGAAAGCCGTACCTCAGCTCAGGCAAACGCACCCAAGCCGCCATGACAAATATCCATCAACAACAAAACGCCAATAACGCCGCCCCAATGATATGCTCAAGCAACGTCCTCAACTAACTCCTAACCCCAGCTCATAGGATCTCCTGAAGGGTCTGCTTCTGTGCGGCGGTCAGGGTCGTCGGGAACTTGACCTTGTACTTGACAACAAAGTCACCGCGCGAGCCAGGCTTCTTCGAGATGGGCATGCCCAGCCCCGGGAACCTGTCCTCGCTTCCGGGTTGCGTCGGGATCGACTTGCCGACAGAGACATTCTTGCCGTCGATCGTGGTGACGGTGCGATTCCAGCCGCACAACGCCTCCTTGAGATCGAGTTCGACGGTGTGGACGATGTCGTCGCCCTCGCGGACGTACATAGGGTGGGGTTTCTAATAGAGTATTAGCAGATGTCTCACTGACGGGAGCGGTGAATTCTAGCTGACTTACCTCCTCAACGATAAACACCAGGTCCTGCTGTCCTCCCTCCTCTTGGTCGCCGACGCCCTTGAAGCGGATCTTGCTTCCCTTCTTCAGACCAGGCTTGATAGGGACCTCCAGCACGGTATCGGTCGTGGTCCGCTTGCCAGACTCGTCGAACATCTTGCGCTTGATTTTCATCTTCTTGGTCACGCCGTGGAAGAGATCCTCCAGCGCGAGGGGTAGCGGCCGCTCGACAGTGGTGACCTCGGGTGTGGGCTGCCGCGCACTCCTAGTAGCGCCGCCATCAGGTGGGAACGAGGTGCGCATGCGCGGACGGGCACCGCCGGAGGTCCTCGCACCGGCACCACCGCCGCCGAAGCTAGAGAAGATGTCGGCAAAGTCGTCCGCGCCGCCTCCTCCGCCGCCGCTCGACCGCATGAACTCGGAGAATATCGACTCGGGGTTGCTGAAGTTGAATCCGCCGGCGCCGCCGTTTGTGCTGAAGTGGAAGGTGCGCGTGCCGCCGCCCTGGGGCATGCCTCCGAAGTCGAATCCGCTGAAGCCTCCGGGCATGCCGCCGCCAGCCCCGGCGAAGTTAGCGTAGGGGTTGGCGCCGCCCTCGGGCGCGGCTTGTCCTCCGCGCAGTATGTATTCGAGGCCGAACTGGTCGTAGACCTTCCGCTTCTCTGGGTCCGAGAGAATTTCGTATGCTTGCGAGCACTCCTTGAACTTCTCGGCAGCGTCGGGGTTATCCTTATTCTTATCGGGATGGTACTTCAAGGCAGCTTTTCTACACAGAGAGTGGTTAGCATCTTGATCCTATATCGCCAGGAGAACAATTGACACAATGAAGCAAGACATGCAACTTACCGGTACGCCTTCTTGATCTCATCCTGCGTAGCATCAGGCTTGATGCTAAGCTGGTCGTAGAGCTTTGTTTCCGCCACCATTTTGCTTGTTGCTGTTGCAGACGAGTTACCTCGAAAGATGCAATGGAGAGAAGTGGTTCAGGTGGATGGCCGGATGCAGAGAGGTGAGCCTGCAGCTCTTGTTGCTTAATAAAGCCTGCAGTGACGTGAGGATTCGCTCAGACAGAAAACTGCCAATGTGTAAGTCAACAAAGCAGGTAGGGTATGAAACAACGTATCGTCGTTCAATGGAATCGTAAAGAGGTTCGTTTGTGAAAGGTGAGATTTGAGTGGTAGAGATTGTCGAGGCTCTTGGAAGTGAGGGTGCAGTCAAATGGTTGTATCTGACTGGAGGTCTCGTGCTGGGCCGGTGGTGCCAGTGGTTGTAGAAGGTTCGATCAGCTGGTTCCGGAGATAGTGACGCAGGGCCTCAACTCGGGTGGGACCACAACCTGCTTCTGGCTTGACTGGTGCTTTCTATTCAGACTATCTCGTTCTGATGGCATTGAAGAGAACCTCGAGAATACTCTAGTGTATTCTAGTACTGTCCTTTATTCTTTTCCTCCGAATATCTCTGTCGAATATCTCCCTCTTTGAACTTGAGTCTCTCGATCTTTGGTCTGTGATCAGCGGGGCGGTGAGATGGAGACAATGACGCTGGTTTCGCGGGGTAGATCCGTGTGGCGCAATTGCCAAGATGTGGCTTGTGTACTTGTATGCACGGGCCATCTCTATTCAAGCCACACTTGGTGCCACTCGTCAGCTCACGACTGTCACCCGGTCTTTCACCTTTAAGCCCAAGAACAAACGACCCCATTCCTCGATCGAAATAGAACATGGACGACCTGACACCAGTTGACTGACGAAGTCAACATACCTGTTGCTCGAGGCTTCCCATTGAGCTGGCAAAGAGACGACAGTGCGACGATACTCTTCTTTGGGGTCTCAATCCATTGAGGTGGCCGAACAGCTTCGGAGTGCCACCACCTCGTTCCCGGCGTCTTCTCGACAATTCAATGCCCGCGCTTTGTATAGCTACAGAATGGGCATCGAGACTTTCAGTTCGGCAGTTGGACGGAGACGAAACCATCTCAGGTGACTAAGCTGTTCCTGATGAGCTTCTGAAACGCGAAACGGTCATGGAATAATCTGACATGGTTCTTCGCGTTCGTGGACACGCGGCTCTGGTCTTGATCTCATGCCACTGACTGAGGCCGGTTCCCATCAGGATCTAACAACGCTTATAGGTGACATGAGATTCCGACGTGATCAAGAAAGTCCTTGAAGGCATGATTCTCATATTTATCTTCTGGACTAAGAGGCGCCCGGCACCCTCGAGTCGTTGTCGCGGCTCGCCTGCTCTGGCTAAAATGCCATGTTAAAGCAATGTGTTGCCCGCCACCGCTGCTTCAACCGGGACAAGTCAAATTCGACATACTTTGATCCAATGGTCCAATGATCTGGCTGGAGCGGGAAGAGCCATTGAAGTATGATCGAAGGCAATGCTTCATGCTCTTCAGGCTCGGCGTTACAAGCCGCTGGGTATGCTGTTTCACATGGTCGTCATCGTTTCTCCTTGATGGAGATCGACCAATTCGCCCTCGGAGGTCTCGAGGAGAGTATAACTTTGTCGAACGGCGTGTACTTCGGGTCCTTACTGTTCCATATCTCGCAAAGTGCTCGAAGGATTCTAATCAACCAAGCCTTTCCTTTCTTGTCGATCTCCTTCTACTGTTTTGTTCATATTTCAACTTTAAGCCTGGGCCAGAAATATACACACACATCTAATTCATCCTCTACTCGACCTCAACCGCAAGAATGATCTTATCTCGATCCGCAGCTGTCCTGGTGGCAGCGGTAACAGGATGCTTGGCAAGGACTCCCTCAGGATTCGAGCCGGCCTCGACCAAGGACCTCATCGTGGAGTTCTCGAACCTTGCCGCGCTAAATGGAGCAGTGCTGTCTAAAGAAGGTTTGTCTAGGTGGCAATTGATGGAGAGAAATTGAGGACTGACATACTATACGTAGCAACCGCATCTCAACCCCGAGTGGGAACAACAACTCGGCTGACAGGCTCGTCATACGCCGTGATCATGATCGATCTCGACATACCCACCAACACCTCGACGACAAACACTCTTCTGCACTGGATGCAGACCGGCTTGACGCCAGCCACGAGCGCAACGATGCTGAACACAACCAGCGGACAGAACATGGTCTTCCTGCTCCAGAACACAACACAGACCGCGCCCGCAGCTCCGTACATCGGGCCTGGACCGCCAGCGCGGAACCCGCTGAGCCATCGGTACACTCAAATCCTCGTCGATACGAGCGGCGTCTCAACAGAGTCGACCAGCGCCCTCGAGACGGCGGCCAAGACGCGCCTCGGCTTCGACGCCATGTCCGTCCTGATGCAGGCCGGGCTCGAAAGCAAGGTCGTCGCGGGCAACTCGTTCAACGTGACGAACCCCGGCCCGGCGCAGAACAACAACGGCGGCGGTTTCACGAACTCGACTACTGGTACTACCGGGAACGGTGCTGCCGGGACGGGTTCGGTCTCGGCGCCCAGCGCCTCGTCGACTTTTGTGACTGGAGCTGGAAGTGTTACTGGACCGTCCGGTGGGCTCTTGCTTGTGCTGTTGGGTGCTGGAGCTGCGTTGTTGAGTTTGTAACGCAGCAATTGCTGGTATGAGTTTCCTTTGGTTATTAGGATTGGATGGCACTTTTACACATGGATATGGATCACTGCTTGAGGAAGTCGGCGCTCGAGACTGGAAATTGCTTCTTCTGTACATAGGCGTCTGCTTGAAAATGCTAGAACATGCTTGTATCATAAGCATTTGACACACTAGAACATATGCTCAATGCTGGGATCTGAAATGCTGCTTGGACTCAACAGTGTCAATCCCTGTCAAATATGCCATGCCGTAAGGCTGAATCGAGATCGGACGAAAAGCGACTGGCCTCTTCTTCTATGTAGGTACGTACCGGTAGGCAGGCTGCATGTCAGCTTGATGCTCGTGTTCTCGGCAAGTCATGATTGCAAGGGGAGACGGAAGTTTTCCATTGTCAGCGCTTATGCTTTTTACCGGTAGCGAACGGTTAAGACTTTTGCGAAAAGGTCATCTTGGCGATGTACGAAAGAACTGGTGATCTTTTCCGGCGGCTTCTACTAGCAAAGGCATCGTTGAGACATGAGAGTCTGATTCAGTCAGGTAGGACATATCAGTCATCAGTTTCGAGGTAACTTCCCGGAATATCGGGTATCTTCCGATGTCTTTGTTCAGGTGGTAGATTGTATTTGCTTTTCTGCACTTTGTAGCTGCAGGTTGTAACGGAGGTTTCGGCTCAAAGAGTCGGACAACGAGTTGGAAGGGATGGGTCCGTCTTATTGGTCGGAAACGCGAGTGAACTCTCTCCCGGGACCGGCCATTCACGAGTGTTCTGCATTTTGATTGGCTGACTGCCCGGCGGGCTGGGAAGAACAGCCAGGGCCCCAGTTTTGCTCCCAAACCCGTCGCCCTCTCAAGCCTTTCTCCGCCTGGGTGCCTTGTTCTTAATCATCATCGTCAACCTCACATCACATCAAAACCGCACTCGATCTTCAATCGGCGACACTCTCTATAGGGCAGACGGAGACCAGGAAAATAGCTATTGCGACTCTTTAGCAGATTCGGAAACGACCGACAGTATTATTATCGAGCCGGACGACGCCCTTCCGGTTGTCTGGGGGAGTGAATGTTGGTGGACTCGGGTCGATTCTGGCCGTAGCCGCCTGCGGTTTCGCGCAACTGGCCGCAACAAATCTCCCCTCTGCCGTCCACCGACATCCTATTCATTGCGCGCAACAATAGGATCCGTCTATTCACTCCTGTCGATTGAAGCGCACCTCTGGAAATACTTTCTGGGTGGACTCTGCGACTTGCCTCGACTCTCCACAACCCACTTTGACGACTCGTTCTTCACGATCTTCCGACGCATTTCGCTCGACCGAACCTCCTCGACTCCAACATGTCCTTCCATCCTCACACCCCGCAAAGTCCCTCTCAAGTGTCCCCGAGCACGACCGATCTCTCGTCGAGCATGACCGGTTCCATGTCATCCCTCGCTACGACCCTTCCGACCCCCGCGCACAGCGTCAACGGCAGCTCCCTGCCGTATTCCGAACTGGCACACGAGTCCAATATGTCGGATGACACTCCTCAAAAGCGCAAGCGTGCGCTCGAAGACACAGGAGATCGAGAGCAGAAGAAAGTCCACATCGAGGATCGCAGACTCGGTATTGAGAACCTACACTTGGATGTCGGCGAAAAATACCTACTTTGCAGAACTCGTAAGGCTCCCTTCATGTCCACCATCCGGTCATCTCCCAGAGGCAGTGGCCATGCGTTTTCCCGTCGCATGGGTTGTCTTTTGGCAGTTGTTCACCGGGTGAGAAGTTTCATTCCAGTGGCTTGGTTAACATGACTCCCTTGCAGCGCATACACCTTCTAGGCCACGGTTATCGGACGACCTCTTCGAGAAGCTCAACTTGACGGATATAGCTGCCGACGTCGCGCGTGTGCTGCCCAACGGCGAGAAGAATGCGATCAGGAAGACGTACAAGGGCCACATCAAGAGACTGGGACTCAACGGCCATTTCGATGTTGTCAAGACCGATCCGCGCAGCGAAGAAAGCTTCATTTCCATGCTGCAGTGTCCGGAGGAGACGTGGAGGGCACTCTTTGTCAACAACAAAGAGGTTGAGAACGGGCTTGGTCCCGAGACTCGCAAACAAATGGGGAAGGCAGTGTCTATGGCCAAGGGGGTCGTACCCAAGTCGGTATGGGACAGCTCGGTTCTCGGGGAGTTGGGTCCGCTGGGCTTGGCCAAGCACAAGTCGACAGCTCCCAACACGCCAGTGCCGAACTACGCAGCCGCCACCTTGGGCTCGCAGCAACCTCGCGCGAAATCGCAGCAGAATTTAACGCCTCAAGGGGGTGTCAGGCCGCAGCGGAATGTGAAGAAGCGGAGCTACGGCGACAGCAGCTTCGAAGGCTACGGCGAAGGCTACCCCGATGACGGTGAGGGCGGCTACTCGACCGGTGAGGGCGACATGGGCGGGCCTGGCCTGAAGAGGAGAAAGAAGGTGCTTACTGACATCTTGAGCACCGCGGATGACGATTTGATGGCTAACCTGTTACGACAGAACAACACCGCTAGTCCCTTCCCGCAACAACGGCAGCCAAGCTACGGCCCAGGCATGGTCGGAGCATGACGGCAAGGGCAAGACGTCGGTACGAGTTGCGCGGTCACTCCGGCGTACCAGACTGTGCTACGATAGCGAGAACTTGTTGTTCGACCAAGCGGAAATCCCCTTCTTGACGAGTCCATCCTGACGATCCGAAACGCGAGAGAGCAGGGTGATACCTGACTCACTTGTCGCAGTTCCTCGGACTCGCACCACCTTACCTACTCGACTATCGGGTCGCGATAGGAAGGCATACCATGACATGACGCCCCATGTTATGGATTGTTTTTGGGAGCGCTCAGACGGGTAATGAGAGAGAGGATTCAAGGTGATACTTGTTCTGGGTCGTAAGAACCCTGCCGCAACGAGGACACGAGAAGACGGTTCTTATTTGATTTTTTTCCCCACCGGAAACAAGAGACAAAAAACATTGCATCAGCATGGCGTTGGGGTTCATTGTGTGTGTTTGGCTATATCAAGAGAATGGAGAGGGAATGATCGACGATATGCGATCTTGGACGTTTTTCACGCAACGGAGGCTTTTCTGCTATTCTTTTTGCGCGCGGTTTTCTACTTTTGCTACTACTAGAGAGAATGGGAAAAAAGGGAGGTCCTCTATACCCAACCTGCCCGGGAAGGACCGAGTGGTGCCTTCCTGGGGTTTGCAAGGCTCAGTCGCTGTGTTCGCTGGCCTAGGAACTGCTTGAGGAGGGTTGTCTTTTGGCGGTTGCTTTTGGACGGACAGGAACAACAGCCGGTTTCTAGACGTTGGTCTTTGTCGCATGCGAGGTGCGAGATAAGCTGCTGAGCAAGAACAATGAAAAGCCATTTTGCCAAATCGCCCTGTATCATGACGGCGTGCTACATGTATGCTTGAGAACCCGTGATCTACTCTTGTGTCCTTTCCGTGCCACAAAGGAAGCAGATACAGTCAACATATCGCTAGACCAAACGCCATCATGCATGAACCAGTCTGACACTTCTGACACTCCCAGTAAACCCCTGACCAAGTCCTCTCCTTATTCCCTACCTACCATTCCTCGCTCAGTCAAGATCCAACCCCTCCAACCCGTCCTCAAGCTCCAAAATCGCCCGTCTCGACATATCCTCCTGCACCCAAGCCACGATCCTACCTCCCACATCCCCCACAAGCCTCTCGTAATGCGGCCCAGGGAAGAACAGGCCACAGTGGGCGCCCACCTCGTCCACGCCCTCCATGTACACCTGCACCCAGGCGCTGTCCCTCTGTCCCGCCACTTTCCGGGGGAGCATGCAGAACTTCCTTTCTTTCTTCTTTTTGTCTTCCCCTGCTACCCCCTTTTCACTGTTTCCCGTTGCCTGTCCCTGTCCCTGACCCCCAACCTCCGCCTCCCTAGCCACCTTCTCCCTCTCCCGCTGCTGCTGCTCAACCTCCTTCAGCAGCGCAGCCTCCTCCTTGGCCAACCGTTTCTGCTCTTCCTTCTCCCGCTTCGCGTCCGCCTTCTTCTGTTTTTCTTCTTCCTTTGCGATTTTGGCGAAGTGTTTCTTCACGAGCTTCGCGCGCTCGGCGATGGCTTTGTCGCGGGCCTTGACGGCCTGGTCGTAGGACTTGCGGGCGGATTTGTATTCCTTCTCCAGGAGCTTGCGGGCGGCCAGGTCGGTGGTTGTCAACAGGTTTGGCGGCTCCGGGGCGGGCGGGAGGTCGGGGATTGGGGGGAGGTTGAGGGTTGGGGGGAGAGGGGGGTTGGAGGTGGAGGTGGTGGATGGGGGATGTGGGGAGGTAGGGTTGGCGGTCTCCTCGGCTGAGTGGAAGGACTGCTCGTCGAATTCCTCCTCCGGTACTGGCTCGATGAGCTGCAGGATCTCGGGACGGCCGCCGTCACTGTGGTCTTCTATCGAGATGCGGGGGGTGGAGGGCTTCGAGGTCGAGGCTTCGAAGGAGTTGCGCTGTGATCCGTGGCTGGTGTTTGTTGCAGCTAAATTGAGGTTTACTTCGAGGGAGTTCCGCGCCGACCCATGGCTGGTAGTCTTGGTAACGGCATCCTCGGGCCTGAGATGCGGGCTGGGCGACCTCGACTTCGGCTTGGGCTTGTCGATGCGGCCCGTGGATATGGTGAAGTAGTTGACGAACCGCACCTTGGCCGGCCTGGGCGCGCCGGGCGGCACATCGCCCTTGAAGGGGTCGACGTCCTCGAGCGCCCGCAGCTTGTTGTACCGGCTCATGAGGCCAGGGTAGTCGGCCAGACAGCCGCCGAACTCGAGGTGGGACATGATGTGGCTGCTCGCGGCGGAGACGAGGTTCTCGTCCATGTGCTTCTTGGCGAAGTGGGCGACGTTCTTGAACCAGCCGCGGTCCTTGAACTGCACGTCGTTGAAGAAGGGGGGGTTGAAGTACGGGTCTGGCGGACCGGCGAATGTTGTCGTTGTCGTTGACGACGGCGATGTTGGGAGACTGGGTGACGCTGTTCCGGATGGGGGAGCGAGTTCAGAGTAGAGTGACGGGTCCGGAGACATGGAGCTCGACGCCTGCGGACTGAGCGGTAGGTACTCCGTTGTGCTGTTGTCCTGCGGCGGTTTGTCTGCGGGACGGAACAGACTTGCTATGCCGGAGACGATGATGCCGGGGTGCAGACCGAGAAACGGCGAGTCCAACGAGATGGAGCCGAGGATGCGGTGCTTGAACTGGTTTCCATTTGTACCAGGCTAGACCATGATGTTAGCTACGGCTGTCCACTTTTGTACTGGGGATGTTCTTACCTTCAAGACAATGTCCGCCGCCAACAGCCCACCCATAGAGTGGCCTATAAGAACAACATCGGTCCTGGGAGACTCATGTGGCTCGAGCCACTTGCTGAAGTTATCCCGGGCCACATCGATGGCCTTGTAGGTCTTGTAGCGGGGATATATCTTGCTGTGCACCACATGCGTCTCCTGCAGCGTCTCCTTCAGGTAGCTATGCACATGGGCCGGGAACGAGCGAAACGAGGAGTCGTTGCCCATGAAGCCATGGATGTAGACGATGAGTAGGGTCCGTCGCTGCTCGTCCGGGTTCAGCGAGGGCACCAGCGACTGCGTGGACGAGGTGCGCGGGTCGCGGCTCTGCCAGCCCGGGTAGACTTTACCCATGCCAAGGTCATCACTCGATGGCACCCCGAAGTTGCCTGGGTTGTAGGGCGGTAGCTGGAGAGACGAGCGACCTGAGGATGGTTCTGATGTGACGTCATCTGCGTGCATGAACTCGATGCGTTCCGAGTCTGTCATGATGCCGGTGAGGGTTGATGTTCGTGAGATGAGACAGGCTGGTGGTGAGAGAGTACCTCAACGAAACTATCTTTCCGGCAACAAGACGACAGGATCAATGCAGTAGGCTTCAAATATCATTAGGATGTGTTGATGAGTGGCAACCTTATGGTGATGTTGTTGTTGGAACAAGTAATGGCAGCTGGTTACGATGCTGCGTCTATTGGCGGCAGTTCACTGCGACTGCGACATCGCGGCCAGGCAGAGTGACAGACAGAGTGACGGACAGCTGGGACATGACATGGGACTCCAATACCGGATTTAGCCAGTTTTGGTGAACTGGGAACTGGGCATGTTCGACGCAGTTCGACTCATCAGTCTTAGAGAATTCCAACTATCAGGATGAAAAGGTCTATATATTCTTCATGGTGCCACCGTCACAGCATCTAGAGGATATCTCATGGTGTTTAAGAATGCCTGGCCTTTGAATCAAGCTCACGATGTCTTTCTGTCCGTCGCCATCTGTGTTGGAGATGTTGGAGACACTTCAGCGGGGTTAATTGCGCCGAGCGGATGCTAACGGGCCAGACCCCACCGTTCCTGTAGGTCGGACCCACACGAGGTCCCTTTCATCTTCATCAAATCCGATGTGGAAAGAATCCGATCATATCTCGACATTGGTTTGTTGGTGAAACAGGAGCACATGTTGCTGCTCTTGTGTTCCTGCGTAACCGCAGCTTCGGAATCTTATATTGACCATCGTGTCTCGGAAGGCAGGCAAGTCCACAGTGTGTCTCGCGTGTTCAGATGTGTTCAGATGTGTTGATTCAGGGTCTAAAAGCAGTTGGTCACACCACGCGTTGGCCTGGTTGGCCCGTCTGTTGCGCTACATTTAGATGCGCGTTGGCATTTGCCAGATGCAACCCGCCGCACTTGAATACGAGTTGTCAGTACGAGGCGGCGTCTGTCCGCCTTCATGAATAATGGGCAGTGAAATGGACAAGACTCTCGCTAGAGTCAAAGGCCGCGTGTACACCTGTAGCGTTTGTGCAGCAATCTTGCTTCGCTGTTTCGACAATCTGAAAATGGTTTCGAACATCATCTGGAGCTTCAAGCAAATCATATCCATTATCAACTGATTGAGGGCCGTGATTGGCGGGATGGCCATGTTCAGTGCACTCAGAGCCAAGGCTGGCCGGTAGGAAATAGATGCCAAGCGAAATTTGATCTCTTTTCCGTCTCCACTGCCAGGTTCGCTGCAGCTTTCAGGGCCCCGTGTGCTCATCTTTGTTAATTTTGGTGTTTACGGAGTGCCGATGCAATCTTAATCCCCTTCCCAAGGTGCCATGTGCCATGTGCAGTCCGAAGAACTCACCACACTCTCTCTTTCAACCTTTTGACCTTTCCTTTCCCCGTTTCTCCGATCTTTCTGTTTCGTCTCTTTTCTGTCCACCGTTCTGCCCGTTGAACGTCAGGCAGGGCCATCGTCACTTTGCAGATATCTACTGCCGAGGTAACGCGACACGCGCGGAGAGAGGGAGAGAGTTTGTGAGAGAAAGACGCGAAGAAAGGGGGACACTGGAGACCATGCGACCACGTTAAAGGATGCCATGACAACAACCATGACCACGAGGACGGACAACGCTGGCCGATCCATGGCCTAAAGACAACTCGAAGATCGAATCAATCCCTCGAGAGACAATCCAGTCCATTCCACAACGACAGATGTAGGAAGTGGGAAGCTTGAATTTGTCCCCAATTGTTCCCAGGCACCAACGCATCGAATACGACCTTTTTGCGTCTCCTTTAAGATCGCTCGCTACCAGGCCCAACTTGGCACACACTATACTTTGTTCTATTCTCACGCTCCTTTAAAAGAACCACAGCCACGACCGGCATTATGACTAAAATGGCACATGGGCCTTCACTCCCTCAGGCCCGAGCCTCTTCTTCCAATACCAACTCCGACTCTGACATCGACTCCGATATCGACTCGCAGCAACATCAACACAACCACCGTCATTTACATTCACACATCCGGGCTCGACATCACCACCACCATTCTGGTGATACCAATAAGCTCGATACCAACCACATTCGTTCACATGACAAACAGCAGCAGCAGCAGGACCAACCGCAGCAGCGAGACGTAGCCGATCTGGAGTCAAACCTCATTACAGAGGTCGTCCAGACCGTGTCCGTCGTCCAGGTCGTCGACGGCTCTGGATCACCAATCGAACTGAAGACATACTTCCCCGAGGACGCCACCGCCCAAACGGAAAGTCCAGACACAGGCATCACCGCCGCTGGTGCTCCGGATACTGCAGAAACAACCGCAGCATTGCCGTCCTCCGACGATGCGCTGCCTTCAGAAACTGCGGCAGAGCAGTCGACGGCGTCGACAACGCTGCCGTCAGACTCTGGTAGCCTGACATCCGATCCTTCATCTACCTTCACTTCCTTTCCTTCCTTGTCCGGAGTGCATCACTCGACCTGTAAGTGCAACCTAACTACCAAACTCACCCCGGTTCGGATTAATACTTTGTCAGCCCCGTGAAACTAATCAGAGCCCTATCAGCCGGACTGTCATTCACTAACAGCACGAGCTTCCATTCGCTGTTCGCCAATAAGACGGCAACGGCATCCATTCATTCAAATACGAGCTTCTCGTTGTTCGGCATCTCCACCACTACTTCTTCCTCATCTTCCACCCTTCTTACTTCGATTACCGAGGTACCCACTATTACAGTCTTCAGCAATGGCGACGGCACCGGTGTAGGCGCCGGTGTTGGAGCAGCTGGCGGAGTTGGCGCCACCCTCACCGCCTCATCATCTAGCGCACCTACCGACTCGAACCCTTCAGACGGAACCCTCGATCCAACAACACGGGGTGTCATCGGAGGCGTAGTCGGGGGCTTATCAGGAATCGCCCTTGTTGTCCTGGCCGTATTTATAGCCGTGAAGTGGAAGCGGCGACAGGGCCAGCGCATACAACTCCTCGCTGATGGACCAGACAACGGCAGGCTGTCCATGTTCAGCCGCAGCGGAACGGGCGGTAGTGGACCAGGAGGCGCGCACGGCTCCTGGGCCGTACCCGCCGCACTGGCGTCACTCACAGGCTACAAGCGAGCCTCCCAAACATCAATCGCAACCCCGGAGACGAGCGAGAAGAGCTTCTACCGGGTGTCCGGGCGGAAACTCACCTCCGTCCTACAGAGCGGCGGCGACGGCTACGGCGAGCCGACGGGATCGACGACGGACATGCGCGCCAGCACCATCAGCGGCACCTCCTTCTATCGGCCGGACTCGATCGCCATGTTCGCGGACCCCAAAAGCTCTCCCCTTCAGCTCGGGTCCCCCATGCGGCCGGAAAGTGGCATCATGGTCATGCGGTCCGGCCCGGCGCGGACGCCGGTGCACGAGCAGGGGCCCACCTTTGACGATACCGGACCCGGACCCGGACCCTTGACCCCTCCGTTGGCTTCGGCTGCGGAGCGGGATCCCCTTGGCCGGAGCCTGCTCAATCAGTCTGGCTCTGGCGTGGCGTCGTCTTCTGGGTCGCCTTCGCGGTTTACTGAGCGGATTGCTTAGCATGCTCGCGTGACTTGTTTGCGTTTGGAACATTTACATTACATATACCATTCTACATAACCGCGTTATTTTCAGCGAATGCGTGTGCGTTGGTGTACATGCGAGGTTTGGGGGCTTTAATTTAATGTTGTCGATTAAGGCATTTTGGATCTAGTTGTTGAAGAAGACAGAGCAGAGCATTGGGTCTGGCGTTCCATCGTTTGATACCGAGACCTTTTGGGACTCTTGCAGAAAAGAAAAGATGTATGGTGAATGAAGGAGGCACTTTTGGATACTTATTGGGTGCTTGTCGACGTGCATGGTACATAGTTAGCTTGGATATATCAACTTGTTGGCATGGCCGTGACACCGTCCTCGGACGACCCGAAGGAATATACGAACGATGTCCGAACCCGCGGCGGAAAGATGAGAGGGAGCCCATCGGGTTTCTATATCATGCCGAAGACCTTCTCCAGAAGTCCGTGAGAGAAGATCAGACCCTTCGCGGTTTGTGTGCCATATCACAGTACGTGACTCCATATGGGTTGTGATCGTGAGACAGTCCTGAAACGAAGGCATTCAGAGACAAGAGACGGCTTGACAAGATGGGACCCCCCACATGCCCAACTCACAGTGCAAGGGCATGACTGCAGTGACAAATTCTCTTTGAGACGATGGGTAACTTCACCTTTTGAAGCCCATTTCCCCGGTGTCGAAGGATTGCGGATCACCATCGCTCAAAGCCGGATCAGCCCTGCGGTTGAGGTTGAGGGGGGGTTTTTATGCGTGAACGTCGAGAATGTTCGCGATCTCCGTCCTGCTCGTATGCAACTTTAACGGTGCTGGTAGGGCTGCCTCGGGTACGTGTAGGTACGGGTTCGGACGGATTGCAGAGAGGAGAGGGAGAGAGAGAGGATGAAACAAGTCTTGGCAGTACTCGATCTGGTGTGCTCGGGCTTGTCTTGGAGGTGGTCAGTGTGTTCGGGATGCGCATCACATTTGCCGGGCTGAAGGATCTGACGTGCAGTAGGTGAGGTTCTGATATATCTCAAGGGTCCATCTCGACGTCTTCATCTCATGGACTGGAAACCGATCAGGTGCGAGTGCTGTGGCCGGAGCTAGGCTGACGAGAGCACCATTCCCGTGTCGCGTGTATCAAGGCGAGATGACACAGGCATGCCTTCGTTGGAGTTCTCCGTCTGATGGCATTGCCTTATCATGGGGAGACGTAGATCCTCGTGCCATTCTTTGCATTGAGGATCCGGCGCTGAGGTCTCCAATGTGTGTTAACAGAGGCCAGTCGATGACGTGAGTGATATTCAAGCAAAGGCGTTGGACAGAACAGAGTGCTATGGAAGAGGTCTCGGACAAGTTGAGACAAAGCAGTATCCATATCCATTACGCTCACACGTGGCGGAGGAGAGAAGGGTTACGGTTACATGGTGCTACTGCAGAGTTGCCGTGAAGCAACATGTCTCCGTGCTGTATCCTATTCCTGGCGTTCCCCTGTTGCAGATTGGCGAGCCGAAGTTGACATACTGACTTATAGGTTTCTTCAGGCTATATTAAGAAGGACATTGTTAAGAAACTCCTCCCACTCACAAGTAGGGTCCAGATTGATAGAAATGTCGTAGAAAATCTGGCGGCACTTTCCTGTGTTGGAAAGAAAGGTAAATAATATGACAAAAGTAAGTCCAGAGACGGTAATGGCTCAGGGGTCAGACTATCGCCGCATGGTTGGACTTGGAATGCCCGTGCTCATCGGACCTGTCACCGACGTGATGTTTTCGTTTCGGTGCCCCGACGATGCCGTGGTGGTATCGAAATCGTCCGTGTCACTGTCAACCAGTGCAGTAAGCAGGTCTCGGACATACTGAAGCATCTGCACGAAATGTTCCGCCTTGGGTGAGGCGGACGAGGAGTGAGATGCTCGGTAACCACGAACATGAACAACAGGAGCTGTTCGATACTGGCAGCTCATCCTCAGCCATCTCCAAGCAAATGCGGGGACATTGTCCGTACCGACAGCCTAACTCATTGGAGGTTATTCTTGGGGGCCAGGCTGGAATTGACTTTGACAGATTTGGGGCCTGGTCTTGTAAGTCGCTCGACAGCGTCGACACTTACACGCGCACGAGCACGGGACGCTAAACCCGCACCGGTATTTTCACAAGGCCTCCGTGTTACTTGAAACAAACATTAACAATCCTGTCTAAGTGCCTTATTGCGACCACGGCGGCAAAAGAAGTGACGGATGTGGTCGGTCTTCAGGTCTGACATGGTGCTGATAAATGCTCCTCCGCTGTGGTTTGAACTCGTCCTCTTTGCTCAGCCTCAACGTACGACGCAACAACGAAAGGTACCGAACCCACGACCAGGTCTATGATTCGACAGGGGTCTGAAGCGCCAATTCCATTGGTGACGCTTGCGTTTAAGAGCCACCTGGGCATCGGCAAGGCAGGGGGTTAGAGAGTGTGTGATGCTGTTTGTAACCTTTGGTGTGGGTGGTGCACCGGTAATAAACTGCGAGACATTCCAACACTTTTTTGGACGGAGAGTTTATAGTTGCGGGACCCCGAAACCCCAGCCCCGACTGCCACTCTGCTCCTCCAAAGAAAGACAAACCGCCGCCCACTTCTCCCCACGCTTCGTCCAGCAACTCCAGCCGATCGACATCATCGCGATATCTCCTAGCCTGCCTGCGAACTACGACATCGGACGAACAGCGAGCCACTTTGCGAATTCAACCACGAAACAGTCACAACAGCAAAACGATAGCGATGGACCAGATGCACGCCGGCTTCCGGCTGCCGCCAATATCGGCGCCGCCGCTGATGAATCAACCTCCACAGATCTTTGGCGGCTACACAGAACATGGCATGCCACTGCACAACCTCCCGCCAGATCTGACGGCGCATATGTTTGGAGATCCCAATTCGCTCTTGGACGATGCAAACGAGGCAAAGAGGAGGAGAATAGCAAGGGTGAGCGCGAGCAACATTCAAGATCGCTTAAGATATGGCCGCCGTAACCTCATTGGACCGGGCGCTGACCGTTCTTGCGTCGTCTATCCAGGCTTGCGACATGTGCCGAAAGAAGAAGATCAAGTGCGACGGCAAGCTGCCGTCGTGCAGCCACTGCGAAAATTACAAGACGGAATGCGTCTTCACTCAAGTCGAGAAGAAGCGCACGCCTCCCAAGGGGTGTGTATTGCCCTCCATCTGATGCTGCAGCGGCGCATTGTCATGAGGCGAAAGTCAGCTTACACTATCCACGCAGCGCAAAGTATATCGAAGGCCTAGAAAACAGGTTAGCTCGCATGGAGCACTTACTGAGGTTATCAGGTAAGCTTCTAGTCGGACAGTTGGGTTGCGCCGTTTTGGTTATGTCCGATAACACCGGGCTTACAACCCCGTGCGGCGGTGCAAGTCTGGTGCTGACTACAATCGTGGTATAGGTGTGCTAGGCGAGGATGACAATGGAGAGATGGACCTGGGTATGCTGGAGCGGAAGCTCGCTGAGAAGCTCAACCAGTCGAGACAAGCGTCACAGGCCGTCTCGCAACCGACGTCGCCGTCACAAGCCACGTCGGGTCAGGACGGCACTTCAACATCTACCCCTAGAAGCTCTTTGACGTCGCCGGAACCGACTAAGGACAAAGACCATGATCATGACAAGCGGAAGTCGGTGCCTCCTCGACCTTCGGTGGAGGACAGGCCGGAGGAAGAAGAGGTGGAAGCGTTGTCGGAAATGATGTGCTCATTGGTCACCAATAACTCAGGGGAGACCAGATACATCGGTATGTTCCCATCCACTACGATGTAGACTACCCCTGTCTCCTTGCACGCTAACCAAATCCCCCAGGCTCGTCATCCGGCTTCTCCATCTTCTCACCTAAAGGCATTCAGTGGGTGAACGAGAAGACGGGGGATGGCTCGTTCCAGCAGATGATTTCGGACGTCTCCATCGACGACCATAAGTGGACGGCCTGGAAGCCCGAGGTCTTTGGAGACCTGTTCACGCGCCCGATATTCAGGTCACTACCTTCGAAAGCCGAGGCCATGTCGCTGCTCAAGGACTATTTCGAGAACTTCAACTGCATGTTTCCTCTGTTCCACCAACCGACCTTCATGCACCTGGTGGAAAGGCAATACTCGGATGACCCATATCCCGGATCCGGCTGGTGGGCCAGTCTCAATGTTGCGCTGGCCATAGCGCATCGGCTGCGGGTTATGAGCAATCTTGTCCCTGCTGAGGAAGATGAGAAGGCGTGGGATTACATGAAGAACGCAATAGCCGTGTTCGCCGAGCTTACGATGCGGAATACCGATTTGCTCAGCGTGCAAGCATTACTTGGAATGGCTCTCTTCTTGCAAGGCACGCCGAACCCGCAACCGACCTTCCTACTCATCGCCGCAGCTATCCGGTTGTCGCACAGCATAGGCCTCCACAAGCGCGGAACTGGCTTCAACCTCAACCCGGTCGAGATAGAACAGCGGAAACGGGTGTTCTGGATCGCCTACATGCTTGACAAGGATCTTTGCTTGCGCTCCGGGCGACCGCCAGCGCAGGATGACGACGATATGAATGTCGATTTGCCGGAGGCGGACCCGGCAGACAACATCGGCAACATTCCCCTGGCCGACGGCAAGGGCAAGATGAACTTGTTTCGGCTGATGTGCGAGTTTGCTGTCATTGAAAGCAAGGTGTACAAGAAGCTTTACTCCACCAAGGCGGTCAAGCAGTCAGATGGCGAGCTCCTGAACACCATCGGGGAGTTGGACCTGGAGTTGGAGAACTGGAAGGATAGCATTCCGATCGATTTCCGACCCGAGCATGAGATCAAGGCCTCGCATACGCCGCTTATCCTGCATGTCGTTGTTCTTCACCTCACATACTACAACTGCCTGACCACCATACACCGGATGTCCATACATCACGGCTACTGGACGAGCAGATTATCGAATTATGCCATCCAGGGCTTGAACGCGAAGCCGCTCAACCCGAGAGTGTTCTCATCCGCTGCTCTGTGCACTGCTGCTGCTCGAGCCTCGATATCGCTGCTGAAGTACATTCCGCAGGGAGACAACTCCTGCGTCTGGTAAGTCTGACATCTTGTTGAGGGCCTCCAACCCTCTAGTTCGGATTCACTAACAATATTTGTCAGGCTTATTCTATACTTCCCCGTGTCCGCTCTCGTGACGCTATTCGGAAACATTCTCCAAAACCCTCTCGATCCCAGAGCACGATCAGATACGAGACTAATGAACTTGGTCGTCACGTTCCTGACAACGCTCGGTCAGGAAGCCGAGACGGGAGGTGTTCACCGCATGCTGGGTGTGTGCTCAGAATTTGAGAAAATCGCAAAGAAAGTAACAGACAAGGCCGAGCGCGACAACGCCTTGAGACGAAAGAGGAAGAACCACGACGGCTCATCGACAACCGCAAAGGCGAATCCACCAGCACCGCCACCACCGAAGCCCACTGTCACGCAATCTCCCAAACCTCCTCCAGCTTACACACCCCGGCCGATGACATCCAGCTCTACAACCCCTCACGCAGGCTACCAGACCAACGGCCACCTGTCGCCCTCGATGAAGTCAGACCACATGACCCCCGAGAGAGCGTACAGCCCCATGACGGCGACCATGAGCCACGACTCCTCGCCGGCCATGGCACCGGCCGGGTGGAACGACGACTTCACGGTGAACAACGGCGGTGACGGCATGGACTTCAGTAACTTTGCGGACCTGACCGGGTTCGGGTCGATAGCGGCCATGAACCAGGCGACCACTTATCCGCCGCCGGCGATGGCGATTCAGAGTCCACCTGTGGGGATGAACGGCACGTTCCAGCAGCCGATGCTGCCGGCGGACTTGTTCAGTTTGCCTATGACGCTGGATTGGGACTGGGCTGAGATGAGCGGCGGGGCGTATCCGAGCGTGGAGAATGGTAATTTTGGGGATATGCGGTGATGTTACAATATAATGAGGGTGTCTTGTGAGGGGGTTTGAAGTGTGAATACCATCCGCGCTGGGTGTACGAGATTACGAAGCATTCTATTGTTGTTGGTTGGCATTCTCTTCTCATTCTTGTACGGGATATCGTTACGATCAGAGCGGCGATCTTTGCGCTTTTCTTCAGGAATCATGTCATGTGCTATTATGCAATACTTGACTCGGTCAGATACAGTGTATTTATCACGCGGACGGAGCTATCACTTCAGCAGAGGTCTACCTATATCATTTGAATCTTGAAAAACAATGTGTTGTGTCGACAATGTCTACATCGAGTAAGGAATAGATCCGGTTTGTCATCCGGGTTAGGGTTCGATATGGTGTAACCATGTGCCCGAACGCCATCCCGGAAGCGGTTAGCGTGGTTCGCCGTTAGCTCGGCCGGTCATTCTCTTCGCGAATCGCCGCATCATCCACCGCTGTCTGATTTTCCACAGTTTCTGGAGTTGACGTACGACATCTTCTACCGTCGACCGCATTCCATATTCGACATTTCTGTCGAACCCCCGACCGAGTACGTCACCAAAGGGAGGATTCACGTGCATGGCAATAGTAGTGGACTTCTCGATGAGATAGTACGGCACCCTTGGCCGGCTTCTCTTTACCCTGCACCACCCTCAACTATCACCACCCTCCGCCAGTTCCGTCGCCGCGACGAGAACCCTCTCCAACATGGCGACCATTATGCGGCCGTCGCCGCAGCACCTCGCGCGTGCCGTTAGGCTGTCTATGACAACCACCTCGAGATCCGTCTACCGGTTACCACGGATATCATCACATTTGCCTCAACCTCTCCGAACCGCCCGCTGCTCCGGCGCTCGCTTCTATTCGCAACAACCACCCCAACGTCCGGATAACGAGAAGGAGCCTGCAAAGGACGAGGAGAAGAAGGCGACTGGCGAGCCGAATAAGGAAGGATCCGCCGAGAAGCCCCAGGAGGATGCTGCTGCCGCAAAGGAGCAGCCTCTTGCGCCTGGGTTTGTGCGACTCACGGAGGAGGAATATGAACGCCTGAAGGGAGTTACCAGCATAGCGCCCAGCTCTCAGAAGGAAACAGTCGAACTCTTCCTCAAAGCCGTACGAGAACTCGGAGCTCCCGCCGAGCTCAAGGAACTACTCGACAAACAAAAACAATCTGGACTCGGCATTACGGACACGATGAAGGTCTTCAGAGCTATCACGAAGGTTTCGGACAGGCTCGCCCGGTCTGAGATGGACAAGAAGGACGGCAAGAGCAACATTTTCGACTCAAATGCGCCCGGTCAAGAGGAGCACCGAACCAAGACCCAGGACCAACAGGAGGAAGGACAGGCACCCAAGCCTAATCCTGGGAATGAGCAACAGAAGAAACAGCAAGGCGGAAAGCCGGGCGATAAGAAGCCGCGGGTCTTCGAACTTAACGACATGCTCGGCTGGATCGTCGGAACCATCATTATCTACCCGTTCTACAAGATGATCTTCCCCGGCGAGAGCTCGCGCGAGATTACATGGCAGGAACTACGCAAGAATTTCTTGGACAAGGGCCTCGTCGAGAAGCTCGTCGTTCTCAAGGACCGCGTCAGGGTTGAACTGAACCGTGAGGCGACTCAGGCTATGTATCCCGACTCTGTGGCCGGCAACCCGAACTTCTACTACTACTTCTCCATCGGCTCTGTGGACGCCTTTGAGCGCAGGCTCGACGAGGCTCAACAGGAGCTCGGAATCCCGTCTACGGAACGCATCCCTGTGAGCTATGCTTCTGAGGGAGTGTTCACGAGCCTGCTCATCTCTTTCGGTCCCACGCTTCTTCTCATGGTCCTTCTCTTCTCCATGCTCCGAAGAGCTGGCGGCGGTGCCGGAGGCTCTAGCGGAGTCTTCGGCTTCGGTAAGAGCAAGGCCAAGATGTTCAACCACGACACTGCCGTCAAGGTCAAGTTCTCCGACGTCGCCGGCATGGAGGAGGCCAAGGTCGAGATCATGGAGTTCGTCAGCTTCCTCAAGGCGCCCGAGAAGTTCCAGAAGCTCGGTGCTAAGATTCCCCGTGGTGCCATCCTGTCTGGTCCTCCCGGTACTGGTAAGACGCTGCTCGCAAAGGCCACCGCCGGCGAATCCGAGGTTCCCTTCTTCAGCGTCAGCGGCTCCGAGTTCGTCGAGATGTTCGTCGGTGTCGGTGCCTCGCGTGTCCGTGACCTGTTCGCCACTGCCCGGAAGAATGCCCCCTGTATCATCTTCATCGACGAGATCGACGCTATCGGCAAGGCCAGAGGAGACGGCCAGCGATTCGGCGGTAACGATGAACGGGAGGCCACGCTCAACCAGATCCTGACCGAGATGGACGGCTTCAACACTTCGGAACAGGTTGTTGTGCTTGCTGGCACGAACAGACCCGACACCCTGGATAAGGCTCTCATGCGTCCTGGCCGCTTCGACAGGCACATCCACATCGACCGCCCTACTATGAAGGGTCGCCAGGACATCTTCCGCGTGCATCTTGCCAAGATCGTCACCAAGGAGAACATGGACCATCTTACCGGTCGTCTGGCTGCTCTGACTCCTGGATTTGCCGGTGCTGACATTGCCAACGCTGTCAACGAGGCTGCCCTGATCGGTTAGTTCACATTCATGGATTGGTATGATTTATCGAACTAGTGCTAACTTCCGCACAGCTGCTCGTGCTAACGCCGAGTCCGTCACCATGTTCCACTTCGAAGCTGCCATCGAGCGTGTCGTCGGTGGTCTCGAGCGCAAGTCCCTGGTTCTCAACCCCCAGGAGAAGAAGACCGTCGCCTACCACGAGGCCGGCCACGCCATTTGCGGCTGGTACTTCCAGTGGGCCGATCCCCTCCTCAAGGTCTCCATCATTCCCCGCGGACAAGGTGCGCTGGGTTACGCCCAGTACCTCCCCACCGGCGACGCCTACCTGATGAACGTCAACCAGCTCATGGACCGCATGGCCATGACCCTCGGCGGCCGCGTGTCGGAGGAGCTGCACTTCCCCACCGTCACGACGGGCGCGAGCGACGACTTCAAGAAGGTGACCCAGATGGCGACGACCATGGTAACGCAGTGGGGCATGTCGGAGAAGCTCGGCCCGCTGCACTTCGAGAACCGCCAGGACCAGTTCAACAAGCCCTTCGCCGAGTCGACGGCGCAGATGATCGACCAGGAGGTCCGGCGCATCGTCGACCTCGCCTACAAGCAGTGCAAGGACCTGCTGGCGGAGAAGAAGAAGGAGATCGGCGTCGTGGCCGAGGAGCTGCTCAAGAAGGAGATGCTCACGCGCGACGACCTCATCCGCCTCCTCGGTCCCCGGCCCTTCCCCGAGAAGGAGGAGTTCTCCAAGTACTTCGACGGCACGGGCGGCAAGGGCATGCACGCCCCGCCGCCGTTCCCCGTCGAGAACACGGATAGCCCCGACGAGCCCAGCGCGCCCGTGCCCACTGCCTTTAAAGGGCTTTAAGGCGGGTCGTGACGTATAGGGATGGAGCGTGGGTATGGAAAGCGACGTGGCATTGACCCCTGATCCCAAAGACACCACTCCGCTCGACAACTTTGACAGTTTTGCGTTGCAGTTTTTGCGGTGTTCACAAGACAGAGAGGGGGGTTAGGCACGCGTCTGGGATTGTGTATATCTATTATGTACAAAGATGGCATAGACGGTTTTGGTTGGAAGCCGTCAAAAACTTCATCTCGCATGGTATAGAAAGAGAGAAAAAAACAAAGGACTGGTTTGGCTGACTGGGCTTGCCGAGGATATGATAAGCTTTCTTCATGATGGCAAGACACAGGATTCGAAGCGGCCTTGGGCTTTCTTTTTTGTATCAGAAGCGTTGTAGTATGTCGCTTTAGGCGACGTGTAAGAATATTTTACTTTGTCCAACTCTTGAGTCCCTTGAAAGATCATCTCATACAACGTGACCTTTTGATGTTCGAAGGAAAAGTGGTCCTGGTGTGAGGAGATCTCGAAGGCAACCTTGCCGCTTTTGCCGCTAACATTTCGCTCGACTCCGGAAAGTATTTGAAGATGTCTTGGCCTCCGTAATCTCGATTTTTATACTCAAATATTATCAACTGTTAATTTGACCCTCTAGACCAGGACAGGACACGACTTTATTACCTGGGCTGTCTATCAGGCAGAATGTCATCATCCTCTGATTCACAGCGATTCAAGTGATCTCATCCCTGTTCCGCAAATCGCCACCTTTCGGACGACCACCGACACGATGGAATCCACAACGTCCGGCCCAGCCGGCAGCGGAGGAGGAGTCCACCTCCCGGCCGGTCTTCATCCGGTCTCCGGATCCGAGAATAGGACGACCGCCGGCGGTAGCGGAGGCTCCAGGAGGCGCGTTAAGGACTGGACGTCCACCTTTACCAGCCGCCGCAGCCTCCACAGCAACCACAGTCGGCAGCACCACGGCGGCGCCGGTGCCGGTGGCATGGCATACACCGCCAGTCGCGGTACGGCGTCATCCAAGCCGCCGCGGGCGCCCAAGTGGTGGAAGATCAGGCTCTTCCGCGGCATGATCAACGACGTCCGCCGCCGGGCGCCGTATTACTGGACGGACTGGAGGGATGCGTGGGATTATCGTGTTGTCCCTGCTACGGTGTATATGTATTTTGCCAAGTATGTTGTTCCCCCTTTGGGTTCCTGTGTGCTAGACGGTGTCAGTATGGACTTGGTATAGGTGGATGGGCAAGATGAATGATACATACTGACATGACTGCAGTCTTCTCCCTGCTCTGGCTTTCTCTCTAGACATGTTCACGCGGACGCACATGCACTACGGAGTGAACGAAGTGCTGTTATCCTCAGTACTTGGGGCGGTGGTGTTCTCCGTCTTGGCCTGCCAGCCTTTGGTCATCGTGGGAGTAACTGGGCCTATCACTGTCTTCAACTAGTGAGCCTCTCATACCTACCCGCTGTGCCCCTGTGCTAACACCACCTGCAGCACCGTCTACGACATCATGGCCCCAACTGGGACAAACTATCTAGCTTTCATGTGCTGGATAGGTCTGTAAGTCTCCCTTATCACACCCCAACCCACCAAAATCCTGTAACTCACAAACCCTCAGCTGGTCCCTCGTCCTCCACTGGATCCTAGCCATCACAAACTCCTGCAACTGGCTTCGCTACGTAACCCGCTTCCCCTGCGACATCTTCGGCTTCTACGTGGCCTGCATCTACCTCCAGAAGGGCGTGCAGGTGCTCGACCTCCTCGGCTCGGGCGAGGAGTTCTACCTCTCCATCACCGTGGCCCTCCTCGTCTTCATCGTCGCCTACGTCTGCGGCGAGCTCGGCCGCAGCAGCCTCTTCACCCACCAGGTGCGCGTCTTCCTCAAGGACTACGGGACCCCGCTTACCGTCGTCTTCTTCTCCGGCTTCGTGCACATCGGCCGGATGCGCGCCGTGCACCTCGAGAACCTGCCGACGGGCATCGCGTTCGAGCCCACCTTCGAGCAGCGCTCCTGGCTCGTCGACTTCTGGAACATCAGCGTCTCCGACGTGTTTCTGGCCCTACCCTTCGCCGTCCTGCTCACCATCCTCTTCTGGTTCGACCACAACGTCTCCTCCCTCATCGCCCAGGGCACCGAGTTCCCCCTCGCCAAGCCGGCCGGCTTCCACTGGGACATCTTCCTCCTCGGCCTCACCACGGGGATCGCCGGCCTGCTGGGCCTACCCTTCCCCAACGGCCTCATCCCGCAGGCGCCCTTCCACACCGAGTCCCTCTGCGTGACGGAGGTCGTCCCGGACGCGGACGAGTCCGGCGCCTCGAAGGGCCACCTCACGACCCGCACCACGCGGGTGGTGGAACAGCGCGTGAGCAACCTCGCCCAGGGCCTCCTCACCTTGGGCACAATGACGGGACCCCTCCTGACGGTCCTGCACCTCATCCCCCAGGGCGTGCTGGCGGGTTTATTCTTCATCATGGGGTTTCAAGCGCTCGAGGCGAACGGCATTACGGCCAAGCTCCTCTTCCTCCTCAGCGACCGCTCGACTGCGTCGCAGAGTAACCCGCTCTCCCGCCTCCCGCGCCGCAGGGCGGCGTGGCTGTTCGTCGGCATCGAGGTCGTCGGGTTCGCGGCTACGTTCGCCATCACGCAGACCGTCGCCGCCGTGGGGTTTCCCGTGTTTATCCTGGCGCTGATACCCGTCCGCGCGGCGGTGCTGCCGCGGTGGTTCACCCCGCTGGAGTTGGGGGTGTTGGACGCGCCGACGGCGGGGCCGTTTGCGATGGAGAGCGTGGGCGGGAGTTATGGTGGGGAGGAGGAGGTGGAGAATGAGAATGATGGCCGGGGCGATGATGGCGGAGGTGGAGTCATTGATGCGCCCGAGAGCTCCGGGGAGACGACGGAGATGGAGAGGGATGACAATGTTGGCGATTTCCCCGCCGCTACTGGGGGCGGGTTGTTCGGTGCGAGGGTGGGCGAGGAGCATGAGCTTGCCGAGCTTGGGGAGAGTAGGGGCGGGATGACGAGGAGGAGGTTGAGTAGTTTTGGGCGAGATGGGGATGCGTAGGAGGACTGGTAGATCGGTCTGGCATGTCGAAGAGTCGGTGCCGTAGATGGCTGTGATCCTAGACTTGGTCATAGCTCTAGATAGATGGATGGCGATGTGGCAGTCGAATATAGATCTAGACACATACCTGAGAACTGTTAGATGCTCTGTGAACACGACGAGACTGATGGGTCTGCGGAGGTAGATATGATGCGGTTGCCAGGCTTGTAACGACTTCGTGATGGTTCCGTCCGACCCCGAAAGACTGGGGCATCGACAACGCCACATGGCTGTTCTTTCGAGCTTCAAGGACCGAGTTCCACACCGGAATAGCCATCTTGAATGCGTTACTTCGAGAATATCAAAATTGCAGACGCACATGTGTCCCAAAGGGTAGTGAACTGGGTCCAACTCCTTCGGGAATCCCCTCAAGGGCTCTCTTCTCAGCCAGACATGACGGGCAGCCAGCCAGGTTCTACTACGGTTTGTCGGGCTCACTGCCTCATCCCGGTGAATCACATGGAAACTCAACTCTCAATTTGCTTCCAAACTACATTCATTACAGCTAAACCATCTCGGTGAGGTCTGAAACAACTTCGTTGTCCTGGAGTCCACTGTTTCGATCCCCAACAGACCCGGGCAAGGCGCTTTACCCATACGCTTTCACCGCGGCCACAGCCCACAGAACACTTATCCCTATTGCTTAATTTGTGCCTCACAATAACCGCTTCATTACGCTAAATAGTCTTACTTTATCTACGAGAATCAAGGCCAGATGAATTCCATCTGTTGGCGGTGATGGCATATTGCTCTCGACAGTACTGCGAGCACCAGAACATCCTTAGACGCCAAGCTGACAATCATAAAAAAGGGGCTTCGTCCCCGACGCCAACTGTCCATCTTTATTCCGTTGGTTGTAGAAGAGAAGTTGCCACGGAATCGTTGATGTTGCCACTACACTCTCGGGCCAGTGGAGGGAGAGACTGGAATCACGGTCAGCTAACACGGGGGAGCCCGCTACGTTCGCTGATGGGGTACGAGCAGACCGGGGACCGAAGAGATGTAACCTTGGGTGTTAGGTACCGTTGACAAGTGACTATCGACAGTCGAGTTCACACTGTCTTAGTCGATGCCCCAGCAGAAGAGCCGTTCTAGATCGTGCTGTCTGATGTTAGCTGCTGCATCGCATCGTCCGAGGGAGCCAGCCACGCGACGCTTTTCCTTCCCGGATATCCGGCCGCGATACACACGCACGCATCGAAGCACCTGCTCGATGTCGGCAGACGTCCGAAGCAAGCGAAGGGCCTGTCCAGAAAGCTTGGGGGAGCGCTTGTCAGTCAGGCATCTTTTGCCGCATCTGCCCGGTCGGTTGGCTTTGGCTGGGAGGTGGTGGGGAGGCCCGTTTATCCTGTCATATCAACTGGCTGCTATGCCGCCGTCGGTCACCCCAGAGCCGGGCACCTGGTCCCTGCTAGTCATGTCTCGAGAACTGTTCGCGACGGCTTGTTATCCACTGATGGGGGGGGTTTTGCCTGTGGGAAGTCGATGCTATCGAGACACCCCTCGAACCCCGTCTCACTGCAGAATCGATCATGTGCGATTTTCCCTGGAGATTGTCCATGCTCACGGCAGTGGGGGAGACCTTGACGAGCAGCTCATTGACTAGAGCCCGTTCCTCAAGCGTCGTTCGCACCTGCGAACCTTCAAGACAGCTAAGCACAAGCGATGACGGCAGCGCACGGGGGTTCCTCCACGGCTCAACGGAAACTGCAAAGGTAATATATGGCTTCCTAGACCAATAGACAAGACACCCAGCACAGCACAGCTGAAGCCGCGAGCGGCTGGGGGTGCGAATAGACTTCATTAACTCCCGCGCCAGTTCCTGGTAAGCAGCTTCCTAGACGGGTACTCCTTTGTGCATCAGAGACGGCTCTCATATTGCGCACATCATCAACCCTGCCAGCCTTCTTCTATTCGCCTCAAGCACTGCACGTCCGTATTCAAGATCTTGATAGCGTGAGTACCTCCAGAACGTTCAATTCTCTCTGGAGCACGCGAGATACCCTCGTTGCATTGTTCAAGACTCGCTTCAACTCGCCTGCCAAGCGGTCCCCAAAAGTGAAGCCCGTCGCTAACAAAACAACTCGCCAGAGACTCGGTCAAAGCCGACAGATACGTCAGCCAGGGGCGGCCATGCAGAGTGGCCTGCAGGAGAGCAATGACTAGCTGACATCACACTCGGCTCGCTCAGCTGCATCGGCCTGCGACAAAAGAGACAACTCGTCTTCCCTCGTCCAGAAAGTCCGAAAGGCACAGCAGCAACCATTTAGGCAAAAAGTAAGAAATGGGCACGAGGCCAAGAGGATCGAACAGACTGTAGTCTAGGAGAAAGCTGGATAAAAAGAGGGTCTTTCCGAACGAACAGGCAAACTTCTACCTGGAATTCAGCCTTCAGCAATATCCTGTCGGCACTTTCAAAAGCGTGCTCGGCCAGGGATCATTTATGAAGTTCCCGCCGATTGCCCCCAAGTCTGGGGGAGGACTGAAAAGGTGGCATGCAAGCAAGCAGTGCAGCTGGACTCAATTTGATTTACCATAGCACGGCATCCTGGATCCCTTTGCCTGGATCCCGGGTAGTTAGTTGATTATGCTGGGCATGTCAGTGAAGTCGTACTCTTTTGGAGGGGTTTGAGACGAAAGAACTGTGGACATGGAGTTATAGAAGCCCCGTCTTAATGACAGGTGATGAAGTTAAGGTTAAGTAGCATAACAAGGGCGTACTGGAGGGGATAAGGCTGGGGCTAGTTCTCGCAGGCAGGGCTGGACGGGGTGGTCAACCTTCTGACCTGCTTTGAGAATTCTCCGTTGCCCGAGAAGAGACACATTCGTCGTGCATTCGAGAGATGCGAGTGACACACCCATCCTAACCAGAGTTGCAGGTAGGGTTGGAATTTGACGGTTGAAGTGTGTGGTGGTTGAAAGGATCCAAGACAGGGGTCGGAAGATCTCAGTTCGGTACGTACCAGATCTAGAAGCTTTCATTGGCGAGATCAAGCCACAGTGGAGTCAAACGGCTGTTGAAATGATAGCGCGGTTGCGTTGCGGATGGGGCAGTCGAGAGCCGAGAAGGCGTTGGAGCTAATGCATGCGGAGTGGTCCGTGCGCAACGTCAACAGAGTCAGGGGTCAGTTGTCCCTCTGTCCTCGTGGCAGGCACGATGGACGGTGAACTGGTTCCTGTTTCTCCTTCGGCCGAATCAGAGCAGTTTGTTTCTTCGCACATGGCTGATCTTTTCGACGTTCCCTGGATTTCTGGTTGGATTCAATCTCGCTGCCGTCCGTGAGCCCACACTTCACCCCATTCACTCAGCCAGTCAAGGACCTCGATAACGATCCAACCCGGTCGATTCGAGCAGCCGTACCAGCTTTGGAGATGTCATCTTCCGTGCTCTTTCGGGTACACTAGTCCAGCTATACGGCGCATGCTTCGCGATTGACATCACGGCGACTCCGGCTCGACTCCAGAGACTCGGAGGAGCCAGCACTTTGGTTTCTCGATTCTGCACTTCTGATTGCATCCTGGTACGTCTGCATAGTCTCTACGTTCCGGCCAGCCGTTGTAAGTATGCAGCAATGGCTCATCGGGGTTACAGGAGCTCGCATGCCACTCTACCATCACGGAGATCAGAAGAGCTCAAGGCTCATGAGCAACAGACAACAGACTTCTGCTACTTGTTACCGATTCCTGCGAGATGTCCGAGGGCAGGCCGGTCCATACGACCCGTCATTATGCCCTGTCCATCGGAGTGTTTCCGCCCGGCAGCTATGGTCTGTGATTCCGTGGAGGATCCTCCGAGATCGCCGCTCCCGCCCTTCAGCTGTCGTCAGTGCCAATATCCCGCGGATCTCAGATGGCGGGTGCGACTGTGCCCAGTTTCCTCCGCTGGCAGGCATGGGTATCATGTCATACGTACATCGTATCACACTAACACATACATACACTTTTGTGCCTCGTCCGGGACATCCCAAAGACACAAGATGTAACGCCAACTCACACTGTCCCGTCCAAAAACCGTGTCAGTGGCATAAGCCCGCCCATCAGTCCTGACTAACACGTCCCGACAGACTCGAAAGGGATCGCACAAGTGGTCGCACTTGTACCTAACTGGAACTGGAGACCGTACACCGGTTGGGTATCTTGAGGTTCCCACCGCCATAACCGCCATCTATCAACTGTCGTGTGCGGTACTCGGCGCTTGCAATGGGCAAGCCCGCTGCGAGTGGTGTCGAACACACTTGCCGGCATATTGGCAGGATTCAGCATAAGCAGGAAGAAACCGTCTCGCTTAACACTCTCCTGCTGTGACGGTGGACACAAAGAGTCCCGAAAAGAGAAACATGGGATGGTTAGGCGCCATCTCAACCGCTCCGAAGCGATCGCTCTGTACACCACCTCTCTCGTGGAGCATCCATGTCTGTCACATCTGGAAGCTTGACAACAAAAGTGGCGCCTTCAGCCAGAAACAGAAGGCTTCTCGAAAGGGAAATCAAACCACACCGCCTCCGAGAAAGGAACAGAGATACTACCCGCCAGACAGAACCCCCGTCTGTCCCGGGACTGGTCTGCGCGGTGTGGAATGGTCATACAGAGGTAACTTTGATCAGATACACAGGGCGTGGTGGCACGCCGATTAAGTTTTTGGAACGATCACAGCCAGGGGGGGGGTGGGGGGGGGGGTGGGTGTATATTGAGCAATGACAAGATGCTTCTCCCTCGTGGCGTCGACGAACAACGACTACGTGCATTGCTCATGTCAGTCCCAGCCCAGTCACCACCCAGCTTTGCATCACGTCTGTAGGCCCTCATGCTCCCAGTGATTAGACGTGGTCGTGTTTTGTGCACGCCGACGAAGTCATTGGCCACGGCTCTTGGTGCTACACCACCCCACCCCCCGGTACGGTATTCGAGTCCCCTTGGTGGGATAGGAGGGGAGGAATGTTCGGCCCAGGCAGGAGAGCAGATCTCGGTACTGCGGTCGTGTAATAAGCAAATGCATCATCCGGGAAACATGTGTCTCTGGTTTTTTTGTTGTTACCCTGTCGGGCGAGGGTAGGGGTAGGGGTAGGGTACTGTAGGGAGAGGCTCCTCCCGTTGTATATTACGTCTCCTTTTGTCGATCGGCAGAGGTGTTGAAGAACGTGGCGGTGTCTGTTTGTCTCGACACGACCTACCTGCGAACCCTTATCCATCACCATGACGTAAGGGTAGCATCTCGTCCTTTCTCACAATCCGACAAGTGCCTCTCCCTTCCTCGTGTTAGTGTCGCAGTGAATGGTCTCCTGCTGGGCAAAAACGAGGAATAAATGAGGTTGTCAACATGTTTGATGTAAGGTACGGTGACATCGAGACGAAAGTGACAGCGATGCTTGGTAGTCTAGTCTGACAATCGGACTAAACTGACTGGGTAATAAATTGCGTTTGGGTGGTTCCATGAAAGCTTCTAGAAGGAATGGATCGGACTTCTGGTCTCCCTCCGCATTACCAATAAGAGTAAGTACGTTCCATCAACCCAAACCTTCCGCGGGGGGGAAGGGGAGGGGTGTATACACTACCCTTTCTTAATTTCCGAAATTTCGTCAATCGCCATCCTTACCCCGGACCATTCGCAATGAACGACGTTTGAAAGAGCGTGCAGTGGTATCGTTGCTACTGCGATCTGTCGGCATGTGCGAATGTGATGGTATGTGTGTGGCGTGTAAATGGCTCAGGGGACTCGGTGCGTGGGAGGAAGTATCTCTCCAGTACGGAGGCCCCTTCATGATGCATGCTCCTTACGTACCTTAGGTAAGTAAAATGGGCAGAGAAAAAGAGGCGCACGGCACGGCTATATTGCGACCTGGGATATTAGTCCCTTGACTGAGAGATCTGGGGTTGACCGAGATGAAGCCGGGTTTGGGGCAGGCCAACCAGACAGCCTCGAAGGGGGCATCGAAGGTAGGGAGGCGAGTTGTAGGGCCGAGTTTCAACATCTTGGAAAATTTTAAGGTCACGGTGGCTAAGGAAAGCCAAGTTGAACTTCTCCCCAAGAGACGCCTTAGTTTGGCCGGTATTGAAGCGACTTCTTAACGCTGATTTGCCTGTCTCTGCCGTGTTTATGAAACGCGACGCGGATACCAACTAGTGTAAGTAAAGCCGCGAGATTTGGCCTTGAGCCCTATGTTGCAGTATGGGGAGGAGTTCGGAGGCGGGTTTGCTTGGATTGGATGGACTACCTTGAGTGGTAAAGAAGAAAGGGGGTTGGTAAATAAACAATAGTGGCAGCAAAGTGTGGGAGAAAGATGTCAGGCCTGCGTCGAAAGTTCGCAGTCCTAGTAGTATTTACAGAATAACAACCGACCCCCAAAGCCGGGGGAGAAAAAGGGGGCCGGGGCAAGAAAGAGGTTCACAAGAAATGAATACAATCCACGCCACGCCTAGCTCCCCCAGGCTGAATGAACTCCCCTTCCTCCTGTCATTGCCGCTGCTCCTGTGCAGTGCTTTTCCTTGCAGCTGCAGGCCACCCCCACACAGAAACGCCGATATTGCAGCGCCTGATGATGACTTAGGTGTGCTGAAGGAAATGTGAGCAGCGGATAGTTGGCCGCCGGAATTGTGGTCCAACAGCTCTCTCGGTTGGAGGGCCTCGCTACCACCCCTCGCTTATGCCGCAGCAGGCCTGCCTTTCTCCCCCCCAATGCCACCGTAGACTAAAGATCCGAGTACGAAAACTCGCTTCAGTCGAGAAGAGGAAGAATTGAAGAATATCGCTTCCTAGCAAAGTCCCACCATGTCGTCCATTTGCTCCAGGTTCCTGGATTTGATGCCCCCCAACCTCCTTTTCTCCAGAGAATCCGGAGCCCTTGTGGTTGGTTCGGATATAACGCCGTATTTGAAATCGTTAGGTGTATCGGCCGCGCCCAAAATCATCATCAATGTCATTCTGATATAGCCACTGGTTGTTGTTGTTGTTGGTGTCGTCGTTTTCGTGATATCCTGCATGTCTCTCCTATATCGCCCCTGCTCCTGAAACTCGAGTATTCGTTGTTGATGTTCGTATAACGTATTTAGCGGCTTCGGTTTGGAACCTTAAGGTCGCAGGGGGAAAAGGCGTAAAACAACCGTATGTTGAAAGATGAAGAAGCATGGGTATTGTGTCTTGAGAACAAATGAAAATGTGGAGATGTAAAATAGTGACCGTAATCAGCAGACTGTCAAGCCTTCCGCAACCGTAGGAGACTCCGTGGAAGCAAAATCATATACAGTCCCAGACCTATCCTGCCCGTTCTTCATTAAGTCGTGTTGCCGTATGTGCTCTGCCCGGTCGACGTCGCCGATGAGGGGCCGGTAAAGCTTCGTTTGCGCTTTATACCCATGCGGTCTTGTGAATAGTCGTCGCTCCTCTCCCCGGATGTCTGGCTCTGTCCAATAAAGGTGTCTCTCATCGGCGTCCTGACGCTCGAGCCGGAGGACATGGTCCGGAAGGCATTCGCAAAGTCGTTTGACGGTGCGATGGGCGCGCTCATCTGCGGCATTGAGTAGTCGGCACCTGATGATCGGAATCCCGGCGTTCTTGGGAGGAAGTCCATTGGTGCGGTCAGTGGAGCTGACGGGTAGCTGGAGTAGCTGGAGGATACTCCTCCAATTTGACTCCCGGAGGAAGTTCGAGTTCCTGGGGAGTGGGCGGTCGATTGCATGTTGTGGCCGGTGCCGACGGACGTGAACTGGTTGCGCAGGTCGAGGCCGAGAGGCAAAGAGGCAGACGCGGCCCGGAGTCGCGATCTATTCTGAGAATTCTGCAAGCTCGAGGACTGAAAATTGGGATAGCTCATGTGTGTGGGGGACTGAACGGTCGAGGCTGCTAACGAGTGGTTAGTACGGTCTTGCTCCGAGACCCCAGCAGCGTAAAAGCACTTCGTTGGAACTTACAAGAATAGTTGCTGGAGTCATAACCGCCTAGTCCGCTCGTCGAACCTGCGCTCATCTGGTCCTGCGCATAGCCAGACGGTTGGCGACCCCCCATTTGAGGCGACTGGCTCCCTCCGTGGTACGTGGTGTAGTCGATCGCATCCCCCTTCCATGACATGCTAGTCCGCAGCGGCGATTGAAGGCTGTCGGATCGCGATCTCGTCATCGTCTCGCGCAGCTGGAGTGGTTGAAGGGGTCGTATTTGGTGCCTACTATGGTGACCGTGCATAGACATACTGGTGTCAAGAGTAGGTTGTCGAGCGTATGGATTTGATGTCCTTGGTCCAGCGCCGAGCGAGTTGGACATGTGATTTGGATAGGCGTATCGGTCACCCGAACCGGTCGATAACGGCGACAGTATGTCGGGATTGTTGAGGCTAGATGATGGGTTGAATCCAATGCTTCCAAAAGCTGGGCTCAATCCTGTGGGAGACAGATGTTCCTCGCCTTCGGACCGGCGAACATCGACGATGAGAGGCCGCATCATGTGGTCGGCATAGGCAGAAGCGCCAAAGTCAACGGGAGAGGTCAAGGGGGTGCCCAGGCCGTGGACCGCTCCGTATGGGGAATGAAGCGCCTGTACGTTGTCGAAGTCGTCCGGCACCGCCCTCATCTTGATCATCCTGTCCCTGTCATCTGCAGTCAACCGCTTGATCTTCGCACGGCTATTCAACAGTCAGCGCCCGGTTTATTTCTGGGGGTGAGGAGCTTCTACGTACCGGTTCTGGAACCAGACTTGGACCTGACGTGGGCTTAGACCTGGGATTTCTCTCGACAGCCTCTCCCTGTGAGCTGCATCGGGGTGAGGCTGTTTGGCAAACTCGCTCATGAGGAACCGGGTTTGTTGGTGAGTAAGCCTAATACAAGTCAGTGACGGTGACGGAGGAAATCCTCGATGTGCGAGTAAAGGTACCTGAACCGCTTCATCTTTCGTCGTTGCGCGGTACGTTCCGCAGCCGTTTGAGGTTGTGATGGTGCGTCGCCTTCTCCATCCCCCTCTATCATCTCCTCATCGTCCAACACTTCGTCGTCTTCGTCTTTGATAACTGCTTGACTGTCATTCTCCGGGTGGCTCGCAGGCAAATCCGACGTCTGTCCAGTCGACGAGACAGAGCTTAGTGGGTTGGAGCCCAGGGACATGCCCGGGGTTTCCGTAGAAGCTAGCGATTCATCGTGGACAGATTCTGCTGGTTTCTGCGAATACTGCTCTGCATGTTCCTCAGGCTGCTCTTGGATTGGGCTGGCGACTTTGGGTTGGCGAACTCCGAGGTGATCGAGGCTTCGGCGGTGCTCGAGCGGAGAGCCAAGAGACAGGGTCTCGGATTTCAGGTTCTCGATATCGAGGGGATTGTTACTGGCGCTTGCGGAGCGCGGCTGGGCCTGCGAGTCAGGATGGTCGGCCGAGCTAGCCACATGATCGTAGGACTGAGAAAAGATGTTGGTGTCTCCTGGTGGCAGGAAGGGAGAGTACTGCCCCTGCCAATCGGACTGAGTCGACAACGGAGGTTCGTAATTGTTCGACATGCGTGAACTTGTGGACGGTTTGTGGAAGATGGTCTCAAGCTTGCTGATAGACCAATGGTTCTGCTCCGGTTCACGTTGCCTGGTAACGAGCATTGGAAAGGAAGATCGCGATGTCGTATGTGGAATGATGGTGCCAGTAATCTTCAGGAAGTCGAAGAGGACCGCGTCTGGCCTGCTTCCGTCCTCACGGGAGGTGCCGACGTCACCCGGATAGGGGACGAAGGTCGAGAACTCGATGTTGTTCGACCAAGATCAAGGCCGCCGAAGGTATGTACGACACGGTTGTTCTAGAGAAACAGATTCCCCGCTCAACCTCTGGAGTCGAAAGTCGGCTCGTGGTGATCTCGGTTAGCAGATCCTACAGCCCACCACCAACGGAATCTTGATGGCGAAGATACACAGGGTTGCTTTGCGCGATCGAATGTGAATCGACTGCACGACCAGAGTTCGTCGTAGATCAAACCCCAGAGACTTTCCCCGGAGATGCAAGCTTGGGACTGTCCCTCAGTACCTCCTCTTTTGGGGTCGATATCTCTCAAGGGATCCAGCGGGCCAGGATGGAGATCAGACGGGGGAAGATGCCAGGCTGTCTCCAGGGTATGCCAGGAAATTTGCCACTGATGTTCGACGGTGTGTCTTCAAGTATTCATGGGAGGCGTGTAAACAAAGGTAGGCAGCATAGAAGGTTGGAAACGGGTAGGCTTCGAAGTCCAGACCCAAAGGACGAGATGCGGTCTTGTATAGTTTGAGAGTGTTGGACGATACTTCGGTGGGGTCAATCGGCTTCAAGAGCTCTCGCAAGTGACAGGCTCTGGTTATGTATGGAGCTCCAGGATTAGGCGTGGTCGCAGTGGTGCCCGCCCTTGTATGCGCTGCCCTCCGTCTCGTAGGACAAGCCTTGGACTTAATACCGACGAGGGCCCAACGAGTCCAGGCGGAGAAATGTCAAGGCAGGATCCGAAGAAAAGGCCAGGGCACGCACGGGCAACCATGAAGATCGAGGCCAAGGGTTCTTCAGAGATCGGGGTACCTGGTACCTGACTGGGAGCAGTGCTTGACTGCTGGTGTAGGGTTACTCTTGGTTCTTCTCGGCTGGTTCCTCTGATTACTGTGTAGACACGAACCGCGAGCTAATGCCCTACACCGCGGGTATTATAATATCAGTTTCCCCAGGTATGGACCAGCTGAGCCACACCGTTCTTTGGTCGAGGGTGCGAATGTCGAGAGTGACAAGTTATAACGGAGACACCCTGGCTGATAGAAGACTCGGCTGAATGGCTAATGCCGTACCATACAAAAAGCATGGAACCAACTGGGGTCTTGACAGTCACCAGACAGAGACAGTTCGATGAGCGTACATGCCAAGTTTCCAGCAGGAGAAGGGATTGTCAGGGTTATGACGAGGAGAGAGGCTGCGATATGCGCTTGCTTCTGTAGCAATGTAGAGGGTTCGCAAGCAGCCGTGCATCGACCACTGGAGGAAATGGGTTACGGTCCTGGGCCAATAAGACCGACGCAGAGATCCGATACCCAACACAGACGAGACAAGAGGATCGTCGGCCTGTGAGCGGGCTGGGCTGCTCAAGCAGGGCAGCACCGATCTCACTCACTGTCTCACTGTGGTCAACCCACCCTGGCCGCAACGCTACCCACTGTGCCCAGTGCCGCTTTGGCAGTTGAACACCACAACAGAACAGGGAATCCTCGGAGGGAGATCGCAAGCACGAGCAGTGTAGAACATCTCGGCTGGAACGTCTAGCGAGCATTGATTGGTCCTCTACTACATTAGCCCAGTTGGTCTCCACGGATGAAAGCATGACCGTTGTTGAGTTCCCAAACCTGGACCAATGAGGGAACTGCGCTGGCCAGAGGAAGGGTGTGCCGGCCCGGGGGGAGGGCGTGAACGGTTGAGAGAAGGAAGTACCGGGGTAGGGGTGTGAGCCCATATTCGGATGGCGAAGAGGTAGTCGGCTTTCTCAAGCTTGTGTCGCTGTGAATGTGTAAGATGCCGGTAAAGGTTGGTCGCGGAATCCGCTGTCGAAGGTGGGAATGCATACGAAAGTTGGGTACAGTGGTGCCAAAGGTGGGGAGGCTGGGAGGGAGGGATTCTGATGCTTTGACCCTGGCAAATGTGGCGGCGACAGGGGGCGAGGATGGAAGATCCGATGTGGGTAGATCTCTTTTCCTGCCGGTATGTTGCCAAAGGGGGATTAGCTCCTTCGGCAGCTTGTCCACCTCCAGCAGCCATGTTGTAATGCATCGCTGGTGAACAAGTCACTTCTGCAACACGCTCTCGCACGGTTCAGGAGAATAACGGCTCTCCTGTCGAATTTCAAGCGCGCACCCGTTCGACTCCCTCGTATTTTCCAGAAAGCGCGGGTTTCGTGGCCCTAGTTGCGGCGCCATCGTTCTAGTAGACGTGCGTAGAGCACTACACACGCAGGTGACCGACCAGTGCTTGAGACCGTTCTCGTTGAATCTTTTGCGAATGACTATCTGGTGGCTCTCAGTTCAGGCCCGGCATAGATACGGCAAATGTTCAGTCCTGCGTCGAAACGACCATAGCTGATAAAAGATTCGAATGCCGGGCCAGGGTGAGATCTGATCGGCCATGAAGACACCATGATGCCATCAGCTCGGAACCGATCAAAAAGTCTGGGGAAGAGCACCGTTGTGGAAGCGGCGCCGAATAAGCCGTAGGCTGATATGATGTGCTACACTTCTGGACAGAGGACGTGTTGGTGGTTGGCCCTCGGTGGGCTTTGGTGCGACAGTACTTCGTACGATGGGAAATACAGCAGAAGCAAGCATCGTGGTAAGCGTGCGAGGCAAGGTGTCGTGCGTCTCTCCGTGTCGCATCAAAAGCCACGGCGACTGCCTACCACAGTACAGAGGTGGGCAAGAGCCAAAGAGGAAAAGACGCGACAGCCCTCCAGGCTAGAGAAGCTAGAACAGTGGCTTGCACAACGGTGGAAGCTTCTTTCCGTGGAGCCGCCCATGGCGTGAGCTTAATGGGACGCCAAAGCGCCAAAGTCCGTGCTTGTTAATCGTGGACCGATGACCGATGACCGACAAGAGCGCCAGGGGAGGCTTTCCGTTGGCAGGGGTTTCAACGCCCGCGGTTTCATCAGGGAACTAGGATGTTGTAGGGTTGGTTTGAAAGCCCAAGACCAGCAGGGCAGCCAGCGAGGAAGAGGAAGAGGAAGAGGGAGGGGGAGGGAAAATGGGGGCCACTCAGATGAGGATCCCGAACAACGGCAAGGTTCCCGTAACGGGACAGTAAATCATGGCCTCCGACTCGCTGCGGCAACTGAACGCAAGCAAGATCCGTCATGCCAGGCACACTCGAGCCATGATTTGGCGGACGACGAGATTGAGGACGGGAGACTGAGAAAATAGTACATTTCCCATTCCCAGCTTGACGGACCCGAAGCATGTCAAATTGCCGTCGTGTTCGTGTCATGCTCCAGCCTTTTCTTCCAAGAGACATGAACCGGCCATGACATGATGACAGCAGATGGAAAACCCCTGTCTCTCTTCACATCGGCCATCTTGAATGCAGCCTGTTCCCCTGTCATCATCAGTCCCCATGACGGTCAACCCACATCCGTGATGAGAGACTTGCTGATAGACCGCCCGGAGTCCCAGACTGATTCACGGAACATGTATGTATTGTACCTTGCCAAATGCACCGAATCCGGATGCAGGATGGTGTGTACATGCCGTGAACTATGCCGTCGGAGAAGAATTTGGACCATCAGGGGTTCTGGTAGATAGGTACCTACTCAGGGTACTCGAGCATCCATCATGGGCTCGTATGGAAGAAGGCTGGTGAAGGGGAGTGGATACTGCCGTGCTCAGTATGATTTTACGCAGTGCAACTGTGGCTGGCTTCGTGACTGACACCAAGCCGGCCTGCTTGCAGTTGCGACGAAGAAATGCAACGGAAAACGCCAGCACAGCGAAGCGAGCAATTGCATACAGTGGTAAAAAAGGAGGAGGAGAGGAAAGGAAAAGACAGGGTTGTGGGCAATGCACCGTCTCCGACTCGCATTGGTTTGACAATGAAGCCTTTTGTGGTGGAAAATGAAGAAAGTTGTCGTCAGGTTCGGAGCTGGTTTCACACCTGAGATCCAAACACGCACCAGCGCTAGTAGTATTATGTAATCCACGTAATCGCGCCCTACCACGATAAGGTTGTCGATCTACGCAAGTCATTCTCAGGAAGACGCACCTTCCCTTTTACGTCCATCGTCAGGGGAGACAGGAAAGGGCAGTTACTGCCGACAGTGCTTGCAACAGCAGAGTTCTCGCCATCAAACTGTCATCGAACGTCTCGGACTTTCATCAGTTTTGTTGCAGGCGCCGCAGCTAACCGAGAGCCTTCCCGGCCTTTAAGCTGCATAGAAGTTGAGGGCATGTCAATGTCAACACCGCAACCTCGGTCTCTCCTCCCCCATTGCCATCACATCTTCGGTTATTCCAACGGAGCAATGCTGCAACACAACACGGGTTCTATCGAGACTAACATGTGTCTTGAGCTGTTCCGATAGCCGTCTCACATTGTCATAATCTCATGTTGACGTCCCCTTTGATGGACATGACCTTCTCAACTCTGCCAAGACACACACATGACACACACAAGACACGCGAAGCTGCGGTCGACTTGTCCAGTTAAGAGGATTGGGCTTGCTTGAGCAACCGTCTCGATGTTCCAAAAGAGAAGCAGAAGAGAGAAGGGCTTGGTGGGGTTGTATGCACAATGCAATCTAGTAGACGCACGCCCGCGTGGCTAACCGCCAGATTAAAGGACTTCAACCGTGTCTGAGATCCCCTTTTCCCAGGATTACGCCGCGATGCGTCCACCACGGCGCGCTTACTATACGGACCCGAAGCTTCCTGTGCTACCAGCATGACTTTCAGCCACCGCCAAATACCCTCTTCCCCCTGAGTCAACCACTGCGATCTGGACCACTCATCAAGAGGCAATCTGATGGTCTCTCTCTGCGAGATCTGTGGGAGAGGAGGGCGGAAGACATCACAGTAACATTTCCGGCCGGCAGCGACCGCATGGCCCTGGACTCAGAACAACCGCATGACTCGGCCTTACCAGCGGTCCCATAGTACGAGAGAGGTCTTGGTAAAACCATTGCACCTGCTTCAATGGGCAACTTCAATGGTACCGAGGACGGTTCGTTGGCTCAGATGAAGCGTTGACGAGAAATCGCGCTGTTTCGCGAGCGGCACAGGTACACAATGCATGAACCTGACAGTGCTCCTCACTGAGCTGACTCCACTTGGCGGGGATCACTGCTGTTCACATGCATCTCAACCGAGTGGTAAGAGCCAGACTGCGTTGCAGAAGCGGTACGCCGTTGAAAATGCTGCGAGCATTTGAGCTGGGGAGGCCTCGGTGCGTTGTCGTTCGACGCCTGAAGCCGACTGCGAACCACATCGGACTAGAAGCATGCTACTGCTTCATTTGTAGCGCCTTGCGAGCATTCGCTAGCGGTCTGGACCACTAGATCGAGAGATGCAGCAGGGGTATCATCGACCGAACCCCCGCTTTCCTCATGACGGTCATGTCACGACGATCAGCACCCGGCTCTTCAACGGTTCATCCACCAAAAGGCATGTCCAGGTCCCAAGAGAGACTCGACTACTCAGCAATCCGTCCAGCCAACGACATGAGGGCTATCCTCAGACAAGCTATCGTTTCGCTGTTCCATGGTCATTAGAACCAGGTCTCCTTGACGTCTTCTTGACCTTCGGGAGTCGATCGGTACGTTGCAACGCAGGGGAAGCAAGCCGTGACCCACATCAACGACACTCGCGGTCCAGATCCGCAGTCAACGTTGTTAGCCGCCTTCGGCCCGCCCTCGACGTCGTGAGTTTCATGTGCTTCCCGCTACTATCTCTGGAGATTCGATATGAGAGAGACACGAGACAGGAGCCCCGATGGCCATCACTTCTCCGTTCGTTAACAGAAGCGACTGTCCGACCACCGGGAGAAGGTCCATGACAGACAGAGCAAAAAATTATTAGTAAAGGAGAACTCCTGTCGAGATGCTAAGACTAGGTGCTATCGTCACAAGGCTGAGGATCGCCTGAAACGAACAGGTCGATCTTTCCGATACCTAGTCCCGTGGGACTCGCTACTTCGTCACCTCACCAATTCTGCCTAGAGCAGCCTCGCCATCAAAGCGGGTGACTCGTCTGCTCGAGAAAGTCAACCCTGTCCATGGCCATCCTACTCGCCTGACTCGGCGTCCATCAAATCGAGCGTGACTGGCGACCCAGCAGGATGGAATGGTAGTGGCGGGAGCAGATTTGCCCATTCGCTTGTTATTGCGAAATCTAAAACGAGTATCTAAGAACTCGCCACGGCTTGGACTCATGATGTCGTCCCCTTGCTAACCTGTTTTTAGTCGTCACTTATGCGAGCAATCTGTCAGTTGTTTGTGTTCCACGATACACCATCGCCATACTATACAAGCGGCCTTGGCTTCAAACTTCTTTTACACCATCGGTCGCAGTCGAACCTGGGAATCCGAAAATAGAGCCGCACGAGCACGTTCACCAACATCTCGCTCGGACTCAAACTCAGAACCGAGCTCCAACTATTCATTCCACATCGACCGAGCAAACGGATTCTGGACTGCTGAACCTAATGGTCTCGCATCTGCTACCCGACTGTTTTGCCGCATTTTGCCACGGAGAACGGTGTTATGCAAACGGATGAGCTGACAGGCAACTCTTGTGGCCTTCGGCTGGTTAGCGTTCGTCACTGCCAATATCTCGTTCTCAGTCCATGCGCCGTGTTTCTCGATAACTGTCCGATCGTTGTCACTTGTGGTCAACAACGCGATTTCACTATTCATATCAAACCTGCTATAGAATGTAGGTACAGGTTCTGTTGGTTCTTGCTGGCCGGTACCTACATCAGCGCGGGTGGCTAGTGGCCAACCACGGCGGCGGATCAAGACGGACGCGGAACACGGTACAGATAAAAGCCATGTGATTTGTCGGCAGAGAGCTTACTATATACCATGTGCGGGATGTTCGTTACGACGACATATTTACCGTACATGTACGCGGCTGTACATGAGTTTGACGAAGGAGCCGAGCGGCGTCTTCACGGCTAAACAGTTCCTGCCAGTGCCGGACGACGCCATTCGAGGCCTCATATATTGCGGTTGTTCTGTGCTGTACAGGGACTCGCCGGCTCCTGGCGTTCACGCTTATATTGTCAGCTGCGCGGGACTACCAAGCTCGGGGCCAGCCTTTTCAACTCAATATCAAGCCGTGCTGTGTGCATGGGAAGGAGTGGCAGCACGCTCAGGATCACTTGCACTTTCTCCTGGAATGCTCCTGTTGGGCCTCGTACAGGCACATAATGTCTCTCGTGGTTCAACATCCGGAATTGAAAGCGTGTATGACGCAGGAATTAACACAGGTACCAGAGGGGTCAGCGTGATGCTCTACGTTCACAACCTGCATTGGATTGTCTTACTAGCCTTGTGTGGAGAGAGGCCCTGGAAGAGTGGCCCTCGGGAAAAGAAAATGTCCAATACCTCTCAGTGCTGCCAGACATGGTCCCGGTTGCGGTTAAGGCATATGAGTGGCCGCCCAACCCGCCTCTACGAACCCAGCACTAGCGGCAGGTCGAAGTGTTTCCTTCACCAGGCCTCCATGAAGTACCGCCTGACACACCTTAACATACCTATGAACCAAGGGCTTCCTATATGATATCTATGGTGCAAGTCCACAACGCCCGAAAACACCAGACCGTCTTGTTCCACAGGCAATGCATGAACGAGACGCCATTTTGCATTATCGACATTACCTGGACTGGTCGCGGCCCGGGCTTAAGCCGCTGTGTCAACAGTACCTTTATCCGTGTCCAGTCCTGTTTCGCCGGCCGGGTCAGCACCCGTCCACCGGCCGAAGGGGGCCTTCTCTATGCCCGTCCGCATATGCCATCTCTTTTCCACCTTCTCAATTAGGAGGACCCGGAGTGTCTTATCACGGTCTGTTTTTCTTAGTGAGGGCTGCTGCCGGTCAGATGATGCGTCACATTCCAGACCCGAGGAATCTGCGTCCTCAGTTTTGCTCCAGCGAGCTGCATATGCATATCAAGGTGCATGAGAGGAAGTAAGACTATGCAAGGACGTCACTTGGGATATGACCGGGATGGCTAACGGGAGGGAGAGTATATGGAGAAGCGGCCGCAGGAGCCGAGACGTGATGGTGAGAATACGTCCGTACACCACTCCCGGAGTGCAGGAAACAGTCGAGCTTGACGTGCTTACAGTACGACTTGGCATTCCGATACCCCAGGTTGAAGTCTACCGTCGGGACGACAGCTAGCTAACTGCATACTGACCTGTGGCACACCAGGATCAAAGGATACACTCGGCTCACTGGCAGGACTGGTGCTCCTGCTCATCTGGGGGAAATGGTCACCCTCCGCTAACATAAGCAGCTCCAGCTTGACGGTGGTGGGAGGTGTTCGCCGGATAAATGACGGCAGAGCGACGAGGCCTTCGGATACGCCAGGTCGAGGACACACCACCACACACGAGCTAACCCGGCACTTAGCAGAGTCGACTAACGATCTCACGCCTCAACTGACACACCCATCTGCCATCACGCGCCATTATCTGCCAAGCTTCCTGTTCAGGCCCCTGAGGGCCTGCACCGGTTACCGGTTGCAGCGTCCGGTACCTGAGTCATGACGGGCGCAGTGCCTGGCCGATATTCGAGTGACTGGACGAGAGCTTCTGCGGAGGAGAACCACGTCCCGCGTGGCGTGGAAGCTTCAGTCCAGGAACATGCTACCCTCATTACCGCATTCGGCATGGGAACCTGGCGTCTTGGTCTGCCTCCTCCGTGACTGGCTGTATGCCTAAATCACCAACCAACCAGCCTGTTTGTCCGGATCCCTCCTCGGCTTCTTCCCGGCTCAGCGTGTGGTCAGGTGATGGGCGACGGGCAACCAGGGGGCAGAGGGGGGGTCATCCGGGGAGTCCAGTCAAGGTCCGTTCATCATTCATGCTCGCTCGCACAACAGCTGCAGCTCCCAGATCAGGAAACAAGCTCTCTCCCTCCTCCTCCGTCACCCTGCCCCGCGTCAAGCCGGCTCTTAGGGACAGGGGTTGATGGCTCGCTGTGCCTGATTCCTCCCCCCTTCTCCCACGAGCCGTGCCGAGAAAAAGCTGATGTATATTTCGCACGTTGCTGTGCCTTTGTACCTGCAACTTTGAACCCAACTTGGTGCTCGTCAGATATTGTTATACCCTATATCACAGTCCATCAGTCCAATCCCTGGCATCTGGAGCGAAGGCTCGAGCGCATTGTGCCAGGCACAGGCACAGAACGGGGCGCACGAGTTATTCACGCGCCTTTCACACGTTATACGGCTACTGCTTTTCTGTTTTCCTCCAACATTCGAAGACATATAGCATGACGCGAAGACGGGATGCCGTCCTGAATTCCACGCATCGTCAGATCAGCCAGCCTGTCCGGCCTCGCGTCCGCAAATGAAGATTATATTGACCGCTGGTATCATCTAAGAAGGCACAGCTCATTCCCTGGGGCTCGCTCTCGATGCCGCTGCTTCGTCTCGCGGATCGCCAATCTTGAAATCTGCTCCGCGGTGCCTGACCGTGCTACGCGTTTGTTTTCTTAGTTCGTCATCACGGTCATAGCATGAAGCGTCCGTTGGCCATGACAGCTATACTGGACCAAACAACCAAACACGGAGCTTTTTGCTGAGGCATAATTAGGCCGGTGTCCTAAGGCCTTTGGACATGCGACTACCGCTATCGATTGGACAGGACCAGTCTGATTACTTCGACTGTCCTCACCCCTCTCATCTCGGGCCCATTCTCGAGGGCGGAGGTCGGTAACTCCATGCCCGCTCCCTTTCCCCACGGGGATTATCAAGGCGGATGCGAAGTCCGGGTGATTTTGACACCCCTCTCATGTGATGTGATGAGTCGAGTCCGCCGTGGCACTCGTTCACTGCGACTGGGGGGGGACTGACTGGCTGACTGCTCGATAGGAGCTGCGTGCGTTAACTGTTTCGGCGCGTCTGGCCGACAGGAGACACCACGAGGCGAAGGGGTCTTGGTGGTACTGCTAGGATGAGGCCTCTTCGTTAAACTTTCGGGTGTTCTCTGTACTTTACAATCTCGCCGTCTGGCCAGTCGGAAGATATCGAGGCGATATTGAGGTGCCGATCTAGAGCGGCCAGATACATCACGAGCCCACCACTGCTTAAATTGTGGCGGCTTGTGGCTGATCCTGGCATGAGCAGGACGTTTTCGCTGTTTCTCTCCCCTGGAGCCATTCAGAGGAGTGGGTGTCTGTCCTCGCCGGGACGTCGCAGTCGATGAGCAACAGTCCAGAGCTGCAGGAAACGAGAGCTTACGAGCTCTGTGATGGCTTCGTTTTGCGGGCGCAACTTCATTACAGGATGTTAGCATATGTCCAAATACCTCTACACTGTTGTTAACTTCATTTCGAGCTACTCAAGAAGGCCGAGTCTCAAGCTTTCGCCAACCTGGAAGTCGGGTATTCACGATGACAAGCGACTGGCCGATAGTATATTAGAAGCCCTACACAAATTCTCGACTTTATTCACAATAACTGGACCGAATCTCCAAACAGTCTGCAGAAATTGCCATTTATTCGAACGGGTATTGTTTTGCGGCAACCTCAAAACACAAAAAGGGGCCGACTCAGTAGTCATAAAAGCCCTTCCCGCTCTTCTTGCCCAACCACCCAGCATCAACCATCTTGCTAAGCAAAACACTAGGCCTATACTTCGAGTCGCCGGTCTCGGTGTGCAGCACCTTCATGATGGCGAGGCAGGTGTCGAGGCCGATAAAGTCGGCCAGCTGCAGCGGGCCCATGGGGACGTTGGTGCCGTTCTTCATGATGGCGTCGATGGCGTCGCGGTCGCCGACTCCGGTCTCGAGGCAGATGACGGCCTCGTTGATGTACGGCATCAGGATGCGGTTGGCCAGGAAGCCCGGCGAGTCGGCGGAGACGGAGGGGATCTTGCCCATGGCCTTGCAGAAGGCGATGGCCGTGTCGACCGTCTCCTGGCTCGTCTGCAGGCCGCTGATGATCTCGACGCCCTTCTGCACGGGCACGGGGTTCATGAAGTGAGTGGAGATGACGCGGGAGCTGGCGGAGAGGTCCGTGGGGTTGCTGGTCGTGGCGGCGGCTATCCTCGTGATGGGGATGGAGGAGGTGTTGGTGGCCAGGATGGCGTGTGACGGGCAGACGTCGGCCAGCTTGGCGAAGATGTCGAACTTGAGCTGGGGAATCTCGGGCACGGCTTCGATGACGAAGTCGGCGTCGCCGAGGTCCTCGATCAGGTTCGTGGGTGTAATACGCGCCCAGGCTGCATCGGCCTCGTCCTGTGTGATTCTGGATTTGGAGACATCTTTGGCCAGGAGCTTGCCTAGAAAGGGGGTCTGTGTTAACACAACGGCAGACGCTTAATTGGCATGACCATTCTGTCACGTACCGGCAAAGGACAGCCCCTTCTCAAGAGACTGAGGTGATGAGTCCACCAGTGTTACTGGTACTTTAGCTTTCAATGCTGCGACGAGTGCTATTCCCAGACCCTATGCGTTGTGTTAGTTGTCGAGTTACTTCATCATTCATTCATTCGCATATTCACATGTCAACTCACCATCTGGCCCGCGCCAACTACACCCAACCTCTTCACCTCCGCTGCACTCCTGTATGTGGTTGAGCTGAAGCATCTCAATTGAGATGGAAGCCGCGAGGCCTGCTGTCTAGATAGTGCCCAGATCATCTTGGAGTTATCAATTGCTTCAAATCGTGGGATGAAAGGAGAAGGGGAACGGAGGACACGCCGGACTAACATCTGATGTCGATCGGCTAACCTCGGCTTTGTGATGCATCACCGCTTAAGCCACTCGGCCGATCGTTTAGACGTGGCTAGTGCACCGATAAGAAAATGCGGAGTCGTCTTATCGCGCACTCACGCGGGTCACAGCCACACTAAACTCAATTTAACCCAGACGCGCCAGGACGCGGCGCGTCTCACTTTACGCGTGTTCGACACAAATGTCGGGTAACAAATCAAACACAGCAACCCGACAACGACTGCAATAACAGACAACGCCGAAATCACCATTTATCACCAAGCCGAGACTCCGTCCGCAAATACCTGGCATTGATGCTGGAAGATTGCCACAATGGAGTCTGAAGACACGAACAATGATGTGGTGCATCCAGAAGTTCGGGCGCATATCAACAGTCTCGTCTCAGCTGTAAGTGTGACAACGAGTGCTTAAAATAGGATGGTACTGACAATTCTTTCGTGATGCAGCTAGGTGGCTTCAGTGCAGACGACGATGGCAAATACACCCTAGGAGACGACGCCCTCGAGTGTCTGCGAGATATGAGAAGATGGATCCGATTCTACGACGAAAAGACGAACCGCATGGACGTCGCAAGATGTATTGCCGACGCAAACCTAGTAGGAGGAGACCTGCTACATATCATCGCATTATGGACGGAGAACTGCAGCGACAGCAAGTTCAAGGCCAGAATAGCACTGGCCTGCTACGAGGTCATGGTTCCTCTGACCTGGCCGATCGAGCGCAACCGCGAGCATATGACGATCAACCACCACCGACACATCCCCATTCTCCAACTCGCGCAACTAGGATACAAAAGGGCTATCATCAACTTTGATGGGGCGCCAATCTTGCACACGGCCGTCCGCGTCGCTCTTCCGTCCATGGCTATGCCCATCGGCGAGAGGACGCCGAGGGACCAGGGCATTATCAAGCTTATGTTGTTCTTTTTGCGGAACGTCGCAATGATTGCCCCTCCACCCGGCGTCAAGTACGAGGGCGACGAGTCTCAGATCTCCCGATCAGCCACGATTGACGCCTTCTCCTACCAGGATATCTTCCTCACCCTTCTCACAATTGCCTCCAACACGGGAGAAGACTTCAGGACTGAGGATGTTACCGTGATGGAGATCATCTTTCATCTCGTGAAGAGGGTCGACGTCAAGAAGCTGTTCTTGGAAGAGGAACAACTGAACAAAGCCAAGGCGGACGAGCTAAGCGCGGCCATGGAGAAGGAGGCTACTATGCTCCGCTCATACAAGAAGACGGCGCCCAAGCGGCACAATCGCTTCGGCACCATGATCTGGGTCAAGAGAGAGGGCGGCAAAATGAGCTCTCTGTCTGGCCAAGATGCCCTCATCGACTCAGCTACCCGTGAATTGAAGATGGACAGGAGCAAGACCTTCCGCCCTCCGAAGAGAACCAGGAAAGAGGAGATGGAGCCGAAAGACCTTGGTCCACCGGTATCCCTCAACCACAGGGCGAATGGGCAACTACGAGGCTTCGTCGAAGAGTTCCTAGACTCCGGTTTCAACCCTCTTTTCCAACATGTGCGGAAGTCTATCGACCGCGAAGCACCACACGTCCTCGAATACCACAGGAGCCAGTTCTTCTACCTCGTTGCATGGTTCCTGGAGGCCGAACGGATGCGGAGAAAAGTGAAGAAAGGGAAAACCCCTGCAGAGACATCGCCGGACGAGGTCAGCAGCTTCAATCTTGTTGCTAGCGTCCTCAACCAGGAGATGTTCATCACTCTCAATCGCTGGCTTGATCGCGCATACAACGACAAGGACTGGCCGGATCTGGTTGCGGTGATGAAGGCCTACACGCAGATTCTGTTGACCGTCCAGGAGATGTCTGACTCCGGGAATGAAGAGAATGAAGAGATCGCAGACAACATTCTTAACCGGCTGTTCTACGAAGAGGCGACACACGACGCTGTGGCCAATATCGTACGGACATACAAAGACCAGGGGTTCGAATATCTGGATGCTTGTACCGACCTGGCGCATACCTATCTGCGGATCCTCGAGGCATACTCGAAGCAGAACGTTGACCTAACAGTCCGGTCAAGGAAGAGGACACGGAGAAAGAAGAAGGCCGCCAAAGCAGCGACAACTAACGAGGATGGAGAAGAACCAGACAACGGCGTGGAGGATGACGACTCGGCCAATGACGAGGCGAATGCTGAGAGGACGACCAAGGAGCGGAAATTCGACTTCACGCGGTTCGCCCTCCGCTTCGCAACTCAGGGCGTTGTTGACACGTTTGTCAAGTATACCAAATACTACCAGGACCTCGACGAGTCGCAACTAAAACGAGCCCACCGATACTTCTACCGAGTTTGCTTTAAGCACGAGATGAGCGTCATGCTCTTCCGCGTCGACATTATCCACCTCCTCTACAACATGATCAAGGGTCCTGAGCCCCTTGACAAGAAGGGCCCGATGTACAAAGAGTGGGAAGAACTCGTAAAACAGATCATCAGGAAGTGCGTGAAGAAACTGGAAGAGCGGCCGGCCCTCATCACTGAACTGCTCTTCTCGAAGATCGGCAGTACAGCCCATTACCTCGAGTACGGCTACGAGAAGCAGACTATCACCTCGAATCCCAAGCCAGCTGCGGAGCTCGAGTTCAGGTACACTGTCGAGCATGACGAGCAAATTGCCATCGCCGTCGGTGCTCTTCTCGACAAGAATCAGGCAGATCACATAGGCTGGGTTAAGTCACAGCTCACAGCAGCCGAAAGCGAGCGCAGAGCTTGGGAAGCTGCTGAGAGGGCGATGGCATCAGTAGAGGGTCTCGATGGTGAGGTAGCAGGTGATTCAGCGGAGGCATCCACCGACAAGGAAGCTTTGCCTATCAGTAAGTCATCTCCTTTTTCTCGGTACTACGTTTCGAATGCTAACGATTCCACAGCCGTCCGGCCCGATACTGACGCTCGGCGAAATGCCATGTTCAAGAACGGACACCTGCGCCTACTGATGAAGTTGGTCGGCATGGAACGTCTGGCGCCGAGCCTAGACGAGACACCGGAGTCGACATGGGTCATTCCATCTGGCATCACATCCGACCAGCTGAAGGAATCCGTTGACGTTATCAACAAAGCAGAGTTCAGCCCACCCGTATTTGAAGAGAATGTCTCAGCTGAAGACCAACTCCGGCGCAAGACCGCACCCAGGAAAAAGGTTGTCTACGATGATGACAACGGTCTCATCGACGACGATGAGGACGGCCCACTCTTCCCCATGGGTGGACCCACGGCGCGGAAGGTCATCGACGCCGATAAGGGACCCAAGAAGATCCGCAGGCGGCGGAGGAAGGGAACGGACGAGTTGGAGGAAGTGGACGACGAAGTCCTCAACGAGAGGGCGCGCAAGAGGAGGGAGAAAGAGCTGGCCAAGGCGAGGAAGATCAAGAGCGAGCTTTACGTCCACCCCAGTGACGACGAGACGGATAATGAGTGGAATAACGAGTTTATGGCACGGGAGGACGCAAAATACCAGAAAATCCACAAGGAAATGTCGACTCATCTTGAGCGGTTGCTGAATGACAGCGACGATGAAGGTGAAGGCGCTTCCCAGCAACCCAAGCAGAAGAAGTCGAAGACTCCTGCTAAGTCGAGGAAGAGGAAGTCCGAGGTTATCACTGTGGACAGTAATGAGAGTTCGGCGGAGGATACGGACGGTTCGTCACCCGCTAAGGCGAGGAAGAGGACGAAGAAGGCTGCTGCTACTAGGGCGGACAGCAGCGATGAGGACGAGGAGATGGGCTCGAGCCAGTCAACCGACTCTCTTGAGGGCGACAAGTCGGACAACGAGATGGCGACGGATGATACGCCACTCTCGTCGAGTCCACACACGAAGGCCCCGAGTGCCGGTGCTGCCGATGCGGACGACGACGACGACGACGAACCTCCTCCGGCGCCGGCAAAGAGGCGGCCACGGACCATGGGCGGTTTCCTTGTTGATAGTAGCGACGAGGAGTAGTTCTTGGGTGTCGTGTGCATTTCATCGGGCGTTTGGTTACGGTGTCTCGGTGTCTTGACGTTCTTGCGTCGTCCTTACTCTACGGTTAAGATATCTTGTTTACTTAGCGTTGGTAGGACTCACTTATGTCTGAACTAATCCGGGAGATGTCCTTGTCCCTTCACCCAGCTTTTATCTCCCGTTGAACTCACTTGCTGGAGCTGAACACATCCCAATCCATCATCTTGGCTCCCTTGGGCATCTGGCGGGCTTTCCCAATCTCCTCATCATCTTCCCGTCGTCCTCGTCTTCTCTTGTTTGAAGTCGCCCTCTCTCTTCTTACTTCTCTACTTTCCTTCTCTCTCCGCTCAACTTCATTTCCGCCGTCTTTTGCACTACGCTTCTTTCTTCAGCCTTTCGGGTCGACTTCCTGTTTCTTATCTTCGACCTTTTCCTCTACCAGCTCCTCTTCTCTACCAACACCTCTTCTCTCCCAGCACCTCTTCTCTAGCAGCATATCTTCTCTACCAACGCCTATCCACCTCACCCCTACCCGGTTTCTCTCCTCTCCTTTCCTTAGCAGTTGTTTGATCGTTCACGGTGCATCTGTCAGTTCCCGAGGGTGTTTCTCTTCCGGATAACCGTGCTCACGTCTAGCACCTGCGCGCCGGGCGCCGCTTGTTCAAGAAATCAAACAACCGGCTTCTAAAACTTACTGGTAAGTCTCGCCGCCACTCGTCCAACCTCCACGGCGCTTGTTTCCTATCATCCTCCCTGAAGCCGCTGACACCCAACTTTGTAGCTTCATTCCTAATCTCATCTGCCTTGACATCTCTATCACGTCGGCGGCGCCTGCCAAAATATCAAAATGGCTCAGGTGTTTATCCAGTACGAGGCTCAGCGGCTCCTCATCCCTCTGCCGCAATCTTTCGACGCGCTGCTTTTCATCGGTCGCGCTTACCTCTCAATACCACTCACAGTAGGGGTATGCCCGCGCTACTACCATGATGTGGCCGAGCCAGGGACTGAGCTTACCGAGGCAAACTACCACGCCCTTCAAGACTGTATCTTGATCAGCTTCGACCCAACTCCTGCAGTAGCCGCTCGTGGCCTCGTCAACCAACCCGACGGCGCCCTGCAAGCAGCGGCTCGTGAAGTAGTCCCCAAGGAACGAGCCCAGGCACCAGCTGTTGCGCCTGCTCAACCCGAGATTGAGCACTTATGGATTGTTTGTGAGTTGCCCATCCTGATAACAAGTCCTATATTGGGCTCGTGGCATAGGCCTGGTACTAATTTAGCATCTCAAAGACGATCAGTCCTGCAAATATGAGCTACTTCTCCCGGGCAAAGGCACGACACTCATCAGAGCTCTGAAGGACATGGTAGCCGAACGAACGGGCTACGACGCTGACTTCTTTGATTTGACCCACGGGTACACTCCTCTGGACGATAGTAACAAGAGTTTGCGAGAGTACAACATTCGCAACGGAGATACCGTTGAGGCCGACACATATTTCGGCGTGGCAAAAATGGCCATTTATCTGCTCAAGCCCGCGGCCCATCGGAGGAACACGAAATTGTCATTAAGGGTCACCTGCATCCCGCCATTCACTGTCCACAATAGCCATCTCCCCGACGACATCCCGCGACAGCACTCTTACACGTGGGACGTATCCGTAGACAGCGACTCGGACTGGCATATGCACATCCAGTCCGGGGAGAACTGGTACCGGTACCTCTCCTGGACGGGCGAGACGGCCTCGGACCCGAGCCGTCTCCGTCACGTCCCGGACCCGGGCTACAATTATGGAGCCGCCTTCTGCCCTTCCGCGCCCTCCCTGACGCCCGACAACGCCACCGTCCTCAAGTTCGGCGACTTCGTCCCCTTTCTCGAGCACGCTCTCGAGACGCTCTCCCTGACGCCGGAGATGCGGTCGGACTTTATCCTCCGCCACAGCCCGCAGCTGCAGACGATCAACGACCACTTCCCGCACGTGGCTTTCCGGTTCCTGCCGCAGGACCTCCTTTCCACGTCCTCGACCATCGACGTGCACATCCGGACGCCGAACCTGAGCAGGCCGCCCGTTGTTTCTCGCATTTTGATGCTGTTCGGCGGCGTTGCTTTCTCGGACGGATACCGTAATGACTGGGTGAAGGCCGAGCGGACATTGGAGGCCGTCAAGGGGGTAGACTGGGCGGCACAGATTGGATTGAATGTCGGGAACATGCGGGATAGCACGACGCTCCGTGTCATTGAGGTGGGAGCTATGGAGGTTCCGCTGTTTAAGTAGGTGTTGCTTTTAAAAGGCTCATCTGGCCGTACCGGATTTTTGAAGAGATCGACGTTGGACTTTCAAGGGTTCAGCTAGCGTTTCCATAGTCTCGAATTTCGAAAACGATGACTTTTGCAGGTGCTTTACCGGCCTGAAAACTTCTTGCGTACAACTGACAACCCATGGCCTGCCATTACAAGTCCGTCCGGGGAGGGAAAGCATAGCGAGCTTCGACTCTCCTAATGCTCTAGGGTCATGCTACGAGGACGAAGTGGATGATGATCACAGCTCAATCCATAAAGATCCAGCCGCAAGAAACGCATGCAGATTCAGTAGAGACCGCATCACGACGATGTTACGTCGCAAGAAGGTCGCGATGTCGAGCTCCCCTCTCCAGGGGAGTGCTTGGCTAAGGGGGTGAGCTGGGCTGGCGTCCAATCAGAACAGACGAGATGTCCGAATGTGGAAGGCAGCTCTCCTTGAAGCTACGCCTCCTCTCGGCCATCAACCTCTCCTGGTGGTATTGTTGACAGTTATCATCGTTGGGGCCTAGAGCACAAGATAAGGTATCCGCGACATATCACAAACATGGAGGGCTTCGCAAAGGTATGAAGTGGAGTGTAGATTCGCAGTTTCACTCAGCTGGTCATTCGGCATCAATCAAGATATACCAGATTAAGTCCTCCAACCTTCTCATAACATTTACTTGATATCTATGACCGGTCCCATAAATCGCTGGTTATCACAGATGTTGTCGCCAAAAGGCAGAAGGCAGGAACCGAAAGGCCAAAAAAAAACTTGCCGGACACACACTCTCGTTCCCGATGGTAATTAAACGTTCGGGTTTCACATGTCCTCATGTGTGCTGGATAGTTGAAAGGCCTGGTTAGGGACTAACCAACTATACCACCGGCTGATGGTAAATCGAGCTCCAATTGTCACTTATCAACCTCACCTCACTTGTCGGCGTCCAACGCTGGGACACGTGATCCGGGGGTGAATGTCGCCGCGCAGGTGAATTTCATCGTACATAGACAGAATCCTACCGGGAGAAGTTGGTAACGAGCCGTGATCACCGCATTTTGTACGCAAGATGGAGCAAATAAGAAACACGGCCATGTTACTCTGGTATCTATTTGAGCACACCCGGCAGTCACTGAGGTGACAGTAATGGAGCCTGTCTTGGACAGGAGTATAATGTGCGTTTTCCAAAAGTCGACGGTATCGTCAACGACCACCTGAATTGCACCCGGGGTGTTGGGTGCTAGTCGTAGTGATCGGCCATGTCCAACGATGTCTTTGAGACGGCGACACGGAAGGAAAGGGAGAGACGGTTGAACCGTGATGAACAGATGGAGACGTACAGCTATCACGGAGCTCAACGGTGAACCTGGATGCCAATCCGTTCGCTATCATTTCGAACGTTGAGAGTGACCATCCGAGACCTCAGACCACCTCACCTGAACTTTGTCTTTCGACATGAGGTGATATCCCGTACTCTGCTTGAAGTTGACCGGCAGGCATTGCGCCTCTGATGGCAGTTGAAGGGCTGGCGGCGCACCCAAGACGTTGCAGTCGAACAGCACGAAGCGAGACAGGTTGAACATCATGTAAGGCAGCCTGTGGTTGGCTCTGTTGCCTCTGTGGAAGTTGTTGGGGTTGACCAAAGATAAATCCGAGGTCCGGTCGGCTCATGCGGACAGCACAGCCAGTAGGGGTCTCCTATATGCCGGCCGATGGAGACGACATGTGTCCCTTTGCACGACAGTTTCGTTCCAGCTCGCACCACATGTGCATCCGTAGAATCGTGTTACGTATCAGTAAGGAGAGACGTTCGTAAGATCCTGCACTGAAGGATGCCCGTGCTTGTGCGAGGCGAAGAAGGAAACAAGAGGATGGTGAAATGCGGATATGGCCAGGAGAAGCTTTCCCAAAACCGCGCCGACGAAGTTACAGCCTCCGACGGCAGGTCGTAATCTGTCCTTGACAGCAAGCCCCAAGCTGGCATTGGGACCTTCTTGGTGGATGCTGGTTCCATTGGAATTTGGAGAAAGCTGTCTCACATGAGCCGGCAAGCGCCAGCAAGAGAATCGCCGATGGTATTGCCAACGCGCTTGCCGCAAGTAACCAAGGGCAACCGCGGAAGTCACAAGGGGATTCTGACCTGCAGTGACCTTGCATTGCATGACACTTGCCAGGCAGGCAGCTCGGGTGTTCTCGTCCGGCCGATGGATACGATGCTCACACGACCTTCAAATGCCTCGCATCGCAGTCTGACAGGCAAGCCGTAGAAGAAAGTGCAGTTCAATACTCGTCAACTGTGGAACAGTTCCTTCATTCCACTGATTCCAGGAAACACCGCCACATATGACATAACGCTGTCGTGTCCTCCAGGGTCCGCTGGCCCACCCTTTCAACGGCTTTATGCGGCTTCGATGTGGCAGATGACCAGAATGACCCAATGCCAGTGGGTTACGGTATCAGTGGCTGGTCGACATGATCTTGGTTGTGGCGTAATGAATGTTGGAAGCTCGGTCAAGCATGAGAGGTCTACACTACTGTGAGTAGATTCAGTCCCACCGGACTCTCTGAGAGTGGTGACGTCAGAACGCCAAGCCGCTCACAAGCTTTCACAAGCCGGCCAATAAGGGAGCTGCAGCTTACGGCCATCCATGACACGGGAACTGCTGCAGGGAATTCTGGAGCCGAAATGGCGTTTTTGGTTTGCGCTTTCCGTTTGAAGTGGATGCGAAAGCTTGAGAACTCGATGGTTCCGTTTGGGAAAGACGACCCGACAACTGGCGACCTCCATCCATCAGCGATCAGTTGATTTCCGGTGCGCTTTCTGCAGTGGCATCGCCTTTAGTTGTTGTTTCCCGTAGATCGTAGATTGCTTTGATGATTGTAATCGCTTAATCTGATGCCTAAATTATTGCAATCTGCTTGTTTGTATTGCCAACAAGGTGACCTAAGGTAGATAATCAGACCGTGAGAAAGCAAAGGCATCCAAACAACGGCGGGGCAAGCTGGCAGTTTCACTGATTGCTCAACAAAAAGGTGCTCCTTCCGCCGTAACGTTTGACAGTTTCAGAAGGTTTGGCTGCTTTGGGGAAACCGCGCTACTGCCGCCTGGGAGAGCCTGGGCGTGCCTGCCACTACTGGACACTAGCGCCGTTGAAGCCTTCACGTGTTGAGCCGCAGAGACACCGCGTGGGGTAACCCCTCCGCTTCAAGCTCCCCGCCGTGACGTCACACTGAGTTTGAACCAGTTCGCAGTGAGGAGCGACCGCTTTGATGGGAAGCAGCTGCCGGTGACGCAGACGCAACCAGCCTGGGTCGGTCCTCACAAGCACCTTCCCGCTTCCCAACAACCAATCGTTGGGCCGGAGCACTTGCTCCATGACGTAACTGCCTCGAGCTTGCCTGTTCCTCACTTCACTTTGCCCACCTGCCAGGCTCCAAACTGCAGTTCACCCGCTCCCAGATCTTCTATTTAAACCTCCCCATCTTCCACTCTCCAATCCTCTTCTGTTCTCCATCAACATCAACCTTCACACTTCCATCCACCTCAAAGCAATCAAACAAACTTTCTTCAACCAAACCCCATCAACCAAAATGGATACCATCAAGAACGCCGCCGACTACGTCTCGGACAAGGTCCAGGGTACGTCTCCTCTTCCCGCTGCCATCAGCACTCCTTCCCTCTTGAGCTTTCGATCAAGTGACTAACATTCTTCATCAACAGGTGCCACCGCCTCTGCCTCCAAGGAGACCAACAAGTCTGTTGCTAAGGACAGCAACGTCCCCGTCAGCTCCCGCGTCTCCGCCGGTGTCGACGCTCTCGGCGACAAGAAGGACGAGAAGAAGCACGACATCTCGGCCGAGGGTAACAAGCAGGCCGCTATGCACTAAGCAGCTTCTGCCTTCGCACCTTTTCATGTACCATTACGACACCTGATGAGCAGAGGGATATTTCTTGGGATGGATGGCGTTTGAGCACTCGAGATGAATTCTCAGTAGTCCCCCGTTGCGGTTATCAGTGGAGGAATTGCACACAATACCCCTAACAACAAAGACGGACACCTCTACATAGTCAAATACAGCTCGGCTTATAGCCAGCACAACACAACTGTTCCTATTTGCAATTGTGATCACTGTTTGCCTTGATCCTCTACTAAAGGTATTCTCTTCTCTCCCGCCGGAAATATTCCTCGTGTAAGCCGGCTGAGTTACGCTCTTGGCTGAGTTTACGCCCCCGCAAATCGCCCCCAAGATTTTATGAGTACGCCCAAATACGCGAATATACGCTGCAGCTACAGGGGCTTGGCAGTAATTAAACCACCGCAACGGCGGTCTGCCGGAAAATAAAAAATGCCATTTAACGCGCCATCACCGCTCCAATCCACGGTCAGCAGGACCAATTCGCTCCAGGCCAGCTTCACACCTTCACCGCAAACATGGCGTCCAACCTCTCATCCCCGTCTTCCTCAACCTCCACCTTCCTCCCGCCAGAGTTCTTCGACAAACAAACCCTCCTCTCCCTCTCCCTCCTGCTCGGCCTCCTCCTCGCCGCCCTCGCCGCGTCCCGGCGGATCCTCGACCCTGCGACGCCCGCGCGGCTCCGGGCCCTCTTCATCTGGCACGCCTTCGACGCGCTGATCCACTTCGTCTTCGAGGGCAGCTTCCTGTGGCACGTCTTCTACTCCTCTATCCCGACCAAGGAGGCGAGGGCGCTGGAGTACTTCCACCCGGACCCGCACAACTTTTTGGGATACACGGACCGCGTCCACGGCGCGCAGGCCGGCGGGTCGAACCCGTTCGCGCAGCTGTGGATGGTCTATGCCAAGGCGGATAGGCGGTGGGCGGGTGTTGATCTGGTATGCCTCCTTGATAGAGTGTGGACGAGGGGAGGATAATAAACTGACACCCGTTGGGACTTAGTCCGTCGTCAGCCTCGAGCTCCTGACCGTCCTCGTCGTCGGCCCCCTCGCCGTGTGGGTGTGCTACGACATCGCGAAGAAGAATCTGCGGTACAACATCGTCATGATCATCATCGCGACGTCGGAGATATACGGAGGTGCGTAAAGCTGCGCCCAGCTCTTAAAAGCCACAAAAAAAACTAGGGTTCTGGTTGCTAACTGTCAGCTAGGCTTCATCACCTTCTGCCCCGAGTGGCTCGTCGGCAACATCAACCTCGACACGAGCAACTTTATGTATAAGTGGATATACCTCTTTCTCTTTAACACGATCTGGGTTTGGATACCGCTCTACGCTATTTACGTCGCGTGCGCCGACATCGCCGACGCGTTCAGGGTCCGGGCTGCGGTTGAGGGAGCAAAGAAGATTAAATAGGGGCCTGCGGTGACGGTCTCGAAGATCGGGGTAAGGGGCGAGGGAAGCTCGACCGCGGCGTAGTTGTGGTGGTCCTGGTGAATGTGCCAGGCTGCGCTGTCGACTCGTTCCCCGTCGCCTGGATGGTTTGTGTTATCCCGCTGATGTCGGGTGTTTTGCTTGCAAGGTACAGAGCGCGGTGCTTAATCTGTCGTTATTCCTTTTTGGAGATACGTATGATGCATGATAGAGTTAGAGTTGATGTAATTAGAGCTAGTACGACAAGACATGTTTTGAGCGTTCGGCGCAAGTCGTCCACATCCACGCCAGGTTAACGCCGAGGTGTGGTCACGGGATTACCCTCCATTCTCTATATTTCAGCAAGAGAAGTTGATCATGTTCGCAATGGACAGGTAGGCTTGCAGCGAATTCGATAACTGCGAGTGGCATCCCTATCCGCCGCCTCAGTCTTCTGTTGCTTAGATGGTGGAGTTATCTTGCCTTGTCGTAGGCCGTCCGCCAGAGATCAAGATGAATCTCCTCGTCCTTGGTCATGTCCTTCATCTCCTACCCCACGCAGCTTGCATCAGTCCCGGGGATGCAAATGGCAACCCCTCAAGTGCCTAGGTTTCAACGACGAGCTTGGTTAACTGGTCAGAGACTGCCATCAAAGCAGCAAGCAGCCAAGAAGGAGCTATCACGCCGGGCCACATCCATCTTCACACTAACTCCAAGGGTGCGCTACGTCCGACGACGTCACCAGCGCAGAGAGAACTTCCAATCCTGCGGTGATGAGGAGGTGAAATGGAAGGGGTCATCACATCAACTGCCACGAAACCCCATGTCGTCGTTCCCCAAAGCAAACCTGGCATAACCTTGCTTTCGCCCGGCGTCCGTTGGTTCGGAGCGAGGAGTTTCCACAGCTTGGATTCCTTGGAGGTGCGCACGGCGGAGCGTGACCAGCTTATCTACTGTGATAGGACAGCCCTACCCCGTCCTTGGGAGAGATCACTCCATCATCAAGGTTAACGCTAGGGGCTTGGCACTGTGTCAAGATGTTGCTGGCTACCATGGTATAGCTGAACCCGAGCTCGGAAGTTATATGGTGCTCGGGGTATTTTGTCGAGCTGCCTGACTGTCAGCATTGTGACGAGCTCGCTGATTGGTAGCGACGGGTGCTATTGTCCGAGAACATTCCACATCGCCGCATCTCGGGGCGAGTGGCACTGAGCTCTTCAAAGTTCGTGAGCCAAATCGACGTACAACCCTGAGTGATGTCCGGATCTGACAGGCGGGCTGAATGCTTTCCCCGTGAGCTGCGAATCTCTTGGAAGGATCTACGAGATCCGATCGTGGAGGAGTGACTAAGGACGGCCAGGCTGGGTCGGAGATCATTGACTGAACTGAGTGAGTTACGTACTGGGCTATTTGAAGCTTGGCATGATCGAGGAGTGTACCCTTGTAAGCACCAGGCATATGAGACGAGCTATGATTCATGAGCAGCTAGTAAGAGCAGGGGGGAATGACACTCGTAGTGCGTACGAGAGTCGCTAGAGTGACGGCTGCCTCACTCAGCAAGAGCATTGTCTCTGTAGGATTTCGACGGCGTGATGATGCTACCCCGAACTTCACCTGTGGGGTTTTGGTGAAGCATGTCTGGTGTAGTCAGGTCGAACCACTGCCAACTTCTGTAGTGACTCCAATATTGTCAGATTGCTGTTACTTGACCCTACGAACCGAGTAAGACACGAAGCCAACTCACAATCAGACTGCATCTCTAGGAGCAGAAGGAGGGTGATGTTGAAGGAAAGCAGAGCTCGGACCCTGCATCCAACCTTAAACAGCTTGACATGCAAGTGCTTCCCGCGAGCTAAGCCACAACAGGAATAACGCTCTCATGGGGCTCAAACTTAGCAGGGGTCTGAGAAGCTTAGGGTGACTTGGCGAAACTTGGGGTTGTTACAGCATTGCTTCAAAACTTCAACCCCCCATCAACACTAACCCCATTTACATCATTCTGTGACCCTGTTGGCAATGGCAATGCTGAGTGCATCGACGTCCTGCACAGATTCTTCTGCTGCATGGTTTGATTCTCATACCGGCTCAATGCCTTCCCATCGCCACCCGGCATCCCGCTGTGGCCTGACGACGCCGTCATGCTTGGCCAATCATGTGTCCTGTCGGGGTTGTCTCGCTGAGGGCTTCAAGGGCTGGACTCTACCATCACTCCCCGGCTGCCTCACCACCTCAAGTGCTGCTGGTCTGGCACACCTGCAAGACCCTGGCTGTGCCTTCTTGAAGCATCCATCCTTGTCCATGATGCCGCTTCAATGAGTCCGATATCCCAACCTCGTCTGGTATCGACATCCCTGTTCGTCTCTCCGCTTAACGTCCCCTAACTATGGTACCCTTGAGCTCTTGGCCTCTAACATCGACGAGCCCTGGGCAAAGTGACCGTGAGCAAAAGGTTGCCCACCTCTCATGGGACCCCTGGCCGGCTCAGTCGTCCCCGGGTGGGGACTGTCCACTGTCCATCCCATCAACCGTCCAGGAACTCCTCGACGACCAGGATCTCAAGTGTGTCCTACTCTGTCTTTTCATGCTTCCTCTGCTGCTGTTGGACTTCTGGAATGCGCGGGATCCCTCACGCTCTGCCGTTCTCGTTTCTATTCAGGGCTCTCGATCACTCGCCCTTCTCTTGGAGCAGGCTCAAGCACTGTTTCGTCTAGTCCGTGGTCGAGATCGAGGTGTGCCTACCCTTGACACAAACCCCAACTTCTTCGACGCCTGACTTCTCAGCCGTCAGGGTACTTGCTCTTCTTTTCCATCCATTCATCCCACACAACCTCTCTTTTCCTTTCCTCATCCACCCCGGACGGACAAATCGCGATATCGAAACTTTGTTGTCGATGACTTAACGACGAAGGACTCGGCGGCACCGCTACGGCTATCGCCAATTGCCTAACTAAAGTCAACGAACGACTTCACCATGTCGCCTTATATCACAATGGATGGGGCGGGCTGGATGGTTCCGCGAGCTGAGATGACGGGTGGTGGCGGAGGCGGATTTAACACGAACGGGACCAACAATATGCTGCTCAACCAATTTAAGCTCGCGGCGGCGAGGTCCATACGAATGTCGACCATTATATTATGCACCTTCAACACGATAGCGGCGTTCGCCACGGCGATGGGTATTCTGTACGAGAGTTATAGCAGAGCGCGGAGGAATAACCGACAATTCAAGTTCAGGTAGGCCTTGGCCTGGCGTCCAGCACTCTGTCGCGGAGAGGAGACTGACCGGACTCTAGTCAAAACGGCTTCTCTTTCGTGCCATCAGGCGAGGTTTATCCTCTTGTCCTTTCTTTCGCCATCACAATTCAGGGCACAACATTTGCCGTTGCACAGTCGACCGGCTTGAAGAATATTGTCATTTTCGGTTGTACGCTGGTTTCTCAGCTGATGCTTCCTGGTGAGTCTGGAGTTGTGATTCCCTAACGAATGACAGGTTGCTAACGCTCACAGCGTTGTTCATTGTTCCGTACACGCAACTCGTCTTTGCAGTCGAACTGGCGCTCAGAAGCATGAGGAGCAAGCCCTTTGCACCACGAGGCAAATGGACAGTCACGATTTGCATGACCACAATTGGTCTTCTCACATTGACCAACTTTCTGGTGGCCGACTTCATAAGATCCAATGACTTTTGCTTCGGTTCCCTCTTTTGGTTTGTCGCCAAGTACGCCGTGGGCTGCTTCGCGATACTTGTAGCTGTGGCATCCATCATATTTGCTTGCTTTATAATGGTGGCTGTCAAGCTATACAGGAGCATCAAGATTGAAGTTACTGAAAGGGTGTGCGCATCGAGAATGGTGTATTACATGGCTTTGGCCTTCATCTCCAACGTAAGTTACGGCTCCGCCTTCCCTCGTGGAGTGTATGACACTGACAATCCACAGACCTTTATGATCCCCTTCTTCTTCATGCTCGCATTCAAGGACCAATCTGTTCCGAGCAATGGTATGCAAACTCTGACTCTGTCAATGGTCGGCTCAGTTGCTGCTAGTGTGTCCGGACTCATGACCGGTGGCCTGTACTTGTTCCTTAAGTCCAACACTCTCTCGACCATCGGACCCAAGAACAAGGCCGGCGAGTACGAGAGACAGAGGATGAAGCATACAATTCGCCGTGCTGCGTCTGATCTTGACTATAACGGTCACATGATGGAACCAGTTAGAGGACCGGGAGGCTTGCGCCGAATGGATAGTGATTCCAGCCTGATCAGCAATGAGAAGAATGAGGAGGCGGGGGTTGATGCTTCGGGAAGTTCGACTGCGTCGTCCAGATCCAACAGCCAACAACCAAATCCATTGAGGTCGAACGCCGTCCTTCCTTCGATGACAATACCACGAACCCCAGAACCAGCACAAATGTCCACGAGCGGCATTGGCCACATGCGAAAACGCTCCTATTCTTTATTCCCCAACAACAGCCCGAGCACGAAGTCTTCGGGCACGCTCTTACCATCTACAACATATACACCAAACACAACCCCGAGGGCCAGAGACGCGCAAGCGGCGCTTGATGCTCTAAAACCGCCACCATCAATCCGCAACCTTGCCATGGGCCGACACAGGCGCGACTCCTCGATGATATCCTCGGCCACAGTGCAGATCGGACTTCGTCTCTCTTCCGTGGACGACATGCCCATGCCACCTGCCATTTCTGCTCGTACCACCACCCCGGACTCGGATGTTCTCAGCCTGGACTGCCCGAAGGAAGTAGCGAAGTTGAACGGCAAACGTCCAAGTCCACTCAATACCTCCGAAACAGCGAGCCCTACCAAACCCGAGGCTGCAGACCTCCCAAAACGAAATCCGGTCAAGGACGCGAGAATGAAGACCCTCCCACCAGTACCTAGGCCAGGCGAAGTGGTCCCGGCCGCCGAGGACGATGACGACGAATCCCAGTATGAGGACGAAGGACAGATCCTCAGCCCGACGGTCTACAACTCAAGTCCAACCAAGGCCAAGCTCCCGAGCCCCAAGGGAGTTGGATTCACAACACTACCCCAAACAAGATTTAACGGCGGGAGTCCAAGGAGTCCGCCGGGTAAAGCGCCTCCACGACGGGGAACTGGCGATACCACAACCCCAGCAGCCAAACCAGCCACCGCCAAGAGCGACTGGATCTAACATAACGTTTGACACGAAGACATGTGCGGCTGTGCCCCATACAACTGCATCGGAGGGCGTTGTTGTTTTCCTGGGGCATCATAGAAGAGTGTACAGAGGGAACGATATGGCGATATACCCCTTCCTGTCGTTAGCTGTACAAAAAGCCGGAGTTGATTTGACTTTCATTTACTTTTTTTCCGGACGGCGTTTGACAGGCAGGGCAAACAGGCCTCCGCACGTTCCTTTAACCTTTTCACTTCTTTTCCCTCCCATTTCTTCTTTTTACTTGTACTTTGCATATGTGGGGAGGGCGGCATCCAGAAAGAGGGAGAGGGACCTCATTGAGCGAGCTGTACACATGGTTTTGCCTTTGAGCATTACCGAGGAGTCTTCCTTTCTTATATCATTTGCAGTCTGTCCTTATATCATTTTGGATGTATCTTACTTGGGTTGGGATGAGATATGGTGGGACAAGCGAGCCCTTCGTGGCTATGGATGGAATGGATGAGATGGATGAGATGGTTGGATTGGACATGTACTCAGCTAAGCCTGATGATGATCAGGTCAAATAGGAACAACGATACCTTTTTTCATGACACAACAAATTCACCTTTGCTTACGTTAACCTACCTGGTACTAGTAGAAGTAAACTTGCGTCTTCGAATTCTCAATAAGAAACAGCCGCTGGCGGAGTTGGGCCCCTCCGTCAGCCGCCCTGTCCATCCTATGGGAACGGCGACGTCCATAGTTCGATTCAGGCTCGGTCGGAGAAATATAAAATCCATATTTCTCCTCCCGTGCTGTCTGAACTCTTGTCGGCCTGTTTGATTCAGGCTCGGCAGGTTACTTACCTTGAATCCCACTTTTTTTTGGTCTGTGTCTTTGGCTCGGACGGATAGAGGCAGTGGTATCATACACCTGCTATGTGATCGGGAAGTGAAGTGAAGAGAGGCTAGGGAGGTACCACTGTCAATCAAGATTACCTTACGAGTGTGCTTCCATGTCGGCTCATTTACAGCTAACTCCCTCCTTGCGTTCTGCAAGATGAACCAAGTACGTCTTTTGACCACGTCGGTAGCTGCTCTGAATTGTTCAATTATTCTGCAGCCTAGTCCTTCTTAGCCCTCTCAGCAGCCAGTCTCCTTTCCTCCCACTTCTCCCAACCAGCCTGGCACATGTCTTCCTCAACTATCAGATCGCGCACCCTGAACCACCTCGCAACAGGCCAGTTCAGCGCCTGCGCGAGGAATCCAGTCTGCCGCAGAACAAACGTGACCGCAAACCAGCCGACCGCACAGATGAATCCGGCACCACACCCAACGAGCACCTGCGTAGGCGTGTGGTACCCCAAATAAATGCGACTCCAGGCAACCATGGAGGCGAGCATCATCGCAAGCAACCCGACAGCGACGCGCTCCACCAGCGACCACGGCTGGTGCGCATACGCCTCCACATCCCGCAGCTGGATCTGCCGCAGCCGTCCACTCCTGGTAGTCCGCGCCGCCGGCCTCCTCCCCTCCCCATTCCCACCATCGGGCCCCGTTGCCGTTGCCGTTGCCGGGTGTCTCCTGCCCGCGTCCGTACTCCTCGGCTTGTGCCTCACGACCAGGAACAGACTCAGTGCGACCGCCCAAAAGACTGCAAACTGCGCGTGGCTGCTGGGCATGCCGTACCCCTTTCCCACGCCGAGGGTGGGGGGCCGCTCCTCCTTGATGATGCGCTTCAGAGCAAAGTTGAATGCTTCACAGGCCATCTGGCCCGCGAACATGAGGATCACCTCGGCCTCGCGGGTGGACCATATTAGGGAGACGTAGACGACGCAGAGGGCCTGGGGCACGAGGGCGAGGAAGGCGCAGAGGTAGGAGACTGGGTCGTTGGGGTCCTGGGAGAAGGGTGGCTGTTAGCGGGTGTGGTGACTGAGTGAGAGCAAGAATTGCTTACATAGTAGACGTGGGTGAGGGAGAGGGAGGCCAGGGGAGTGATGTCGTCGGCCATGACGTGTGATTGGTTTGTTCGTAATTTTTGTACGTATTATATGCGGTCGAAGGACAGGTGTCACGAGTACATTGCTCGAGGGTTTCTAAAGCCGAGTAGACAACTGGAAACAGGAATCGAAGAATTGAAACGGGAATGAAATGCTAAATATCAGTGTCCATGGCAGGATTCAGCTTCGTTGGATCGCATGTTGGAGTGAAGTTGGCGATACTTTTGAACCATCGAGGTTGTCTGAAGTTGGAAAGTTGGGAGCAACTGACGCAGTGCATCGCAGGCTAACGCCAAGTCTGGACCAATCGGCAGCAGCCGTTGTCCGTTGTATCCTACTTTGCAGGGGTCCTCCCTCTGCCCGTATCTAATCGGAGCCAAAGCGCCGGAATTGACGTCGGCGAAAGAGTCAACATGCTGCAACCCGATCTTATTGTGGCGTCTTTGAAGCTTCTATTGTTGTTTTATACCTGACAAATCCACTGCCACAAACCGCTCTTCAAGAGAAGCAAAGGGTCTTTTGTTTAGCATTGTCATCTTCAAGATCTATTCACCTACCACCGGGCTTTTTTCGAATGCTATAAATCGCAAATGTCCGCCACCCGAGGCCGGTACCACGATTCGATGAAGACTATTTTATAGCATTACGCCACCGGGCCTACTCCTTCGAGTAACAACCTAACCACACTCAACGTCGAACTCGGCCCTCTGCGTGCCAAACAAGCATCATGGAGGACTCGGACGATCAGCGCGACGTCGAGCTGAGCTCGCTCTCCGCCATCTTCCCCGAGATACAACGAGTCAACGACGACGATCCGTATACCATCTTCCTCGACGTACCTGTCAACCCCTCCAACGGCGTCGTCGTTTCATTCCCTGCTGCCGCAGCAGATGGAGTTGCGCCTCCCGCAAACGGCGCGGCGCCAGCTGACTATGCCGCAGCCCTCAACCACGGCCTGAATCAAAACAACAACGACCCCGAGGAACAGCGTCTCTCACACCTGCCCCCAGTCCGCCTGCAGATTAGCCTCTCGCCCGGCTATCCTGCCGACGAACCACCGAGGATTTCAATATCTACGTCTCCGCCGTGGCTACCGGACGATGTTGTCCGGAGACTGGAAGAAGATGGCCCACGGCTATGGGAGGAAATGGGGCGTGATATTGTCGTGTTTACGTACATCGACCACGTGCAACAATCAGCGGAGGATATATTCGGCTTGGTCAACGAGAAGGACGCGTTGGAGGTCGATCTGCAGCACAAGATCTCCATACTGGACTACGACATCAAGGCCAAGCGCGCTGCTTTCGAGAGGGAGACGTTCGAATGCGGTGTCTGCCTAGACCCGAAGAGAGGCTCTGTCTGCCACCGGATGCTGGACTGCGGGCACGTCTTCTGCGTCGAGTGTCTTCAAGACTTCTACAACAACGCCATCAAGGAGGGCGACCTGGCCACCGTACGCTGCTTGGCCCCCAACTGCGCCAAAGAGCGGGAGGAGAAGGCAGCCCAGGGCAAGAAGTCACGCGGCAAGAAGATCAGGACTTTTATCAGCCCCAGCGAGCTGCTACAGATCCCGCTCGACCAGAGCGTGGTCGAGCGCTACGTGACGCTCAAGTACAAGACGGAGCTCGAGTCGGACAAGGACACTATCTACTGCCCCCGTTCCTGGTGCGGTGGCGCAGCACGCTCAAAGAAGCACAAGAAACCCGAGGGTCTGCAGCTGGCGGAAGAATCAGACGACGATTCCGAGCCCGATGGCGAAAACTGGGACATAAAGAAGGTCCGCAAGCCCACCTCCCAAGATCTTATTGCGGTCTGCGAGGATTGTGGCTTCGCCTTCTGCAGCCGCTGCCGCCAGTCGTGGCACGGCGAGTTTTACATCTGCCAGGGACCGCGCAAGCCGGAGGAGCTGTCGGAGGAGGAGAAGGCGTCGCTCGAGTACGTGCGCCTGCACAGCACGCCGTGCCCGCAGTGTGGTGCTCCCGCGCAGAAGACGCACGGGTGCAATCATATGATCTGCTACCGGTGTCGGTCGCACTTCTGTTATCTGTGTTCGGCCTGGCTAGATCCGGTGAACCCGTACCAGCACTTCAACGAGATGCCGGGAGGCAAGATCACCGGGTGTTATATGCGGCTCTGGGAGCTGGAGCACGGCGATGGCGACGATGTCGATTACGGATTTGCGGGTGGCGCGAGGAGGCCGGATCCGCAACCGGAACAGGAGCAGCCGCAGGCGCCAGAACCCGGGAGGATCGTTGCCGTCGTCGAAGAACCGGATGAGGTACGAGTCAGGGGCGAGGAGATCGTGTTCGGTCAACGACGCCGCGATGGTGAGAATGGAAACAACGACGGCAACCAACCACAGCAGAATGGCCAGCCGGTGGCCGTGGCGCGTGAAGGCCCGCTGGTCCTAAGGATAGCGGGTAATCAGCCTGCAGGTGCTGGTCGCGGAGGACCTCGTGGCGGTCACGCACCACCGGTGCCTGCTGCTCCCGCTAGGGGCGGACGACAGGCACATTTACGCGGCGGGCAAGCGGGGTTAAGAGGCGGTCGAGGGGGCCGAGCAGGGGCACGAGCAGGTGGTCCGGGAGGGGATGGTCGACGAGGTGGAGGCAATGCTGGGAGAGGTGCAGCTCACCGGCAAAATATCCGCGGCGGTCAGGGTTTTCAGCAGCGTCACAACGCTGCTGCTGCGGCACATGGTCATGTCGCTGCGGATGTCGAGCAAGCAGCTTTTCTTCCCGAGGAGTTGATGGATGGCGCCTTGGAGGGTGGGGATTGGGACGTGGAGGATGGTGGTGATCTCGACGCCGTGCAGCGCGCCTGGGTCAGGCAGTTCGTGCAGCTTGCCCTCAACGATCAGGAGGACGTGCTGCTCGGGTTTGACAGCGACAGTGACTGAACTCGCTTGAGCCAGAACAGATACATTGCCTATCAGCTATTTTGGGCGAAGCGAAAAGCATTGCCCACGCCTACCTACCCGGTTATTACGATCTACCCTCCGGCCGCCTTTTTGGCTGTTTTTACCCCTTCTGGACGCTCGACTACGTGATATATTTCTCGACTTGGCATGTGGTCGCCCTTGCGGACTGGCTGGCTCAAGCCACCAAGTGTGAAGACGCGACAACGTCGCATTACCCAAGATGCAAGCTCGACGCACGCAATCAGGCTCCATTGCTGGTCCCTTGGGAGACCATACCGAAAGAAGGGGTCTCGGAAGACATTTCGCTAGATGGGTTGTACCTGTTGCTCGCTGGCACGGTGCCATTGCTCCCGCTGCCTCTCTCTCTCTCCGCAACCTCGCCAAATTCCCACATCACACATTACCCAGCAGCAGCACCCGCATGTCCCCCTAGACGATGGTCGCATCCTTTGCAGACAGGTTCACGTCATTGGAAGAAGAATCTCGGACGGAGGATATATGTCTCTTTTTCCCCAACCGGAAGAATCGAGACATCACGTTCGGCGAGCAAGTACACCGCTTTGGGCGCCCTTTTTGATTGCTTCTGGTCTCGATCTGGAAAGCGCCTACTTCACATCGGAATCATGGTTCGCCAATGAGGGGACCGGTGAGTGAGAGCATCGTCCTTCTGTGGGGGAAAGAACTGCAATATCATCCCCTCTTGGGAGGTCTTTTTAGTTTGAGGTATTCACATGAGATAGACATACCCCTACGTCAGGTAGCAGAGGTAGATATCAAGATAAAAGTTGTACATGCCCAGTGTGATACGCGCCATGGTGTGCCTGATCTCGACATCGTTGATGCAAGTGAAGTACCGCTGCAGATTGTCATCACATGCCCGCCTGCCTGAGATTGCTACGTACCGCAGTCGTTCAAAGAATGTCACCGTTGTTTCTTTCCCCTCCCTCCCTCCATCCATCCACCTGCGATGCCACGCCGATCCGAAATGCTACTAAAAAAGCTCCGGCGGCCTTGTTCAAGACAAACACTACGTACCGCCGTACCTTACCAAGCCGGTCGATCCACTGTCCTCCACAACGAAGCAAGAGAGAGAAGTCTCACACTGCCGCCGCGCCGGGGCATTTTCCGGAGTCGGGCAAGGCTCCATGTCTCTGTGGCCATCGACCACTCTTTCCAATCCGATCTCCACTTTCTGAGAACTCCTCATCAGTAGGTAGTGGGACTTTCGAACATTGTGGATGTCTGAGATGTTGGTGTTCTCAACTGTTCTGGACCTTTTCACTCACTGCCCCTTTCAGTTCGGTGTCTCAGAGCGGTAGTTCGAGGGAGCCAAGTGAGGTTCCAGTTCAGTGGGCTTTGGAGATCGACGACACCACCACTTTGTGTCCTAGAGTAGTCTCCCAAGTGGTGGTCAAGGTGATGTTTGGTGGTTGTGCTGTAACACGGTTGCCTATTCTCCTCCGGAGAGTGGACGAAGGGGCACCCCTAGGTCTAAAGAGCGACGGTGCGGGCGGCAGCTGCCCGCACGCCACAGTCACATCGTTCGCTGCTTGTTAGCCACCGGCCGTCAACTCTGCCACGGGCGGTGCTGAGGAGTTCGGCATCGATCCCTTATCACAGGGTTACACGCAACGGTTGAGGCTTGGAGATTTAGCGGGTATGATCTCTCCTCCCTGGGCACGATACCAAGAACGTACGTAGGGAACAACGCCACCACGGTAAAACAGTCTCGAACTGTGAGAGACCATCGCAAATTCGCTCACTGCGTACTAACTGCCAGCAAAACCAAGCAAAAATCCACAGCGGACAGCAAAGCGCTCCGAAATTTGGGGTTATGGCTTGGCTCTGCTTGGCTCATGCCCCAAGCTTTTCCTCTCGAGCGCTCCAATATTTTCTCTCCTTCTGGCTCTGTTCCGACACCCGAGATTAGGTTATCCAGACATCCAGAATGTCCCATCCCCTTGACGTAGGAATGCCGCTGGCGGAGTGCGGAATTGAAGCCTTTGCCGCATTGACTACTGCTGCAGCAGCAGCCTGCGCAGTCAGGGCTCCTTTCAACTCCCAGTAGCAGCTCCCCAATCCAGCGGGCCAGCGCAGCAGAGAAGTTTTGTTCCGTGGAGGAAGCGTGCGGCGTGAACAAGGCTTGTTACCCGGCTAGCCAAGGGTAAAGATGACGGTGTGGAGAGAGGGAGCGGGAGCTGGTACGTAAACGCATCCTCTCAACTCCCGCGTTCGCTCGCCTTCTTGATGGTGGGCAGGCGGGCCTGTTGTTGCTGAGATAATAACCTCGAATGACTGATGGACTGTGGACACAGGAAGGGGAAAACAGCGACCTTCTCACCGTGTTCGCGCGGAAAGAGGAACTGCAGCTTAACCGCGAGGCCGAGGTCTCGCAAGCAGAACCTCGTTCAATTGCTAGCGTCAGGTGGAGCGCAATCGTGGAGACTGGGATAAAAGAGAGGTCGATCTTGCCCCTTAGTGGTTAGGTCCTCCTCATCGGCGCCGCAGTAGGGCAGAATACTGCTCTCAGGGGCCTCATCAGGGGAGTTAAACGTAGCGTGCAGGTAACAACAACAAGGTACGCGACGGACCATCGCATTCCACGCTTCGGTGAACTGCCGTGCACGGTGTAATGCGAAGGGTGTTATTTCAGCGGGGGGATGGGAAGGAATCGCGATGCCATCATCAGTGCTACCCTTGCATGACTCGATGCAACATGCGGTCCGTGGGAGAGAGATCTCGGAGGTGTGCAGAAAAAGGAGGAGGGCAATTGCCAGATCCATCGATGGCGCATCACGGAAGCTTCGAGGTTATCGGGGTCGGGCCTCTCGGGGCCCCCTGCTTGCCGCCGCCGCCGCTGCTGGCTGGTCGGCTTGGCCGTGCGATGAACAGATTGGGTAGCATCCGAGAAAGTCAAGGTCGACAACAGGCTTGCTTCTCTTTCCGGACCAGCCAACCCCTCGCACTCGGCGTGCAGCAATAAGGTTTTGTTGCTGTTGCACGATCCTCCCGTTCTCGCGTAACCTGCCATTGCCGACAGCATGCGAAGATGCGGTGTCTTTCGTCATGACTGGCCCGACCTGACCTGACCGGGGCATCGTGATCTGTCGTAATAATGGTCTTTTGACATGTCGAGTCCTGAATCGCGTCTGCACCGGTGGACAAATCCCTCCGTAATCCGTGTCTTTGCGGGCTCCAACCCCGGGGGGCAGCAGACGATGTTGAATTAGGAAGGTCCTTTTTGCTCGCGTTCGTGCATGCGCTGTGAACCGCCCCTGTCCTGGACCTCCTCCGGCACACATGACCATGGGAGGGGTCTGTAGGTACGTCAGGCAAGCCTCAACGTTTGTCGCAAGGATAACCTCAACAGTCATCAGCGACGGGGGTGGAGTGCACGTCAGAGGGAAGTGCTCACGCCGTTTCTCGAAAGATCTCTGCGTCAAGCATCATCCCTCCCACGGAGATGTCAGCGGCTTTCCAGCGCTGAACGAGCAGCACATTCCATCCTAGGCAAGGGGCAGCAAAAGTTCCTGCAGGGCGACGGTCCGGGGAAGCGTAGTCTCTTTCCTTCGGGCTTTTAAATCTCACCCATTGCATGGCTCGTAGGGCTTTGTGGTGTTGTCAGAAAGTCAGCAGCCAAGTTCTGGAGAGGTGTCCATCCCGCCGAAACGAAACATAAGCAGTTGGGCCGTTTGAGAGCAAGAGCACCCACACCACAAACGCCACGATCTCTTGCGGCAGCCGCACCTTGTTTTCGCCGACCAATGGGCATGGGAGATTGGCCTGGTAAAATGCCATTTGCTGAATCGGCCCTTCCAGGCTAAAGTCGGGGGTTGCGTCTGGGCTAGCCTTGTTGCGGCATCCCGCATCTTAAGACCCCGGTACTGGTAGCTTGCTAGGCCCCGGGATTTTACAGGGGAAGACACGACCAGAAACGCGTGCCGGGTTCGTGTCTCAGCTTCGACATTTCCTCGACATGAGTTCCCCGGTTCATCACCATCCTCGGTGTGAGACTGTGTATCTTGATCGCAGGCTTCATTGTTAACGCCTCCCCTTGACGCTGATGAGAGGAGAAGGTTGAAGATACAGCTACCAAGCTGTCGGTTCGCGGGTTCTGCATCGAGACGCGTTCAAGGTAGCGGACAACGGCTGGAATTGTCGGAACCGTCCAGCGATGACTATTCCAATTATACGTCTGCGTGTTCCAGCCTCCCTTACACAGTACTGCGGGGTGGAGATGCATCCCCTTGGGCAGCTCTCCAGGTCCAAGATCAACCTTGCAGGGCCGCCCGTGATGCACTGAGAATTGCGTTGATATTAGACATGAGAATACCCCAGACTTTCCAGCTTCTAGAAGGCGACCCCAAACTTCTCTGAAGACGACGATAGCCCTCGTTACCACCATATCATCGCACATGTTGTAACATGTAAATTGACCTCGTAGGGGGCGGTTACCAGCGTGACGGGCTTGGGGGATGCTCTGTGTCTCTGAGCGGAGGGAAGGCTGCATCCTCTGCACTCAGGCAAAATGGCAGTGGCACGGCGCCATATCGAGCTGTTCTTAACTTAGAAAGACGGGATGAGCTCACCGCCCCCCTCATGTAGGTAATATATGCGACCGACGGCACGGCAGGCGTCGATCCACGGCAAAGGTGCGGAAAGGGGCCCAGATACAATCAGCAACTGGTGAGTGAGCAGCTGTCTGACAACTCTTGGTTCGGTGGTGGAGGGGCGGTTGAAAAGCTCACGGGATGCGGCTGGTCGCACTCACTATTAGAGGACTGCAATAACAGACAGCTGGCGAAGATATTGCCGGCAGCGGCGGCGGAAATTGATGAACTCTGTGTTGCTTCCCATCGTCGCGATGATCGACGATGCTGGAGATGAACCACCACCACGACCCATCGGCGGGTGCCAACTGACGTGAATGGCAAGACAGCCGGCACAGTACGAAGTACTTGGGATGTAGGAGGGAGCCATCCCTTGATCTATAATCCGCGGATTTAGCCCAGTTTCCAGGTTCGATGCTGGAGCATAAGAGCCGCGGCAGTAATCGAGATGAACCAGTCCTAAGATGCCTGATATCGTTGTTTCGAAACCTGTTAGACTGCATTATGGCCAAAGACGCGCATGCTGTGACATGTTCTGGCTCCGGAGTCGAGTATTGTCGATCTAGATGCTAGATCTAGCGATGCTGTTGTTCGCTGGTAGATCTAGCGATGCTTTTGTTCGCTGGCATGGTAACTTTGTGGGCGAGCCCGCAGGGGTGCACTGATCGTTCAGTTTGACAGCTTACCTGCCGCCGATGATACACATCTTTAGCGCGGAGATGTATGCAACGCCCAGACTCGACCTAGATCGTCTAACCCGATCGGGCACCGGGAGCCAACGCCGTGCTTACTGAACCCTAACGGCGTGCCGGGCTCGCTGCTGCCGAGCGTGGATGGATGGACCTTGACCGGGAAGTGGGCGGTGTGCAGAGAGTACAGGGCGTCCCCTGATGTTTGCTCGACAGCAATGTTGACAGGCGCAAGTCAAAAAGAATGATCCGACAAACCCGTCTATTGAATGCTTGCGGTAACAGACTTTGAGGCCGGTATCTCGTGGACGATGTTGAAGATGTTCTGTCTCAAGTCCCGCTGAATCCCCTGTCGATTGTCATTGGCTAGCTTGCGATAGCGACAGCGCAACATTGGCGATCTCGCTGTGTGGACTAGCGGCACAGGCCTGGGGTTTCCTGACGGGATGGACAGGCGGAACACTGCCTAGAGGACGCCTAGCATCCTGCTCCCGAGCTGTGCCTCGGGGCGATCGGCAGCTGAACATAAGCGTCGCCCATCTCCTGCTGATCTCGCTCAGCTGCTGACCACGCAGCTTTCTTTGATGCATTCTCTTCAACAACATGGTAGGCCTTCACAATTCATTAGCAACTGATTTCATCTTTTTTGGGGCTGCAGACAACGTACCAGGAGGAAACAGTGCTGCGAAAGCAAGGATGGTGGTCGGCCCAGCCTATATTAGCCAGTGATATAGCCATTAAACCGGTCGTTTTAAGCCCACGGATGCTCGTGTAATTTCCTTCTGCAGTCCTCGCGACTAACGCCGATCTTGTCACGCACGTCCGTCGAATCGAGGAGCCCGACCACATTGTCTTGTGGAGAAAGGGACAACGGGATGGCACGGGGCAGTGCCCCAAAATGAAAGCACCGTGAGAAACCGTTTGGTTTGGACTGTCTCGCCGCTGCCCGCAAGGCCGGGGATGGTGAAGCATCTCCGGTTCGTCGCCGATGGACAGACCACTGGACACCTGTCTAGACCTGCAAACCTGCCAAGCCGTGCTTCCGACGATCTTCACCTCGTTTTCATCTTGGTGAACAGCTCAAGCAACAAAATCATGACCGCTGAATGCCGTTTCCTGAGAGGGTGTCGAAGGCGTTCTTGTCGGAAAATGAATGGCCCAATAATGACCCGGAGCCGGGGTTATCTTGACCCGAGGGAGGAACCAATTCGTATCTGGCCTCGTAGCCTTCAAGGTTCCAGAATTGACACAAGTTCTGTACGGGTGATGGTCGTTCATTCGCGAAGGAACAGAGATCCTGCGCGGGGCAGTTGTTGACAAACATGCCATCATGACTCGTGAATCGTGAGGTTCGTCCACCGGTCCAACAAGTAAGTCATCACCGTCACATCCGCCGTAGGCTGGCTTGGACAGATCTCACGGAAATTCGCCGTTCGGCCCCTGACTTTGCCGGATGTAATCGCCATTGTAACGTTTGCCAGCGCGGACGACGGAGCCGTGATCCACAAAGTTGCATCAGCCACCGGCAATGGCCGGGTGGGTCCATTGCCCCACACACCCAAGCACTGGGCGGGCTCGAATGCTTGGTCCGAAGATTTTAGCGCTCCCCACGTCTGAATTGACTTAATTGCTTGTAAGGTAACCTTCATTATCAGCGAAGATTCATTTCAATAGGGTAACAAGAGGATTTTGATATGTGATGATGCTAAAGATATGATACCTCCAGCTTTGAGAGGTTATGCAAGACACCTTCACCGAGATACGAGGCTCATATTTCGACGACTTACCTCACACTTCCAGGTTATTCTGCATGTGAGATTCCGGATCCGAACGGGAGACGAGAAGGGAAATCTGGTCGCCAAGGCATGCAATCATCTTGTGCTTCTCTGGAACGGAGAGTGGGTGTGCACAAGCTCGTGTCTTCCAGGTTTTGAGGATGTCATTGGAGAAAGGATCTTGTCAAGAATGCCTTCAACAATTGTTGATCTGGTAGGCCACCATTAAAACTGATGGACAAGTGTTTTGTTTGTTCTGGGATAAAAAAGCCGGCAGTCATCCACCAACAAAGTCACTTATGTAATTCCCATTTTAGAAACAGTGTGAGCCGTCCCGTTCTTCCTGTCAATCCGGGTCGTTGTTTCCTGTTCGACAACCGGCGTTCCTTCCAGGTTCCTTCCCATTGTTGGCTCGCGTACTTTACGGTTATTACGGCAAGCAGTGCGCTAACCTAATGAGGCAAGTCGAGCAATCATTGATGATCGGTTTTCTGTGCACTTCCGTCGCGTTCGAAGAATGAAGGATCGATTAGCTGTCGAAAAGAAAACTTCTTCCTTTTCAGAAATCCAGTATTCGAACATCACTCTTTTTACGTACTGTTAGCACAAAAGTCCCAGTTGTTGACGTACTATGGGAGGGTCGGGTGTTCGTGACATGCCGCTCCGGTATCACACCTCACAAAAGTTCACCGCAGGACGATGCCCACTTTCAACGACATGTGCCAGCTCTCAGCCAATCATTCGCCAAACCCCTTGTCCTTGCAGGCCGAGGACCGTTTAAACGCAGCCGCTTCATCTCCCCTTGTGGCCAAGATTGCCTCTGATGAGTCTAAAGTCGACATTGCGTGCATGCATCGAACCGGCTGCTTTTCTTCTGTTCCTCTCTGTTCCCCTCTGTTCCCTCAACTGACTGGTAGTACCAGCGATGACCTCTTGCGCGCTTTTGTTACTGGCCGGCGGCTGTTTGCTGGTTTCCTCCGGTATCCCTCGTATAATCGCCGTTTGTGGATGGTTGTTGAAGATCCTTTTTTTTCATTCTGCTCTTTCCCTACTGTGGTACATCTGACGGCACACTAGTCATGTTTTACGTGCATCATCTATGTACGTGGGCGAAATAGGGACTGCGTGTGGCAGCTGTGGGTGTCGACAGAGCTGCTGTACAACCAGCCATTCTGACATTCAGTCATCGTGGCAACACCTGTCATACTGGCCAGTTGGTCACAGAGATCCTGTGCTGGTGCTTGCCGGTCCTGCTCGCCCACGACCATGTTGTTTGAGAGATCACAGTGATGGAAATATGTACTGGCGTACCAATCATGGCCAACAAGGCGCATGGTACGCAGCATGTTCCCGTTTGGGCATGTCGTCAAGCGGTGCCGTCGTGCTACCTCCGCATTTTCACACCTGCCCTGGCCCTGCACTCGGTAAACCACCCTACCGACGACTTGCCTGCTGCACTGCATCCACGGCCCAACAACGCTCGTGTAGCGGTCGATACTGCATCCTTTCCGCATGTATTCACGGCTCAGTTAGCTGTCTACGTACTAGTGCAGAGCCTTGCATCCCGTCTCTCAGATCGAACCATGCAAGGTCAGGCCGGTCCCATCGTTACTGCAGCAGTGTCGCGGGCCAAGTTCCAACGTACATGTCATCAAGGATGGTCAAAAGAAGATCATGTCGATATCCAGAGAAATCCCGCAGCATGAGGGCGAGTCTTTCCTTTCGCCTGCGGCGCACGGAAATGTCCTGCTAGCTCCGCATCTATTTGCATTGCTGTCTCATGCCCGAGTGGGTCTTTGCTATGTCTCTGAATTAGCTTTCATGGCAAAGTGAGACATTCTCACATGGAGACAGGAGCCGCCACTGCACAAGGCCATCTGCGATGCGGTAGCGATGTCAACCCGCGATAGACGACAGTCGAGATGCTGCTAAGTACATCTCGACTGCGATCCGCCTCTACTGTGGTACTTCTCTCATCGTTCTGTTCCCCATTTGTATTACCCAATGTCCAGTGTCAAACCCACGCGCTGTGTTCTGCAACGATCAGTGCGCCACGCACGAATACGGTTATGGTTATTTCGTTTACCAGCTCTCTGCCAATGATTTTTCTCAGTTAACGCCTGCGAATGTTCTTGCAGAGCTATATTTGTATATATCAACGGTATTATTACTCGAGGTCAGGTACGATTGACGCCTCTTTTTTGGGGAAAAGTAACGTCTTGCAACCTCAGGAGAAACGGGCGCAGGGATGTGTGCAGACGGTGCCGTCGAATTTCTTGCCCTCTGCCAGCCGAGCCGACCGGGGTCTTGTCTGCGCTTGTGCTGGAGCTAGGTTCTCCCCGGCTACAGGCAATGATGGCAATCTCGTGAACCGATTTCTTTGCGCCCCTCCCACACCATTCCTCTCTGGCACTTGATCGGCCTCTCTGTCCAACGGCTTTTCTAGAAAACAATGGGCCTCAAACCCCCCCTTGCCCTGGGACACCGGAGGATTCTTGCTCTAATCAGCTACCCTTGTCGGACAAAAAGAAACACCAAGACTCCACCTTCTTCTCTTGGTCTGAGTGCCCCTTGTCTGGATGGAGGAGGGGAACCGAAGAAGGATATCTCCTCGCCCATCCCATGCCCTGCATGCCTATCCACAGTCGAGTCGCCGCTGTGAATTGTTAGCTGCCTAGCCCCCTAAATGGATCCCCCATGTCTGTTTCTAAACCCATCGACAAGCATCTGCTCCCCTGGTAGTAGCCACTGAGGAGTTCTCCTGCTTCCCTGCTGCTGGAGCCCCCCGTTCGGCAGAGGGAACAAGGGGACGGCATCCCGTTCGATCGCTCTACAGACGGACTAGTATCCGGGTTATGTCCTTCTTGCCCTCTGAGACCAGTTGTAAACGTAACAAAAGTGAACCGCATGAAGAAATCTCCCTTCCATATTCAAACTTCTGGAGCCCTGTAGCAGGTTCCGCCACCTCTACCTTGTTGACGTTGTCCATCTGTCTCTGGAATTCTACTTCCTCCCCTTGTCACTGTGTGTTCTCGACCTCGATATATCGAGTTCCTGTTACAGCCACCATCCATCCCCCACTGCGACACCCCACTCGGGTACTCAGTCTCTGGTTGAGGTTATTACTGGGAGACTCTTGCTCATATCGATTTCCACTTCGATATCTGTCCGAGGTCGAATCCCGAAACTGCTAGTAGTAGTAAGGTTATTACCTACCTCCAAGAACCAGGTCCCAGGTCATCAACAACTGCTCTCTCTGCGTGGGAGAGAGATTCGAACCGGCGTCGAGCTGCTCTGAACTGCCAGATCACCGTTTCTGACTCTCCGTCGCCTTCGACTCTGGTTGGACGTATGTACTGCGCCGGTATGCAACCTGTGTGCTGAGGACAAGCGGCCAATACCCTTGCGCGAAACGCCCCCCCCAGGTTGACCTTGGCCTGTCTCCATCTGCTGGCTGCTACCTTGACACCCCCCTTGTCCAGGGTAACAGTGCCGAAGGCTCTTGCTTAAATCACCCCCTCCAAAACGTACCGTATCGATTTATACAAGAGCGCACATCGCCCTGCAACCTTGGCCCCAGTGCGTTGCAGCATCCACTCTCGTCAAGCTCGACTTTCATTCTTGTTTCAACCATCAACTACCAAACGAGACATTGTCACCTCGTGTTCAGTGGAATCAGTACCACGCGACCTATCAACGGAACTTGAAGGTAGACGCCGAGTTGGTGGCGTCGCGCGCTAGAAAGAGGGCGATATCTCGTCTCGGGCACCGAGGACATTTGGGGCTATCGTCGAGGATTCTGGACCGGAAGTTTTAAGAAGAAAAGAGGAAATGACCCCATGTCAACCACGGCAACATACGCGGTAACCATGGCAGAGCTGAAGACTGACGCGCAGCACGGCAGTCTTTGGTCGAACTATGGCAACCCGGTGCAGATGTCCGGCCGCTTCAACTCCATAGACGCGGCCGTCTCCAACCCGACAACGGCATCGCCACATCTGGGTCGGCCTAGGAGTAGTAACCCCGGCATGGACTATCCCGCGCCGTACCACTACTCGCGGCACGCCCAGGACGAGGGAGACGCCTACGACAGACAACAGCAGCAGCACCAGTCGCTGCAACCACATCACAGCTACCCCAACCTGAAGAGAGCCTACTCGCACACGGAGCAAGCCCCGTACCAGGAAATTGTCCAGGACCTGCGCGATGACGGCAACAAGCTGAGCGTGAACCACGACCACAAGCTCCTGTCGTTCAGGAAAACGCAGGACAAGCTCACCATCCTCGACCAGCACGGCCGGATACAACAGCTCGAACTGTCCGCCCAGCTCCACGGCATGTTCTTCCTCTCCGAGATGCCGGCCAACACCACCGACGGTTCGGTACTGCAGCCGGAGCTGACGTGTTACCGACGGAACCTCTTCCAGATCAGCGGGTCGCTCATCACGCCCCGAAGCCCCCTCTCGGTGGTGACCGAAACCGGCGAGACTGTGGCCGTGAGCAGCACTGAGGTCACTGTCTCTGCCATCGAATCTGTTGATGGTCATCCGGTGCGGCTGATTGTGATTCCGTGGAAGACGCCGCCGCCCAACACGCCGGAGGTGGCTCAGGGGCCGGACCAGGAGCCGGCATCGCTTCCCCTAATCCCGTTCCAGGACGACGGGTCGGAAGCGGAAGGGGAGTATGCTGTGTACCCCATAGGGTGGAGGAGATTACAATTCCGAATGTAAGTCGCCATCGAACGATTCGTACAAGAAGGGACACGTTTTACTAAACTGAGGTTTAGTGCAACAGCGAACAATGGAAGGAGAAAAGAGCTGCAGCAGCACTTCGTGCTGCACCTCAAGGTCATGGGAACCCTCGCCAACGGGTCAAAGGTCGTGCTAACCGAGGCGACGACGGCGCCGATCGTCGTCCGGGGGCGGAGTCCGCGGAACTTCCAGGCGAGAAAGGAGATTCCCTTGCTGGGATCGAGTGCGGGATCCCGAGGACAGGCTCTGGTCGAGACAGGGCTGGGAATCGTCGCGGGGCCGCTGACGGCGAAGCCTCAAGAAGCGAAGCCGCGGCCGGTGGATATGAACATCCCCAGGACCGCATTTACCTTCAACGGCCCCAAGCAGATGCCGCAGAACCCGATGGGTATGCGATCCAAGTACGTGATTCTCCCCGAAAACCTCGACTGGCAAGGTTTCTTAGATGTGATGACTGACTCCCCTCACAGTACTTACCCCCAATCCTGGAACGGACCTAACCAGATGCCCCTATCCCACATCCCGTCTTCAGGACCAGCATACCCGGCATCCTCCTTACCAGCCGACCCCTACCACAAAGTCCCCCTGTCCGGCGCGCCGAGCTACTCGACAGAGCCGCAAGACATGCCCCTCCAAACCTCCATGCCGTCCGTGCAGCTCTCCCTCGCGGCGCAGGACCCGCACCAACAACAACCACCCATCCGAACCCAGTACGCCACCTACGTCCAAGGCAGCTCCGCCCCGCCCCCGCAGCTGTCCCTCTCCACCACCGCCGACAGCTCGCTGAGCGTGCCGCGCTACATGGACCACGCCTCCAACCGGCCAATCAAGAGCCCCCGCCACGCGAGCCACCAGTCCGTGCACAGCACCGGCTCCTCGGTCCCCAGCGACCCGACCTCGAGCGAGTACCGGTACGGCCCCGGCGCGTACGGCGGGGTCAGCAGCACGCCGACCGAGATCAGCCCGCAAGGGACGCACCCCGCGCCAGGCAGCTACGGAGCCGCGTCGGGTGGTGGTGCCGCTCAGCAGCAGCAGCAACATCAGCAGGAGAGCGGTTCCGCTCCTTCGTCCGCGACGACTGCGGCGCCGCCGCCCCGGGACTACTTCCCCTCGGCGCAATCGTGGACCACGACGGCCGGCGAGGCGCCGAGTTCGAGCGTGTCGTACACGAACGGCGAGCACAACCGGTACGCGTACCCGTACCAAGAGAAGTCCGGCGGCGGTCACGCGAAGACGGACGCTCCTCACCACCACCAGGGGCAGCAGCAGCACCAGCAACAGGGGCAGGGTGCCCAGCAGGGGTACGGAGGCCAGGTTCACTATCAGTGGAACACGACGTGAGCAAGGGGGGAACAAGCCAACCTGACATGAGGCAGGCATTGAAGGGGAGAGAACTTGACGGAAACTCGAGAAAGACAAGGAATGCCTAATGTTGGACGTTTGGAATTGTGGCTGGCACGACGACAAACTTTTGCGCCCCGGCAACCGTCCAAAACTTTCCCCGAGAACTTGTACAATAAGTAAACAACGAATCTCGCCATAACGAAACACCGCACGACAAGGCCAACCCGTTTTCACTCAGACCGTCATCATTCAGCATTTGCAATCCCCTCGATCGATTTCCGCTTTCAGCATCCGCCAGCCTTTCTTCTCGTCGTCCCCTCGAGTTTCCCACCCCCCAAAGCATGAGAATACGAACAAGAGAATGGTAATATACAGTGTGTGTTTGCGTGTGTTTTGGGCGGCAACTTTGCGGCGCAAAAAAAGAAAGAGAGATCTTATGTTCTGGAGTGTATTGGGGAGGAGAGCATGTTGCATGTTTCTTGCGATTGTTTTCGTTGGAATGCAGAAGCATGATACCCCCTCTTAATTCTTTTTCCTTTTCTTTTTTCTGATTTAACGAGAAGAGAAAGCCTGTCTGTGTTCAAACTTTTCCGACGTGTATATACGGAAAACACAAACACTTAGGCAGATGAGGAGTTTGTTTCGTTGCGTTGGGTTTTGGATGGCGGCTTCTTGAGTGTTTGTACTCCCTTTCCTTTCAATTTGTTTCTGTCCTTGTCTGGTGTAGCGCATGGGGAGGATGGATGGTCATGACTGAGCTGAAATATATCGAGAGAGAGAGACGGTGGTGGCCGGAGGATGTGTGTGCTGGGCTGTTGAATTGTGAATACTTGAGTGACTGGGACGACGGCCCGGCTTGGTAGGGGCACAGAGACTGGCAAGGAGGAGGACATGTGAACTATCTCAGAGGTCTGGAGAGAGAGCAATGGTACAAAAGGGTTCCAGACGCCTCATCGCTCTCCAAGTGCAAGAAATGTGAAGGATCCAGTGAGCTTGGCGTCACAGTCGCCAGCCTTTCAAGTCTCCGGTCGTTGACCTTTGTCCTCCCTGGCCAACTTCGCCCGGCGTCTCAGCTTCTAGAGTCTAGAAGGAGAGGAAGAATACGACGCCGGAGGGTATTCGATTACTGAGATGGAGGTTGAAATAAGGTTCGTGAAGCTTGGGGAGCCACTCGGGATTTTATGTACTACTGTCACGATTCATTCCCTCTTGGCTCTTCTCCTGTTCTCGGACTGGGCTGTCCTGGCTTTCGTTTGTGTCCCATTGCAGGTTGCGCAACTAATGCTGAACTATTGGCAACACATCCGGACGTAGTCTGTCTTTCTATTGTATGATAACGTCGCATGCGTAACCATCTCGTCCCTGTTTGACCTCATCGTGGCGTCCAAACAAAGTGGCCTGATTCCCTCTGGAAACCCTCCTTCCGCCCTCTGTCGCACATAGGATTCCTGGCTTATGTCTCAAATCTCATCACCAGGGCAGAGATCAAGCAACAGGCGCCAAAGTTTAAGGTCCATGCCGGCTGAGAATCCTTCAATGCCACTGCTGCAAGGCGGGATCCTGCCGCTTTGATGCCACTTTCAGCTGAGGTCAGGTCAGCTTGAGTAGCTGGGAATCTAGCACAAAGACGAACAACCCGACAGCTGGCAGGATTGCGGTACGACAGCTGTCAGTGGGAATCGGTACCGTTACCCCCGCTTTAATTGCCCTCAGACCTCCACCGGCCTTCCTCCCCGAACTTGGGTCCAACCTCCGAGCCGCGATACCTTCATCTCCGTCAGTCTCGGCAGCGCATTTCACCTCGTGTACCCGAGACAGGTGGATACCGGACAACGCATAGTGTACTGCAGCTCACAGGTCAATGCCGATCGTTCTATTCTGAGCATAACTAGCGAGTTCTCACGTCCTGGCACTTGCCCATCTCTCGAACCAGGATATCTAGGCAGACGGCGAAGAGAAACAATGTTCGAAGAGCCCCAAGCGAAGCGGTATGTTTCATCTCGGGTATTATCGCTTTCCCTGTCGGACGCGCATTTGCTAATCTGCCTTGAAGTGTGAGGCGGGACGAGCTGTACAGCTCAGACGCCGAGGAGGTTGTCGTCAGTCACGGGGGGCAGGAGGAGGATGCCGCCGTGCGGGCCAAGCTGAATGAGCGACTGTCACGGATGTTTTCGCTTGACATATTAGCACCGGGTATGCCTAATAGTCATGAGTCCGATGAGGAACTTCCAGACGCGCCAGAGGAAGGCCAAGACCAGGATGAGCCGGCCTTTGAATTTCGCCTCTTCTCTACCACTACGGGTTCGGCACAGAAAATTGTGGTCGCGGACCCGGATGAAGGAGACGGTGCCGTATTGTCTCTGAGACCCCAATCGTTTTATCTGAAGGAGGACTTCACCCGGGAAGAACTGGAGAGGTTTAGGGAGGTTGCGGTGGACTATGACGATATTGTACGCGGCGCACAGCAGCGGGCTTGGGGTCTGGAGGTGCCGTGGAGAGTCACGAAGATCACGGTCACGTCTGGAAAGACGACCACTTCGACATTACACAAAGGAACCGGGAGCGAAGTCACATCGGAACACCCAGAAAAGAGAAAACGGCCGGGTAAGAAGCGGAGGATAGCCCTCAGGATCAAGGAGAAGGAGAGGAAACAGAAGGATGAGGAGAGGATGGCAAGGGAAGAAGAGGCCGCAAAGCAAAGGTTGACGAAGGAGGAACATCTGAGGGAGAAAAAGAAGCGTCTGAATCGCGAGAAGAAGCTGAAGAGGAGGCAGAAGGAGAAGGAGAAGAAACTGACTGGCAAGACTGGTAGTGAGGCAGGTGGTGAAGGTGGTGGTAATGACCACAGTTCGTCGGGATCAGAGGATGACGATCAGTCATAGTTATGGTGGTTATGCAGACATATGTGACCATGTAGGCAGCCGTCAAACTGTCCTGTCGCCTCAGAGGTATGTAGCCCTGAAGGGCACTCCTGCACCCCGCGGGCTTTCAGGGTGCAAGGCTGAGATGTTCAAGCCACATTCTTGGCTTATCAGCCACACCCCATGGTGTCTGCATTCCATCCAATCAACGCAGCCTTACCCCACGTCGCTGGCGCGCAAGGCTAAGACTTAAAGTCAACATCAGCTTGAAGCTCAGATAGGTCCCGGCGCTAAAACAACATCGAATGTACAGAATCTCAATGATTGACGGCATTTTCATGGAAACTACGAATATTTAACTGCCTGCGAGCCGATATCTACCGCATAAGGTGCCTCACCATGCGCATAAGTCACCCTAAACCCGACGGAGCATAGAAACTCGACCTGGTCGCGACCATGAACTCGTTATGGCCTTCGCGAAATGCCCCAACCGAGCCGCCAGCCAACAAGGCGCCTGCGCCAGTCGACGTAGCAGATACCGGCGTCACAGACATACCGCAAGATGACGACTCGAGCCGGAGCAAGACACCCTCGGCGCCAACCCGACCCGGGCTACAGCGCAACCAGCCCTCCGTCCCCCCACCGCCTGTCGTGCCTCAACCTCCACCCCCGAACAACCAGGCAGCCTACAACAACGATGGTGCCGGCCCCAGTAGCAGTAATATGCCGCAGAACGGCGCGCCGCAGCCGCCGCAGGACTCCCTGTCCCTCGCGCAGCTGCGGCGCATCGTGGCCGAGTTCCCGCGCACCGAGCCCATAGCCTACGACTACGTCTACGCCGACATGGCCCCCGTGGAAGAGGAGATCGACGAGTGGTTCGTCTACAACTTCTGGCAGTGGGTGCGGCTCAACACGGCGCAGCGCAACTTCTACGCCGAGTGGGCGGCCGTGTTCGACGACGAGCCGGCGTGGGACAAGACGGACGAGGAGGAGAGGCGCGTGTTCGTCAAGACGGTGCTGAGGGACGTGCGGTCCTCCGATGCCGCGCGGCGGTCGGGCACGATAGGCGCATTGACGTACCTTGTGCTCGGCAGGTGGATGGAGAGCGTGGATGAACCCGTGCTGCCGAGTTTGAAGGATACGAAGGTGAAGAGCGCTGCGACGCCCAGTCAACTTGCTGCTATGAAGGCAGGGGTTGAGTTGCTGGCCGAGTGTGGCGGCCTTCCAGTTGTTTGGGAGGCGTTTAGGAAAGGGTTTGAGCCGTTTTGGTGAGTACCTCGGGGATGCCGATTTTGGGTTCGTGACTGAGGAAACTAACAATCCGTAGGAGTGATGATACCCAGCAGATACAAGCTGCCAACCTACAAGGGCCTCAGGATGAGCTGATGAACTTATTGACGATTATGTATATGTGCATACAGGAGACGCTATCGGATCCTTTTGGCCTACCATCGGTTCGGTCTGAACTATGTAAGCTGCAGTGCACCCAGCCGCGATCTCTTGCACGCACTAACTTGCTTGAAGTGGCACTTGAGCCGAATCTGCTGCATTTCATGCTGCACGCAACTTCTAAACTGAGATGGGACGAGGCTATGGTCCTACCGCATACACAGGTGTTTCTGTTATTTTGGAAAACCATCCTCCTTGTCTTCGGAGGAAGCGAAGACATTGTTAAAGCCAAAAAGGCGACGGCCGAGAATAAGAACGACGCCAAGGACAAGGAAGTTATTACCGCCTCTCCTCTGGACTACCATGTCTTCCGCCAGGAGGTCACTTCCAAATACCCAGCCTACATTCCTCCACAACTCCCCATTAACCTGGAGTCGGAGCAGACGTCTTTGCTTCCTCAGATCCCCATCAATCCAAACCGGAGCAATGGCATCATCCAGGCGGCACCTATTCCCAGCGGCGGTGCCTCCATTCTGCATCAATCGGTTCACATAGCAACACCGGCGCCGTCACCGCCCCCTTCGCCCGGAGTAGGGGGCAAAGGCGGCAAGAAGCAGAACTACCAGACCAACCAGAACTTCCCCTTTATGTACCCACCACTTGATGCTACTTCCAACGGCGCGGGTGGTAAGGGTCAGTCGGGCCTTCAGGACCTGCTAGTCGGGCGGAAATGGGAGGGCAGTGATGTCCCCGCATCCATCTTGGAAGCTGGCGAGCTTTTCTCCAAACGAGTGAGGATGTCGCGGGCTACGCGGCAGCTCTGGGAGGAGCGGGAAAGATTTCTCAAGTTCGAGCGCGGGTATGAGCCGGAAGACGAGGACATCATCGACGAACTGGACTTGTCATCGCTCACACTCGAGGAAAAGGAGGAACTCGGACTTGTGAAGCCCAAACACGAGGAACAGCGCGAGCCCAAGGTCGATCTAGGTCCTAGACCTACCAAGGTCGATTCTCGAACCCGGGCGCGACTGGAGGCCGTAGAGGATTTCTACGTAAGTGAACGTGACCGTCATACCGAAGCTGAACACGAGCTAACCCGTACAGGACGAGGCACTTCCCCATCTGCAATCACTGGTTATGGTCCTGATCAAGGCGATCGTAGCGATTGCCTCGCACTTGATGGTACAGCCGCCAAACGGACAGCCCCCGGGACCTGCCAATGGCGGAGTCGGAGCTGGCAGGGGCAAAGATGGGCCCAATGCCGCTGCGGCGTTTAAGAACAACGAGATTCTGTCGCCGTCAGATGAGCAGATTGATGCGGCTAGAGGCAGGGAGATCTCCGCCAAGGCCGTGACGGGCACACTGGTGTTGTTGCTGAAGTGGCTAAAATTGTCCCGTAAGTGGCCTCTTACTCAATTTCCGGGGTATGAAATCTCACTAACATGCTGTGTCCAGATGTGTTAAAGTTCGAATACCTAACGCAGCTCCTGCTGGACGCTAACTACCTCCCACTGGTGCTAAAGCTATTCGCCCTGCACGACGTCCAACAAGTCGTCGAGACCAAGTCGGACCGCATGGAACACAGCTTCTTCTACTTCTGCAACATCCGCGCCGGCGCCAACCCCAACCCGGCAGCCTTCACCACCTTCGAGGAGGACATGGAGAGCGAGGACGACGCGGCACCGCCACCCATCAAATTCCACCGCCAGCCACAACCAGAAGCCGCCAACCCCGACCCGGAATCAGAAGAAGAAGCCCAAGAAGCCAACGCACCCGCCGGCGAAGGCGGGCCAGGCATCAACTCCTCCACCTCCCCCGAATCTACCCGCCCGGAAGTCGACGAGCTAGGCTACCCCGTCAACCCCCTCCCGAAAGAACCCATAACCGACTTCTCCCGCCGCAACTTCTTCACCCTGATCAACTACCTCCGCGTGATGCAGAAGATCTGCAAGGGCAAAGCCCACCGCAACTTGCTGCTCGTGCACTACAAGTCCTCCAACATCCTGCGCAAGTCCCTGAAAGTGCCCCAGCAGGAGCTCCGCCTCTACACCCTCAAGCTCTTCAAGAACCAGGTCCCCTACTGCGGCCGCAAGTGGCGCCAGTCAAACATGCGCGTCATCACGGCCGTGTACCTGCACTGCCGGCCGGAGCTGCGCGACGAGTGGCTGGCTGGAAGCGACGTCGACGTCGAGGTCGAGCAGGCGCTGCCGCTCGAGCAGGCGCTCCGGAGCCTGACGCACTGGTTTAATCTCAGGCGGTACCCGGACAAGATGGCGCCCGAGGTGAGGGCGGCGCTGAGGGAGGAGCAGGATTTCTTCGTCAGGGAGCTGGAGAAGTTGGATTTCACGTGGGCTGAGATTGGGGGAGGGGAGGGGGAGAGTGTTGCTGGGGAGTATGAGGGGTTTTAGGCTGGAAGATTGTAGATAGGGACTGTGGCGTTTGACTGCCTTGGGGTTATGGGAGGGTTTGGATCAGTGGAGTGATAGGGAGAATGCAACATATATCCACGGCATTGACAGTCGGCCTACCATTTGACATAGGTGTAGACTCTAGTTGGCCTGTGGAACGGGCTAGGCGGACGTCTTGCAGAACTCGAAGCATGGTATCATTGAACTGAAACTCGAATTATGCATTAATGGCTTATGTAGGCGCCAGAACTAGTGATATACAGCATTGTTATACAGAGACGACCTTGGTAACCTCATCTATTTTCCCTGGGGTATCCTCGTCTTGTTAACCCTTCTATGACCGTCGTCTTCCTGTGCGGCGCGAAAAGGAGACCAAGGAAATTCGTAGTGCTTCTGGCATCATGTCTGATCCAGTGTCTTACACGCGGGAGCCGTTGTTGTACACTCCGTCGTCGTATCTGTAGTTACCAGCCGGGTACTGAGCGTGGGCGGTCGCAGTGTCATTGACAGCAGTACCGTTTCCCGCTCCGCCGAGACCATTGCTGTAGTCCGACCGATACGGATTCACAGCAGCAGCGGGTTGAGTGGGTGCCGCGGTATGGGGCGCGGTATAGTATGGGTTCTCCGTCGTGCCGGGAGCGGGAGTACCAGCTGCCGCGGGCGCGGGCGCGAAGCCGGACTGCTCGTACTTGTTGTAGCCGTTGGTGCCGTTGGTGCCGTTCTCGTAGCCGGGCTCGACGCGGGTCTGCTCCGTGGCGTAGCTATCGCGCACGTCGTTAGGGGTCGCGTGAACCGGGAGGGCGTTGGGGTCCTCGGCCATGCCGGCGGCGTGGCGCTTGCGTCCGAAACGCCCGAGGAAGCCCCCGCCGCCAAGCTTGCTGCCGTAGCCGGAGGTGTAGCCGTTAGCCGGGCCGGGTCCGAAGCGCTTCTCTTTGCGGTGGTGTCGGACGAGGGCGACCTCCATGAGGGCGGACATGAGGAAGAAGATGCTGGAGAGATGTTAGCAAAGGTGTGTGGATGTCATCAGCATGACAGTGGTACTCACATTCCGACGATTGAGACGGCGAGAACAGCAGTCTGCATCTGGCAGGCCTGGCGCAGGCTCGGGAGGGCAGTAAAGCCAGTGTTGTTGTCGGGAACGTTGCGGTCCGCGTTTCCGGAGCCAAAGACGGTATTGACATGGCCTCTGCACGAGTCCGTGCCCGTGCGGCCGTTGGACACGGCGATGTAGATAAAGCCGGCGATGAAGCAGATGTCGAGGAGGATGGCGAAAAAGGAGGTGAACGGGTGGCCGGCAACGCAGCAGAGGAGCAGCAAGCCGAGGAGGGTGTACAGTACGGCGGCGCCCGAGATGCCTTCGACAGCCCTGATCCAGTTCGCGATGTGGATGTTGTGGTTTGCCATCGTCGCGAGGAAGTAGGAGAAGAGGGCGAGGATGATGGCGGCGCAGCAGAACTGGATGGCACGTATGAACCACTGAATGAACTTCAGGGCCATTCCCGATTTCGTACCCATGATGGCTGTGGTGGGCTAGCTGCCAGCGTAGATTCTTCTTCTAAGTGATGTTTTTGTTTCTGTGGTAAGTGTAGCTGGCGATGATGCCTGCTAAAGATGCCTTTGAATCTGGGGAAGACTGTTGAAGAGAACAAGAAATGGGTGAACTGGGTTGGAAGAGCCTTCTCAACGGGAAGTGAAGTTGAACAAACCTTAAAAGGGCATCCCACCTTTTGACTCCCTAGGTTTGCTGATCATGGGTCATCGTTTGCTACTGAATCCGGCGTGTTACATCACCACAAGATCCCGGAGAAGATTGGGGCATGAAAGACATGGAAGGCCTCCCAAAGAAGCGCTGGAAGCCAATTCACTTGGGCGGCCTGATCTACCTGTTCTGAGCATCGTGGTTGGCTCGAGTCAGTTGATCAGAGGGTCATTGAGAGGTCTTGACGTGATGTTTGCGGTTGGATATGACGAATGTTGCCCTCATAACTGCTCCACAAGGGTCCTCGCTTAACGGCTAGCGGCAACGGTGGGGCAAAAGATAAAAGTGACATCACAGCAGATTCAGCCACGCTGCACAGCCACATCAAGCCACCCAAAACTAATCCTGTGGCACACATGACACTCAACAAGCACTTCCGACTTCAAACCTGATGTCCGGGAACTTTGTCCCTATCATTCACATGCTTAACATCAGCCGGTCATTTCCGTTGAAGATATCTTGGCGGGACCTGGTCGCGGCCGTTGTTGCAATGCCCGTCTGGTTTCCGTTCTCTTCACTCTTGTTTTCCTCGTCAAGTTACATGATTTTGAGAACGACTTGACTGGAGACTTCAGGAGAGGATACGCTTCAAGGAAAACCACTGACCAATCCTTCAAGACACTCCGACTGTGCTATCTCGCCAGATCGAGTGCCGGTCAGCTTCGAATGACCCGATGCCGCCTTCCCCCTTACGTGCATAAAGACCCCTGTGATATGGGCTGACACTGTCAGTTTTCATCTGCATTCTGTGATGCTACCACAAGCATCGGTTATTATCTCGCCCATTCGCACTTTGCAACAGCTGTCTTGCTCCTCTTCGAAGCTGGAAAGGAGACAGGCTCGTGGGCATGATGAGCGCTTCTGAGCGTGGAATCACCAGCATGTCGTGCGAATGGCTGATGTTACGGACCCTGCGCCGCCAGCATGGTTCGTTAGATGACGGGTAAAACGGGTTGGTACCTTCTGGCCCGTGTCGAGACACGAACCGATGGCCCATCACAAGCTTCATCCCCCCGAACTCAACGACAACGTTGTGTAACGGCGACATGGTTCGGCCGTGGTGACACAACATATCGTTCGGTGCTTACCCTTTTATACCGCCGATTCTAAGCTTCTAGATGGTGGCTGAAGCCTGTGACCAGGCTTTTGCGTGGTACGAAGCGCGAGCCTTTCCGGTTGTCAGTCTCATCGTGACCCTCTTTAAGACGAAGGTGTTGTCGGTATCGTTGACGACGAACCCGGTTGATGAGGCATGCCCCCATCCATGAAGGGATGTAACCCCAAAAATCTGTCGACGTGGCCGTCTTATCCGCGAATCCCTATCGCATGCGGGAATTCAAGGACGGGGTTCCGTTGAAGCTCGTGAGGATTCAACAGCGCACCCGCCAATCTAAAATACTTATAGTTTTGGCCTGTTGGGCACCACGTCGAACAAGCCCAGACTCTCACAGCAGCCGTGGATAGCTAAACGTGGTACGCTCATTGGATCATCTCTCGACAGACGATGGTCGCCTGCTCCACGCCCACGCATGAGCCCTGCACAAATACGAGTGACAGGGGTGGGCGGGCCAGATCTGGTCCAGGGGTTCATTGACCACTCTTGCGAAAACCACCAGCGAATCCCGGTTCAAGGCAACCCAGCTGCTGCTACGCGAGCTCGGTTGTCACCACAGGAGTGGGTAGGCAGAATGGCTCGGACTTCGACTGGGAGCTCAGCTCGTGCTGGAGACTGATGATAAGCCCTCCTAATAAGGTCGCACACGCCGAGTAATATCACCACCTTCACGTCCTCTTCTCTTCGTGGGAGCCTTCCTCTTCTGGCACCCGCTTCCTTTCGTTACCTCCCGTCCTCTCCTCACCGAGTTTGGTTCGCTCTGGTTTACTGAACAATCGATTCTTATATCTCATTAGACAATCGTCGGCACTGGCAATATTACTATAATTCTTAATCTAATGTTTCGAGGGCTCGAGGAAGTATCACAATGAGACCGACTACGTGTCTCTTTACCGGTCTACTCACCCTCGGTGTGAGGGTGCTCGCGGATCCGACATGGCCGGCGTCGACCGATGAGCTGGAGGAGATCATGTATCAACTCCAAGGTTTCCGAGCTCGCCTCTTCTCAGACACCATCAGCCCTTGTTCAAACGAAGCTTCCGGCCCGGGTCGGCAAAATGCCGCCGAGTGGTTGCGAGTGGGTTTCCATGATATGGCGACGGCGAACACGTACTTTGGTATTGGAGGGTTGGATGCGTCGCTCCAGTTCGAGCTGAACAATGGCGAGAACACTGGGCCTGGGCACAACACCACGCTCAAGTTCTTGGCGAACTACCTGTCTTCAAGATCCAGTATGGCGGATCTGATAGCTGCCGGTGTCTATGCATCGGTGCGGTCTTGTGGTGGACCAGTTGTTCCAGTTAGAGCTGGTCGGATAGATGCTACCTCAGGCGGCAGCCCTGGTGTGCCCCAGCCACAAAACACGATCGGTACATTCACGGATCAGTTTGACCGTATGGGCTTCACCGTCCCGGAGATGATCCAGGTAGTGGCGTGCGGACATACCCTTGGAGGCGTGCATACGACAGAGTTCCCCGATATCGTACCGGCCGGTACCACAGCCAACGGCGAGGTAGCACTCGATTCGACTGTTGCCACCTTCGACAATAAAGTCGTGACCGAGTACCTGGACAACAGCACGACGAACCCTCTGGTTGTTGGTCCAGCCGTCAAGATCAACAAGCACGCCGACTTTAAGGTTTTCAGTGCTGACAAGAATGTCACTATGAAGTCGATAACGGATCCGGCCGTGTTCCAGCACACTTGCAAGATAGTGTTACAGAAGATGATCGACGTTATTCCTGCTGGTGTTGTCCTCACTGACCCGGTCACGCCTTACATGGTCAAGCCGGTCAATATGCAGCTGACGCTCAACACGCCTGGGTCGACTCTGCTCCTCAGCGGCTATATCCGAGTCCGCACAACCAGCCTACCTATTTCGTCTATCAGCAATATCAGGTTGACTTACAAGGATCGCAACGGAGGCAGCAATTGCGGCAGCTTCGGCACCTGCTACACGACCGCGACGGTTCAGGGCTCGGCAACCGGCTTCGACGACACGTTCGCCTTCTTCCCCATATCCACCAATATCGACGCGACCACCGGCATCTCCTCTTTCACAGTCGCCATCAACCTGAAGGATGGGACTTCTCAGACCTACGACAACAACGGGAACTCCTACCCCATGTCCGACGCAGTCCTCCTCCAAAAGCCCCAGAGCTGTCTCCTCCAAGGCTCGGGCGCACTCACAGCCACGGCCCTGGTCCGCAACGATCGCACCTCACTTCCCGTCAACCTCGGCGTCTCGTACCTCGTGCCTCGCAACACTGCCAACGGGAACCCTGTCCCAGCCCTAAGCAGTGCGGCCATCGCGATGACCAAGGGCAACTGCGTTGGCCAGTACACCTTCTACAGTGCGAGCTACACCATTGCCGGTGGGAAGAGCTTCAATGCGAAGCTGGACATTGTAAGCGGCAGCGGGGCAGATGCAGTGGCAGACAGCTTCAACGCCGCCAGCGAACTGGCGGGGACGTGCGTTGCGTTCTCTGGCGGCGTTGCGTGTGGCGGCTCGGGCGGCTCGTCTTCTACTTCGTCATCCTCTTTATCTACCTCGTCGACTTTGACGATTCAGACATCAAGCACAACCTCTACGACGACGTCTAGTAGCACCTCCACGATCCCCACGCTCAGCCACAGGTCAAAGATAGGTGCATACACCCTCGTAGGCTGCTGGACCGAAGGCCAGGGCACCCGGGCACTGACCGGCGCATCCTTCGCCAACGACCAGATGACCCTCGAGAGCTGCATGACCAGCTGCGCCGGGTTCGCCTACTGGGGTACGGAATACGGTAAGTCTCACTCTTCTCTTCGCCACTTAATATCGAATGTCGACTGATATATATGGTGCAGGCCGGGAGTGTTATTGTGGCAGTAAGCCTGACATAAGCAGCTCCTCAGCTCCTCTGTCGGACTGCAACATGCTCTGCGCCGGCGACTCGACCCAGTACTGCGGCGCCGGCAACAGGCTCGAGCTGTACTCCAACGCTGCCCAGACATCATCCTCTGGTGGTGTTACACCCCCGACATCCACCAGCACAAGCACAAGCACAAGCCTGCCAACCTCCTCCAACCCCCCACCAACCACAACCTCCTCAACCACCACCCCCAGGCCTACTCAAACAACCCCGTCCCACAAACCCACAGTAGGCGCATACACCTTCCTCGGCTGCCACACCGAGGGCACCGGCGTGCGCGCCCTTCCTGATAGGACCTACGCTGACGACGGCATGACGCTCGAGTCCTGCGCGGCCTTTTGCGATGCTTACGCCTACTTCGGGACGGAGTACGCGCGCGAATGTTGGTGTGGTGCCTCCCTCCATAGCTCTAGCAAGGCCGTGCCCTTGGGAGAGTGTAACTTCCTCTGCGCCGGGGACAGGGCGGAGTACTGCGGTGCTGGGGACCGGTTGGAGTTGTACAAACGGAGCTCCTGACGCTCTCGTCTGGGGGTTAGTTACATCTTTGTGGGGAGTGACGGATCTGGCAGTAGCTCGACGACGCGTATGACATAGGCATGGACTATTTCGAGCACATCGCCTTTCGCTGTGCCGCGGTTCTCATCGATAACATGGACTTCGACCTCGACCTCCCCGACGCTCTTGCACAAACCTATCAACTTCGACGGCCTGTTGGGCTGTGACGGGAACCCTGACCATTTGGCGCCCTGTCCGCCGCCACCGCACCCCTATCTGGTTTGCAACATGCTCCCTTCCGGTCAACCGCTCGAGTACGACGGTGCTGGGAATTTGTTGGAGTCGAAGTGCAAGGTGCTGATGGCACCGATAAGGGTACCGTGATGTTGAATCGTGCCGCCACTGTGACGGTGCCAGGTGCTGGTTGGAGATATAAAGGGGTTCTTATACTGAGGCTATACGTGGAGCTCCGGGTAGTGGGAGCTATGTGGCGGACGTTGAGAAGCTGGACGGCCGTGCTGCTTTCTGGCGGGTTATAGGTATCGAGGTGCCACTACTTCGCGAACGCCGTCTTGACCAGCCCCGGCCTGAACGAACTGTTGATGGAATGTAGTTTCAGTCTTGGGTGTCCCAGCATTGTGAGTCAACTACGGATCCAAAGAATAGGCTGAATGTCTGTTCAAGACAGGTGATATTATGGGGTAGGGCGGAGAAGAGGAGTTACGGATATACACCTTGTGGTAAGATTACGCATGTTAGCCTGGTAACTTATCGATCGTCGTTTCGTCACCTAATCGTGTGTTCGTCCAGTCATGGATCTGGGTATCGCGCCAACAGGTGTATATGTGATTCTAGTTTCCAGTCGAGCACGACGTACCTGCGACTCTCCATCCGCATCCGAATAACCAGATCTTACGATGTCTTCTGTCACGTACGACCATAGATGTCTGAGAACTCGGGATCCCGTCCGCTCTCCCATAGATAAACAGGCAATCGCCAGACTAGTACTCGGGTGGGTGACCACCGGGGAATCCCTGGTGTTGTACGTTTTGCTTTTTTTGCACTTTCTGCACTCCGTCGATAACATACCCTATTGGATTGAGGTGCAAGCGAGGACGCTCTAAAGAAGGAAACGGCATGCATAGGTAGCCGGGCATGCCGGCAGTTTTGAGGCAAATATATAGATATATACCATCACTGCTATGCCACAGAGGGTCGGGCTCTGATTATGGGATGTGGTCAAGCCCGTATCCTTGGGATAGCTTCCAGATCACCATCCAGCACGGAGCGTACTCCGGTCATCTCATAACAGAGTGCACAGCAACACGACCTCTCGCGATGTCCCGATAGTGCTTACCGCAACAGCCATTCGATCTGCACACAACGTGCTGGTGGCGGCAGTTTGTGGGGTAACAAAAACCTTGCATGGCGTTTTCCAGGTTGCGGGGGTGAGGTGGCTTTGATCGACACGGGGCTCCGGAAGTCCACATCGGCAGAAGGGTGGAGTCGCCTCTCGGGTGTGAAGGTGACACGGGCGGTGTCCCACAGCGGTGGACACCGGCCTTGAACACCGGGGCAACCGGCGGTCTCAGAGTATTTGTTCCCACCTCCTCTTGCTCCTGACTCGGTGCTTCGCGGAGGTGGACCTTTTACAATTCCCCGGGCCTGTCATGCCTCCCCACGGGGTGTATGAGGAGTGCTTCAAGTCTCTGCGGCGAGAATGGATTTCGACGACTCCGTTTCCCGTCTCCGGTCTCCGGTCTAACGTCTCCGATTCGACTATTGCAACCCGGGTCCCTGAAGTCTTGCAAGCTAGTGACGGTATTAAGCAGGGTTCGTTCGCCAGCATTCGATGGCGTCGCTGCGAGCTGCCGCATGAGGCTATCCAGGAAGGGATATCCATCTTCAACTTCGTAATTGAAGAAAGTTGTCGCCAAGTTGGTCGGACAAGACCGCAGCAATGGATCCGCCAAGGCACTTGTCGACCAATCATGCGCGAGGCTAATCCGTGCGACCGGTAAAGACCGGAGAAGGCTCGGTTTGCGGGGACGTGCAATTGAAACAACATTGTCAACTGTGGTCCCTCTTCCACAACTGCCATTGAACTTCCGGTGACAGAAATACGTCCGCAACTTGCATGTCGATAACTTGAGCAATGGCTTTTGCAGATGCAAGCGACGGCGGTTTGCAAATTGCAGATTCGATATACACATTGGCGATATGGACGGCACTTGGATTGCGGCATTAGACAGCAATGAGGGTGCCGTGCGTGCTCAAACGATACGCGCAACGACCGAGGCCCAGGCTGCCCAGCCGGTGCCAGCCAGACGGGCTAGCCTCCGTGTGGAGTGGAGCCTGCAGATCGGAGTGTCCAATTCAACATTGATCAATGGGTCCGGCTCTGGGGCTTGGAGGTACCGGTCGGTACCTGCTCCGGCACTGCTGGTGTGGTGGCTTGGAGGGACGGGCGGTCTATCTCTCCCAGTCCCAAGCTCAAACAAAAGCTGTCGGTCAGAATTTTTGACCTGACTCTCCCAAGGTGAGCACGTGCCCGGTATCCATGACTCGTCCCTCGTTCAAGGAGGGGGCTTGTTATTGATGCTTTGGGACCTGTTGAGGCGACTTGATGTTTCGATCTTCGACAAGTGTGTCATGGCGCATGTTTATAATGCTGGTTATTCGTAATTAGCACTGCATCCGAGTAGCGGCGCGTAGTTGACGTACTCTGCAGGTATCGTGCATCGTGTGCGTATCTGATTCCTGACAAAGTGAAGCCCTTCCTGGTCGCAGGATCTTGAACAACCCGGTAATTACCGACTGTCCTCAGACGACGCGCGACGCTTAAAATTTGTAGCGAAGCAGACGCGCAGGATAAGCCCCGCAAACGACGCACTCGTCGATCCGGACCTACCGGACAAAAGGCCATCGTGCTCTTGCATTTCGCGAACTGGCATCTGATGATATCTTGCAGCTTGCCGCTTGCCGCTTGCGTGTTGCTCTCAATGCTGAGATGAGATACTAGCAGCAACTGCAGCCTGGATCTGATGAGAAAGTCAGTCTGGGTCTCGCGTTCTCGTCTAGACATTCTAGGGAACATTGGCAACATTGGCGCGGTTGTGGTGGAAGTCCCAGGTGTGCAGGTGACCTGCTAGAGCCGCAACGCTAACAAATTCAGTTGATTGGCTCCTCCACATTTTCAGCAATAGCGTCGCATGAGAAAAGTTGGAGAGGAACATTTTCTGCGGAGGTGAGGGGGAAAGGAGGCGGAGAGGAGGAGGGAGGCCTGGGCATGTCAATTGTCAACTTCCGCTGCGTCACTGGACGAACCTGGTTCGATGTGGAGACTTATCAGGCTTGGCCACAGAAGATATATGGAAATCTCGATCAGGAGCAACAGAGAGAGAACTGCTTGACCCTTTGATGGCATGTGATATGAGACATTGACCTGGTCAACTTTGGGGAACACCTCCGTGTGCAGTTAGTTACGTACTGTTGAAAGTTGTCTGCAAGCAACTGCTCTGTAATGTCTACCAGGAATCTGGCTCCCTACTGCTTTCAAAACGAACGGCGTGTTGTTCCAAGGGTGAGAATGTTGAATTCAACTCGATGTTGAGCACTGATGAGTAACAGGAGAAAGTGTTAATCCAACAAGAGAGGTTGAAGAGAAAAAGCGGAGGAGTCCCCGTAGTGGAACCCCGCTTGATTGGACGCCACAATTGTTCAAAGGCATCATAACCTTGTCATCCAAGCAGTCAGTTTTCCGGGGCGGAGGAAAGAGGAGACCATGTGCTAATGTACCCCAAAGTACCATCCACTTGCCATCTCAAACGGTCAACGAAGAATGCCATCAGGGTCATCCACGACTGCCAGACTCCAGCTCCAGTTTATTATAATGCCAGCTTCCCCCCCCACCTGTCCCTGACAGTAGTGACATTTCTCTGAACTCCTTCTCCCTTGAACTGTTTACATCTACAAATTGTCATCCTTCAATGTTCCGTGTCGTCGACGAACCTTATCTCAGTCGGGATGCTTCAAGATCTCAGCATACACTACGCGACGCTCTCACCACATTTGGTACCTCTCCATCGACGCCTCAAATAGACGGCACGCCTCGTTACTCACTCCAGCCATAAATCACCGGGACAGTTGGCCGAAGTTCGCCGAAGCGTCGAGACACTAGATATACGCAATCACATCCACCCAAAGACATAGATTCTTGCCATTTGGAACAATTCAGTACCGCTGCCACAATGTCGGACAACAGCTCCAGCCACCGGTCGATGTCGCCGGCACCAATCAGCTCGGTTGAAGGCGGCCCAAACTCTCCAGTCACCACAGCCAGGACCTCTCCTCCGGCCTCGAGCGCAGCTTCAAAACAGCAGAAACAGAGGACGGGCTCGACATCAGACACGAATGGAGGACCAAAAATCACCAAGAGACGTGCAGCACGGGCTTGTGTGTCGTGCAGAGCCCGCAAGGTCCGCTGCGATGTCGTGGAAGGCGCCCCATGTGGCAATTGCAGGTGGGACAACGTCGAATGTGTCGTGCAGGAGAGCCGTCGCCGCAAGTAAGTCTGCATACGATTCGATGTTCATGTTGGTCTGATTCGTCAAGGCAAGGAGAAACATCCGCCTGAGCCATTTCTTTACATGGCAAAACTCTGCCCGATAGATGGACCTGAGTCTCAGTCAGAATGATCAATTCTTTCTCTTTGCTTCATCTATTTTTCATTTTGGACACGCGACGTCAATACTTACCCCAGCCCGAATGACACCTCGCTAACATGGCGTGCGTTTTACAGGAAGAACTTGTACACGGCACCGTTAGCAGCGGGGCACGTGTCCGGGACCGAGGCTTTGAGAGCCAGCACGAGTTCAAACCCAGTCAACATCACGAGTGCTGACCTCCGGAAGGCCAGCACTGTGTCTCATATGAGCGGCATTGAAAATGCTGCTCTTAACCCAGCCCCAATGCCAACGTTGGACTCGTTGGATGGCGTTCCTTTGGCCAGTCACGTTCCACATCTGATCTGTAAGTCGCACAAAGCCAGCCAAATGACCAAGCGGTGTCCACACCACTCTCTACCCCTGACCCACTGTCATCAACATTCACATGTCAAATCGAACTCGCATCGAAACTCACTATCACATGGAAACACTGGCTAACCACAGGCTTTGTTCTCTGAAATGAACAGATCAGAGAAGTTCAGCTGCCGCAGTGGCCGCCGCCGCCTATCCTACCGACACAGCGGCTTTGTTGGCCAAGCTGGGAGATGCCAGCGGACGAGCCCTTTGGCCAAACCCTCCCATCACTCCTACCCCTGTACTCGGAGACATCAGAACTGCCCAGTTCCTGAATACTCTAGACGAGCCGGACTTGCTCGCACAGCTGCCGGCCTTCATCAAGCCTCTGCCGTCCAAAATTGCACCAGAGGATGTAGAGTACCTCTACAAAAAGGGGGCCCTGACCCTCCCGCCACCGGAGCTCCAAAGGGCCCTCATTCGTGCCTATGTTGAATATCTCCACCCTTATGTGCCTCTTCTGGAGCTCCATTCGTTCCTGAATACGGTTGCTTCGAAAGATGGCCTCAACGGGCAGGTCAGCCTGTTCCTGTACCAGGCCGTCATGTTCTCTGCAACGGCCTACGTCGAGGCCAAGTATCTCAGAGAGGCAGGCTACCCAAGTCGCAGGGCTGCGAGGAAGTCTTTCTTCCAGAAGACGAGGGTGAGTAGTCCCTAAAGCAATCTCATAATGTCGATAATTTCCATGTGCTGACTAGTTGCTAGCTCCTGTACGACTTCGACTACGAATCGGATCGCCTCGTCCTCGTCCAGGGCCTCCTATTGATGACATACTGGTACGAGACCCCCGACGACCAGAAGGACACATGGCATTGGATGGGCGTCGCCATCTCCCTGGCCCACACGATAGGCTTGCACCGGAATCCAGCAAACAGCATGATGCCTTTGCCGAAACAGAAACTGTGGAAGAGGATCTGGTGGTCTTGTTTCTTGCGAGACCGGCTGATTGCTCTCGGTATGCGCCGGCCCACGCGAATCCAGGAGACCGATTTCGATGTGCCAATGCTGCAGGAGAGCGACTTCGAGATCGAAGCCTTATCAGACGACAATGAGTTGCTTGGGCCGGAATGTCGTCTCGTGCGCGACCTCGAGATGCAGAAGGAACTGTCCTCCATGTGCATTCAGATGATGAAGCTGTGCGTATGCGTCAGTCACATGCTCAAGGCGCAATATTCGGTGTTGAACCGGGACGGGATGCGGCCGGGCAACACGACAGACAGCACCATGATGCTATTCCCCAACAAGACCATGGACAATGTCGAACATGTCCACATGGTCGACATGGAGTTGATGAACTGGTTCAGCAACCTACCGCAGATCTGCCAGTACCGCCCTCTCACTCCTTATGATGTCAAGGATGGTAGGTCGACTGTTGGCGTGCAGCGCAACCTGCTTCATATGGTTTACCACACCACGGTATCGGCACTGCACCGACCACAGTTTCTACCACAGCCGAACGCACCGCCGGTGTCACGGCAGATACAAGAAATGTCCCGCATGCGGGTTCGCGATGCCGCGGGCCAAATCACGCAGATGGCTGCTGAGTTGCACCATTATCGCCTCGAGCGGTACTTGCCGACGTCCGGTGTGACTGTCATCCTGCCAGCCATGATCATCCACCTCCTGGAGATGAAGAGCCCCCTACCGGATGTCCGGCAGAAGGCTACCAAGGGATTCCGGCAGTGCATGAAAGTCATGGAGAAGCTGCGCGACATCTACGCCGCTGCCGACTTTGCGACCGGTTTCCTCGACGCCGCCCTGCGGAAGGCAGCCATCGACGTGCACGCCCAGGCACAGAACGCGCAGCAACAGGCGGTGCTCAAGTCTCTGAACGGTGCCTTCTCCTCCAACTTCAACAACATGCCGACAGCGAGATCCGAGGAGCACATGACGCCGCCGCCGGATAATGCACCGTACCTCACTCCCAGCGAGATCATCGAGCAGTACACGCGCACCCGGACACTCGCCCCTCGCAACGTGGAGCTCAGTCAGGGCGTTGCTGGAGGCCAGTCTCCGCCACACACCGAGACGCACTCTGACGGCGCAGAGGGGACGACACCGTCGGCCAGCGGCTCATCCCCCAGGGAAAGAGATGCCATGGAGGTGGACATGACACACGGCCAGGACGTCGAGTTCGACTGGAACGCCATGACGGGGCCGAACCTCGACTTCGACCAGTGGCTGCAATTCCCCGCCGAAGGCGTGAACAACACCGATGGCGACTTTATGGGCATGTTCGCATCGGGCGCACCCACACCTGCGCCAGTGAACGAGCATGGCGGGATGGACTGGATAACGTCAGCCAAGGAGATGCAGCCCGAGGCCACTGTTGCCGCCTAGGCTATTTGATCATGACAAGGTCTACTATGAGGGGAATGCATATGATGAGGGGCTTGAGCGTTCTTGTATATACTGAGTTTTTGGGTACATAAAGGTAGCGAGGCGAACGGGGTTACTGTTCGGTTCTCTGCGGGAGAAGCTCTTACAGGACTTGTATATTTCTGGGATATACCAATACCTGGCGCGGGCCATATCAAAAAGTTTAAGAATTCAGGTTAATGACCATCATGTTACAGACATTAGAGAAAGGAATCGGGATTGGTGACACTGCTTTCCATGACAGATCTGGCAGATGCAGTGATCGCCAGTCAGTGCTCAACAACTGCTGCAGGTTGGCGTGAAATGAGCTAGTGTGGGGCAATGGGGAAAGAGACAGGGGTTTCCTCGCATAACTGACGACAGACACGCAATAAAGCCAAAATTCTAAGATGGAACATCCCGGACCAGTCGTTCATACCCGCAATTAATGCCCGCTTCATCGTTTCCTTCCACTCTAGAGATTGACTTGTGATTTGTGTGAAACATCCTCCAGTTCACCCTGCTGGACGGATCTCCCTCGCTTGATTCCCTTATCGCCCACTTCATCCTCATCGTCAGCTTTGCTGCGAGGTAAACGTCATTCGCTCCCTTTTGTTTTCTCATTGGACAAATCCATCCTCTCGCTCCACGGCTGCAACCGCGTCTCTGCAGGACGTGACACGACACAGCATTCCTCCCAACAACTAGCTCCCGCAGGCACCCGAGACACCGTCTCACTTCCACAAACGATATATCCGCTGGTCTTACCTGTCAGGATTCAGGGAAGGCTGTCCATCAATCGGGAACTGGAGATTGGAGGGCGTGGGAAGGAAGTGAGAGAGCGCGCAGGAGAGCCGCAGGTCGGACTTTCTGGCGCTTGAAAGGAAAGGGACATCGGCAACAAACGACGTATCTTACGTTTCCAAGACATCCGTCCGACGTCTACAGCCTACAGCTATGGACTCTGCAGAGTACAACAACGTCTCTGCCATTTCCCCGGGGTCATAAAAAGGGGGCACTTTCGAGCAATATCCCGCGAGCTCTGACGACAACCGCAACATACTAACTCGCAGCAAACCACGAACGCTTCGCTTGTCACCGATTCGAACCTACGACCATGAACGACCCTCCCCTGCTACAACCCGCCCTGGGCTATCGGGCTTCTCAGCTACGCTCTACCTCGGGCTCCCCCACTCGACAGCGCCACAATAACAACGACGACCTTTTATCTCGCTTGACGCCACGCACCGCCGTCGATTCACTCCGGAACCCCTCCGGCGAGCTCAAGAGATGCATGAATACCGCTTCGCCCTCGGAGCAGGCCTTTGCTATGCGAGTAGCAGTCGCATCAAACAATATCCAGGAATGGCTTGAGGAGTTGTCCGCGTGGCCGTGGCCGACACACGACACATCAGCCGGGTTCGAGAGACCCCCGGCCAAGAGGCGGAAACTGTTCGAGAAGTCGGCCACCGACAATGGCCTGGATAAGCAAGAAGCGGACGACAAGACCTACTTGGGCAGTTTGCTCGCTTCCGAGGTAGCTCGGTACGAGACGCGCATCCGCGAGATAGGGCAGGACATGGAGGAGCTCAACGTCGAGGAAATCAAGAGCCACATCCTCCACAACCACATCATGCCGCTGTCCCGGCCCGGCACGCCCATGTCCGACTCCTTCCGCGCCAGCACCATGTCGATGTCGACCTATGCGCATATGGACGACTTCACGGCTCTCATAACGGCCACCATCGTCCAGGCGCTCCCCAACCTGTCGAAGCTGACGAGGCTTCTCAACATGTGGAGCGTCAGGCTTGTCGTTCTCAGGAAGAGCTCCGCCTTCTTGACGGCACTGATGGATGCCGAGGTTGCTTTGAAGGCTGGCTGGAAGGCGATGGGTCCTCGGCCGGACGATGCTGGTGGTGGGGATGCCGAACGAAAGGATGGAGAGAAGAAACCTACATCAGGCTCGGTACTGTCACGCAGCGAGTTCGACATGATGAAGCTCGTGGTGGAGAGGAAGGTCGCGAAGGCGGGCCAGTACCTCGATTTCATGCTAGACGCCATGGAGGGCAGGGAAGACACGCTGCCCGAGGACTGGATCGACCGCATGGACGCTGTCGAGCAGGACTATGCGGAGTGGGCAGCTGCTTGTGAGAGGCAGATACGGGAGGCGGAGTACGGCAGGATCGTTGGCGACCCAAGGGCGGGTCGTGGGGATTCTGCGACTGATGTCACGGAGGAGGGGAGCGATGCCTCTGGATTGCCGCGGAAGGCTTTGTCTACAGTAGCGGAGCGTGGGGATGATGGTACCTCCGGAGCTTCGGAGACTGAGGTTGCGAACGGCGCGCCGAATCGGCAAGTTGGCACAGATGGCGCTTCGGCTACAAGTGACGCTGGTGCAGGTACTCCGCCGATGATTATGGTGCATCCGGCCGCTGAGGACGGACTGAAGCAGGGTCGGCCGTCGAACAGCAAGGAGGGACTGCAGGGATTCGATAGACTCGATGATACCGGAGCATCCGTCGACGTCAACGGTCACCAACAAAATTCACAGAACTTGCCGCTGATTACGGCAGACGCAGCACTACCTTCGGAAGCTCCTGGCCATATACCGAGCCCTCCCAACACAGCACAAAAGTCAGACAATTCTGAGGCAGTCGACAACAATGAGGAAGAGTCGGACATCGAGTTCCCAGACTCAGAGTTTGCTGAGCCCGAGCTTCCGGCCTTGCCGCGAGAACGGCGAGGAAGTGAAGCTTCCAACGCGTCGACCGTTGTTCACGGCCTGCAAGGTGGGTTTGCTGAGTTCTCCAGTGATATTCCCGACCAGGGCACTCCGGACTATCGCCGTCTTCGCGATGTGCCGCTGCCATCCTCGGAAGGCTACGGTGCGGACCTGACCGAAGATGCCGACCTTCCCAGCTCACCACCGGACTTTCGTTCCAGTACCCGCTCAGTATCAGTGAGCTTCAACGATATCCCAACGGTTGTAGAAGCTCCCGAAGAGGAGGAGGAATCGCCTCCGGACACACCGCCGTTGGACGCGTCATTCGCCGTCGGGGATGATTCAGTGGCGGACACTGACCCTCGCGAGAGCCCGTCTAAGATGAGCGTTGTTAGCACCGACGAGCAGCTCCAGCAGCAGATTGGTGCGATCCTTGACTCGATACCTGCTAAGATCAGGTTAGCCTCGGAAACACCTGCCATCAATCTGAATCCGCCGGACTTCAACATGCCCATCTCCCGTCCCAAGGCGAAACCCGACTCCCTACCGCCGCGCAGCTACTCCAGCCTGTCGAGCCGTTCCTCAGCCTCTAGAGCAGGCACCCCCTCATTCACCCTCGCCCCGGCCAAAAACGCTCGTCCGCGCTACCAGCGAGGCAACCAGGAGATCAAGCTCTACCACCTCTCGCGCTCGAACGGCGAGCCGCCCATCAAGCTCTTCATCCGCTGCGTAGGCGACAACGGCGAGCGCGTCATGGTGCGCGTGGGCGGCGGCTGGGCCGACCTAGGCGAGTACTTGAAGGAGTACGCAAGCCACCACGGACGCCGCGGCGGCGAAGCCAAGGTAGAAGTGAAAGACCTGCCCCGCCTCTCCACCGCCGCCACCGCCGCCGCCAGCCCTCCCAGCCGTCCGGCCTCGGCCATGGACCGCCTGATGAACTCCCCCGTCACGCCGCTCAACGTGCGCAAGGCGAGGCGGAGCATCGGCTCCACCGCCGGCGACGACCTGAAAGCCGCCACCGCGGCCGCCAGACGGCCGCTTCTCCCCAAGACACCGCTCGCCAACACTACTACAGCAACAGTCGAGAACAACAACACCCCCTCATCAAGCTCCTCATCCCGCTCCCGCTCCAGCTCCCGCCTAAGCTGGTCGGAGGAGGACATCTCCCTCGGCATGGCGGGGCCGAAATCGAAGCACATCGAGATGAGCGAGGAGAAGAAGGCCTGGGTCAAGAGCATGGAGGAAAAAGTCCGCATCGCTAGCGGCGATCAGCGCGCCGCCGCTCTGGCCCTCGCCAACGCCACCAAGTCTCCTTCTGTCAGTGGCAGGGCGGCCACTCCGGATTACTACGTCCCTAAACCGATGGCGCCGTTGAAGCTGCCAGACGGGAAGTTCGGCGAGCTCGGCAAGGTCGGGTCGACGAAGCGGTTGTTCCGGAAGCCGGCTGTTGCTACTCCTGGATCGGGTGCCGGTGCTGGTGCGGGGACGGGTGCTGGCGCGGGTGCGGTGGGCAAATAGAGTTGCCTGGGTTGCCGGCGGCGTTAGGGTGAGCGGACGGAAGGAAAGCAAGGAAGGATAATATGCATTATGTCGGATGGACCCACGGATGGAGGGCTATTAGAAGGAAGGGAAGCAGGCCTGCATAGCATTGCGTTTTGTTTTGTTATTTCTTTTCTTATTCTGTTGCGGTTTTTTGGAAGCCTAGGGGCTGGCTGGCTGGGTGTTGCATACATTGGCCCTTTTTTTCTCTTTCCTCACTTGTTCATTCCCTCATTCTGAGCATTACATGGACGGACACTTGTCATCAAAATACCCATTTCCTTATTTTCAGTTTTGATACCTGCGCTTTTATCGCACTTTACAATAGAATGCGGTTCATTTCAGTTTCGTGACCCTTGCCATAACTCCGGCAGTCGTGACAGTAACCCAACAGTAAATGTGTCAACAGAGGCACGACGAGTTCGCTCAGTACACCTGGCTATTAGTACCCGCCTACTGAATGCCCACCTCCAGCATCTCAGCAAGGATATCCCACTTGCCCGCGGCGGGACTCCTCGTCGCCCTCGCCACGCCCCTCAGGCCTCCGCTGAGGAACCTCAAATGCCTCTCAAAATCATCGTTGATACCCCTCAGCGTCTCGCCGTACGTCCTCTTCTCGGCTCTAAACACAGAAGACCGGCGCAACATATCTTCCACCACATCCGAGTCACCCTCACCCCTATCATCATCCTCCTCCTCCTCCTCCTCCCGACGTCTATTCGACCTCCCCGCACGTGGCTTCCCACGCGAAGAAGCATTAACCCCCAGCCTCTCCGCCTCGCGCATCTCCTCCTCCGCCTCCTTCCTCGCCACCTCCTCGGCGCGGTGCGCGTCCTCCAGCTTGATAACCAGGTCGACGACGTCGAGGACGCAATCCCTCAGCGGGGTTAACTTGGCGCCCAGCAGGCACTCCTCGACGACATCCTGCGCAAAAGTAGAGTGCACGGCAATCATGTCGTCCACGTCCACGGCGTCGCGCAGGCCGTCGTTCATGGACGCTATCGCCGGCGCGAGGACGAGGGAGGAGAGGTAGGTGGATAACGTATTGCAGAACCAGAGGACTTTGGAGCGGACGAGGCAGTAGTAGGACCCGTTTGCGCAGCTGTTGCGCGCCACCGCCCACTGCCACTGCTTTTGGAGGGCTGATGTACCCCTCCGCAGCTGGAGGAGGAAGGTGAAGACGGTCTGGTAGCTCGCTATGCTGCTGTCGGAGAGGACGAGCTGCACGGGCCAGGTGAGGCGGTAGGTCAGCCGCACGGCGGGGAGGCTGGTCCTGACCGAGCCGCTGGCTGCGATGCGGTTGTGCACGATACCAGTGGCACGGGTGTCGACGTGGGCCGATAGCCGGTAAGAATCCGCGCACCGGGAGAAGGCCTCCTGGGCGGTCTCCGTCAGGGTGAAGCGGTCACGCCAGCTCGGGCTGAGGGCGTCGAGGAGACGGAAAAGGGGGGCGGCGAAGTTGTCGAGGGCGGAGAGGTCGGCGCCGAAGTAGACGTGCTGCAGGGAGTCGAGGGCTCTGGAGAGGTTACAGGATTCGAAGAGGACCTGCCGCAGCGTGGCGGATGTGGCGTGGTGCTTGCTCCGGATCCAGGCGCCGAAGGCCTCGTTGAAGAGCTCTGCGAAGGGGGAGAGGCCCAGTTCGTCGGACGAGCAGACGGTGGCGAAGTCGAGTGTTGGCTCTTGTTGACCTGTCCACTGCTGCTTGGCTGTGCCGTATCGGCCGAGCTGCTTGAGCACGTTGACGCTTTTGCCTGTGGTGAATATCCTCTTTGTCGCGGGGCGGAGGAACTTGGGTGCGTGTAGGACGCCCGATTGGGTTTGGCGGAGTTTGAACTGGCCGTGCCAGATGTCCTTGAGGGGTACCTTGGTAGGAGACTGGGAGATGAAGAATGTCTTATCGCCTTCACTCAGCTTCCCGTCTTCCATCCAGAGCCGTATGGGGCGCAGATACACCTGGAAGCAGTCGAAGAACATTTCTCCTAGCGAGGTGTAGACAGTATCGTCCCCGCCTGCCTGGGCCGTTCCGGCGGCCTCGAAGAGTAGCTCGAGATACCTGAAGGGGTAGGCACGGCGTTGATCGTCGAGTTGCTGGAGTATGGTAGATAGAGCAGACAAGGTAGAGAATGGGCCTCTAAGCTCGGCAAGGACGCCCGTCAGAGTGACGACTGCATCCTGCTCAACGGCGACATATCTCGCCTGAATATGGGACAGTTGTCGGTCGAACAGCAGGAGTTGTTTGCTGATAGCATCTTGGAAGACTTGTAACAGTGGTGTGTCCTGTTGCGTCGTTGTGAAACTCCGCAGTGGCCTCAGGGTCCTGCCCCATTCTGCGTAGGTCGTAATGAGAGCCTTGAATGCATCCCATGACACGTTGGAGAGCTGGAAGTTAAGCACAGGATCGCAGTCGTGGTCGAATAATGAGGTGGGCTGGCCGCCTAGCATGAAGAGGACCTCCCGAAGCACTTGGAAGTCGGATATAGGAGTCTTCCTGGGCCTGCCGTTCTCGGCCAATGATGCATCCGTGTACCTCCACGCCTGGCTGTCAATGACCTTTACCAGTTCGCCCTCCCCGTCTTGCTCGATTATAAGATCATCTATAGTCCGCTGGTACTTGTCGGTGCTGGAAAGCGAAGTGCTGACGGATTCAGTCGAAGTTTCCGACTTTGTCTCCTCAATCTCGTCTTCGTCTGAAGTATCGCCATAGTCTATGCTCTTCCACAATGCCCTGTCCTTGTACCACTCCTCCTCCTTGGCGATTTCCTCCCACGTCAGCTTATGCCCCGGTTCAGGCTCTGTTTCCTTCAATAGCTCCAAGTCAATGAGTTCGGTCTTTTGCGTCGGTTGATCGGCTAACTGAAGAAGGAAATGCAGTATATCGGGTGTCCATTTGTCCGACTGCGCGTCGAGCGCATCGAGCCGTGTGCGCAGAGCATCTGCTAGTCCGTCGCGACCTTGCACACGGAACCTCTCCTCCCATCCATTGAGTTGGTCTGCAACATCGAACTGGTTTGTCCGGAGGTTCGAGTGATGTCGTAGGCTGCGGAGAGACGACTCGCGGTAAATGTTGAACTTTGGATCAGACTGCGACACACGTATTAGTGGACGAAGAGCAACAAAATGACAAGATCAAACGACAATACCTGAGAAACATGCGTAATGAGCGTCACCAGCTCGTCAGTCAGGGATGACACCTGAGCGAGGTACGCCATGGCAAGTAGTATGCGCCTGTCGTGGCGTTGCTCACTCAGGTTCAGTGAGACGCGACGTTGAAGGTGGGAAGACGCGCCTCGGTTATCCGATAAGGAACCGTTATTGACGCCTTATCATATGACATCCAAAGAGCCTTAAAAGCCTTGGCCCCTTTTCCTGGTCTTGGCGCACCCGTTGCGGGCACCCGGACAGGGGTAAGGAGATTTGGTTTCCAAGATCCAATGAGGCGAATCAGCAGCAACCCCTGCATGGGGAAACCGGAAACTTGAGTAGCGTCCAGGCAATCAATGCTTGTGAAATTCCCAACATCGACATTCCAATCTATCAAAAGCTTTCCAGCCTCGGGATCGCTAAATAGAGTCTGCCCCTATGCCAGATCTCTGATACTTGCTTCTACGTCTTGAAATTATTTAATTCTTTGTCTTTTTTTATGGTATAGAGTAGCAAGACAAAACCATCGGCAGGCCGAGCACGCGACACTCTATCTTGACATCTCTGTCACAACGACGACTATCACCGCCCGCCCTCCTCCATCATGGCCATCGCACGGCCGGTCAGGGCCCTCGGGGTGGTAGCGATCCTCATGTGGTGTTTCTTCCTCTATCAGATCTTCAAGCCCGTCGGTGAAGCAGATTTCCATCCCCCAGACCACAATGAGAGAGATCCCAACCTAGATCGTAAGTCTTTACCCCCGACCTATCCGTCAACGGTAGTAGAAGAAGCTTCATTTACTGACACAACCCCTAACACAGCTACGGGCGAGCCGGACGGCATTCTTCACCGCGCATCCGAGCTCTACGCGCCGGGCATCGAGAACTCGGCGCGCATCAACGCCACCCTCCTAGCACTGGTCCGGAACGAGGAGCTCGAGGGCATGCTCCAGGCCATGACCGACCTCGAGCGCACCTGGAACCACAAGTTCAACTACCCCTGGACCTTCTTCAACGACGTGCCCTTCACCGACGAGTTCAAGAAGAAGACGTCGGCCGCCACGTCCGCCGAGTGCAAGTACGAGATCATCCCCAAGGAGCACTGGGAGAAGCCCGCCTGGATCAACGACGACATCTACGCCGAGTCGGTCAAGATCCTCACGGAAAACGAGATCCAGTACGCCGACAAGATCTCCTACCACCAGATGTGCCGCTGGAACAGCGGCATGTTCTACAAGCACCCGGCCCTCGCCCACACGCAGTACTACTGGCGCGTCGAACCAAAAGTGCACTTCTTCTGCGACGTCGACTACGACGTCTTCCGCTTCATGCAGGACAACAACAAGACGTACGGCTTCACCATCAACCTCTACGACGCGCCCGCCTCGATCCCGACGCTGTGGCCCGAGACCATCAAGTTCATGGCCGACCACCCGGAGTACCTGCACCCCAACGGCGCCATGGCCTGGCTCACGGACGCGATTCGCCGCCCGGAGCACAACAAGAAGGCCAACGGCTACTCGACCTGCCACTTCTGGAGCAACTTTGAGATCGGCGACATGAGCTTCTGGCGGAGCAAGGCGTACGAGGACTACTTCAACCACCTCGACCGCGCGGGCGGGTTCTACTACGAGAGGTGGGGGGATGCGCCCGTGCACAGCATCGCGCTCGGCTTGTTTGAGGATAAGCACAGGATTCACTGGTACGTTGTTTTGCTCCTAGTTTCGGTCGTCAAGGACTTTCAACCCGCTAACCACTTTTCCTTCTCTCCGGATAGGTTCCGCGACATAGGCTACCAGCACATCCCATACTTCAACTGCCCCAACTCGCCCAAGTGTAAGGGCTGCGTCACCGGCCGCTTCACCGACGGCGAGTCGTGGCTGAACAAGGAGGACTGCAGGCCCAACTGGTTCAAGTACGTGGGCATGGGTTGATTGAGTGAGAGTGGTAGTAGACAAACTATTTGCAGAAACAAGCTGTATGATAGCGTGTGTGTATGGATGGAGAAATGAGCGAAACTGGGCAGCGCGGCGGCAAAAAGGGACGAGACGCGGTGTTTGGCGCTACGTTTTCAACGTTTCTGGGTGTCCGTTTGCCGCATCTACTACATATGTAGACTAATACCGAGCCGGTCTGGAAGTTAAAGGCTGGTTCATCAGAGAGGTCGGGCCAGGTGAGCGGGACACATACACTAGCAAAGCCACAGAGGCTGTTCGTGGGTCGGCCTTCTCCTGAGGGCGTGTGTAGGGACGTCAGCCAAGTCGCGGGTGGGTGATAGTCGCTGTTTTACTACGGAATTATATGACAGCACATGATCGATCAATGGGGATGAGACTATATATCTGCCCGTTCACAATGGATTGTCACCTTGCAGACGGCCATTCAGCTGAGCACTTGGTGAACGATGCCTTTCTGAGGCTTGTTGTCAAGTTCTCGAGCCAATATCGGACTCGACATGCAAAGAAGCGTATTTATCCATAACCTGCTCATCTGCTCAAAATAGGGGGGGCTGTCCGCCTGGGTGAATTAAACATTAGCGTCAGCCTCATGCTGCCCTGCTTCATCCGGCCATGCCTTCCCCAGCACATCCCAACACCGGTCCTCCATCACGTCTCCAGCACATCCAAATCCTCCTCCGTCGGCGGCGCCGCCGTATCCTGCGTCATGTAATTCTCGTCCTTCTCAAACGCCGCTCCGGGGCCGTGGTAGCTCGGTTCCGGGATGTTGCTCGAGGCGGTACTAGGCGTCGTTCTCGGCGTCGTTTCCTGCTCGCTTTGAAGCAGGTTCCGGACCGTACTGCTGCCGGAGCCGGGCTTGACCGGCTTCGGGCTCAGGACGGCCGACTGCGCAACATAGGTGGGGGACTTGACGCCTTCCGATCCGAAAGGTAGTTCCCGCCTCGGTATCTCCCTGCCCTCGATTCCACCGCCGGGGCTGTTTCCACCTCCTTCGTTGCCGTCGCCGGATCCGCCGAGCTTCTGGCGCAGCAGTTCCGCCTGTTGTTCGGCCAGTTTCTGGAGCTGCGCAATGGGGTCCTTATGGAACCGCAGCACGTTAGTCAGGTCGCAAAGGCACTCATCGGGCTTCCACAATATGCCGTGCACACATACCCACTCAGACTGCGCGGGCACGCCCTCCGCGGCCGGCAGCTGCTCGTCGTCGTCGGCCTCGTCCTCATCGCCGCCAATGCCGGGGGCACCACCGCCCCAGAACTTTGGCCGGCGGATGGGCGCCGGAGTGACGGGTAGACTGGGTCGCTCGACCTCGCTGGGGAAGTCGGTGAGCTTGGAGCCGCGCCGCTGCCACACGTCCTCCTGCGTGAGGTCGGAGGGGGGCAGACCGCCGAGCTTCATGCCCTGGCTCCTAGTCCTGCGGTGCTTCTGCTGCAGGCCCTCGACGTACTTCTCAATCTCCGGTACGTCGTCCCAGGCATTGCTGCGCGGGAAGGTAGACCAGGGGTTGGCTGGGGTGACGTGGCTGCCTTGTGACACCGGCGTTTCGGGCTCGCTCTTCGCTTCGACCGTCGATGCTTCTGTAATAGACGGCTCAGCATGGGTTCGAGACTCGGTTGAGACTCTGCGCTCACCGGAGGCTTCGGCAACCGGCTCTTCCGTTGGGATTGGCTCGGGCTCAGCAGGCAAGTCAGCGAATACTCTCGAGGCTCGGGGTTGGTGCGTCTCCCAAGGGAAGATAGCCCTCGGTTTCGCGGTGGGTGGCGCGGGAGGTTCTTTGGGAACTTCGAACCACATGTCTTTCGGGGGGCTCGGGTAGCGCGGAGGAGGAACAAACGGAGCGGTGTCGGAAGACATCTCATAGTGCGTTTGCGGGAAGTTCATCGCCTCGGGCTTCGAATCTGGAGGGGGAGGTTGCCTGAGATTTAATGTTAGTTTCAGGAAAGATAGAGTCTGACAGGGACAGTAGGTGATCATACCTCTGAGCGTCCCAACTAGGCTGTGGGGGTGACTCCGGCTTACGCTCCGGCTCCGGACGAGGGTCCCAGTGCTGGTGAGCCTGTTGCTGCTCTGATCGAGCCTCAGTATGTGACCCATGTGAGGTTGTAAAAGACTCGCTGGGAGGATGGTGGTGGTGGTGGTGGTGTTCGTCATGAGACTGCTCATGGGAATGGTCATGGGGAGTATGACGCGGAGGGTGGTCATAGGTAGGTTCGTGGTGAGCGTGATCGTGCTCGGGGTGGTGGTGGTGGTGGTGCACGGGCTCGCTTTGCTCAAAGGAATGGAAATGGTCAAAAGGTGTCAAACGCGGTGGTGGAGGTTCATAGTGCTGACCGTGTGATCCGCCTGTATGCTCGCGATTGGGCTCGCCGACGGGGACCACGTATGGGGCTGTGGGTTGGTATTCTCCTTTGACGAAGTACTGGACGAGTTCCGTTGTTTGCTGAGCCGACCGTCCCTGTCCGGTAGGAGCAGTGGCCGAGGTCGAAGTCGTAGTCGAAGGCTAGTTGAGTTAGTAACCACAAGACGCCCAAAATCCATACTAACATACCTCACTCCGATAGTGCCTATCATATACCGCCCACCATCTGCCAACCATCTCGTTAAACGGGCCGCTTCCTGTGTGGGCGTTGCGTCCTTGGAGCCACGGTTTGTCGGCGCCAATAAAATGAATCATGCTGATGCTGGACTGGAAATGTCGGTAGGCTGGGATGTACTGGTAGTGGGCGGAAGGCGTAACGTTGTAGCTAAAGCTGAGGCGGTTGTAGCTGTTCTTGAAGTGCATGTTTAGGAGGCCTTGATCTGCGCCATCAAAGGATATGCCTCTCTCAGCCATAGCCAACAGAGCATAGAACTCGCCCATGTCGGGCGTGAGGACCATAACACCCGTATTAAATAAGTCAGGCCAGCCAATATCGGGGGCGGCAGAGAAGGCGTGCGGTAGGTCGAAGAGCTCGTCGGGTGCGCGATACGCCACGACGTCGGCATCGATATATACGATCTTACGGAATTGGGTTTGCTTCCACAGGTTGATCTTGGTGAAGGCGGAATGGAGATCGGGGCGGTCCATGAGGTAGAGATTGGCAGGGTTCTCGTTGCGGATTCGGTTCACAGGAATGACATAGTCGTACACGGCCTGGCGGCAAGTCAGCGGATGCGTGACAGAGAAAGGAGGTGAGGCCATTGGGTGCTCACCTTGAGCTGTGACACAACTTCGACAGACACGGTGTCAAGCGTGACAAAGACGGCCAGCTTCTTGGTAGTGTTGGCATCGCGAAGGGAGTGCGCGAGCACAAGTGCTCCTAAGAGATAGAGCTTCAGTAACCGTGCAATTCGCGCAGCGTTTGGGGTTCGAAATGCTTACCAGGGAGATATGAGTCGGTCAACAGAAGCTGTAGCAGACAGTCAGATTAGTCCCCAATCGCCGTTTCTGGCCATTCAGGCTCGAATTGGTGGTGGACAGAGCTCAGATGGTTTTCTGTCGTGCTGTTTGGAGATGGCGTCCAATGACGAAATGCACATACAGTCGCATAGACATCCTCCCCACTCGGCACAGCCATTCTGTGCGAGCGCCCTTGAGACTCGACGACAAAATGCAGAGAGACGGTCGGGACGTAGCAATTGGAAAAGGATAGACAGTTATGATACAGTTATGCCGGAAAAGAGGAAGAAGGATTGGCGGCAGGTCAAAGAGACCAGAGACGGTAGCAAGGGACGCGTGATGGACTCGAGGAAGAAGAACCAAGGACAAAAGAGCTGCAGATATGGAGCGAAGAAAGAGTTGGAGAAACGGCTCTCGAAAGAACTGTGCTAGCGCAAGACAACAAGAGAGTGGGCGCACAGCAACTGATATCGCACTTGTGAATTATTTATTACATGAACACGAACATCAGAGCAAGCAGGGAAAGAGAGAAAGCTGTGGTAGCTTCCTTTCAGTAGTGGCCCCTGTCTGTTTCTTTCTCTTTCGTGAGGAGGAAACACCATCCACCATCGCGACGGAGAAACAACCGTACAAAAACAATCAGAAGTGGTCCAAGTGGACTAAATCTTGGCCCGAGCGGGGCCTGCACGCTGCAAAATGCTGCAGCAAGGAGCCGGGATCATGTCATGGTGGCCACCTCTGCAGTGTGAAGTGGACTCCAGCTTCCAGCTTCTCACAGATTCTCCAATGAATTCAACTCCAGATTTTCCCAATGGCGGGGTTTTGTCCTCGTGAGGTTGTCAGATGGCGTCCAACAATGTGGCTTGTCCCGATTTCAGGGCTCTCTGCATGACCGTTATCCCTACCGAAGGACAGGGAAGTGACGACAATGAGGAAATATCTACTAGACTCTAGTAGAGCTTCTCGCGGCTATACTTGGCGTACAGTATGAAACGCTGTGTCACGGAACTAGCGGTGCCACAGCAGTCCAGTGAAATGACCAAGGGGGGCTCGAAGCTCTTGTTGGCTTCCTATCAAAGTCCTTTGTCAACCTTCATCATTTGAGTATCGTAAGATGACGCTGCCAAGCAGTACAGCAGCTTGTCGAGCTTCATACTGGAGTGACGGGACGGCATGTAATGGGCCATCTCACTCGACTGTGTACTGTGTATGGCAGATATTGCCTGGGCTCATCTCGCTGTATGCAAGCTGCACTGCAGTGGCTGGCAATGCCTGCAATCCCATCACCTTTCGTGCCGAAAAGCCTGCATCTGCTGATAATGTTCTCCTCATCTCTCGACTTTCGATCGAGTGCCCCGTTTTCGTGAGACATGACGTCTTAGCTCTTTGATTGGGGTCAGTTTTCAGGAACCCGAGGTTTACTCGCGGTTCTTCATCTATAGCACCCAATGCAGAGGTAAAGCAAAGAAAATAGGTGTCCAATTGGCAGTAAGGGATCGAATGAGACGCACTCGATATTCTACAATGGACGGAAAGAATCATGAGGCTGGTCCCATGGTCTGATAGCTTATCTGAACTGATCTCCATCTCATCAAATGTCATTGTCGATGCCGGCAGGGGTCCCTTGTTAGCGGCAGGATAGACCTCCAATTGAGGGTCATGTGACTAAGCACATGGTCTTCGACACATTAACACGGCCCGCTGTTCCGTTTCCGTCACACCACTTTCGTTGTTTGTGCCTTCAACGCTGACCTCCTTCACTGCAGTACAGCAAGATCATAAGAATAGTTGCTACATTGGCTCTCGATTACTATACAGTATGATGTTCTGCCATGGTCGATTATATGCAGTTGCGCTCTCAGACCTGAGAGTGACTTACTGAGTATCCTCAAGCCGCCTGGCAAGGAGAGGCTCAAACAGATGGGTGGTAGGATGCCCTGCTGTCCGGAGTATTCTCTCGTCTCCTCGATCAACGAAGTAAGAAGCAATTTCGTGGCTCGCGTACGAGCAAGACTTCCATTAGTCTCTCGGAACAGACAGCCAAGTGCCTTCCATCAACGACATTCTATCCTTGTCGATATGCCCCGGCATGCTCAGATGGTCGGTCTTGACGAAGGCAACGCCGGTCACCGTGTGTTTGGCCGTCATCAGCCACCCTCTGTGTCTGTCGGCCAGCAAAGACTCACTTGCTCGAGATGTTCTTGAGATGTAATGTTCTGCTGGCTTGTTGATGTGCAGAATAACTCCTCGTTGGGACGTTGCGTTCCGTGGACAAACCACTTGTCGCCCAGAATCCCAAAACGTTTCCCTGATCCTGCCAGCAATTGACCCGGTGGTAATGGCCACCATCCATCAAATAGTTGCAACTGAAATCTGTCCGAGGGTGCCAAACTGATGAAGTCACTGCTGCTCGCAAACAGGGACTCAGTCCCTGGCGGGATATCTTGAGCGACCGGACTGGCAGACAAGCGGTCACAGCCATGGAACTCGACCGCACTCCCCGACATGTCAGCGCCAACATGGTCAACGGCAACCTTCGGAGGATAAGGTCAGTATCCTCGCTTTGACCATTTGTTCGCCAGGCCGGTCGCTCAAGATATTCCGCCAGGGACTGAGCCCCCAGAATTGCCAGTGACGCTCTCTTCAGTCTGACACACCCGTTTCTTTCCATCCGTCCCTCGCGCAACGTTGCCAATCTTATCCACGGCTTTGTGTCTTCGAGGGCATTCGCACAAAATCGTCGTCGTGGCGTGAGGGAAGCACGGCTGCGGACCGGAGAGACTGTTGGGAATGCGGTACTCTCTGAGTGTTGACAGATATGCTCCCGGAGGGTTTCGAGAAGATATTGGGCATTTGGAGATACGGCATAGATCGAGGTCGAGATGGTTCGTAGGGCGGAAGCGTTTCGGCCATGCATCCCCTTGAGCTGAACCTCCTGGCATCCTTCAGTCTTTCAGCCTCTGCGCCGTGACCAGACCTGGGAAGATATTCAATCCTTGTCAGATCGCCTCTGTCCGTGCTGAACACATGCCCTGGTCTACCGCGGTAGCCACGGCCGGAACATGACTCCGAGACTGGTTACTACTATCCACATTAGCGAATGATCAACTGGCTTCTCACCAAGAATTCAAGGTCGTGAGTTCGATCAGCTGGTGAGAACGAGAATCCACGAAGTTTAGCTGTTTCCTGAATCGTCAGTCTGGAGTGCTGAAGCGAGCCATGGGGTACATGCGTTCACCGCCGTACAGCCCTTGCATCAAGTCCGTCGTAGCCTCCAAACTTACTCCGTGTTGTTGAGATGGAGCTGTCCTGGCGTCCTTAGTAGGGTGGTACACTTCTTGAACAGTGGTGAGTAGTGACAGAAACAACACTATAAAAAGTTAAGACAATGAGAAGATCAACAACCGGAGGACATAATCCAGAACCACCACATGCAAGTTGGTGGTCATTGTGCCGCTCACTAAATTGCTTGCTGACCGGCATGACAATGATCGGATCGAGTTAGCACCATGAGGCGGATAGTCGTCACATTCCCGTCACGTACCAACACCTACCTCTGAGGAGTGAGGGGGGAAGAACCGGGAGCGAGTCACGTGCGCCGGAGAGCTCCCGGTGTACTGTGTACGGTCAAATATATGGCATGGGCTGACACTGCGCGCTCCTCCAGCCCGACCATTGTCTGCTCTTCTTGATATATCAGGCTGTGTATTTCACATCGCCACCGTTTCCCTTGTCTGTGTTTCCCTATCGATCACTCGCTCCAAGTCGATCATACCGAGATATCGGTAGCCCAGAAACGAAAACCAATCAACCCTCCTTCGTCCGTCGTCACCGTCAAACCCGGTCACCAGTTGCCCTCGGGCGGTGTATAAACGAGAGACATCGTTCGCCTCGGGGTGGCTGGAGTTTCTCGTCAGGTGCTCCGAGATGCTGCTATCGACATGACCAACTCCACAAGTCGACGTTCCGATTTGACGAACGAGGTGCCCCATCTACGACCGGTCGATGAAGCTCTTCCTAGGAGCTACTACAACTGAAAGAGAGAGCAGTGTCAAGAACAGGAGGAGGAGGAGGAGAAGCTATCCGGCATAGTGGCCAAACCGTACTAATGGGCGTGATAGGAACTGCTCATAGAGTGAGTATGTATAGAACGAGGAAACCCCATATAGCAGAACATTGGTCTGAAACGGAGTATCAGTCGAGCGGAGACTGAGCGCGGAGGAAAGAGATTGGCCATATATGGTCAAGTAAGTATCCATTAGTCTAGTGACTCAATCGCATCGAGCTCGACGGCTTGAGCTGCAACCAGGGAACGATGACAGATGGCGAAAGTCAAGAAATCGACAGCAGGAATTGAAGGCTCAGAGAAGTTACAGAGATGGATAGGAAGATAAAGCAAGAGAAATTACAGCAATCACGGATAGAGAGTCAAGTTGTTCGAGCACGGCGATGTATGAATTACTTGTCAGTGGCTGGGCGACTGCAGAACCCTATAATACACTCCCTTGCCAACAATCCGTTACACCCGCTAAAAGTTTACACCCCCTTTACTGCCAATCCATCGTTTCTCCTCTTCTTTTTCCCGTTCTAGAGAGAGATATGCCACACGCAAACTTCGGGAGAGAGAGAGCCCGGGGCACAGAGACCAGACCCCTGATTTAGTAGGCGTACAGAAGGAGGAAGGCAACCATGAGCGCGAACAAGCCGGTGGCTTCGGCGAAGGCGAAGCCCAGGACGGCGTATGTGAAGAGCTGACCTGCAATTGGGGGGCCGTGTATTAGTATTGTACATGCCTCATGTGCCATCATGAATTGAGTCAATTGATGGCAAGGTGTTCAATTGAAAGTGGGCTTACCTCGGAGGGCAGGGTTGCGAGCGACACCGTTGATGAGAGCGGCAAAGACGGAACCGATACCGACACCAGCGCCGGCAAGACCGATGGCGGCGGCACCAGCGCCGTGGATCTTGGCGGCGGTGACGATGGCCGCGGCGGTGGACTCGACGACGACGCCCCGGGACTGCATGACGCCGCGCATCACGTTGGAGGTGAGCTTGTTGCGGACGGCGCCATTGAGGAGCAGGCCGTGACGGACGGCAGGCTGCTGGCTGCGTACAGAGCGGATGATGGAGCTTGGGATGGGAGCTATATTGTAATGACGGATGCGTGAATAAAAAAGAACGCGTTTCGTCAAGCTTGCAAGCCATTGAGAAGAAGCAGAGGGAAGGGCGGCATTTATTTCACGTACCCTGCGACGTCGACATGAGACGCATCGGCTGCTTCATGCCCATGCGGGCGACGGCTCCAGTCATCTTGCTTGACGCGAACATGATTGTTGATGGAATTTGATGGGATGGGGATGAATGGAAAAGGAGATGTCAAAAAGGAAAGGAGAGTTTGCTGCGGAAGTCAAGAGGACAAGCTTGGTTCAGGTTGTGCGGGAGGGAAAAAACGGGAGGCCGGGAGAAAGGGATTGGGCGGGAGTGGGAGCTCTGTGTCAGGAGCAAGGAAGGAGGCATCGAGGAGGTGTGATAACTCGCGGTACTTATATCTCACCACAAGGGCAGGAGCGACCCTGGGCTCTCAGTGGCCGCGACAGATAAGCGACAGAGGGGAGGAGGTACCCCTAGGGCCGCCAATTGCGGGGGGAGGGACTCGAAACCTGGGGAAAGCGTGCTAGCAATTATGGGTACCTGCTGTTAGTGCACTCCGCTCTGCCATGTCCACCTGCTGGTCTGTCCACTTCTTCGCTCTCCACACCGCTCAATTGTGAGGGTGTGGAAGGAAAGAAGCTTGTCTGGCATACAAAAGGTCCTCTACAAGTATCAGAGTGTCCTTTTCGCACATTTAACAGCGTTTTCGAAGCTGTAATTCATTCAGAGCCGGTGCAGTCACGTGTGAACAGGCAAAAGAAGGAGGGAGAGCTCGGGTGTGCTCAGGAGCCGGGGAATCGTGTTGACCCCGAAAGTTCAGGGGGGTCTGGATGGAGCGGCTTCAGGCAAGCAATTCGCAATTCCAAAGGCGGGGTAAAATCGCGCTACGACTAATGGGACGGGCCGGGGTCATTTCCTCCACTTTGTGATGACCGGAACGAGTTAGCCACACAGTTCGTTTCGTGCCATCTCCTCCTCTCAGCACTTGCCGTGACATTCAAAAGACAGAGAGAAGCCGGTGTTGCTTATCCAGCCTCTGTCACAGCTATTCTCCGTCTATGTCGCGCCCAGGTTTGTGTTGAGAACGCGTCGATGTGCTTCTTGCTTCTGAATATACAAGACGGATCATCGCCGGTGAGAGATCTGCTGACTGTTTTCCCTCCCCGATCTGGCGCGTATCGAATCGGACTTGAACTGATCACTGACATGCAACAGACGTCTTCTTCCACAGTCCACATCAATCGCCAGTCTCTCGTGAATGATAGCAGATCAGACAGAAGCAAGTTCACCACTTCCTCGACATGTTCAACGGTCGTCGCTTTACAGCTGAGCCCTGTGGACCGCGAAGTCGAAGCTAAACAGAGCGGGTCCGGGGTAACTGGAGCCCCCGTCGATCACGGACCACGATGCGCCACGATGCCCAGCCCAAAGATCAAAGTATGGAGTCGCGATAGCCTCAACAGATCTTGAACCAAGTGGGCTGCTGTTCGACGACCGCCAAGGAATCGGTCTATATTTGGCAGGAGGGACCATCCTGTATCCGCGGGTTCGCAATGGGGACATTGATGAAGGCTAATATCGACGACAACCTGCTCGGCAAAGGGTTCTCATGCCTGCGCTGCTCCGGTCAAGGGAGGGTCGTCGAGCAGGTGTAGAGTGCACCTCCCTCGGTTGTGGACAGACGTCCTCACATACTGAGAGATCCGGATTGCCGCAGCTCGTCGTTGTTCTGCAGGGGCAAAACGGAGTGGATTTCAAACTCGCAGTGCACGATCACGCGTGTGCTGCGCAGAGGCGAAGCCTGGGCCATGGGACTATGTGACGCCTCAACTGCGGCCGCACGAGGGCGTGCTCGACACGTGTGCTCTACATACACCTTGGCCGCGGCAGTCTGATGGGCGCGGAGGTGGAGATGGCTGGGAGAAGACGTCGTTCAGCGAGCGTGCGATCGTGCAATCGTGCCCGACACACTCAAAGTTAACGCCGCCGGCCACCTGGCATCGTGATCGAATCGGTCATCGGTGTGCCGGTACACAAGTGTTTGGTCAGACTCCGTTCAGTTTCGCAGCAGTCCAAGTGTTGACTGTGAGATGGATCATGGCGCTGTGGCATGTGTGGGTTTTTTGTTTTGCTCCGCAGCTCGACCCGTCCACATTCCACACCAACCAATCACAACCGAGCCTGGATCAAACTCTGCAAGTCTCAATTGACTCATGCGTCTTGTAATGCAATACCGGCCTGCATCTCCATCGAAGCAACTACCCAGCAATGGGTTGTTCGGTCTGATGGTCTAGCGGTATGATTCTCGCTTAGGGTACACCCTAAATATTCAAAGCTTCAAGCTTGCGAGAGGTCCCGGGTTCAATCCCCGGTCAGACCCTTCCTTTTGCTCCTCTGAACCAGAGGTTTTCTTTTTGCTGTTTTGCTGTTCTTTGGTGTGAGGACCTGAGGGTTGGCTGTTAACTGGGGCGTACCTGGTCAGCCATGCCCTGTACTGCTTTGCCTGGATCACGCTCCGATAGGCACCGGTGGCAAGCTGGCTGTGTTGTAACTGCCTCACGTCTTTTTGCTCTTTGGCTCCTGGGGGAGGCTACCTTGCTTTTGGTTGAGAGGGGTCAGGTAATGATCAGGACCATCAAACCATTCCAGATGTGGCTTCTTAACTCCCTTATTGACAAACTGCGGACCAGAATCTGGTAAACGGGATAGACCTAGTCAAGTGCTTTGAGACTTCCTTCGACCACGAGGGAACATGGGCTTCAGCATCATCGCGCTATGGTTTCTCCTGCAGCAGTTCGTTAGCACCCCCTGCCGTAGTTTCCCTGGCTAATGCGGAGTCCGGGAGCGAGCGTGTGGAATAGGTGAGCAGCAGAGGTAATGTTGCAATTGGTGGGCATGTAAGAGAAAATGGCTGTGGTAATGACATGGCGGCACGCAAGAGAACAGAAGCTAGACACTACCTTGTACACTAAGGACACATTTTCATGTGCTATATGGCTCATGTCCCGCGACAGAATAAGGTATTCTGACACCCTTGACTGCCTTGAACACCCTGACTGCCGGTGTGAAAGGACTTGATGAGTGAATTGACACTTTGGCGTCGACTGACCTACCCTATACTTATCGAGCTTTGCGAGTGAGCCATCACCAGCAACCCTACGTTTGAACCGCGTCTCCTTACGCACGATTTTGAGCATACTTACAGCAGGGCATTAGTTCTCTTAATCTCTTCCAAACATCAGGCGCAGTGTAACTGTCGTTTATAAATTGCCTTACTCAGTCCATCGGCGGCGCCCCCGGAAGTGACGTCAATCTAGGCCCGTGCCCCCCGGGGCTCCGCCAAAACATTTTCTCGGAGCAGAGAAAGCCGGCATCGCCGTCCCGGAACCATTTTTAAGCTTCTGCATGCCCATCCGTCTCAGAAACCGTGAACATTCCGCATACACACGCAAGGATTAAACTTCGCCAAGGCTGGAAAAAGAGTTATGATAGGACCTGCACCATTGCTGCTGCTGCGGCGGGTAAGCCCGCGGGGCTTGACCTCGTGCTGAACAAACGCGACCACGTCTTTCAGACTCCTCTACTCCTCCTCGGCGTCGACGTCGACGGAGGACACCCCCGTGTCGCTCGCGTACGACCATCATGAACCGCCTAAGCCCTCGGCCGACGCAAAGACTTCGCCCATATTGTTCATGCACGGGTTGTTTGGGTCGAAGAAGAATAACAGGAGTATCAGTAAGTGAGTAGGATCTATGTATGACTCACAAGTTCTTGCCCGCAAATGTGTATTGACTTTTATCTCTCCCATAGACAACTAGCACGAGATCTCGGGCGGCATGTATTTGCCTTGGTAAGTTCCTCTCCTGCTCAAAGATTATCGTTCGCCCTTGCTAACCAGTATGCCAGGACCTGCGAAACCACGGCGACTCGCCGCACGCCCCTCGGCACGACTACATAGCCATGGCCGAGGACGTAGCGGCCTTCATCCGCGAGCACGACCTCAAGAAGCCGACCCTCATCGGACACTCGATGTAAGTACTTTCACCTTTCATTTTTCACTCCTCCTGTGTCCCTGACGGCATTTCTGATCTCCCGATCAGGGGCGCAAAAACAGCAATGACCCTCGCCCTCCGCTCCCCATCCCTCATCCACGACCTCGTGGCCGTAGACAACGCCCCCGTCGACGCCGCCCTGGGCTCCGACTTCGCGCGCTACATCCGGGGGATGCGCAAGATCGACGAGGCCGGCGTGACCCGCCAAGCAGAAGCGGACGCCATCCTCGCCGACTACGAGGAGGCCCTTTCCATCCGCCAGTTCCTGCTGGGCAACCTGCACAGGCCCGACCCAACGGAAAAGACGCAGAAGTTCCGCGTGCCGCTGGGGATTATTGGAAAAGCGCTCGATCACATGGGGGATTTCCCCTACAAGGATCCCAGGGAAGTGCAGTTTAAGAAGCCGGCGCTGTTTGTGAGGGGCACGCGGAGTAAGTACGTGCCTGACGAGGTGATTCCGATTATCGGGCAGTTTTTCCCCAAGTTCGAGGTTGTGGATGTCGAGAGCGGGCATTGGGTTATTTCGGAGAATCCGCAGGCGTTTAGGGAGGGTGAGTACTCGTTCCTTTCTTCTGACTTGTTGTGGAGCATGGAACGTGCTAACGAGTTGTGTGATAGCTGTGCTTCGGTTCTTGCGCAGAGAGGAGGAGTAGTAGTAAGACAAGTCTAAGTGAACAGGGAGGTTCGCTGTCGATGATCGTGTACAGCATGTCTAGTGCTTCGGTTAGGCGAGCATGAGTATTGGTGTTTCATATCTGGCGTATTTAAAGTTACTTTGAATAGACATAGAAGCATTCATGGGGTATCAAAATAATACCTGTAATAACCAAACCGCATTACCCTCCTCCTCCCTGTCTAATCGACCATAACCAACACCGCTCTAATGCACCAGGGCACACCTCGTGACTCTACCCAATGCCAACCCGCTAACTCCTGCCCGACCCTGTCCGACCAAGATGCATACATCAACAAGGACACCCAGGCAAATACCCACTGACACCCCCGCCCTCCCCAGCAGCAACATCCACCGTCCCGGCCGTCCTCCTCCCCCTCCCATTTGCAGAAAGAAGCGCCGGATTGCTCACGACCATGTCGACGACCTCGACGAACGATTTTCGTACGTTCTCCGTCGTCTTGGCGCTCGCCTCGCAGAACCGCGCCCCGTGCGCCGCCGCCAGCGCCTCGCCCTCCTCTACCGAGACGGCGCGGCTCGTTTGCGCCTTGTCGAGTTTTGTTCCTACCTGTGGTAGGCTAGTTAGCACTACGGAAAACGGAAGGGGGAAGGGGGCGAGGGAACAAGGGGAGGATGGTGGAGCGGATAGTAGAGCGATGATAGATGGAGGGAACGGGGGGTGAGGTGAGGTGAGGTGAGGGTACGGACCAGATACAGCGCCACCTCGGGCACGGTGTTGTTCTCCACCTCCTCGAACCACCTGTCCATGGTCAGGAAGCTCGCTCGGCTGGAGATGTCGTAGACCAGGATGACGGCGTGGGCGCCTCGGTAGAAGGACGTTGAGAGGGTGCGGAAGCGTTCTTGTCCGGCCTGGGGATGGGGTCAGTATACGTGAGTAAAATACAGTGTGCGCTGAAGCTTACCGTGTCGAAAAGTGTTAGGCGGTATGGCTTCCCCCGTACTGAGAGTTTCTTAATCTGAGGGCGGCTTATGTCAGTTGATGAGTTCCCCCAGCGGGCCCTGGTAGTTATGGATGACATGAAGACGGCAATATCCTCATGCTCGTGTCTTTGGTTAAGAGAACGGCAGAACCACAGACACGTCTGTAACGGATGTGACTAACCTTGAAGTCAATACCGATCGTCGCCGTGGACGACTCGGGCTCGAACTCATCGTCGCAGTATCTCGTGAGTACTGTAATTGCATCAGCAACAGCAACAGGAACATGGTATCACAATGTGCGTGTCCCAAGTAGACTTGAGCCGGAACTGTCTCTTACACGCAGATTTTCCAGCCCCCGACGGTCCTATCAAGAGCACCTTGAGCGTAGGGAGGGCATCGTCGTCGGATGCCATATTCGGCTGATAACGAGGGAGAGAGCACCTTCAGGTGTTCGCGAGCGATTTATACCTCTGTAGAAAGGTTAGAAAATGAGGGACGAAAGAAAAAAAAAAAGGCAAGAATAAGATAGGTAAGTATAATAATATAAGATCCCTTAGGGACTGGGACGTTGCGTACCTTGGATTAAGACATGTGTTAGATGTTGTGTTGTTGCAGAGTGGACGGAACAGACCAGTCACAGCATCCCATGACCTGTTCTAGGCATGACGTTATGCGATTTGGCTGCCTGCCTTTGGATTCTCGTCCTCAACTAAAGGCAAGTCATCCCAACGCTTTTGTTTCGGTGATATACGGGTTTACCCCTTTATCTTATTGTATATTGCTGGATGGCATTCCAAAAAAAGCAAAGCGGTGACATGATGTTGCTGCAAGGGGTGTCTTGCCGACTGGGCGGCATCCGCACAGTCATGATGGCATTTTAATCAAACCAAAGAACACATAAGACGAGCTTCACGGAATAACACGAAGGATACTCAAGAGGCAACAATGTTCTCGGGAAGCTGGCACAGGTCACGGTAGGCAAATCCAGTCTATGTCACATTTTCAGGCGACGAAACGCCCCCAAAACTCCAAAGTCTCGTTATGTTATCATTTTCCATTTTGATACCCTTGGCCCAGAACGGAGGCTCGTTACCCTGGACTCTACTGGACCATGATACCGCGCCGAATGCAACAACGAGAAAGCAAGACCGATGCCGTAGAGAGGTATTGCTTGAGAAAAACCGTGCCCATGCCTGACCCTACAAACACCGCTCAAACCTCCTCCAGCACACGCTCCTTGAACTCGCGCTCCACCTTCTGGCCCTGCTCATCGTGGGTTGACTCGCCGTGGAGAGCCATGAGGGCGCCGAGGTCGAACTTGGGCTGCTTGAGGAGCTTGACCTTGCGGATGTGGACCTGTTTGCGCAGTATCATCAGTATTCAACTCCCGACAGATAACCTGCGTGCTGAGAATAATCCGGGGTAACTCACGTTCTGGAGGGGGTAGATGCCCTGGGTGGCCTTCTCGATCTCGCGGCCAATGACCTCGGGGATCAGCTTGGAGGTAAGCTGCTGCAGGGTGCAGGTGCTGGCCTCGCGCTGGATGATCTCGGTCATCTTCCTGCGGATGGCGCGGATCTGGGATGAGGCGGCATAGGTGGTCTTCTTGATCTGGTTGGGCCTGCGCTTGGTGAAGGCAATGCAGAAGAGGCGGAGGAGGTAGTCGTCGGTGGTCTTGACGGTGACGTTGGCCTCGATCAGGGACTGCCACTTGCGGACGAGCGAGCGGAGCTTGTCGGAGGTGAAGTCGAGTCCGTGGAAGTTGGTCAGGCAGTTCTTGCCCTGGACCTCGTCAACCCGCAGCTTGATCTTGCGGAAAGCGTGGTCCTCGTCCTTCTGGAGATCGGCCAGGGAGACCTCGAAGATACGGCCCTTCAGGGAGTCGTTGGCGTTCTTGAGACCGGTTGTCCGGTTGACAAGAGTCTTGCCGACACTGTAATTAAAAAAAACGGTTAGAAACTTGCTGCTCGTGGTTTGGGTTTCGCTGTGTAATCGTTTCGGTATCGGGGTTGTCTTACTCCCTGATGTTGAAGGGCGCGGGGGCCTAAGAAGTAGAAATCCAAGTCAGTAATCTTGAATCTCCATATATCAATCAATCAATCGAATCCTCTCGTCTGTAGCTTACCTTGATGCCGAACCAGTCCTTGCGGGCGAAGGGGTCGACGGTCTTCTTCTTGAGGCCCTTCTTGCCCTTTGACAATCTCTTGTTCCTGCAGGTTGAAGTCTCCCGTTAGCCACATTGTATCTCCCAGCAAGGCGCTAAATCGTATGTGTATCGAATTCGACCGTCGTGATTTCGTAGTAGAAGGGAATTGCTGCAAAACGTACTTTCCGACAGCCATCTTGACGAAGCACCTGTCTCTTGGTTGGACAAAAAGGGTGCTTGTGTTTGGTGGGTGGTTGGCTTCAAGGTCGACGGTCTACTTTCGCGATTTGGAAATTTCTCACTTTCGTGGCAGTGGAAGAATTGTGTGCGGGCCACCCACTAGCGAGAGCCTGCCCGGCCATTTTCGGATAAACCTTGGTGGGGTGGACTTGCCGCGCTCGGGTTAATTGGGCCCACAAAAGCTTCGGCTGACTGTTCTCGCCTTAGGGCTCGCAGGGCGCTCGGACCTCTTCCACTTCAGCGGTTCCAGTGAGATGCAACAAACACTTGATACCAATCTCTCCAATCACCGTCATTCGAAGCTCATTCTCACGACAACAGGCTTGGTGAATGAACATACTTCTCGACAAGAAACACTGGTCACAGACCTGCCTCTCAGTAATATTGCGCCTTCGTCAAAGACCTGACCACTCGGCGGCGCTGAGTCCTGGTGAATACGATGACCACTGGGAGAGCTCTCGTGACCACCATGGCTACAATTCCCAACGCACACGCTGACTCCACGACTTAAGTCTGAAGAAGGGAGATGGACATACAAGCATTCATCGTCATGCCAACTCGAGACATGTTCCATCTAGCGGTGTCGACTTGGGTCCAGCTCCGCTAGTCTCGCATCAACAGACACGTCACAGTCCAGGGACCCAGGCAAGTGGATATAGTCAGGGAATGATCATGAGGCGGTCAGGCCCGAAGCTTGAATTCAATGGTATTATTACTAGGTATGACTTCCATTCCCCATTATTTCCTCCTATTGTTCCTCCTGTCACTCGGCGGTGACCGGACCCTTCCGTCTACTCGCCAAGTGGCGGTAGTTATTCCCAAACCCGTCATAAACACATGGCCCCTATAAAAGTACACGAATCGGAGATGAGGTGTATGTACCCCTGGTGTAGTATCTGCATGAAGAAAGGAGAAAGCAGGAACGCCCCTTGGAACTCCGGGTCCTCCTGGACTCGTAGCCGGCCCCGCTGGGCTCCTGTATGGTGCTTACTGCACTACCGCCTGTTAGGGGATATCGGCTTCAGTGGTGGTGCTACTGCGGGCACCCAGCTCGGAAATTCTTCCAATACCGGCGTGAGTTGCTGAAGGAAGCGAGAGGGGGATGCTGGCGATGAGCGGTGAGATGTTGCAATCTGCTGGGTGATGGATTTAGTATCTCTTGGGAGACTGTGCAATCGCTCAAAGAAGGGCCTTCCTTTGGCTTCAGCCGCGATGGGCTCGGCTCGGCTGTTCGACCCTGGATGATGATGGTCGTCGGCATGCTTGGCGACCTCAGGGAGACTTCTCCGACTCCTTCTCCTCGTCTTGCTGGCCGGCCTCATAAATGTCGAAGCTCGGGAAGCTGTAGTACCTTCCGCTTGTGTCTGGGGACAGGAGTCAGTCATCCGTCGGTCGGATACATCAAGAGATCGACAAGGGGACATACGGTGGTGTGGACGGATCTTCTCCAGTTCGGTATGGTTGACCGGCGACGAGGAGAGGTCTCCTTGCCGGTCGTACATTGCCGACATGGGCGACATGGGCGGAGTCGAGATTGGTGTGGAAGATCGAATGACGGAGTCTGGGGGCGAACCGGATATGACAGCCACCCTGCTCAACATATCGAGCGCTCGCCGGCTAGACTGCGAGTTACACAGGGCATTCCGGCTCGCGTTGGATGTGGTGATGGATGGCTCTGTCGCCGATGCTCTCAGTAGCCTTGGTCGCCTCCCGCCGTTCCTTGGTGATGAGTCTCGCCTCGACACGTGGCGCGGGTCTGGTGTTTTGGAGCCTGACCCCATACTGGCTGATGAAATCAAGATATGGCCGGTTTGAGTATCGAAGTTGACTAATTGGAAGGGTTTATGCAAGAAGGGCGAGCCGAATATTATGGTATTAAATAGTATCTTCAGGAAAGGGAAGGCGAGTGAAACTTTTGGTACGTCAATAAGCAATGAAGAGACCCAGCTTCGTCCCAAGGAGGAGGATGACCGGCAACTGATTATATGCCCCGCGAGCTGGCAATGTTTTGGGCTGAAATGCCACAGCAATAGGCCCTTGGTCGCCCCCGGTCATCGATGGGTAAGAGTGGAGAGGTTGTGGTCCCAGGTTACATCTCCCAGATCCGGCATATTCGGCGGCCACTGCCACTTGTCACTCAATTGTTTGGGTATCAGGGAAGCACGCAGCCCCCCATCCAGGTCCACCAGACGGGGTGAGGTACCTCCTGTCCAACTCGCAACACGTTTCTCCTTGGGCTGTCAAGTTCGTGAGCGGTGGTACCTGGTGAATACCTCGCATCCGCGGTGGTGTCTGTCTGTGTGCGCTGTGTAAGGCGGATGTGGCTTGAAAGTGCCAAATGGACGGCGACCGTTGAACCTGGGTTGCGGCACATTTCTTTCAACCCTTCATCGAGCAAGTTACACAAAAACCGAATCCTCCACGCTTCTCCTCTTTCGGCGCCATCCGCCCACGGTGCTGCCACGTTGGTTCCTACGCTAAAGACCCGGGTAGGGCTTGCGTATGGACCGAGAAGATGGATGGCCTTGGGCCTTCACACACAGCCTAACCGCAAGACAACCTTCGATTCCCATCCAGACCGGTCTGCCTCCAAATGTCTCTCGGCATCATGAGGTTGGGGGGTGGCCTTACTTCTCACCCAGTCCCTGGAGATCAAGGCGCAGGGTGCAGCCACTCACGCAATGACACTTCAGGACTCGGAATATGCACCATGCACGCCCAGCTGCAGGCTATAGTGTACCGTCCAAACCACCAAGGGAAGTTTTACCAGTCATGATTGCTCGTCTCTCCCTCCTCTTATTTCGCCGATACCCGACCACGACCAAGCAACACGCAGTACCACGCAGCATGTCAGCCTATGCTGAGCTGCCTGATGATTTACTGGTCTCGTCATCCACAGGTACTTCCCTTGAACCAGAAGCATACTGTGGTACATGCCTGAAGAAAGCCGACGCTGTTTTCTTTACCGCTGTCAAAAATCGGTGTATAACGGCTATACGGATTACCACTCACACTTTCTCGTAACTGTTGCCGTCGTCCTACAGATGCATCTAGACAAGTCCAGTAGACTTAAACGCTGATCCCTTCCCCAGATGTTCGCCAGCACGACTTCGCTCTCCCCGCAGCTGTAACGTTCGATCCACCCGTGAAGCAGAAAAAGAATAACCTGACTTGACCTGCGGGAATTTTCCCCTTTGCCGTGATCTCGTGTCTTGCTTGCTTGCTTACATGTGTCCAACGTCCTATCGTTACGCGGCATCCCCCCAAGTCGTCGGATACCGGAATGGGGACATGGCTTTGCTGTACTGTACTTTGTGTACCTTAGGCAAGGACAGGCCGCTGGGCAAACACCCAACAGACAGATGCTTCTAACACACTATCACGGTGTATATATATTACACATGATGTCAGTCCACACCAGCAGGGGGGAAGGAAAGCTTTCTCTCGCAAAACCAGGGGTAGTACTAGTACACCTTTGACTGGCGCGGCTCGGGTTCGGAACGGCGCGCTACTCTCTCACCTTGGACAGGGTAGTACGTAGTCCTACCCTTGACGGCATTATCACGATTGTAGACAGACAGACAAGGTCTTCAGACTCCCACGCGTGGAGTGACCCCAAACAGTCAGGCCAGAAGGAACAAACTCTTCACAGCCGCGTGACGTGAGGAACTTATTCTCCCCCACAGGGAAGGCACAGTAAGTTTCGATCAGGACACAGCAAGAAGCAGAAAAAGTAACCAATGATTTATCTACCTTCTTTCCCCCCAAGGGTGTGGCCTGCTATTTCTAACGAAACATTGGATGAACCGTTTCCTCTCCAGACAACAACAGCGTGCGCATCTGCAGACTCGTAGACGCCGACAACCACTCGCGGCGAGCCAACTAAACCACGTGAGTTCCTCTCAGTGGTCGATACTACATACGAAAAAACACGTCAGCTATCGAGTTCTCTATTCGCCAGAAAAAGGGGGTTGGGTAGAACTTACTCTTCCCACATCCGGCCCTGGACGGCCTTGAGTTCCTCTTCCGTCATCTTCTTGCCTTGGGTGAAGTAACCTGCGTGCCATTTAGTCAACCGAGCTGGATGCTGTACTCTGTAGTACTAAGTAACTCACCAGCAGTAATCTTCGCGTCAATCTCAACCCTCGAGTCAGCCGGGATCCATTCCTCCGGTAGTTCCACGCGCTCGTGGATCGGGATTCTGGAAAGAGTATGTTAAGATATGCGTCAAGTACCACAGCGGTAAGCGGAGCGACGACTTGTAACTTACCCTTGTCCCACGATGGCATCATGTTTCATGCTACAAGGAAGGAGGAGATGTTAGGTCATCTGTGTCACGGAAAAGGACGTCAAAGTCTTCTGTGGTACAGAGCGGAGTGAAACATACTTGCTCATGCTCAGCATGCGGTCGATCTTGGTGATGCCGAGCCAGTGCAGGATGTCCGGCATGAGGGCCTGGAAGCGCATGTCCTTGACGCCGGCGATGTTTTCGGTCCGTTTGAAGTAGTCCGACGCGCGGTCTTCTCCGCGTTTCCGTGCGTTGTACACCACTGTTCATTGCAAGTTAGTTGCAAGGTCATCGACAATCGCTTACTACTCCGGTGTATATGCAAGGAATCCTTCTGGAAGCATGGCACTAGGAAGTCATGTGTGTTACGTACGGTACTAGGGTATCGGGTTAGTCCGATGTTCTTGCAGGACTGGATGTTGTTTCGACGTGGGACAAAACTTACTTTGGTAACTTCGCCTAGAGCTCTGCCTTCCTTTCGGAAGTAGATGACGACACCGGTGCCGCCCTTCTGGGCCTCCTTGACTGCCTCCTCGATGCCAAAGATGAGGTATGGTCGGCACGTGCAGATGTCGGAGCCGAAGACGTCACTGCCGTTGCACTCGTCGTGGATGCGGAGTGCGAGCCTCTTGTCCGGATCCGAGATCTTGGTGGCGTCGCCAAAGATATAGACGGTTAGACCCCCTGTTCTATGTCAGCTCTCAGTCCAGTGAACAGGCCAGTTGCCCGTAAGTCATTCTTACCAATTGGCGGCATAAAGACTTTGATATCACCGCGAGTGATCAACTATCGCGTGTTAGCGAAGTTCCGTTCTCTTTCCGAAGTACACTCAGAATGCAAAACTCACCTCCGGATACATGCCACCAGTGTGCTCAAACAGTGACCTCCTCAGGGTACCCTCGTCAATGCCGAACCGCTCCGCAACACCGGGGAGATACCACACAGGCTCCACCGCAACCTTGGTAACAGCAAGCTCACCGCTGGCGTTCAAGCAGATCTTGCCGTCAGGTACAAGCCGCCCGGCACGAACGCTCTCCTCCAGCTCGGGAAGCTTCATGTGCGCCTTGGTGATGGCTATCGTAGGGCGCAGATCGACTGACGTTCCATTATTATCAACGAGTTACTGGGACCGGAGAGGAGTTGACTAGGACTTACCATTCTCCTTCTCCATAATGTCTTTGTACGTCCACGGCACAGTATGACCCCAAGGATCCATAGCGACAATCTTCTTCCTGTCACCCCACTGCGGGAAGGGGCCCAAGTTCACAGCCGGCTCTGTGTTGGTAAAATCGGGCTTGTGGTCGTGCTTGAGCTCCTTACTCGCCAGCGCCAGCGCGTAGTAAATGGAGTACGACCCGCCGTGGGCGCCGATGGCGTTCCGCCTCCGGATGGTGTTGGTGTTCCTCGACACCGTCACGGGCCCCCGCAGCAGGGGGTCCGGGTTGCCCCAGTCCATTGGGAGCGGGTTGATGCCGATCTGTTTTGGGTAGGTGGTGAGGATGATGCGCGAGGTGAAGCCGGACTTGACGCCCGGCGGGGTAGCGGTTCCTCCTGGGGATGCGAGGCCGGCGTCTGCTGGGAGGAGGGAGGGTGATTGCGCGGGGAGGCCGGCTGCTGAGGAGAGGGCGGCGGCGGATTGGAGGGCTACATTGGAGTTCTCGGACCGGACCTCGGGCCTGGAGGCATGTGTTGGTTTAGAGACCGCTGCTATCTCATCGACACGTTGTGAGAGGGTGTCGAATGCTGAGACTAGCTGACTTTGGCTCTCGGCGATGTGCTTCAGGGCACTCTTGATATCATCCAGATCTCCTGCCATCGTGAATCTCTTTCTCACTGCTTGCTGTAAAAGTGAGCTATGTAGGTCCTGTATGTTGTGCTATAGGTGATTGTGGCGATGTGATGCTGCATCAATGACAGTGAGTGAGAGATAAGGGCTGACCGAGAACGGATTGTCTCGAATGCGGAATGCTGGATTGGCCAATTCGTACAGAAAGTAAGCAAGGTACAACAGGTACAGAGGTATCACCAAGAGAGGGGGAACGACGAGGATGGATAGGTTTAACGGTGAAGAGTCGAGGTTGAAATCGAAGACTAATAGAATGGTATCTTGGTGGCCCTTATATGTAACTCGTGATCAGGTCGGAAGGTACGTAGACTATCTGTACAGGTAAGCAAGCCATGGAACTCTTTGTCACGTCCTACGGACGGCGTCGGACCAGGGCGGCCTTGTTCCGGGCAGGACGGGGGCCAACATGTCAAGGGAATTGCGTATCGAAAATGGAGCTGCGGCAGCAGGTGACCGAGCGATTGCCAGGCAGATAACAGGGTTGCCGGCTCCGGTGGTTCCTTCCGACCCCTGTGCATCTGCGATATCATGTCTTGTCGTCTTGTTCTTTCCCCACAAGCCTAACAGTATGCGGGTCCCGGATAACGAGACGAAGCCAAAGGAGAGACAGTGATTGACGCCAGCAGTTAGATACCGCGTTAGCTTGTGCCTTGGTTGGCGGTCGAGATACCAGCGCTGTAACCCCCGGATATGTTCCTAGCTTGGATCCTTGACTTGCCTGGGAAACGAGACAGTTACACATAGATAGACGGTGCGGATATCGGAACCTGGAATACTCGAGACGGTAGGGTCACCCCTAGAAAGAGAGACCACCGGTGATGTTGTACTGTTTAAGTCGGGGAATTGAGAACGCGGGGCAGGTGCATGGGTCGGAATGTTTGGAGCTGCTGAACCCCACCTTTAGCGCATATGCACGGACCACTATGGCGTCTCAGCACTTGCTAGCAGCCGAGCCTTGTGTGACGCAGCCGAATGGTCGCAAACCGCAATTGTTTGGAGACTCAAACCGCAGCCGGCATCATTCTACGAAAAACATCAATATCACGCCAAGCATTCGATATCAAGAGCTCGACCGCCTATCTTATTCGCAGCCCAACGCCTCGAGACCCCAACACCATTACCGACAATGGGCAAACGCAAGAAGAGCTCGCGCAAGCCGCAAGGCCCGAAGAGGGTCAGTTCCCCCCGTAGGCCTACCGCGGCGAAGATCTGGCTAATCTCGTCATGGCACCATCTAGAACGAAGGCCTCCCGAGCGTATTCACATGTCTCTTCTGCAACCACGAGAAGTCAGTCAACGTCAAGCTCGACAAGAAGGCCGGCGTCGGTTCGCTGGACTGCAAGGTTTGCGGGCAGAGGTTCCAGTGCGGCATCAACTGTACGAATTACCCTCCCCCATTCAGGCCTCCGATGCCCTTCCGGAAAAGACCTCAGAGAAACTGACATATATGTGCCACAGATCTTTCCGCCGCAGTCGATGTCTACAGCGAGTGGGTAGATGCTGCTGGTAAGATTCCCATAACGAGACCACGCCCAGCCCGGCGCATATGCTTACACCGTACTTCTACTAGATGCCGTGGCGAAGAACGAGGAACCCATCAAATCGGCCACCGGCGGTAGCAGTCAGCCCGGAGGCGCAAGACGCGCCGCACCGAGCCGAGCAATAGACGAGGACGAGGAGAGGTACGAGGGAGAGGGGATAGTGGACGACGAAGAGGACGTGGACGGGTATTGAGACCGCTCAGCGACGCGGGTCTGGCATGTTTGGTTTGGGAAAGGATACCGGAGTATTGGGTTGGGCGGATGGAACAGTCCCGGGAAAAAGGCATACATCACAGGGAAGGGGGATTGCTTTTGCTTTTGGCGGTTCATTCAGATACTGGGTATAATTGTTGCCCCGGTTCACAACACAATGCGCGCCGAATGCCTACGGTTCCTGCTATCCTGTCATCGCCAAGTGAGATCTCACATGGTATAGAAACGGTCGCCGAAGTCGCCGAGGCCGGGGACAATGTAGCTACGGGCCGGTTAGCAAGGCCATACCTATGGGCGCGGAGAGGGAATTGAACGAACTTCTTCTCGTCCAACCCTTGGTCAATGAAAGCTGTGACAACGCGCAGCTTGGGGAACTTTGTGGCGAAGTTCTTGATGCCTTCTGGGCTGGCAATGAGGTTGAGGAAGAGTATCCTCTCCTCGGGAACACCCCGAGACATGAGGACCTCCGCTGCCATTATAGCAGAGCCACCTACATACCAGGTTAGGCCATGTCTTGCTATGTCAGGGGAGGGAAAGCTTACCAGTCGCAAACATGGGATCCAACAGCAGGACCCACCGGTCAGAAATGTCTTCGGGGAGCTTGTCGTAGAACAGTTTGGGCTGGGACGTCTCCTCGTCCCTCTGGATCAGGATCTTTCCGATCCTAACGGACCGGCAGCAGTCGCGCAGACCCTGCTCCATGGCCTCGCCCGCCCGCATGATGGAGACACCGCAGATCTTGCCCTGGAACATGAGTCCCGCGTACGGACGGCCGACGGGGGTGGTCACGGTGTGCTCAACCGTCGGCAGGTGGTTCAGGCCCTCCTCCACGAGCAGCCGGATGATCCTGTTGGAGTAGAAGATGAAGTCCCCCCTCTCGGTGTTCTTGTCACGGATCATGCTGTGTGAAAGGGGTTAGTCAGGGGGGGATTCAATGGTTCCAGTTCCGGGCTTGCTTGGTAGCTACGCACGTGAGCAGGGCAATGAGCTGCGGTGTCTGGGGCAGGACGGTGACATTGTCGAACTCGACGGCTGTGGAGATGGTAGCCGTGGGCTTCTGGCTCTCGGTCCTGTAGTCGGGCCCAACGCCCTGGGTGGGAGCCAGTCGAGGTCGGAATTCAGCCATGGGTGGAGTAGTACGGCAGAGTCTGGGGGGTTTGAGAGCTTGAAGACGAGTTGTTGCTGAGAGGAAAAGGGATGTTGTGAGGAGGGCGTTACGAGTTGTGAGGTGACGGTAAGAATGCTGATATCAATTGGGACAAATGAGCGAGAGGAGGGATCCTATATGAGAATGCGCGCCTAGGGGAACCTTTGGTATTTTCACAAACGACTCAAGTTCAGAGGGTGGAATATGCATGAGAGAGTGAAAGATACATTCGGCCCCGACCCGCATCGAGTTATCGAGTTATCGATACGACGATACAGGGCTTGGCAAACTGTCCTGCGGGACGACCTGGTCCCTTCAGGCCTTCGATAACAAATAACCCCACACTCTTGATAGGGACTCGGAATCCTCCCAAGCGCTTTTACGTGGTACTCACAGGTCGCCTTTACAAATGGAAACGGGGTCGTCGGCTGGCCGAACCGCCTTTCTGTTTGTTGACGTGCAAGCTGAATAGGCAAGTTCTCGCGTGAGGGGTAAGGTAACAGTCCTGAACTGTATGTAGCTTCATGCATGCATTCTAGTGTAGGTCGCCTTGTCACACGGAATGTGTATGGTTGCGCAGTGACTAATGCCACCCAACCCTAACCCGTGATGCTGTTGCCAGCAGCTGCGAGTCTGAAGTAACCTCTGCAGGCAGGGGTCCAAATGCCAAGGCTTGTCCCTTCTCTCGGCGGGCATTTCATTCAGCACATGTGGGTCTGGGCTGAAGTGACGCCACACTGTGGCTGACCTGCACCTGGGAAAAGCTCCGGGCAACAGTTCCCTACCCAAACACTGAACTCCTGCGCAAGAGACGTGATCCCATTACTCCTGTAAATACTTGGTCTGTCTTTGGAATTTGGCGTCTCTCTGCTTTGGCACACGACCCGCATTCGACTTAGCGCCTGTTGCATTTCTATTCTGTGCAATCTCAAGCCACGCTTCCCTTTCACTTTCAAGCGACCTACCACCACGTGGCGTCTCCGTTTCGAGAAGTCAACAAAGCCTTGCGCCAACACGTTTGGCAACCTACCTCGCCAGGGATAAAGGCTAGCCTGCCGGCTCCCATGGTTGCTCAATCGCGCAGTCCAAGTCCATCGGCATATTAGCCCCAACAACACCCCAGCCTTTTTCCCTCGAAATCGAACCCTGGTCAGCACCTCGGCCTCACCTGGCGCACACTTGTCCACCAACTGCAACACCAATGATGGCTACGCGAGCCGACTTCGGCTTCCCGCCGAAGAAAAGGATAACGACGACATACGGGAAAGCGGGCAGGAGGTTCGGTGCGTCCAGCAACTCGCCAGCCTCGAAGAAGCAGGAGTCATCGCCTGCGACCCCCAGGCCCGAAGCATCTATCTGGGATGTGCCGACTGATGATCTGGCGGACACCCCCTCGCGACAGATGATGTCGCAGCTGCCACGGAGGAAAGCTGCACGTCGAACAATATCCGAACCCGTCCTCGAGAGTGAGGTCGCTCTGTCGGTTACGAAGGGAAAGACCACTGCAAAGCAAGATGCCGTTCCTCGAGCCAAGAAGAGGAAGGTAGAACCAACGCCAACACCGTCTCCAGAGAAAGCAAATGAACCTGACGTTTATTCCCCGCCGAGCCCACCGCCTCTGGCCGCGTCTCCCAGAAGGCCCGCAAGACCGATTGCGAGCAAGTCGGTTTCCAGCCTCTTGACAAGCAGGCGTAAAGGAGCCGCTCTTAACTCGCCAATGTCGGATATTGAGGAATTTGCGACACCTTTCTCAACAAAGACGTCGAAAGCCCTGCATGACCTGAGCATCGACAGCCAGGAGCCGGAAAGTGTGCAGACGATACCGATCCGTCTCACCGAGAAGAGGTCACCTCGATCATTCAACCCGCCAAAGAAAGTTGAAGAGCCAAGGGTGCAGAGCCCGCAGAAAACGAAGCCAACAGCACCGACGAGGCGCCGCAAGCGGCTCATAGATGCGCTGGCAGCTCAAGAGGATAGCTCCGGAGACGAGCAGATGCTCTCTCAGCAGTCAGTCATTACAAGCCGCAGAGGTATCTCTCCTGCGATGGACCTGAATTCAAGCCCTCCGTCATCTCAAACGGAACAGCCAAAACCCAAGACCTTGCAGCGACAGTTATCGACGGCCAGGAGACCCGGGCCAAAGTATACCTACAGTCAGCAAAGGACAATGCTTGCAGAAGAGTCTTTGGTGGATATAGCGACCTTCGCAGAGGATGAGGAGTCACAAAAACGGCCTGCTTTCTTCGGACTGGCCAATATGCACACGACATCCAATCTAAGTGCATTTTCGTTTGTCGATGATGAAGACGACACGGCCAATACTGGTGCAGTTAAAAGTCTCCATGAACTGCGACAGGCTGGTGCAAACAACCGGTTCAGTTTCGAGATGGATGACGTCTTGGTACGCGTTGGCTCCCCGAGCGCAAAATATTCGTCGCTGAGACGCGGTGCCCTCCTGGAAGTCGCGGAAAAAATGAAGGACACCGACTTCCGCCGACAGCTGCGGAACCATAACAACGTTGGCGACCTGTTCACTGGGCTGGCGAAGGAAACCGATCTCGTGGCCGGCTATGCGATCCTCTCCATCATTACGACTCTTTTGGCAACATCAACTTCACAACACCTTATTCTACAAATACAGTCAGAGGGAATCTCTCATCTTCTACTACTGCTCCTCGATGAGTCCTCTGACATATCTGTCATAGCCAGGGACAGAAAAAGAAACGTGTCTAGGCACGCGCAGACGACCTTGACAGCAATCAAGAACGCGGTGCTGAAGCTGCCTGTCTGGGAGCCGGCATCGCCAACATTGCTTCCTCCTCGCACATTAGCTTTGAAGGCGTTGGAACTCATAATGCGGGGCCCTGCTTCCGAGATCGAGCTATTTTCGCCTACGATCACCGACCGTCTGTTTGAAATGGTCTCCGACTACGAGAACCCGGCTTGTTGGGACTTCCCCGCCCAGCATGCATCTTTGGACTTCTACCTGGCGCTGCACCTGCTCGAGCAACACTCCGTCAGTGCGATGCAGTCTACCAGTGGCGCTAGGTGGGCAACTGAGTACCTTCCAACCGTGGCCGGTGTGTTGGGAGTTGCCCTTCAGCGACCGGTGGACAAGTTCGACGACCTCGAGACGTCGACGCTCAAACTAACCCTCAACATGACAAACAACAACCACGAAACGCCCGCTATGTTCGTGAGCAAGGGTCTACTGCGCGATCTGGCGGAGGCTGCGTGTAGGACCTTTGATGTGGTGAACAGGTCGATTATCGACGATGCGTTCCTGTCCAAAGTCTACGACTCTCTGATTCTCATGCTGGGAGTCAAGATCAACTTCTGCGAACATTATTCCCCTGCGGCACAGGATTTGATGGACGCTGGGGAAGGCGATACATCGCCTCTAAGCCGCCTGATTCGAGTCTTCCTGGACTACCATGCCGTACATGCAGAGGTAGGTTACAGGCCATCTTGATACTGCAACGAACATATGCTAACAACTCGCAGGCGGATTCGATGGAGAAGACATCCCTCAATGTGGCTTTCGGTTATCTCGCCATTCTGTTAGGCCACCTCTGCCTCCACCAACCGATCCGGGAGAGGTTCATGTCGATCTACGGGAAGAGAAATCTTGAACCGCTTCTCGAGTCCATCCGGATATTCATCACTTTGCACAGGGTTACTTTGGCGGCAATGGAAGACGAGCCGAGTCAGAAAGGGGATAGTAATGCGGCCGACAGGCTGCAAAGCTTGGTTGATCAGCTGGAATCCCGAACCTAGCAGGCCGGTACTTTGAAGGCTTGAAGCGTTCTGGGTGTTCTGGTTTTCTGGCGATGCGTTTCTGTCAGAGACACTCTTGCGATGCATTTCACGGTTAGGTACATATCATGACCTCAGGGGGGCTTGGAACGCCTGGAAGTGTGTATTTCAGCATGATACACATGGATCGGAGTTGAGCATGTAGACAGTCCAAGGGAAAGGGAAAGGAGGTCGACAGGGTATCTTGTTTAGAGAAATGGTTACCATCTCGTCTCTGTTTTTAGCGGTCAATTAAGCAGCGCTGGGCGTCATAAGGAGCTCCGGTCAATAAAGATCTTTGGGGGCAGTACTTCTTCAACGTGTTGTGCAGCCGTGACCAACGGCCGAGGCACTCGGGTGGCCTTACATCTGTGGAACGATTGTTAATACCGGAACTTCCAAGGTTGTGAGGGGAGAGAGAGAGACATAGGTGACTGCCATGCACCTGAAGCTGCACAGCCCAGAGCCGCATAGTGGACCTCTCAAAGCGCAGTACGTACACTGCAGTGACAGGAGCGGCATGCTTCTGGCGTGGAAGCCATCGCGATCTAGAACCCCACCAAGACGACCTACGGCTTGGCCCCCACTTAAGTGAGGTAACGGGCCCAAAGCAGGTACACCCTTCATCATTCCGAACCTTCTGCCCAGAATCTACACCACCTTCTTTCTTACCTTACCTTATTCTTTACCTCTCAACACCTTCCTTCCGCGGTTGAGTTAGAGATAGCATAGTTTCAGGGAAAAGTACTGTGCGATTTCCCTGTCCGCCTCGTTGTCCCTTCCTCGATTACTTCTCCACGAACCTCACCCAAGTACACCCCGCCCAATCGAATCAATGCCGTCTCCGCCCAAGCTGCGCAAGCTCGCCATTGTTGGCAGCCGCTCCGTCGGTACGTGCTTTCTTTTGATTTAATTCCTAGCGACTCGCGCGGGCCCTTCACCGTAGCGAACGCAGCAGCTAACATCGTGTCTTTTCCGGCCAATAGGCAAGTCATCGCTGGCGGTGCGCTACGTCGACAACCACTTTGTCGAGAGCTACTACCCCACCATCGAGAACACCTTCGGCAAGGAGGTCAAGATCAAGAACCAGGACTACGCCCTGGAGATCGTCGACACGGCCGGCCAGGATGAGTACAGCATCCTCAACTCGAAGCACCTCATCGGCATCCACGGCTACATGCTCGTCTACTCGGTGTCTTCGGCCCAGTCCTTCGAGATGATCACCGTCATCCGGGAGAAGATCCTTAACAACATCGTTCGTTTACATCCTCTTTCCCTCTTACCCACCGTCTTCACACAACAAATCTCTGACCAAGTTTCTTTTGTCACACAGGGCTCCGAGAAGGTTCCCATCTGCATCGTTGGTAACAAGAGCGATCTGCGACCGGAACAGCGCCAGGTCACGTTCGAGGACGGCAAGAAGCTCGCCGAGAAGTTCGGCTGCGCCTGGACCGAGGCCAGCGCCCGCTACGACGTCTGCGTCGCCAAGGCCTTCGAGCTGCTCATCGAGGAGATTGAGAAGTCCCAGAACCCCAATGCGCCTGCCGACAACGGCAAGTGCGCCGTCATGTGAGGACGGACAGGAAGCTGTAGGGCTTTCATTTCAGGATTCTCCGACATTGCCATACGTTGTTTTTCCTTTCTTTCTTGCCTGCTGAGACATAGTCCTTGTCCTGCAAGCTTTATGTTTTACCACTGCGTTGAGTTTTACGAAGTTCAGGGACTGCCTGAGGGATGGGCGAGGGCTCCCGTTGTGATTTTGCAGAGGCCGTTTTTGCCTTGATACAGCTTTGGGTTCTGGTTGTTACAGAGCCTGGATAAGGGTTAATGGATCATGCCCTGTTACGGCTGGCTGGTGGTCGGAGAGCACATGTTTCGAGGATTCATGGTCATGTCGCTCTGTATACGAATATCATTGTCGTCACTGGATGGGCGTTGGCTATGATAGAGAGGAGATTGAGCACACCTCGGGCTCTGGGTCTCATTTGTTTGAGAAGCTGCATACCGACAGGTTCGTAGGAGAACTTGTGGTTTAGACCGTGACTCATAAATGAACAGAACATGAAATGTTTACTTCGACCCTAACTGTGATGCCGTGCCTACGTCACACCAAGGCTTGTCAGCCGAGCCACAGCCGGTCTAGATCCCCAGGCACCAGCCACACTTTGCTTCCAGCTTGCGCCACAGCCTGTCGCCAGGAACGACTCACAGTAATTTTGGCGGGGTAAAATATTGCTTGAAACGCGCTGGACTGAAGGTGACTAACCCCACCATTCGATAAATATCCACGCCGGCGACCAAGTCACCAGCCGCGGGTCAAGGAAGCTTTTGCAGCAAACACCACAAAGTCCCTGGACACTACAGCCATGTTGGACGTACTTGATTTCATCACCGAGCGCGGCGGCAACCCTGAAGCCATCAGGGAGTCCCAGCGCAAGCGCTTCGCCAATGTCGAGATCGTGGACGAGGTCATCGCCGACTGGGAGGACCACCGCAAGAGTAGGTCTAACCACGGCTTTCTGTTGGAAATCTCAAGGGAGCACGTACTAACTCGTCTTAACTTAGCCCTCTACGCCGCAACACAACTCAACAGCAAGATCAACGAAGTCCAAAAGCAGATTGCGCCCAAGAAAAAGGTGCGCCAACACGCCTCTCAGCCCAGCACTCGTGGCCATGTTCGATTCTAACCCATTGGCAGGCCAAGGAAGATGTCAGCGACCTGCTGAAGCAAAAGATCGACCTGGAGAAGGAGAAGAAGGGTCTGCAAGATGCCGCGGCCACCAAGGAGGCAGCACTCAAGGCGAAGGTCAGGACCATCGGCAACATCGTACACTCCTCCGTCCCCGTCAGCGACAACGAGGACAACAACGCCGTCGAGCGGACATGGGCCCCCGAGGGCGTGACGGTCGAGAAGAAGGACTGCCTCTCCCACCACGAGGTTCTCACGCGGATCGACGGCTACGACCCCGACCGGGGTGTCAAGGTTGTCGGACACAGGGGCTACTTCCTGCGCCAGTGGGGCGTCTTCCTCAACCAGGCCCTGATCAACTACGGTCTCCAGTTCCTGGCGGAGCGCGGGTACACCCCCCTTCAGACGCCGCAGTTCATGCTGAAGGACTACATGGGCAAGACGGCGCAGTTGGAGCAGTTCGACGAGGAGCTGTACAAGGTCGTCGACGGCGAGAACGACAAGTACCTCATCGCCACCTCCGAGCAGCCCATCTCCGCCTTCCACGCCGACGAGTGGCTCGGACCCCAGGACGTGCCCATCAAATACGCCGGTTACTCCACCTGCTACCGGAGAGAGGCCGGCAGCCACGGCAGGGACGCGTGGGGCATCTTCCGCGTGCACCAGTTCGAGAAGATCGAGCAGTTCCTCCTGACCGACCCGGAGAAGTCCTGGGAGGCGTTTGAGGACATGATCGGCGTCTCTGAGGAGTTCTACAAGAGCCTCGGCCTCCCGTACCGGGTGGTCGCCATCGTCTCCGGCGCCCTGAACAACGCGGCGGCCAAGAAGTTCGATCTCGAGGCGTGGTTCCCCTTCCAGGGCGAGTACAAGGAGCTCGTCTCCTGCTCCAACTGCACAGACTACCAGAGCCGTGCGCTCGAGATCCGGTACGGCGTCAAGAAGCAGACCGACCTCAAGAAGACCTACGTCCATGCCCTCAACTCCACACTCTGCGCGACCACGCGGACAATCTGCTGCATACTGGAGAACTACCAGACCGAGGAGGTAAGCCACCCGCACCACTGCTTCCTCTCTTTCGGAGTGCATCTGCTAACTTTTGTTCTTCCACAGGGCCTCAACATCCCCGAGGCGCTCAGGAGATTCCTGCCCGGCGCACCCGAGTTCATCCCCTTCACCAAGGAGCTGCCCAAGGGCACCACCTCCCAGAAGGTCAAGGCGAAGGCGGCCGACGCGGCCAAGACGAAGGTGACTCAGCCCGGCGACACGCCCGATCAGGTGGCTGACAAGTTGAAGGAGACCAAGGTTTAAGGGGCCAGGCCTGTTGGGGTTACGGTAGATATCATGACTAAATGCGTCACTGCAATGATAGAGCCTTGTTGATGATACTTGGGTGTCCCATTTACAGCGGCCAAGCGCACATTACCAACTGTGACTTTCATTGTGTTGAGCCCGGTGATGACAGTTTGTCTCTCTTTGTGGTTTCGTCTCATGTTTGCAGCAACAAACAGATCGTCTCTGCTTGGATCTGATGCTGGACGGTTTCCTGATCGTACTCCAACGAGTTCGAATCATGTGCCTGTCATGAGACCGATCATCCCATTTCTCAGACCAACCCAGATAACACAGCTTGGTATCAAGAAGACATTGTGTGTTGGGTACAAAATCCGGAATGAGTAGAGGTTAGCGATGACCTGGTGTGACGGACAAACAGAAAACCGGTACCGGTAGTTAGAGTCTAGACTTAGGGGATAACTTTCGTCGTTTGACCCCTGATCCAGTACTTTTACAGGGGGATGTAAGGCATTAGCGCGGTCAAACAGGTGAGCTTAGCGAGCGCCACCCCCTACAATACGGACCAACAGACTCAGAACTATCCATCGCGCCACAAGAACCTCTTTGCTCAGTCCAACTTACTACGACTTACAGTCAAACTCACCGGACTGAATGAATGTCTGTCGCTTTCTCATCTGTTATACCACCCTGACACCGTGGGTTGACTACTTGTCATTCCGCAAGTGCACTTCACTGACTGGAACAGGTGTTTGACTTCCCGAATGTGATGATTCAATTCACCTGGCTCGACCTGTCGGTTGCGTATACTTGACGCCAGAAACTGTGACCCTTTGTTCTATCAACCCATTGACCACGACTCTCTGAAAACTCCATTTTGAGGAATAACAAAAACTCTCGTACATCCATCACATCAAGGGACAGCTCGCTCGTTACCGGCAGGATGGACTACCAATACCAAGTCCGGGAATGTCCCTTTTGCGGCTGGGAGGCCAACGAGGGTGACATGCTAGCACTTGTAGGGCAACCCCTATATCCACCCGCTCGTGTTGCGGTGTCAACTGTAACTGTGGTCTGTCACTGACGTTACATCGCCAGCACATCGAGAGCTTACACGCCGAAGACCCAGACCCGGACCAACAACCTTATTCAGCGTCCGAAAAGGCGCAGGCTTCGGCGTTCAGGGAAGAGGAGGAAGGGCAGTACGTCGAGTGCCCCATCGAGGGGTGCGGGGAGATATTGATGCTGGAGGAGATGGACTACCACTTGGAACTGCATGAGCAGGAGGTTGACGACGTTGGAGGTGAGGCATCGGCGCAGGTGACTCAGAAGACCGATCAAGATGCGGAGGGATCCAGGCCAGGACCGTCGTCGTCTCGTCGACAGTCATCTTCGGGCCGTTCTTCTTCTGCACAGCAGAGGGAGGATGCGCCTCGCAGCTATGGCAGCAGCAGCAACAGCAGCAAGCAACAGACGGCCATCTCGGCGTGGAGGAATATTTTCAACATGCCGTCTTCGAGCCGCCGTCTGACCGAGGCCGAGAAGCGAGTTGCTGCCAGTGCCGTGCCGGGGAAGAGGCTTGGGGTGAGTCTGCTGGTGATTCTCTAGTCGTGTGTTGATGATGCTGAGTGCTAATCGAAGTTTGTTGTTGTTGTTGTTGTTGTAGAGAAGCCATCTCGGCAAATATGCCCACGAGGACCGCATGCCGGACTGGCTTATCAACTTGCTCCAGAAACACGGTCAAGTAGATCAACCAGGTTAGGGACCTCGCATTCATCCAGCCCGTCTACCAGAGCTGGGAAGAACCTAGGTATTGACACATACCGTCAGGCATAATACCGGTCCTCCAACAACTCCTCCAACAGAGCAGCACAACCAAGTACGCCTACCTCTGCCACCCGTGCGTGCACCACATCTCCCGACTGAGGAGGGAAGGTATACATATCTCGCCCCCCGTTTTACCAACCGTACAGGTGTCACTAACCCCCTTATCCCTAAGGCGGCTTCTGCGGCTACCGCACAATCCAAATGATGACCTCCTACCTCATCGGCACCGCGTCCGCGGGTAACCAACACTTCAAGCCCAAGGCCCAAGTCCCCTCCATCTTCCAGATCCAAGACTGGATCGAAGCGGCCTGGGACGCAGGGATCAACTCCCAGGGGCGCGCCGAGACGGGCGGCGTCAAGATGACGAGGAAGTACATCGGCACCCTCGAGGCGTCCGCCGTCTTCCGCCTGCTCGAGATCCCCTGCGAGACCCAAGGGTTTAGGAACCCCGAGCCCGGCAGGTCAGAGACCTTACTGCTGGAGGAGGTGGAGAACTACTTCGCTTCCGGCGTCGTCGATCCGGAGGAGAGGATCAGGGGCACGGGGTTGCCGCCTATCTTTTTTCAGCATCCTGGTAAGCCATCCAAGCGAATATGATCGAGGGGATATCGCTGCTAACGCAAGAATGCCAGGCCACTCCATGTTGATAGTCGGCTTCGAGAAGCAAAAGGACGGCGCCAGGAACCTGCTCGTCTTCGACTCCATGTTCAGCGACCACTGGAGCGTGCGGAAGCTCGTACGCAAGGAGTCCAGCCACTACCTCCCCGACATGGCGCTGAAGCCGTATCGGAGGGGGTCGAGGTACCTCGGCAAGTACAAGGCGTTTGAGGTGCTGAGGTGAGTTCTCCTGTTCCTATACCCCTGGAGTCAAGAGGTACTAACAGGCCATCAGATTCCGACTTCCAACGGACGCAATACCGGAGAAGTGAAGTATGTATAAACAAAGGCGCTCTCTTGATTGACTGCCCCCTGTGGTTGGTTTGGTATCTTTATTGTTGGGAATATCTATGCCGTCTACCACCACCCGCCACCCATCCCTTTCAGGCGCGAAGCTCTCTCGCGAGCCACTCCTCCAACTTGGCCAACGCCTTCCTCCCCTGCGAGATCTTGTTCTTTTCCGGCCCGTCCATTTCGGAGTAACTAGACAGAGAAGATACCCCAATTGCTCAATTAGTCAGTTGTCTATTGTATGTAACTCAGGTGTCGTGCCTCAACTCAAGCAGTCAACTCCTTCTTGAACCACTCCTGCAGCTTCACCAGCGCCTTGCCCCGGTGCGAGATGGCGTTTTTCTCCGGGCCGTCCATCTCGGCGTAACTGCGGTTGACAGCAGCAAGCATTAGTTCGTCTTGGTCCTCGTGGGGGAGGGAGGGAGTTACCCATGCCCAATGAAAGAAATGGAAAGGATCGACGAGACGAGTGCCTCGGGGAAGAAGAGGTATGAAGTAAAAAGTAGGAAAAAGGAAACTTACGTCTTCCCCTCATACTCAAAGATGGGATCCCACCCGAAGTGCGCCGGTCCCCTGGCGGGCACGATCCTCCCCTCCGTCACGCCCTGGAAGAGGATGGGCTCGTGGCCGGGTCCCGCGCAGTAGGCGAACGTCGTGACGGCCTTGGCGGACTTGTTCTCGTAGGCGGCGAGGAGGTTGTTCAGCCCCGCGTGGCCGATGGATTGCATGAACCATTTACTGTTGGGTATTGTTAGTCAGACCTTGCCATCGTCTTGATACTGGAGGGGATGTTATCGTGGGAGCGGGTAGCGTTACATGTACGGCCCGGGCAGTCCGTTCAAGGCGTTGAAGCAGAGACATGTATCCTCCACCAGGACGGGGCCTTCGACCTTTTGATGCAATTCAATGTGAGCTATAGTTTTTCATTTTGGGTACTGAGCTAGCCTGTGCAAACAAACGTACGAGATCTGCTGCCCTCCGGCACTTGTCGAGCGTCACCTCCTCGACCGTGCCCTGGATCTCGAGCAGGTCGAGCGTCTGGTTGTCGACCTGGATGGCGGGCTCGAGGATGGCCTTCACCTCGCGCAGCTTGCCCGCGTTCCCGGTGATGAAGTTGACGTTGTGCCGGGCTTCGCTGGGGGCTGTGGGGGACATTGTGGCGGATTTTGTGGTGCTTTTCAAGATTTGAGGTTGGAGATGTCTTAATTGGAGAGTGATTGGAGTTCTTGAATTTTGGGAGATTTATCCGTTTATATCTATCTCTTCCTCCCGGAAGTTCTTGAGAAGTGAGTAACCCGGCGAAGGGTGAGTGGAACCTGCAGGAAGTGGGCTGCAGCACACCGAAGAAGCTCGCCAATCATCGAAGTTCTTCACCGTGGTGAGCAACACCCTCTCAGACCAATATATGCCGTTTTGCCCTGTTCAAGAAAGGAATACTCAGATCAAGTATTACATAGTCATCACAGGATTGCTTTCTGAATCCGTACCGCAAAACCGAATCTCATAGTTGGGTATCACAAAACTTCCCATTTCACTCTCTAATCCTCAATCTCCCCCCTCTCCTCAGCCTTCCCAATCCTCCTGCTCCTCCTCCTCCTCCTTCCTGGCCCCTTTCCATCACTACTAGCTCCCACCCGCATTATCCTTCTTCCACTGCCCCAGCCACGCCTCGATCCTCTCGACGTTCTCGTCCATCTCCTCGGCCGTGTTGCTCGCGAGCACGACGACGATGTCCTCGTCGTACGAGTCCTTGGCCTCCTGCAGCAGCACCTCCATGATCTCGGCGTCGATGTTCTCCTGCAGCTTGAGTTCTGGGTATTTCCTGTGACCGCCGTCAGCATAAAAATCCTTACAAACAGAGAATAGGAGGGATATGAATAAGAGGGGGAGAGAGGGTAAAGGGTAAAAAGAAAACATACCGCTCCACCAACCTATCATACAAAACACTCGACTCGACCCTCAGCACCACCACGAGATCAATCCAGCTCCGGGGAAACAGGTCGCATGCGTGCCAGTCGATTATGCACCCGCCGTCCTTGACTCCCTCTTCTTCCAGGGCGTCTAGGAGCTGTTTGTTTTGCACTCTGTCAGCTAACCTTACTCCCATTTGCTTTTGCATGTTGAAAGGGGAGTGCGTACCTTGTCCTCATCAACAATCCAAGACTGGTACTCCTCGTCCCACCCCTCATGGCACTCCTTGTCCTTAACGACCTGGTTGACGGATATGTGCTTCAGTCCCGTCTTTTCCGCCAGGCTCTCGCAGTGCGTCGTCTTGCCCACGCCCGGGGTGCCGGTTATGATTATGTTGGGGAGGGAGCGGGCCATTGTTTGTTTGCCTGTGCCTGTTGTTGCTGGGTTAGGTTTTGCGAGGGTCTGGTTGATGTGATCTGACTTGTTTACTACTTCGAAGAAATTGGTATGTAGCTAAGGTAGATATACCGGTAAAATGGGATTTGAGAGGAAGTTGTGAGTTGTGAGTGATGTGGTTTTGCTACAAGGTGAGTGAGTGCTGTGACTCTCAGGAGGGAAAGATTTTCAAGGTGAACGACGAATCAGGTGGGGCGATTGGCGATTGAGGATTTGAGACGGTTCGCTCGCAACTCAACTCACTCACTCACCCACTCAACCTCATGCACCCAAGTAAACCAACCACATAGGGTAACGAAAAGAGTTTAGAGAAATGTGTTTCATTCCATGCCATCTCGGCAAGGCCATGTATTTACAATTGTAGTACAGCTGAACCGCCCCCCATCTACCTCAAGCGACTCTAGTCACAGAACCAACCAACCCCCTTCAACTCATACACCTGCTTGCCGCCCTCAGTTCGTTCCCCGTCTCGCATAGCAACATAGCCCACTGGCCACACATGCCAAAGACTTTCGGCCTCTTCCTCCCCAGTATTGACAAGCGTTGTCGCTGCTTCAAATATACCCACCATCTCTCTTCCTCGTAAAACAGAAAAGAAAAGGGAGGAAGAAAAATATCAACATAAAACGCCCTTGTCCATGAAGTCCCTCTGGGAAGGAAGTGTATGTATGTGTGTCTGTATCGCGACAATGGGGAATAGGGGGAGGTTCTGAGTGTGGAAATCTGAATGCAGCATATCTAACCACCCACTCATTCCTCAGCCCAAGAAAAATCAAATAGCCCGTTCCATTTCGAGCAATAACCAGAACATCAATACCCGCCCACACCCACCGCCTGACCACTGGCCAAGCAAAGTCTAGGTCGACCACCCAGCGGGTTGTATGACATCAACCCCCAGCGCAGGGAGGGCGTTGGGGAGTAAGGATGCCGGTTGTTGTCGCTGTTGCTGCTGTATCGTCGTCGTAGTCGTCTTCGTAGTAGCGCCCGGATCTCGCGTGGGGATCCGTATGCCTATAATCCTTTTCCGAGGTTTGGTCCTCTGGTTCTTCCTCCACGCCGAGAGCAGGAAGGACCGCGGGCTCGGCATGTCCGGCACCGTCCGAGGCTTTCGTGCTAACTAGGCACCGGCCTCGATGGCCGACTCGGAGGACTCTTGCACGACGGCGAGGTCGTGGTTGTTGCCGCCCTGATCGTCGTAGTCGCCGTCCTGGGAGCCGTATTCGAGCTTTTCTTGTTGCGCGATGGCCTGTGCCGAGACGATCTCAGCGAGGCGCTTCAGGCGGGGGGTTTGCAGCCCTGAAACATGTTAGTTGTGTATTGGGTTAACAGCGGGAGGAAAGGAGTGGTACGCACAGGATGGTGTGTATGTCTCCAGGGCTGTGATCGATCGGGGTTCAGCAATCTCATACGGTCCACTGTCATCCATATCGACAGCCTGGAGCAGAAGAACATCGCTCTTCTCAGTGACACGTGATGCCACCGCCTTCATGATCTCGCCGTTGATCGGCTGTTCGTAGTCGGCGACGAGGTACTGGTTCAGCAACTTCTGGATTTGGTTGGGCGAGAGCCTGTTGTGTCATTGTCAGCCATTGTACTTGAAACACTGCCGAGCGGCTTCCATGGAGTTCGACTTACATCCAGCAGATGTCCTGAATGATCTCTATATCATTCAGTGTTGCCTTCTTCAGCTGCAAGAGCTTGGTTGCTTGCTATTGGCCGGTCAGTTGCTGCGTCACACAGAATCTTGTTCGTAGTGTATTGAGTGCTCACCATAAGATGCTCCAGCTGCAGAGTGCCCTCGGGCATGTCGTGGCTCTTGCACCACTCCTCGATGCGCGTGATGTTGTAGTTGATCTGCAAGCCACGCTTCCACGACAGGAAGTTGCGGCGCATCAGCAGATCGTTAAACGCCGTGACGCCGACGAGCTTGAGCAGCTCCGTGATGGTCTGTGTGATGATCGAGTCCTCCAGGTAGTAGGCCTTCATGGCGCGGAAGACGCTGTTGAGCAGCGACAGCAGGTTGTCCATGCTGTAGGCCGGCGTCGAGTTGGACTGCAGGAGCTTGCCGAGGAACCTGTTATTTTCGTTCGTCACGAAGCCCGGCAGGGACTGGGACTCGATGATGGCGGGGATGATCATCTTCTGCAGCTTCTTCTTCAGCACCTTCATCCAGGTGTGGTAGATGTTGAACTCCAGGCTCTCCAGGTCGTGCTTAACGATCTCCAGGAGGCGGTCGTACTCGTAGTTGTCCGTCTTCTGGGCCTCGTACCAGTCTTCGGCCAGGAACACGAAGGACAGCATCTCGTGGACGTTGGACAGCCAGAACGCGCCGGGGTTGATGGCTTCGTCGCCGTCATGCTGCATCACCTCTTGCTGGATGGACTGCATGACGTTGGCCAGGAAGCGCTCCGACTCCTTCACGAAGCCGTTGTTCCACATCTCGGATGTGACAAGGTTGATGAGGTAAGAGGGGAAGAGCACCTCCTTGTCCGATGGTGGCGGTGTGGTGTTGGGCGAGGGAATCTTGAGGTTCCGGATGAGGCCCATGGTGACCTCCTCGTTCAGACCCTCCTCGTCGGCAAGCAACGACTCCAGCTCCAGTTCAATGTTATCAACGCCTGGAATGAAGGTCGCGCCGGAAAGCGTGTTCTGGCGGTTCATGCCAGTGACAGCCATGGAGACGGGGCGCGGGTTGTACGCCATGCTGTAGCGGTTGATGTCGTGAGGCTCAGCACCGGCACTCCTCCGCTTGGGCTTCTTGCTCGATACCAAGTTGATGAGGCCATTGGCGAGCGGCGGCATAACGCCGTTGCCGTTCTGGACGACTTCTCCGTTGACCGGTATACTCCTGCGTGCCAGTTCAAGGGCGTCTTGCATCTCAGCAAGCTGCTGGCGCAACGAGTTCTTCTCAGTTTCGTGACGCTGGCTCTCCTGTCGGGCAACCTCAAGCTCCGTGCTAGTAGCGCGGAGCGAGTCTCTAAGTTGCCGTTCCTCTTCTTGCATCCGCTTGACGTTGGCTGACGACTCCTCGAAGCTGTGCTGCAGCTTCTTCATCTCGGCCTCCATCTGCTCCAGACGAGCCGCTGCAGCACCTGCCTGGTTGGCCTCCGTCTGCAACTCCTTTGCCCGAGCCTCCAGAGCATTGGTCCTGTTCCTCCAAGCTGAGATCTGACCTTCGTAGTTCTCCACCTGTCCCTTGAGCTCCTTGTTCTGAGCCTTCATAGTGCCGAGAGACTGTGTCAGCTCGACGACCTTGTTCTCCAGCTTGTAGGAGATCTGCTTCAGGTCGCGGGCCTCGGCGCGCACAACCTTATACTCCTTGCGCGCTGTGCGGCCGCGCCACAAGCTCTGGATGATGACGACCTTCTTGCGGTACGACCTGAAGGACTTCATTGCCTGCCTTGACCTCCACGCCCGCTGGATGATGACCGCTGCGTTTCCGACGCGCGTCTCCATTATTTCTTTCCTGCGGAGGAAGCCTTTGATCGCCGCTTGAGCAAGGATGACGTCGTTTCTGATGCGAAGGAACTGTTTCCTCTCCTTTTGTCCGCGCCATACTCTCTGGATCGTGACCGCGGCCCTGACAGTGCGCAGTTCCTGGGCGGCTTTCCGCGCAAGAAAGGCTCTTGCGGCAGCTTGAAAGTTAATGATTGCTTGACGAGCAGCCAGGTACTTCCGACGGTAGTACTTGGCTCTCAGGTTCTTCTGGATCATGATGGCGCAGTCGTTGAGGCGGTTCGTTCGCAGGTTTTCGAGGAAGGCCAGCATACCAGCACGGAAGAAGATCTTTGTCAGACCCATCTGATACTTGTCCAGACCCTTTCCGGTACCTTGACCAAGCGCCTTGGTCAGGATAGCGGTAGCCATCTGCCTGATCTCCGAAGCCCATTGCGATGACGGCACCAGCATGTAGTATCGGAGAGCGAACTCCTCGTATGTCCATCTCGTGGGGTAACCGGCACAACTAATGCGGACCGTCTCAAGCACACCGCAAGCGCGAAGCTGGCTCAGGACCATTGGTCCCTCAAACTTCCACGCTTCCTTCGCCTCGTTGGGTTTTATGCACCTGATGTAGTGGACATCTGTGTTGTTGATCGTATTCATCAGTTCGATCAGGGACGACTTGAAGATGCCACCCAGTGTCGGTTTCCGGTTCACCGCCACGCCGATCCTCCTGCCACCAGCCGGTTTCACAGCATTTGAAGAGGCGGAAGCGGCATCCTTCTCCCGGACAGCAGAAGCAGCCTCGAGCACCGAGCCAAGGAACTTGTTCGTCGAAGCGCGCAACACAGCCATGTGCTCATCCGGGACAGTGTCACGGTTCTTCTCGATGAACCCTTCGGATTCGTACGTCACGTCGATGGCGTAATGGCACACCGTGAATGCTGACTTGCCGAACCTTGGCTTTTTGTAGAACTTGTTCTTGTCCGCGGCGTAGTTGTGGTGAAGCTTGGTGACGAATTGCTCGTCCGACCCCATAGGCAGGCGCGATTCTTCGTCCAAGAGAGAGAGGATGCCCATCTTGCCCTCGATGAGGTCAATACAAGGCTGGTTGTCCGAGAAGTCGATGAAGGTCCAGTCGATCTGCTCCCTGAGGTACTCCTCCTGCTCAAGCTTGAAGACATGCTGGTTGAACTCCTGCTGGAGCTTCTCGTTGGCGTAGTTGATACAGAACTGTTCGAATGAATTCTTGGCAAAATGCTCAAAGCCGTAGATATCCAGAACACCGATGAAGGAGCTGACTTTGCTCAGCACCTCCTCCGTTGCCAAACTCTCGTTGATGATCTCAACCAGCCAGTCGAACAAACTCGAATAAATGAACTTAGCAACCGAATCTCGGACGACGATGGCTTGTGCTTGGCTAAGGTTGGATACGATCTTCTCTCCGCGAGTGACGAGCTGCTTCTTGACGGTCCACTTGGCGAAATCTGTGGCGTCGATACCGAGAATGCGACATGCGAGCTCCAGGGAAGGGTCTGTGGGTGCCAGGACACTGTCGTTCCGCGATGCGCCAATCTTCACGTTACCCAGATGCAACAGACCGGCAAGCAACCTGAAGACCTCCGTTTGCTGGGCGTCCGTGACTCCTATCGTCCTGAGCGATTGCCTGGTGGCTGCGAACTCCGCCTTGTCGTCCACTCCGTCAATAATCGGGGTATTACCCTGGTTAAGGTACTCGAACTGCTCCACGGGAAGAATGTTCAACTCTTGTCGTTCCTGGTCCGATATGCCCGCCACTAGCTGGTAGAAGATGTGGTAGTTCCTTTCCTTCAGTGGCTGGAAGACCAATCTTGACCGCTCCAGCAGGTATGTCCTGATCTTGGCACCGATGATGTTCGTGCTCTTGTCGAACATGATCTCGATGTACTTGCCGAAGCGGGACGAGTTGTCGTTTCTTGTCGTTTTGGCGTTGCCGAAGGCTTCCATGATCGGGTTGGTGGCCAGGATAGCCTCTTCCGTCGCACTCATTGCCTCTGGACCCCTCTTTGACCGCGCCGCAGCATTGTCTGGAGATTCTCTTGTTGCGAAGTAGCGCATGATATACTTTGCGCTGACCGTCTTTCCAGCACCCGACTCGCCGGACACGACGATTGTCTGGTTCTTGTTGTCTCGCAGCATGTCCATAAAGGCTTCCTCGGCGATAGCGAAGAGATGTGGCGCCTGCGTTGCCCTCTGCTTTCCGGCATAGACCTGCACCATGCCGGGAACGTATAGCGAATCGACACGGGCGAACGGGTTTGTGGCTATCAAAACGATGCCGCTGTATGTGTAGATCTCTTTTTGGGCATATCGTAGACGGATCGCTTGGAGCACTAGGCGAGGGGAAATGGTATTAGATATTGCAGTCCAGAGATAGCAAGGCCATCGACATGCTCACCTGCTGGCTCGTTCAGATGTGACAGGTTGGTCAAGTCATCGCTGGCTTCGAGCATGGTCGGGTTCATCAGAGGCGGTAGGTTTGGGTCGTTGCCGCTGTGGAGGCCCTCGACGGACACCTCAACAGTTTTGGTCTATCAAGAGAGGACATGGGTGTCAGTTATCACAGAACGATACAATGACCATTGTCGGTAAAAGGGAGCTTCTTACCTCGCCATTCTCGAGCTGGAAGACGAGGGAGACCTTATCTCCGTTTATCGACTTGTTGATGACCTCGGAGGCAACCCAGCCCTCGGTCGCGTCGGGCTGCCATGCTCTCGTGCCCACATCGTAGCTCTCCGACATTGGGTCGGCTGGGTGGGTATCTGTCTATGCGGGAGGTGGGAGTTCGTGATGATGGTCGGCGTGGGGAGGCGCGATGTGGAGGAGCTGGTGGTCTGGTGGGAGGCTGACGATGTGACTGCGCTGATGCGGTTCACCGACTGAAGGACGGAAGGAGTGCTTGTTGGTGCTGCAGTCCAGAAACTACACGTCGGCCGATCTAAGGAGAGGAAGGGAGGGAGTGTTTGGGCGCAGAAAAGAAGACATTCATGAAAGATTAAAAGAGTTGGTAGGAGTTAAAGATCATTGAACCCAAAGAGAGTGCACTTCCAGAAAAGGGACCCGCGCGTGTAAATGGGAGGTTGCTTCGGGTATCTGGATTACCCAACAGTTGAACCGGGCCTGGTTTAACGGTTGGAGAGATACGAAGGGAGGTATATAGAGGTGGTGGGTGGTGATTGTGGTCGAGAAGGTGAATGGTTGTCTATTCGTTCCCTTAGCTGCTGCTTAAAGGAAAGCAACAAAGCTCGAGATGACTTCGAAAGCAGCAAGCACTCCAGAACAGATGGCGTTGAACCAGCACGTAAATTGAGGACCCTCTTTCTCCCTTTCCAGCTTCCCAGTGATTCGCGGCTGGAGTCCTGGGCTGGGGGCAGGAAAGGGGGCTCGAGGAAAAAAGGTACAGGGGCTGTGGTGGCTTGCAATGGCCGGAGCTGATAGGGCGACGACGCTGTGTGACAGGGGTGAAGCACGAAAGCACGGGCCCTCTTTCCACGCTTTTTAGCAGAAAACGCTTTTTTGGCCCTGCCACCTGGAAAGGAGCGTGTTCCGGGCCGATGAGCTGTGTGGCCCGTCCTTTCTCTAACAACTTGCAGGAAACGAACGGTTGAAACATTCGAACCTGCAGCTTCATGGGACTGTGCAACTGAGGGGTCTACACCATCAGTCTTGGAAACGAGATGTCTATCATACTTGATCTGGTCTAAACTTTAGACTCACAGCCATACCCAGTACATCGGATGGTACGGCGGATCAAAACCACCACCACTCCTCGCAGATCTCCACCAGCCCCCAGCAGACAAGCCCACGCTCCCGGGCTTAGAAAGCACGCTGAAACAAACGGCATCTCATCTTGGGGGAGAGGATCGCCGGGCGGGACATGCAGAATTCCCTGGATTCCCGGGCTTCTAGCGCGGAACACAGTTTGTTGTCAATCTCGCTGGGCATGGTGCATGGCAGAGTGGTAATCTCCGCCGAATCTGATCCTTGTCTACATGGCTTCATGCCTCGATATTCATGCCGTGGCTCCAAAGAAAACCTCTCTTCAAAGTTCTAGTCTTGAGCCGCCTCTCCTTTTTGTTGAACCCGTTCTATAAAAACCGTGTGCCTATATCAGCATTTGATGAAAATGCAGCTTGGTCTGAAAGTAGTCTTTTTTGGACGCCTGAATATCTCCCCAAGATACCTCATCCGTCCCCTATTATCTGATGATCCAAAAGAAGCCGCCCCTCAACATCACCTCCCTCTAGCTAATCGCTCTCCTTAGTAGAGCACACGAGTCAAGATTTGAGCTAGACAGTGTGTTAGTCGTACATATTCATCGAGATACAGCGGCTAATCTGGCAACTTACAGCTGAGCCCCTCCAGACCGTCCGAGATGGACTTGATGTCGTCCGCCTTGACGTCGCTAACATCCGCCATCAGGTAGGCAATATCGCCCTTGGAATCGGAGATCTGCTTGTCGACGTTGTGGTCCGCCAGGACCTCGTTGACCTTCCGCAGCACACCGGGAACATTTCGATGGATGTAGATAACGCGTGCGTGGTCCGGCTCGTCGAGGGTGAGGGAACGCAGTGTGATCTCCGGCAGGTTGACGCTGCCAATGGTGATTCCCTGGTTGATGTACCGCACCAGCGCCTCAGCGACCTCGACACCGATGGCCCGCTGGGCCTCCTCGGTGCTGCCGCCGATGTGAGGAGTGAGGATGATGTTGTTGAGCCCACGAAGATCCTCGCCCCAGGTGTTGAGGCTGCTGTTGAAGTAATCACCGTTGCCACCGGGCTCGTTGGGGTACACGTCCAGCGCCGCACCCGCAACCCTGCCGCTGCGCATGGCGTTGATCAGCGCGGGGATGTCGACCACGGTGCCGCGGCTGGCGTTGATGAGGTATGAGCCCTGCTTCATCTGCTGGAACTGTGCGGTCGAGATCATGTTCTTGGTCTCGGGTGTCTCGGGCACGTGGAGGGTGACGAAGTCGGCCTCCTGCAGGAGCGCCTCGAGGGTGGGGAGCTGCTTGGCGGTGCCGATGGCCATCAGGGTCACAACGTCGTAGTACACGACGGACATGCCCATGGCCTCGGCCAGGACGGACAGCTGGGAGCCGATGTGGCCGTAGCCTATGATTCCGAGCGTCTTGCCCCGGACTTCCCAGCATTTGTTGCTCACCTTGTTCCAGGTGCCGCGGTGCATCTCGTTGGAGCGGTCGCCCAGCTGGCGGGCGAGGGTGATGATCTCGGCAATCACCAGCTCGGCGACACTGCGCGAGTTCGCAAAGGGCGAGTTGAAGACTGCAATGCCATTCTTGGCGGCATAGGCCAGGTCTACCTGGTTGGTGCCAATGCAGAAGCAACCGACGACGAGGAGGTGCTTGGCCTCTCGCAGAACCTTCTCCGTCAACTTGGTCTTGGACCGGATACCAATAACGTGGACATCCCTTACGCCGTGTGTTAGCGGTTGTGTTTTGTTTGGGGAGTTTGCTGTTGAGGAATAGGGGTCGAGGTGTTGATGTGTGCAAGCCTGGTCTCCGAATCACGGAGACGCCGGTCATGACCTTAATGAGCACCTAACTTACCTGATCTTCTTAATGAGCTCATCCTCGGGCAATGAGGACTTGTGGACCTCGACCTGGTAGCCCTGCTTGGTGAGAAGGTCCCTGCCGCTCTGATTGACGTTCTCCAGGAGCAGGATCTTGATATCTGTGGTCTCGAAGGGCTTGAGCTGCTTGGGCTTGACCCTGCTCACCAAGGCGTTGGCGGCAAAGCTTTGTAGGCTGGTGGGAGAATGCATAGTCGCTGTCGGCGACACGCTGAGGCTGTATGACACGGCTCTGTCGGTCCTGCCGCCCGCGATATCTCTTGCGCCGGACATGTTTGCTTTATGAAAGTGTATGAGACAGCGGTGATTGATGACTCTTATTGGACTTTGTTCAGATGAGATGTCACCACAGGAGCGAGATGTAAGTTACGGGGACTGGAACGAATGTATGGGATGTGGGGTGAAAGTGTCCATGTCATCACCTCATCTTTTTTGGTGGGGTTGAGTCACTGGGAGACATTTTTTTCCAGCCACGAGAACTTTCATCGGGCCGCGTGGGATCTTGTCCAGAAATAGCCAGCCGTGTACCAAGTGTCAGGAGAAAGCTTACCTTACGTTCTAGGCCAGGGACGCCGTTACCGGAAGCCTCAGAAGTTGAGGGACTTTGCAATGCATTATGAGAAGTATTTCGTAACTCTTCCGGTCTTTCCATAGTATACCAGGTTCACATTGGACGTTGACTTTGCATTGCCTGATTCCTGCGTATAAGTCGCTGTACATAAGGGAGCCCGGAACAGGGAGGCTCAAAATATGCAGACGACATGTCGCATTCCCTCCTACATTCGCTTATGCCTGCCGTCTTAGCATCATCCATGGTCAGGTATGCTCAAAGTAGAAAGTATTTCATGAATTTCAGTTTGAGCCTTATCCGAAGAGCTGTATCTAGCAGAACGGCTACCTCACAAGGCAGGCAAGTTGCAGCTATCTCAGCCCAGGCTGCTACACTCGCCAACCATATGCCGGCAGCATTTTTTTTCGAGACCAATAAGTCTAATGCCGTTGCCGTAAAGAAGAGTTGTGATCACCATGTGCCATTTCCTGCCCGCATAATAACGCAAACAAACACAAGTCCAAAAGCAAGCATGGCCTTCACTGCAATCAGGAGATCCAGAAGCCCACGGCTCATGTCCTTCACCAAGAACAGCGATCCCGAGCGGCGATATCCTTCCTGCGACACCATTGATATTGCCGGCATCTCAAATCAAGATGTGACGGGGGGGAAATATTAAGTAGAATGCTGGAAAAACGACAACTTGCAGTGCGCCAACCATCACCGGATCAGAGACCAATTCCGACGCTCAACATGGTACTCCGTTTAGCTCTGCTTGCACTCGGCAGCCTCCTGCTTGGGCTTTGAGCCATCCTCCTACTTCGAAATTAGCGACTGTTTTGGGGGGGACGCGGGACGGATCAAGCGCGGCTTACATCGTCTTCCTCAGACTCCTCCTCATCATCCTGGTCGTCTTCGCTGAGGTCGTCCTCGTCATCCTCCTCGTCGAACTCGCCCTCGAAGTCATCCTCGTCGAGCTCCTCGTAAGCGAGGGCCTCGCCGGTGAACCAGTCGATGGCACGGGGGATGAGCTTCTCCTTGATATCCTCGCCAAGCTGGTAGTCGAGCTCGAGACGCTCCTCGATATCAGATGCGGCATCGTCGTCATCATCGTCGGTAGGGGCCTTGGGTGGCGAGAAGAAGTTGAAGAATGACTCGGTGGGGACGGTCTTCTTGACGATGCGGGTCTGCTTGGTGTCTGGAAATAATGGTTAGTAGGGTAATATCGGAAGCGGATCGGGATTGTACTGACTCTTGTTGCGCTGCTTCTTCTGCTCGACGCGGACGGTCAGATCCTTGCCGGCCTTCCAGTCGATCTTGTCACCCTCGGCGTGATCGTAAATGAAGTCGCCGCCGTAGCCGCTCTCGTTCTGGTAGAAGTAGGTCTTGGTGATGGTCTTGTTGGTGAAGTACTCGTTCTCGGCGAACTCAAAGATGAGGCGGAAACCGGGCTTGTCGAGGTACTCCATGCGGATGTCTGTCAGGAACTTGAGCGCACCCTCATCACGATCAGTGATCATCTCGGCAAGAGAGATCTGGTTCTTCATGGCCGAGAGCCAGAACTCTGGAACACCGGGTCCATCGACCTTGGGCTCTGTGGACTCCTCCTTGGCGGCATCCTCGCCCTCCTCCTCCTCCTCCTCATCCTCCTCACCGGCCTTGACCTCGTCCTCGGTAGGCTCAGCCTGGCCGTTGACGATGGCAGCACGCTTCTGGTAGAGAGGGGTGAACTTCTCGAAGTACTTCTTCTCGAGCTGGAGGACCTCCTCCTGGAACTCGGCCTCGAGCTTGGAGTGCTCCTTCTGGATACCCTTGAGTCCGGCAACACGCTTCTTGATAGGAGGGGAGAGGGACTCGATGTAGCCGGACGACCGGCCGACGAGCGAACCAAGACGGCCCTGGATCAGATCGACGAGCTTGGGGTTCTGGGCGAAGATGCTGGCAGCAGCGGCACGGTCCAGGTCCTCTGCGTTATCAGATAAGTGGTTAGCATACAAAATGGATGGCAGAGGGTTGGGCAGCAGTGTGGACATGACAAACCTTCCATGATGCTAGCAACACCGGGTTGCTGGGCGTGCGACGAGATGGGAGCGTTGCTCGCAGGAGTGTTCTGGGGAGTGCTGTCGCAACAGACGCGTTAGCTATTGGGGATCGTGGAAAAGGACATCGACTGTCAGCCCGTTGGCGTGGGAAGAACTTACGGAGCGGTCTGCGTCTCGGGACGCTTGTTCCTGATAGGCTCGGCCATTGTTGATTATTTGGGAGGGATGTGTTTTAATCGGTGATAATTGGGTGAGAAGAGGTTGGGCTCGACGACGGAGTTGCGGGAAGACGCGGTTTGATGAGGATATCAAACGACGACGGTGACGATATCGAAGAGAGGCGGAAAGAATGGGGAACGGGAGTTGTGTTGTGAGTTGGAGAGGAGGAGGTTGAAATGAGATTTATTATCAACGGGCTCCAAGTTCAAGGTGGGGTGAAGAGGCGAAATGTTGAGGGGAAGGGTTTTCTACTAAGTTTTTAGGCCCAAGGCCCAAGTGGCCCACTAATGCTCTGTGACAACGCGCCGACTGGACAACTGACACGGACAAAGCACTTCACCGCCCTTATTATCGCCTTGTATCGCCTTGTATCCAGCCCCAGATGCCCTGATTCAACAACTAATCATTAATATAGAAAAGGCAAAGATTGATTGTATCAGGAACTGACAAGTGCGTGCCCTTTATGCCCTGGGTTTATACCTGTTTCAACACGTCTATGTCCCTTACAACCCTGGTGTGATTGGGATTCAACATTTGCAAGTGTGCCAGTGTGATTGGCTGGTTATCATTCCGCATGCACTCCGACACGGCGCAAAGGAGGCCCATTCAGGAGCCAAAGCCACTGTACATACTGTGTATGAATCTGTGATACATCTTATCTGGAGGGTCAGTTGCTACAACTCCATTTACACGTGTATTCTGCACCATCATCTCTTTGAGAGAGCAAGCCCCAGAGTCCCCTCTGCCTGCGATAAAAAATGCCTCTGGGAAGATGGAACAAAGGTATAGATAAGGTATGCATATATCGGGGCTCACTGATCTCTCCACATTTCAGGTCGATACCCGGCTGGGAACGACGTCATGCCACCTCAGTAGCTGCATATTCAGGTACCGCATCCATTTTCCACGAGTGATGTTGGAATTCTCGAGTATCACAGCCTAGTAATGTAGGCAATTCAACCGCAACACTCCTCTCTCGCTCCGGCCTTTCTATACCACTCTCACTCTGCCTTTACTAAATAGGGCAGGTGACCGAACGGCAGACAATGTATTCTCTGCAATAATCCTCATTATAGACACGACCAATTCCCCGCGCAGGTGCCAGTAACTGGACCGACATGAACAGAGTTCGATAATCGGACCAAGACCTTCTTCACACGTACCACCTGAGACCGAGACCTGGAAGACGCCATTATGGAGGGCGACACAGAGTCCGTGTTTAGCGAAGCCACCGGGCGCCAAACCCCACGGCGCGGCCTTTACCGGTTGGGCTCGAACCAAAGCCGCACGAGCGTCTTTGAAGATGTCGAGATGGCCACCGACGAGGTTCGCTGCAACCTGCTCTCCTACTCCAGGACTCCTTACTCACTGGTCACTCATCTAGCTCTATTCCGGCCCCATGGCCGAGTCCATGCCTACGAGCGTATCCGCCTTTACTCATCGCCGAGCACGAGCTGATTCAACTGCGAGCTTTGCCTTTTACCCTGACGAAGAGCCGGACGAGTCTCCGATCATTCATGATGAATACGAGGAAAGCCGCGGGAGGCTCGATGTAGACGACATGCGATTCGGGCAGGAGATACCGGACGAGGACGACTCTACCGATCTATCGGCCGACCTCGAACGCCAAGCACCAGAGAATGACTATGTGCTGCACAGGAGGGCATCCACGCAGTCCAGAGGCTCTGTTAGAAGCCGACTGCTGAGACGGGACAGTGGCCTCTCTGGAGGAAGCGAGTTCGGAAAGGCCCGGTTCAGCCAAAAGACGTACATGGTCAACGAGGATTTATACATCGTTATCGCCGGGTTCAAGACCAGCGTCGTCGGGATGGCCGTCTATGTTCTCTTGTGCATCATGACATTCGGTCTGGCCTGGCTGCTGTTCCGCTGGATACCGAAATGGCATGTGAAGCTGGTTGGGCTGGCCTCGACTCTGAGAGACTCTGAATGGGTCGTGATTGAGGTAAGAGATTTATCAGTGTTTATGGAGATGAGCAGAGGCTTACACCTGGTCAGAATTCATGGAACGAGATGGCTATCCTGGACGTCAGAAGCAAGCCGTATGGACGACCTATGTCTACCGTATTCGGCGCACCGGACAAGATCACTTCATATCTTTTCGACGATGACCCAGACCCGATCCTTGAAGATCTGCGAACACTCGACTACCGCTATGTCCGGTTCTTCTACCATCCAGCAAAAGACAAGTTCCAACTGTGCCACGGCTGGAAAGATCCCGCTTGGACTGATATCCGCGCTGTGCGCTCGGGCGTTGACAGTGACGAGAAGAGCCACCGCGAGCTGGTCTTTGGCGACAACCTGATTGACATCGAACAGAAGTCTACATTCCGCATCCTCGTTGATGAAGTATGTGATTCGTATCGTTGTGAATTCAGGTCTGTACTAACTCCAACCAGGTCTTCCATCCCTTCTACGTCTTCCAGATTGCCAGTTTGATCCTCTGGTCTATGGATCAGTACTACTATTATGCACTTGCCATCTTTATTATGTCGGTTGGCAGTATTGTGACAACGCTTGTTGAGACCAAATCTGTAAGTCCCGCCCAATGTCCACCATGAGGACTACCACTGATCACTCGCAGACCATGAAACGTCTGAAGGAGATATCTCGGTTCGAGTGTGATGTGAGGGTTATGCGCAACGGCTTCTGTAAGTTCCAGAATCACGACCTCCGGCAAACTACGCCCCCTAACAAGATTTAGGGAGGTATGTCACTTCAGGTGACCTGGTTCCAGGTGACATCTACGAAATCAGCGACCCAAACCTTGGACAGTTTCCTGCGGACAGCCTTCTCCTTGCTGGCGACTGCATCGTTAACGAGAGCATGTTGACTGGCGAATCCGTTCCTGTGTCCAAGACTCCTGCAACAGATGAGAGCATCCACTACCTCGACCTCACGGCCTCGACGATGATGCCCGAGATTGCCAAACATTTCCTCTTCTGTGGTACCAAGATCATTCGGGTCCGGAGACCGCAGGAAGACCCCAACCAGGAAGCCGTGGCTCTTGCCATGGTTGTGAGGACCGGCTTCAATACCACAAAAGGATCGCTTGTGCGCTCCATGCTGTTCCCGAAGCCGTCTGGCTTCAAGTTCTACCGGGATTCCTTCCGGTACATCTCCGTTATGGGCTGTGTTGCCTTGCTAGGTTTCGTCGCCTCCTTTGTTAATTTCATTCGGTTGCGCCTTGCCTGGCATCTCATCATCGTCCGAGCCCTCGATCTTATCACGATCGTGGTTCCTCCGGCGCTGCCGGCCACACTCACCATCGGTACCAATTTCGCCTTGAGCCGATTGAAGAAGAAGCAGATCTTCTGCATCAGCCCCCAGCGGGTCAACGTTGGCGGAAAGATTGACATCATGTGCTTTGATAAGACAGGAACTCTGACGGAGGAGGGGCTCGATGTTCTGGGCGTGAGAGTAGTCTCCCGTGAGAACAACCGATTTAGTGAAACCATTGAGGATCCGCATATGCTGGTGCCGCACCACAGCCACGGACAGAACACGCCCGACGATATCAGCACGCGAAAGGCCGCACTGTACACTATGGCGACCTGTCATTCTCTCCGATCAGTTGACGGGGAACTCATGGGCGATCCACTTGATGTGAAAATGTTCGAGTTCACCAGATGGTCGTACGAGGAAGGTAACGCTGGCGGAGGCAACACGAACGATGAGGACCAAGGCACTCTCCAACCGTCTGTCGCCAGGCCACCTGCCGATGCTAAGGGCGACTACGAAGCCGGTTCCCCTGCGACTGGGAACGATGTAAGTGTTCTGTCACCCCTAAAGAGTATAATTACTGATCGTGTTGCAGCGTCCGCTTGAACTTGGCGTCATAAAGTCCTTTGAGTTTGTCTCCCAACTTCGACGTGCCAGTGTCATAGTCCGAGCATTCGACCAGAGAAGCGGAGATATCTACGTGAAAGGTGCCCCTGAGTGTATGAGAGACATCTGCCGGGCGGAAAGCTGTAAGTTCAGATGAAATCCTCTCTCTGGAAACGGCACTAATTTGTGAAATAAGTCCCGACCGACTACGATGACCTACTCGCCGAATATACCCACAAAGGTTATCGTGTCATCGGATGTGCGACACGGCACATCAAGAAGCTCAGTTGGGTCAAGGCTCAGAAGATGTCGCGCCCGGAGGTCGAATCAGATCTCGAGTTCGTCGGCTTCATCATATTTGAGAACAAGCTGAAGCCTACGACGACGCCCGTGATCGAGGAGCTGCTTCGGTCAAATATCCCGTGTGTCATGGTCACAGGAGACAACATCCTCACAGCTATCAGCGTGGCAAGAGAGTGCGGCTTGATGAACAAGACAGCGCACTGTTTCATCCCTCACTTTGCCGAAGGAGACTCGCGAGATTCTAACGCGAGGCTGCACTGGGAGAGCATCGACAACGGCCTCTATCAACTCGATGAACATACTCTACTCCCCCGAGCACCGCCCCCTGAGGCCGATGCGTCTCTTCCATACGATATTGCAAACCTCCGCAACTACTCCGTTGCTGTAAGCGGAGACGTTTTCCGATGGGTTATCGACTATGCTTCACCCGAAGTGGTACGCCGCATGCTCGTTACCGGTAGGGTATTTGCGCGTATGTCGCCCGACGAGAAGCACGAGCTGGTCGAGAAGCTGCAGAGCATCGACTACTGCGCCGGCTTCTGCGGTGATGGCGCCAACGACTGCGGTGCCCTCAAGGCCGCCGACGTGGGCATCTCCCTATCTGAAGCAGAGGCATCCGTCGCGGCCCCTTTTACCTCGCGCGTTTTCGACATCCGCTGCGTGCCCGAGGTCATCCGCGAAGGCAGGGCCGCGCTCGTGACCAGCTTCAGCTGCTTCAAGTACATGAGCCTGTACTCCGCCATACAGTTCACTTCCGTCAGCTTCCTCTACGCCTCCGCGTCGAACCTCGGCGACTTCCAGTTCCTGTTCATCGACCTTGCTCTCATCCTGCCTATCGCCATCTTTATGAGCTGGGCCGGACCGTTCCCGGAGTTGTCGCACAAGCGTCCGACAGCCAACCTCGTCGCTCGGAAGGTCTTGACGCCACTCCTGGGCCAGATGCTTATTTGCATCATCATTCAAGCCGCGGCCTTTATCCTCGTACGCGAGCAGCCTTGGTAAGTAGTTTCACAACATCTCCATCAAATCTCTGAACATGTTGCTAACGTCACCCAGGTTCATCCCCCCAAAGCTAAAGCACGACCATTCCAATATCAAGAACTCGGAAAACACCGCCCTCTTCCTAACCTCCTGCTTCGAATACATCCTCTCAGGGGTAGTCCTCAACGCCGGCCGCCCCTTCAGGCAAAAGGCGATCGACAACTGTATGCTCCGTTTCCCTTCCCTTCCTCCTTCCCTCACTTATTCCCCCGTACTAACCCCATCCTCAACCAGGGCCCTTCGTAGCAATGATCGGCGTCGCCCTCCTCGTCACCCTCGACCTCGTCCTCGCACCCGCAAAATGGGTGAGCCACCTGATGCAGCTGACGTACATCAGCTGGGACTTCAAGCTTGTCATCATCGGCCTCGGCGGGCTTTACTTCGTCCTGGCTTACATCGGCGAGCACTACATTTTCCAGCCGGTGGCGAGGGTCATCGGTCGTGTCGTCACGGCGGTCACGAAGAAGACGAAGAAGAGGAAGGAGTATAAGCTTATTCAGGAGAAGATGCTGTTTTAGACTTGCTTGGGTAGTAAAAGTTCTTGTGTTAGTGGTCGGATGAGCTGGCGCGGGAGAGGAGGAGTCGGGGGAGTACGGCGCTGCGGAGGTTTGCGGATGGTGTTTGGCCGGTATATACGTAGAGATTTTAGCATTTGCGGCGTATTGCATGAGCATGGTGGCTAGGCTTCTGCCATACTACTCCAGAGTTTTCTATGCACGACATGACAGAAGGTGCTGGTATCAGCCTCATGGAAACTGGGGATGACTCGAAGACTGCTAGTCGCAGATCCCGCGCGGGCTGGCCTTCCTGGCGAAGAAACTGGCTCTGCCAAGTGACTCCAGCACGGGGTATCAATAGCGTAACTGGCGCCGGGTCTGTGTCGCCTGCTTCGGAATGTCGCCTTCCAAGGACGATAGGCGAATCCATCGATCGGTGATCATTGAAACCCCCAATTGGGTTCAGCACAATCACGATATCACTCGGTCCGTATGAGCGCCTGGCCGTATTCGTCGTCATTCCAAAAGTCTTGCATTCCTTGAGCTCTATACGTGGTCATAGTCCGCCACAGCTGGTCCAGCGTCACGCCTCTCTTCCCTTATGTACAATGCGCCGTTCCTCCTCATCGCACCCCTTTCAATGGTCCCAAGGATGCTTCCAGCCCATGAGAACGGGACCTAAATAGAAGAACGTCGTTAATAATCGGGGATCGTGAAACTGGTTCAGTTGGAGTTGTCCGGGGGGTCGGGTAAGTACCGTCTTTCTTCGCCCTGTACATCAACTGCAGCACGAATTGTTAGCATTTCATCTTGAGCAATGAAAAGGTCGAGAAGCTTGTGAACGTACGAAGAACCACATGCTTGCGCCGAGGCCGGTGGCAGCCACGCGGTAGATCGCCGGGACGTGAGGTTTAAGCCCAGCCATTGTGCCAGTGTCTTCTGCCCGATGCGTTAGAAACCGACTTCAATATCGCGTAGTGACTCCTCCGGTAGATCGTGACGTACTTTGCAGCGGCGCAACGGTAGGGTGGTGTCTGGTGGGAGGGGGGAGTGATTTGCGAGTCTCGGTTGAAGCTGGCGATGCTCTGGGGGAGTTGGAGTGATGTTCCAATCCCAATGGTCCGGGATGCCTGAGGCTTGCGGTTTGGCGGATCCACCACCTTTGGCGCTAGGCATTTGCCGAGCTACGGTTAAGTCAATAGCACAGGCAATGACGGCTATTATTCGTTAAGTGAATAAACTTTAACGGACTTTCTTGCTTTTGGCCCTGATCATCTCGATCCAACCCAGAGATCGAGCATTTATTCTATTGATTTACATTACGACGCCACTTCGTCCTGACTATTGCTCGCTTCTTCACACCTATTGCGCGACGGATAAGAAGGGGACTTCCTGCCGTCAACTGCGCGGCACCTCTTGCGATCAATGGCTCACAAGCTGTTCAAGCTCTGTGCCGGTCCTCTTCCTTGCATCATCTAAGTCGCGTTTGCTCTTCGACTTCGACTTTCTTCGCAACAACCGCATCACCGAGCAGCCTCGTTCGACTGCGATGACAACAGCCATGAGGCCTTCCGACGCTGGGCCGGGCGCGCCTATGTCGCCGCGATCGTTCGCCATCGCCCACCGCAGGCCGACGTCCAGCTTTCTCGGCTGCTCCAAGATCGGCGACTATGAGATCCTTAACAAACTTGGCGAGGGAACGTTCGGGTGCGTACAGCATCTGGTCTGCTCCGCGGAATGTTTCCAGAGATAACTGACTGTTTGCCCGCACAGAGAGGTTCATCGCGCGCAATCGTACAAGACCGGAGCCGTGGTCGCCCTCAAGAAGATAATTATGCATAATGAGAAAGACGGGGTGCGTTTTCCCTCTAGGGTCGACGGAGCGCAGCCCAAGTACTGACGGTATATATGCAGTTCCCCATCACGGCAATCAGAGAGATCAAGCTGCTCAAGCTGCTGTCACATCCAAACATCCTGCGCCTCGAAGACATGGCTGTCGAGCACCCGGTGAGGAGTAAGTTGTCCTCCCTTTGCGCAGTGACCTACGTATGTGGCTAATTTACCTGTGTACAACCAGCCGAGAAGCGGAAACGACCCATCATGTATATGGTCACGCCTTACATGGACCACGATCTGTCCGGACTTCTCGACAACCCATCAGTGCACTTTACGGAGCCACAGATAAAGTGCTACATGCTTCAGCTGCTGGAAGGTCTCAAGTACCTCCACGAGAGCCACATCCTCCATCGAGATATGAAGGCTGCCAACCTGCTTATCAACAACAAGGGAGTCCTACAAATAGCGGATTTCGGCCTAGCAAGGCATTATGAGGGCGACATTCCCAGGCCCGGGAATGGCGGGGGTGAGGCAAAGAGGGAATACACTGCCCTGGTTGTCACTCGGTGGTACAGGCCGCCGGAGCTGCTCATGCACTTGACGCGGTATACCACTGCCATCGATCTGTGGGGCGTCGGGTAAGTAATCGTACTTGATCTTTGTCCGGGTCGGTAGCTAACGTCCTACCAGATGCGTGTTTGGAGAGATGCTTGTCGGAAAACCCATCCTAACCGGAAACTCCGATCTCCATCAGCTCGAGCTGATATTCGACCTCTGCGGCACGCCGACAGAAGAGACCATGCCCGGCTGGAAGTCACTCCCAGGGCCCGCAAGAGGCGAAGTCAACCCCCGACCACGACCGGGCGACCTATCACGGCGCTTCCGGGAGTACGGATCGGGCGCCATCTCTCTACTCCGCGAGCTTCTCAGGCTCGACTGGAGGAAACGGATCAATGCGCACGACGCACTCTCCCACCCCTACTTCACCAACGCGCCCCTCCCAGCGAAGCCCGACGATATCCCCACGTTCGAGGCGAGCCACGAGTTTGACAGGAGAGACAAGCACGACAACCGCAAAGCCGCGTTGCCGCCAGCACCGAAGGGCGGGACTGTCGGGCGCGGCGTGCTCGACAACCACAATTCCGGGCCGAACTCGGGGTTCAACACCGGCGAGGGCTTCCACGGCAGGAACGGAGCGAACGGCGCGCCGCGATACAACTCGCGTAACGGTCCGCCAGGCCCACCACCGGGTGGAGAGAGGCGACAAGGAGGATGGAGAGACCATGATCTACCGCCACGACCGCCCGCGCCTCGTGATTATGCAAACGGAGTTGATCACCCAGTGGACGGCTACAGGGGACGTGGTAGGGACGGCCCGCCGAGAGGCAGGGGAGGAGGTGGCGGCGGCGGAGGACGCGACCCGCCGGTTGACACCTACATTCCGGCGTACGACCGCGACGGTGGCGTCGCTGGCGGCAGGCGCGAGCTGCCGCCGAGAGAAGACAGGCGAGGAGGATGGCACGACCGGGATGACAGACCCCGCGACTGGGAGAGAAGAGCGCGGATCGATTACGACGACAGGTCTCGGAACAGTAGGACGAGGAGTCGGAGTAGGTCACCAATCGTCCGTGATAGGGATCGGGATCGGGATCGGGATCGTTACCGCGGCTAGGTCCCGGGGTACTATTGATTGATCCGACTCGGCGTTGTGGTGATCTTAGGGGGTGGTTGTACCATAGTCCATGGACATGGAGGAGTTTTACGGCGTATCTTGACTACCAGGAAGGGTCTTGTTTTGCTTTGCTTGCTGACTGGAACCAGCGAGGAAAGGGGGAAACAGGATAGGATACACCCTCCAGCGGAAGGGCCACCAGGACAAAGTTAGGGGGGATGGAATTTCGGTCTATTAATATCCAACTATACTTTGCCTTTTTCTCCAACCCGCCGATCAACATCTCATGAATCATCGTCCTCCTCGAGGATGGTCTGGCCGAGTAAGCCCGGTGTCCTCCGTCTCCGCGCGTCGGGCGTCTTGTCCAGCCATTGCCAGTCCGACTCTTGCGAGCTGTATATGTCGTCTAACCTCTTTACCGGGGTAGCTGTGCCAGTTGATACTTCGTAGGTGATTGACTCGCGCCGCCTATCATCGTCCTCTCGCTCGTCATCTTGCATCCCTGTCGCCGACGTCAAGACGCTGGAGGTGAGGAGCAAGATACCGCCGGCTAGGAGGCCTAGGAAGGCGGCTGATCCGAACTGCGGATGTCATAAGGTAGTCAGCAGTTTGCTTCCAGTGGGAGTGGTTCATCCACTTGAATCACAGCGGCGGAGTGAGAAAACTCACGAAAATGTATAGTGGCTACCCACACAAACAGTTGTTAGCATTGATTCTACCCAGACGGACGGACAGCAAAACTTTAACATACCTGAAACCGAGGCAAAACATTATAAACATAAGAAACCGGCGCCAGACACAGCCGGACGGTGTAGAACACGGGCGATAGCAGCGTGAGGACGACGTTGGAAAGCTTCAGGATCGGCCAGTAGAGGATCTTGACGAGGAAGAAGGTGGGCGTGAATACGATCATCCATGTCGTCCGGAGGACGCTCTTCCAGTCCATCATTGGATGCCGTCAGTAAGGGGAATAGAAAATGTGGTGTGTAGCCATTTCGGTTGTCGTTGGAGTTTCCATTGTTGACATTCATACGGATGAGACAAGTGACGTACTGGCACCTACCCTATAGTGGATATGCGGTTATCGGGTCTTACTTCGTCCTCCCTCAACATAAGCTATGAGTTAACGGAAGGACCAAGTCAATGACACGGGTGTCACTGGAAACCCTTTTGACGTTTTCAGTTTCCACTCTACCCAAGCAACCAGTATTACAAAAAATTGGTACGTGTCAAGACAAGGAGGGACACATCTCGCCGAGCAGTCAAAAACGAACTCATCCATCCCTCCAACACCCGATAACCGCATACCACCGGTATCAAGCTTTGATACCCTCACCTTACTCACCTCACCGCACCTCACCTCACAACGACACTCACAGCCTTACACCCAACACCTTAACACCACCATGGCCGCCGACGCAGAAATGACAGACATATCCATCCCTCCCAGCAAGACCCCCAAAGCCCACACCCTCCACACCCTCACCCTTACCTCCCCATCCTTCGCCTACGCCCACCTCCAGCTCTCAACCTCCAACTCCAACTCCTCCCCCCCATCCCTCCCCCGCTCATCCCAACCCCCACAGCAACTCGACAACCTCCAACTAACTGCCTACCTAACCGCCGCCCTCCGCCAGTTCCTCGGCGACCACGGCGCTGCGGTTAGCATCGACATCCTCAAAATCCAGGGGAAAGACTGCTGGGTCCGCCTGCCGAGGCAGGATTTGGGGTTGTTCGCTGCCGCTGTTACCGCTTACCCGGGGACGACTACGACGGCACAGGGATTGGGAGGGGGGACGACGGGTTTGTTACTGAGGTTGGTCGGGGCGGGGGATTGGCTTGGGAGTGTGGTGGGGAGGGAGGGTGAGGGGGAGGTTTGGGGGGCTTGAGGGTTGGGATGGACGGGCGTGAGATAGATCATTGAGGTAGGCAAGTGGACATGAGAGAGAGGATGGATGGATGGTTTAGGGAGATGAGACAGAACGTGGGAGGGGATATGGCTATATGCTATTGCGGCCTTCAAACGCGGGTAAGATTTCTCTTTTCTTTCTACATGAGGTTTGCCTTCCGGTCGTTTTGTCGCTTCATGTCCCCAAGATATCAACCGCCGCCGCTTCAGCATCGCTAACAACCATGTATTTAGAACTATAAACCCAGCAATGGCCACCTCCAAGATCATCACTTTAAAACGCCGTTTGGCCCCGCCCTTGGAAACGCCGCAGACAATGCAACCCGAGGTTCTCTAGATTCGATGCTTTGATATTTCGGAACCGTTTAACACCTTCCCTTGTCTTTCTCTCAACTCTAACCCTTCTCTACATCAGGGATGAGGCGAGCGAGCTATGAGCGTATGCCTGGGGACGAGGGTTAGTTTGGACTGTCAACTTGGAGAGGACGCGGACGGAGCACGGAGGAACTCACCATTGGCCGGATGTTGGGATGTGGTACGGCGTCGAACTGGTTGAACTTGAGCTTGTAGTCGGGTCCGATGTTGATGTAAGCGCCCCGGTTCTCTGTCATGTCGCAGTACTTTGGCGCCGAGAAGACTAGGGAGGTTGTTAGCATGAGACAAAGGGTAAACACGTTGGTCTCAAAAGAAGGGAATACATACCAGTGATGCACTTTCCGTTGTGCTCCTCCTCGTAGCCGTCCATCCTGACCTCGTGACTGCGGATGATGGCCTCGAGACCGTTCTTCTCGCAGAACCTCGCCGTCACGTCGGGGCCGAACTGCATACCAACACCACGCTTGCTCGGGCCACGGCCGGGCTCCGTCTGGGGATCCGTCCACAGCATCTCCATCATCAAACCGGCCTGTCCCGGCTGCCTCTGCTTGTGCCTGTCGAGCTTGCGAATGTCGTCGAGCGTGACGTTGTCGTCCGAGAACAAGCCTCCGTGCAGGACGAAGTACTTGCTTCCGATCAACGTGGCCAAGGGCAACGCCGAGAAACTCTCCGAGAACAACTTGAAGGTCCGCTCGTTGTACTTGGCCTTGCACTCGCCCTCGAAACCGTACACGCGGTTCATGTCGTCCGTCTCGTGGTTGCCGCGGTTCAGGAAGAAGCCCTTCGGCCGCAGCCACTTGTAGGCGTACAGCAGCAGCGCGATCTCCGTCGACCACGACCCGCGGTCGACAAAGTCTCCGTTGAAGAGGTAGTAGTGCTTGTCGCTCGGCGCCCCGTTGAGCCTGAACAGCTCCATCAGGTCGAAGTACTGGCCGTGGGTGTCTCCGCAGACGGTAAGCTCCACGCCCTCGGGGATCTCCATCTCGACCATGGTCGGCTCGTCGTAGCAGATCTTCTTGACGGCCAGGACGATCTGGTACACGTACTTCTTGTGTATTAGCTTGCCGTTCTTGAAACGCTCCGTCATGTCGTCGATGAAGTCCTGCGTCATGCCCTCCTTGCCCAGGTGCACGCCGTCGTAGGCGGGCTCGACGGCCATGGACTCGACGTCGAGGCCCTCGGCGGCGGACGGCTCATCTCCGATCTCGATGGCGGCGAAGAACTCTTGTTGTCGGACCGACTTCTGCGATTCCACCAGCTTGAGCTTGGCGTCCTTGTTGCCCGGGTCGATCTTGCAGCACGTCTTGAAGTCCTTGACGGCCTCCTTTGGCCGTAGGCAGGCCGTGTGGGCGATAGCGCGGCGGTAGTACGCCTGTCGTGTCCGTGTTAGTCCCATGATGTCACCTACTCTCTGTGAGATAGGGGAGGTGTAATTGTACGGACCTTAACGAAACCTGGGTTGAGCTCGATAGCTTTCGTGGCGTCAGAGATAGCATATCCGTATGCTTCCGTCTTAAGATAGGCCTGCAGACGGGAAGAAGCGTCAGTCACGCGAGCAACGTTTGGGGACGACAAAGACCGGAACTGTGCTAGAGTCCGGATGATATATGACATACCTGAGCACGATTTGCGTAAAAGGTCGGTTGCTTGTCGTCCAATTCTATGGCCTGTGTGTAGAACTCAATCGCCTTGGGCCAGTCGTGGGCGGCGAAGGCCTTGTTGCCCTCGTTCTTGAGAGCAACGGCTCTCTCCTGTGGTGTAGCCATGTCTTCTATGTTGGAGCACGAGGCTAGCTGGGGAACTCAGCAAATGGGTCGTAAAATGGGGTATGTTATGGAAAGAAGAGTGAAATGCGAATGACGGAGAGGTCCGCGAACAAGATATGCAAAGGCGCAAACGGTCTGGAATCCCCTAAACTTTTTCCGAACCCTTTCTTCAGAAGTTCAAGGATGAATGCTGTCGTGCCGGAAGTCGAGAAGGTGGAAGCTTATTTTAGGTTGCCACACAGCGCTAGCTCGCTCCATCATTTCGCATGGAATCGCCTCGACCCCGCGGGTACTTGGGTACTTTTCAGTGTTCACTGCGCTAAGTGCCAGCGTGCTTGTTCCAGGGACCCGCTTTCCGCCGGGCCGGTACGTACCACATTTGACGCATGCATGCATGCAAGCAATCAGCCTTGCAGGTTGCCACAACCCGGAAACTCAAACAACGTGTGACTTCAAACTTGTTGACAATCACCTCCCTTTCTGATACCGCCAGGAACGACGCCCAAACCGACAAGAGGGCTACAAATCTTCCGCAACCATGGCGTCAGAGCCGTCCTCTTCCAGTGCGCTGGTGCGCAAACGGACCGACACGGAGCTGATGCCGCCACCTCCACCCGCGAAGCGAATAAAGCGACCCAGGAAGGTCCTGGACGAAGACACTTACACCGACGCGCTATCCCAGATCATCGCCCGCGACTTCTTCCCCGGACTACTAGAAAGTGAGACCCAACAAGAGTACCTCGACGCCCTGGAATCAAAAGACGATGCCTGGATCTCCAACGCCGGCCGCCGCCTCCAACAAGTCATGACGCCCGGCAGAAGACGAGGACGGATACCGACTGCCGCTCCCTCCCTCGCCGGCGGGCAGACGCCCACAACCGGCTTCCTAGGCGACACCCCGGTGTCTGTCGTGTCCACCTCAACCGTAGCGGAAGAGAAGACGGCAGTTGACACGAACATGAACCTCGGCGCCTTCCAGGCCAAGTACACGAGCGAGGACAACGAGAGCTTCTACAAGCTCCTCGACAAGCAGAACCAGAAGCGCGCGGAGAAGTACGCCTGGCTGTGGAGGGGCAACAAGCTGCCGTCCAAGCAGCAGCTGAAGCAGAAGGAGATCGAGGACCGGATCAGCAAGACGCGCAGCCTCGAGGACGACGGGTACAAGGACAGGCGGCTGGTGATCAGGGACAAGGACGACCGGCCCGCCGCCCCGGAGCACTGGAAGTCCAAGCCGAACAACCAGCTGATGTTCGCCCCCGACGGCGTTGACGGGCTCATCGAGACGCCCGCGCAAAGGGCGCAAGCCGAATCGAGAGCGGCGCCCAAGACGATCGTATACGAGAACACGCGGATGCCGGGGCCGTCCATCATCCAAGAACCCGAGTCTTCCGTCCCGCCCTCGCCATCCCTCTCCGCGGTCCGCGACGCGATAGCCGGCAGGTCCCGCCCGGGGTACCAAGACTCCACCATCGGCTCGTCAGGCGGCGAGACACCGCGCGTAAACGGCTACGCCTTCGTAGACGACGAAGAGCCCGAGCTCGCACCGTCTCGAGCACCTCCACTCATCACCATGTCCGCCGGCGACGCCACGCCGAACCCCTTCCAGCTCCAGGACCAGGGCAGGCGCGAGGCCCTGCACCACAAGATGGTGGACAAGATCTCGCGGTCGAAGCGGACGAGCGCCTACCAGGGCCTGACGGGGAAGGTGGAGCGCACTCCCGTCCCGCGGTTCCCGAGCAGTCCGCGCGTGACCACCACGCCGGGCGGGATGATGACCCCCGCCGCGCAGAGGTTGTGGGGGAAGATCGGGAGTGCGGGGAGTAGGAGGGCGGACGACATGTCGCCGTTTAGTAAGGTCAAGGTTACGCCTAGGGGGAGGGGATCGGGGTTGAAGAATTTGGCTAAGTGAGAAGAGAAGGTGGCGGGGATTGCATTTGGTCAGGGAGGCGTTTATTATACCCCGGATATGAGTTTGATGCAGGATTGGGTCTATAGAATTGGACGGGGGGTGAGCTGGGGAATGACATGGCTAGTAGTCACCAAGAACGTCATCAGGAAAGCGAGATCCAAGATCAGAGATTCCGATCTGCTTAGAATAGCAACTTCAATGAAGCACTGACTATATACCTTTCCGCGGACGACCTCCACTTGTGCCATCAACTCGGGACATTACAAGACCCGATAAGCAGATATGCCGCTCCTCCTCAAATCGGCCCCTCCTAATACCCTTCCTTTCAAATCATCACGAAGGCGACTGGTTAGCCTACGACCCCTGGCTCTCCTTGCGAATCATCTCAGCAACATCAGCGTCGATCCCATCATCACCTCCAAGATCAGGGAACTCCTCCCCAGAGTCCACCCTCCTCCGCTTGTGCGACCCGTTGAGCGCCACAGGAACGGACTGGTACTGCGACGCGAGGTTAGACAGCATCTCAATGCCGGGCGCCGCCGACGGGAACGGGCCCGGCTGCTGCTCCTGCTTCTGCGGCGTGACGACGTCGTTATTGTAAAAGTCCAAGTCGTCACCATCACCATCACCACCGGGCGGCGGCGTCAGGGCCTCCATCTCGGGACGCTCGGGCTCCTGCTGCTCCTGAGGACTGGCCGAGTGGCCCGCTCCCGCTCCCCCTCCTTCCTCAGGCGACAAGTGGTGGTGGTGATGGTTGTCATTCGTCCCTTCGGAAGCAGCACCCATGCCCCTGATGATCTCGTTCTCGACCTCCTGGCGCCTGGCCTCGACCTCCTGCCTGCGGTCGGCGAGGACCTTCTGCTGCGCGACGTCCCAGTCCAACGCGGCGCGGTTCGCGGTGAGAATCTTCTCCAGCGCGGCGACGAGCTCCGTGCGCGCCTTCACCGACTCGGCCACGGCGTTCTCGGCCGTCGCGAGGTGCTTGAGCAGGCCGCTCAGCTTGGCGGCGTAGACGGGCGGCGCGGGGAGGGCGTCCTTGGCGGCGGCGCTGAAGAGCTTGTCGTACTCGGCGTTGGCCGTGGACAGGGAGCTCTTGACGGGGAGGACCTGCTTCGAGACGTTCTGCTGGGGGGCGAGGAGCTCCCGGAGCTCGCTGGGCAGAGAGGACGGTGCTAGGGACGAGCCGAAGATGGATCCTCCGAAGGGACCGGAGGCTTTTGCCGCACCGCGCGCGTTGTCGAGTTCTGTGGTTGAGGTTAGCTCTGCTTGCTCGGTGATGGGAAGGGGGAGAAGTGAACTCACCCTGAAGACGAGCCTCTACAGCGTCCTGTATCGGTGGCTCGAAGATGTGTCTCTCTCGCCATACTTGGACCACCCTGCGAAGTTTGTTCTGGATGTCTGAAGTGGCGCCTTTATAAGCTGCTGCAGTGGCTTCAGCTAAAACGGGCGAAAAGGCCAGGACGAAGTCCTCCTTATGACGGGCCTTGGTCTGCTGAGCGACCTCTGGAAATATGCATGTTAGCAGACTGGTCAGGTCAGGAGACGGGATAGGAAGCCTTACCGTTTGCCAGATAGATGAGGTTCAGCCTCTTGGGGCTGGGTGAGTCCTTGAGCCTCTGCAGCCACAGTTGGACGGTTCGATCAGCGTGTCGCCTGGGCAAAAAAGATGTCAGCAAGTCTACATTCTCAGAAATTGCTTCATGGTCATTGATTCTTAGAATCAGCTTCATATGGCAAGGGTTGAGCACTCACCGATGGAACATTATCCACTGGGCAGCAGTGGCTATGCTGTCGTGACTTTCATTCAGGGCCGAGAGCTTCGCCAGCACAGCATCATCCGTGTATGCCATTGCGCCGGTCTAGCTGCGGTAAAAGTGGAAGTCCTTGGATGAAAATGAAAGAAGCTTGTCGTATGAGTTATATCCGCAGTTCCGTGTAGTGTTGAAGTCAGGAATTTGGCGCTGGTTGTTGGCTTTGTCGCGATTTGCTGGTGGTGTTGACGGCCGTCTCTGGGCTGAGAGCAGAGCTGTGTTTTGGCTAAGTTTCTACGGAAGTATTGCTCCTTGACAAACAAGCTTGCGCCGCGATTTACTGAGCTATCACCAAAGAGTTCTCCTTTGCCTTAAACAAACAAGAGACAATCGAGCTCAGATTGAGTCGAGTAGAAAGTCTTGGATCAGTGTCAGATATCTAGATGAACTTGCAGCAGAAGAACCTCGAGTTCTTTCTTGGACGGATCAAGGTGTTTGAGGAAGGGGACATGGATAAACGGGCTATGAAAGCAGCTTTTATCTTTATACAGGATTCGCCAGCTTCCAGGTTGCATGCATCTAAGAGAAAATGACCTAGCTTAAAGCGGGTTAGCGTAGAAACTTAGTAAGAAGTTGGAGGGGCAAGTTCGGAAGGCGCTAAGAGCTTGTGCATGCCAGTTCATATGCAATTGCGCTTAACAGGTTCGTATGCGTCTATCAAGCGCAACGTCGTACGCCAAGACAATATGCATCTATCCAGCGAATTGCCTGTCGCAGCTACTGGTGGCTCTCACCTGCAGGTCACTGGAGACCAGCAAGGACCAACTTCCGAACAGCAAACAGAAACAACCACCACCCACCCTTCTGAACCGATTGAAATAGATCCGTCAGCCAACCTTTCGATCCTTCTCCAACAAAACAATCACCACCACCAAGTCGATCAGCAAACCGTCACAATGGCTGACCGCTTCCCTTCGCTGGACGACTTCGATTCAGGCGGTAAGCTGTCCTTGTCCTTCAAGGTACCTTTATGGCAATTAGTTTGCTAACTTTTGCTTTGTCGCGCAGTCCAGACCGACATCAAGACCGCCACAGAGACCCCGTCTGCCGATGACTTCCTAGCTCGCGAGAAGGCCCTGCTTGGCGACGATGCAGAGCAGTTCGCTACCGAGGGCGGCGGCGATGACGACCTGCTCGGCGGCGCCACCGACAACGCCCTGGGCGATTCCACCTTCGAGGCCCAGTTCCCAGACATCACAAACCCCACCGAGGTACAGCAGTCTCCCTACCTCTACTCTGCTATTGGAAGCTAACTGAAGCCCAGTCCCTCCGCGCAACCGGCCCTTCCGTGAACTACAACTCCGGCTACCAGGCGTTCGCCGACGACGACGAGGTGGAGGCCGAGCCCGAGGTCATCAAGCAGTGGCGGGAGAAGCGGGACGCTCAGAACGCCAAGCGCGCGGAGCAGCACGCCCGCGAGCGCGAGGAGACGGTGGCCGAGGCCCAGCGCAACATCGACGACTTCTACGAGAACTACAACAACAAGAAGGAGAAGAACATCGCGCAGACGCGCAAGGAGGCCGAGCAGTTCCTCGAGAGCCGCGAGGACACCACGTCGGGCGGCACCAGCTGGGAGCGCATCGCCAAGCTCGTCGACGTCAGCGGCAAGGGACCCCAGGGCGGCGCGGCCGGCTCCGGCAAGGAGCGCTTCCGCGAGCTGCTGCTGAGTCTGCGGAAGGACGAGAAGGCTCCGGGTGCTGAGGGTTACTAGAAGCTGCGGCTCGAGATCTGGACCGGGATGCTGGACGGCGCTGTGGACGGCGAGTCGTGGGGTCAGGGCCTGAGTTCAGCGCTGTTGCTTGATGCGTGCACGAGGCGGAGTTTGCTCTAACCAATTGGCCTGTATTTTATGAATTAGTTTTGCCTCTGCTTGGGTGGCAGAACCTGGCCGGCATTTGGCACTGGGAGGCGTAAATGATCATTCTTTCATGACACAGCAGTTGCATATGAGGCTTGATAGACTTCACCGTGACTGACTGACGTAGGTCTTGATTTGACGTAACACAGGAAACCAAAGAGCGGCGTGACCCGACGATATCTCTATTGATCTGCCCATCTACACATACAACCATGGGCTATCATGACCTCCCCTCTTCCAGTTCCCATTCAGACCGCATATTTAGTCCTTGCCGAACCAGGTGTTGTGACCCAGAACCTTGCGACCCATGGCGTACATAGTAGCTGCGGAGAAAGAGTCAGTAACGATGCCGTATCGATCGCAGAGCTTTTCGGATTGAACGAACCGGCAGTGGATCCCCAAAGGAGGATGACGAAAGGAGTGTACAGGTACGGGGTCCTGGGGTTCTGTTGTCGCAAATCGCTGGTCAGCCAAAGTCCTTCTCTCCTAATTCCCGTCGCGCTCCGTCGCCCACGACCACTCGAATCCACCGATCACTCACAATCTTCCAGATCCGCTGGTGACCGCGGTAGGCCTGCTGGTAGAAGCGCTGGCGCTCTGGGACGGTGTTCCGGGCGTTGACGAGGCCGCTGTCAGAAAGTTGGTCAGTCAATCGCTCAAATATCGTACGATGCAGCTTGCTCGATCAATTGCCGTCGACGGGAGCTCTTGAGAGACTCCCGAAGGACCGTCGAGGCAAGTATAGGGTGAGATGGCAGGACTTACGCCATTTTGAATATCTTTGGAGCGGAGAGTTGTGGTAAGGTCGGCGTAGGCAATTGACGGGTTGAATGGTTGCAGGAGAGCTCGGAATCAGGTAACGTCAAAGGTCTCTCACTCTCGGCTCCTCGCTTAATCGTGACAAGAGCTGTGAGGCACCCTATTGGCTGGAATTTACCTGGCGCCCCACCATCAGATTTGGACCTGCAACTTCATTCTCCAACTGGAGGTCGAGCTCCCAGCCATTTGCAAATCCCCTCGCCGACCACCTCAGTTTTCTCCTGCTTCCTTCTGCTCGACTACCATCTCGATTTGCCCGGACCGTGCGACCGTTATGCGTTATACGACGATAGCGACGGAAAGCTCGCACCCATGAGACTCCTTCTGCAATGTTTTGCCTACTGCGAAACTCGATAAGGCCGGCGGCCCAGAAACCAACATGCGAGCGGCGGCTCGACCTCTTCGACAGGTAGCATACTGTCATGGCCGCGGGTTACGGGCGCACAGTAGCCTGCTAGCAGGACAGAATGGCCACAGGAAACATGAGTTCAGGATAGGAGGACCCGGCCCACAACCTCTTGGCTCGGTGCAGTCGGGATCATCCAACGCCGCTGTCGCTCTTCGCTCCCGGGGAGCCGACGACTTGGATCAGGCGGAATTTGTCGACGCTTGGTTGGAGCGTCATACAGATGTGCATGATGCCAAGGACGATTCCAACTTGCCGGCCACCCTCGACGGCGGCCATGGGCTTCCAATGTCCGTCCCCTCTTGGAAGAAGCAACTACAACACAGAGTCGCTCGGTACGGCAAATGGCAAACACTTGCCACGCAATACCATGAGCTCAAGCGCGAGGCAGATATATCTGGGAAGATCGGGCCGCCGAGACTCGTTGACGACCCTGCGAATGTCAACGACATCGAGCTATGGCATGCGATTTTGAACTTTCGATATCGACAGGATGGTTACGAGGGCGTCTCTGGTGTCCTCGAGGCTTTGCGGGTGCGCAAGGCGCTTTGGCAAGTCGAAGGCCCTTCTGCGGCAGCATTCTGGGACACCATCCTGAGAGAGGCTGTTCTTGACAACGCCTCGCTCCTGAGCGTGTGGGAATATGCCGAGTGGATGTACGAGGCACACGGTGTGCGCTGGCCGAAACTCCAGGAGACTGTCCTCTCGTCCTTCATCACGCGCAAGATATCGCCAGCGGAAGCTATCTCATGGCATATTCGACTAAGCCCGAATTATGCTCTTGACGCCCATTCCTTTACCGATTTACTTCAGCGCTTCATCGGCGACCCCGACCCTGTTGTCCAAGAGATTCTCACGGGCCTCTACCAGACGAGCAAACATCGTCAGCTATACGATAGCCTGGTGCCGCAACTTTACGCCGAGGGAAACCTGTCGCTTGCGCGAGCCTGGCGCTTTCGGTTACTTGTATATGGCGACAATCCGTCGTCTTTTGCCGCCAGACCATTTTTAAGGTTCATGGCGGGATACTTTCCCCGGGTTTATATGAACCACAATGAATCCCTGGCTGCAGGGGTCACAGAAGGCACACAAGGTGTTAGCAAGCCCAAGCCGAAGCTCGCCGAAATTGAGGGTGTTGGTGGTTATCGCCAGCTGATCAATCGAATCCATGGCCGAACTTTTGGCATAAAGGAGAAAACGTACAACGATACGCTTGGAGCTCGATGGTTCGCAAGTTCGTGGATTTCCGTCGACCTAGCAGTTGACGTCGTCCGGTTCCTAGGTCTGGACGAGATCGGGCCGCTTTCTCTTCAGTCAATTGCGCTCCGGGAAGGGCACCCGGACCGTATCCTGGACCGAATCGATCAATTGGAGATATCGGGGATCAGCATCGGCGAGTCGAGCTATGCAAAGGCAATCAGGCATTTTGCGACCATGGACGACCGTGAGACTCTAAAGGACCTGCTGCATTCAGACCTACACCCGGATGTATTTGAGAACCCGGACATGCAGAAGGAGATTTTGAGGATGGCCATGAGGACAGGAGATTGGGCGCCGTACCGCCTCGTTCTGTCCGTCAAATTGGCCGTGGCCTTGGACGCATTGGCGCTCGAGTCAAACCGACTGGCGCTCGAATCTCTCGAGGCCGGCGACTACCAAATGACGATCCGGATGCTTGGCGACATGCAGAGGAGAGGCGTTCAGATTCTCCCGTCAACAAGTGATATCATATCCGTACACATGATCGCCATGCTCGGCCCGCACAAGAAAGTCACCGAGCCACTCCTGGATCACTACGTCATCTTGAGTCGGCTCGTTATGGCGACGCGGTTCCCTCTCGCGACCGAAGCATTGAAGGTGCTTCTCCACAGGCTAGGTACCAGCAAGGAAGGCCGGCTCGAGGAGTTGGAAAGGGTGTCCCTCGAGATACTAGAGCGCTACGACACGGTTCGAAACTCCACGCGTCCTACCTTGAATGTGCACCGGTTCGACGTCCCGGATCTCCTCAAGGAAGACCACGACTACCGGAGCTTCGAGCTAGTCCCCCGGGAGCTGAGCCTGCGGCACGATCTGCACCCCATACAACGGATATTCGACCGGGCATTACGGCGCGACATCATCCACTGGAGTTTCAAGGCGCGGCACGTCCACCGGCCACTACCGAACTCGGCCAAAAACCCCCAACAGCCCATCGACTTTAGCTTCGCACGCGGCATCCGGCTACTCGCCATCCTCAGGGACCATGGCGTGGTCTTCGACATGGACGATGTCAAGGAGCTCCGCCGGGCTGTGGAGCTCCACCTCGTCACGGCCTTGGCCTTGGGCAGTCCCGGGCCTGGCGCATCCCCGACGTCGCGCTGGATAGCGCAGGTCGGCCTGGAACAGGCGAAGGCGTTGTGTGACGAGGCGTGGGGCAAGGAACTTCTGTCTCCGCTTAGCAACCTCGAGGAAAAAGTCAGGGCAATGGCTACGGACGCGAGACCGAAGCTGGAGGCGAAGCGGAACGGACCTTGGAACGGGCTTGACCCGCAAGAACGTCAAATACGGTTTGTGCAGACGGCACAGTCGCGGCCAATGTGGAAGCATATGCAGCATCTGCAGAAGAAGGGGAAGATCGCTTAACACAGCGAGAAAGGAAGGTGGTTGGTAGTTTGGATCTTGTTTAAATCAATTCCATCCAAGGGATGGTATCTATAGATGGAGCAATCGCTTCTAGAGGCGCGCATATACCCCTATTGTACATACAAGAATAGAATCCGCATCCGGATTAAGAGCACTGACACGTGCCTTCTTCGAACCTCGTTGTCGGTTCTTCGACCCTGATTTGCGCCCTCGCTGTTCATGTTGGCGAAATCGTGACGCCAACTGCCTGCTCCCTCCTATAGTATCCTCAGCAGCCGTTCCTCCAGACCATCGCTCGGAGATTCGCTCCTGCCGTGCTTCTTCGGCTTGATGATCAGCAATATTATCATCCCGGCAATGATGAGCAGAAGCAGCAGTATGATCATGCGCTTCGACGTCTTCTTCTGGTACCCCGACGCCACCGTGAGCTCCTTGTCGGCCTCCTTGACGTCCGTCGCCATGCGCTCGACGTTGTAGTCGATGCGGTCGAGCATGGTGCCCTGGTCGATGACCATGCTCTGCAGGTCCCGGAACAGGTCCGACAGCTCGATGATCCCTTGCGCGATGTCGTCGATCTCGCGCTCGCGCTGCAGGATGGCCGCGTCGTTGGACTGCAGCAGCTTCTGGTGCGACGTCGCCTGCAGCGTCGACTGGGAGAAGGACCGGTCGGCGTCGGACTCTAGTATCGACGGGTCTGCCGCGAAGCCGGCTCCGCCGGGGAGCGGTGTCGACGACCGCTCTGCTGGGCTGGACATGCCGCCCATCCCTCTTAGTTCTGCGAAGTCGAAACTGTTAGCATTCCGTACCTCCAAATTGGACACTTCCAGGGTAGACCAACTCTTCAAATAAGCACTCTGCTTCTTCCTAAAGTTCGCGCTCGCCTCCTGCACCCTCGTGGCGAGGTTAATCTGTATATTTTTGGCCATCACCTCCTCGGCGCTGGTCAACTGGCCCTGCGCCTTGCTCTCGCGCACCATCTGCTCCACCCTCTTTATACACCTATGACAATCATGAAACCCCCCGGTGATCTGCTGCGTGAGCCGCTCGATCTCGCCCTCCTCGGCCCTCTTCGCCTCGTCGTCGTTGAAACCCGGTAAGACATGCTTCTGGTGCAGCCGCTCGAGCGTCTGGCCCTGCCGCGCCACTTCCGCTAAAATGTCCGTCACCTCGTCCGTGATGTCGGCCCACCTCGGGGGAAGCAGGTCCATCTCAATCACGGCGTCGCCGTCGTCCGCGTACTCGTAGGCGCCCTGGGAGAGGAGGCCGCGCCGGTCGTCGTCCGCGGAGAAGAGCACGCCGGCATTGTTCCCGCTGCTGCTTGCGCCCAGGGCGCCGCCCGTGGATGTGGTTGTGGAGGGCCCATACCGGTTGCGCTGGCGGGGGTGGTGCGCGTAGGATTGCCGGTATGAGATGTAGAGGTTCGTCCGGTCTCGCCACATGGCGGACGCCCGAGGAGGGAAGGGGGTAGCTAGCTCGAGCTACGAGTCGGTAGTCCTGCCCTTTAAGCTGGCGGCTAGACTGGATGTGTGTGGTGTATACCGGGTAATGGTTCGTCCTGCCGTAGCTCAGTCAATTGGAGCTTACATGGCATGGCGCATCGGTGATGGTTCGCAGGTTTGACGTTTGTTCGCTTGAATAAATAGGGACACAATTGCACGTCAATGAGGCTGACACGGAAGCATGGAGCTGTTCCCACGGGTCGTTCAACGTTCCCGCGCACCCCTGCTAGCGCATCTCAGTCCGGTGGGCTGGATGACGTTCCGGGGAAAGAAGCCTGACAGCTGGTGAGCAGCTGCTGCACAGTTGCAGTCCCCAAGCCCGTCCTGAACTTAGGCCTGACCTTTCAGGCGCTAAACTATCCCACCAACGCCAATTGGTACCTTAGCAACCGAAGCATCACGAGTGACAATGTCGAGCTATATCTGACGTCCCAGCTACTTCTATTTCTGCCATCGCTGCGTCTCGAAAACCAAAACAGACCGTTCTTCTCTATTAACCGTTATCCAACCAGTCGATTTGGCTAGACATCTTTCCACGGCCCCCTTGCGGGCCCCGATCCTCTTACGATGAGTTCCCGTAAGTGCCCCCTATCTCGGCCGCAACCGCGCTCCCTCTTAGAAGCAGCTCCCGGCCATTGTCGGCTTTCCTTAGAGAAGATGCATATTAACCCGGGCCTCGTATCGCAGTGAAGCAATTCATTCGAAACGTCCGCGCCGCCAAGACCATCGCCGACGAGCGAGCCGTTATCCAAAAGGAGAGCGCAGCTATACGCGCGAGCTTCAAGGAGGAGAGCCGAGACCACCAAATCAGGCGGAACAATGTCGCCAAGCTCCTGTACCTCTTTACTCTCGGCGAAAGAACACACTTCGGTCAGATAGAATGCGTCAAGCTGCTGGCCTCGCCTCGGTACGCCGACAAGCGGTTAGGCCACCTGGCTACAAGCTTACTGCTCGACGAGAACCAGGAGGTGCTGACGCTCGTCACTAACTCCCTAAAGAAGTAGGTGGTCCTCCTCACAAACACTGGCTGAAGGGCGGTATGCTGACACTAGCATCCAGCGACCTCTCCCATTCCAACCAGTACATCGTCGGCCTAGCGCTCTGCACCCTTGGAAACATTGCGTCCGTGGAGATGTCTAGGGATCTCTTCACCGAAATCGAGACTTTGATATCGACCGCGAACCCCTATATCCGTCGCAAGGCTGCTCTGTGTGCGATGCGCATCTGCCGGAAGGTGCCGGACCTACAAGAACACTTCGTCGAGAAGGCGACCCAACTGCTGTCCGACCGCAACCACGGTGTCCTTCTCTGCGGCTTGACGCTTGTTACCAGTCTCTGCGAGGCTGACGAGGCGGAGGGCGGGGACGAAGGAATCATCGAGAAGTTCAGGTCATTCGTGCCCGGCTTGGTCAGGACGCTGAAGGGTCTCGCGTCGTCTGGATATGCTCCCGAGCATGATGTTACGGGCATCACGGATCCGTTCGTGCAAGTCAAGATCCTGAGGCTGCTGCGGGTGCTTGCACGGGGCGATGCGCAGGTGACGGAGCAAATCAACGATATCCTGGCCCAGGTGGCGACGAACACGGATTCGTCGAAGAACGTCGGCAACTCCATCCTATATGAGGCAGTGCGGACGATTCTCGACATTGAGGCCGACTCCGGCTTGCGTGTTCTTGGCGTCAATATCCTGGGCAAGTTCCTAACAAATCGCGACAACAACATCCGGTATGTTGCGCTGAACACGCTGGTCAAGGTTGTTGCGATAGATACTCCGGCGGTTCAGCGCCATCGGAACACGATCCTAGAGTGTCTGAGGGATCCGGATATCAGCATCAGGCGAAGAGCGCTAGACCTCAGTTTTACGCTGATAAACGAGGGTAATGTCCGGGTTCTGATCCGCGAGCTTCTGGCGTTCCTGGAGGTGGCGGACAACGAGTTCAAGACGACCATGACAACGCAGATCGGTATCGCAGCCGAGAAATACGCACCTAACAAGCGGTGGCACGTCGACACCATGCTGCGGGTGCTCACCTTGGCAGGCAACTACGTCAGGGAACCTATCATGTCTTCTTTTATCCGCCTAATTGCGACCACTCCCGAACTCCAACAATATGCCGTCCAGAAGCTGTATACGAACCTCAAAAAGGATATCACGCAGGAGAGTCTAACACAGGCAGGAGCCTGGTGTATCGGAGAGTATGGTGACATGCTCCTCAGGGGCGGGCAGTACGAGGAGGAGGAGCTGGTCCAGGTGGTTAAGGAGCATGAGATTATCGACCTGTTCAACACCATCCTCAACAGCAACTACGCCACCCAGGTCTCGACCGAGTACATCGTCACTGCTCTGACGAAGCTCACGACACGGTTGTCCGACCCGGCCCAGATAGAAAGGATCCGGCGCCTGCTCCAACAAAACGCCACGAGTCTGGACGTCGAGGTGCAGCAGCGCGCCGTGGAGTACGGCAACCTGTTTGCGTACGACGAGATACGGCGCGGCGTGCTGGAGAAGATGCCGCCTCCTCAGATCAAGGAGGAGTCGCGTCTCCTCGCAGATGGCGCGCATCATAAGAAGCCCACCAAGTCGGCAAAGGGAGGGAAAGCCAAGGTGTCGAAGCCAAATGAGGAGGACCTCCTATTCGACCTCATGGGTGACAGCAGTCCAGCGCCAGCAGCCTCGGCCAACGGAAGCGCTAACAACTCGGATCTGCTGGCGGATATTCTAGGGGGCGCAACGTCGTCGCCGGCCCCCACCACCACCTCGCCGCCGCCGGGATCGTCGAACGTCGCGTCCATCATGGACCTCTTCTCTTCCGGCCCAACGTCTACACCCTCCCCTGCACCCGCCGCTCCGACCTCGAACATCGACCTGTTCTCGCCAGTCTCTTCGCCACCTCCTCAAGCAGCGGCGGCTGCCTCTCCCGCTGCATCGCCCGCCCACCCGTGCTACAACAACAACGGCCTGAACGTGACGATCCAGACGCAGCGGAACGCCGAGGGCATGATCCAGGCCGTGGCGCGGTTCAGGAACACGTCCGGCGGTCCGCTGTCGAACGTGGGACTGCAGGCTGCCGTGCCCAAGACGCAGAAGCTGCAGCTTTTGAGCATCTCGAGCAGCGATGTCGGTCCCGGGGCGGAAGCCACGCAGATGATGAGGGTTACTGGGTGCAAGGGGGTGAGCTTTTATCACCATTTCCATACGATAACTAAGTGAGCGTGATTTTGCTAACTTGTATACAGCCACTACGGTTACGGTTGAAGATAGGGTACTCCCACCCCGCGGCCGGACAGGTGATGGACCTGGTGAATTGGGCGGAGCCGTCATGAGACAGACTTATAGACAGACCATGGTAGGCGAAGAGATGGAATTCGGTGGCCGGGGGTTGGTGTGATTGGGTTTCCGACAACAAAAAGCATGCATTGGGTGAGGAAACTGCTATCACTTACAATACCCGGCAGGCTTCAATTGAGTAGCGATGAGGGGAATGTCAAGACCATTTTGATGGCTTCATCACCACTTGACCAGCTATGATGATGTCTGGATGACTCGGATCCTTATAGCTGCCAAGAGTAAGGTATATGCCATGCAAGTCGATCTGGACCAGACTGGCATCTATACTACCAGACCCCTAATGTATTTTGCCCTCTAACCTTCCCTTCTCTTGTCCTGGCGCGGCTCTCCCCTCCGCCAACGCGCTTGTTTCAGCCTTTTCCAACAGCCAATATGTCCAACTATCTTGTGTGGGATAAACTCACTCCTCACCAACACCACCACCACTCTCGAGACCAAACAAAAGGGTCCACCAACATCATCTCTATGAAACTTCTCTCTCTACAAAATGTCCCCCCAATTGCCTTATCACAAACACTCTTCCCCTACATGATAGTAGACTGTCGCATTGGTCAAATGTTTCAACCCACTACCTATCACCGTTTCACACTCCCACCCATTGCCACCCAGGGGGGGCGGTGTTTCAGCCTCGCCCCCTTTCGACGTCGAAGCCTTTTAACCGGCCCCCAACCCTCACCATCTGTGCAACTGGATGCAGACACTTTGACGTTACAGATGATCGCCCTCCTTCCTCTGCCTCAATCCGAGATTTTGTTGTTGCTTGATGCTGTAATCAAAGGTACCTTACCTTACTTGGTAGGCGTGGTAGTAAGATCTGCCGAGTCGAAGATCTAGGTACCCGTCCCAACCTGTCAGCTTTCTGAAACCGTGCACAAATCGGAAATCTGTATGCCTGGCCTGATTTCTTATCCGTGGGTATCTCTGGCGAGATCTTTAGCGAGCGTCATGTTTCCGCTAAAGCTCGAGCGGGCGGAGGGGTTGAAGAAATCCCGTCAGCACTCTGAAGCAACTCCCAAGCACGGGACTCGCTCGGGAGGATGAGATGTGTTAACCAAATTCTCCCTGGCCTTGAAGAGTTGCTGGCTGGGCAAGCGCCGGTCCGGTTTTGTGGCTGCTTACGAGGGGCCGTGTCGAACTCCGGATGGGGACATATATTTGAATGATATTGCATGCGACAGTGGAAAGAAGTGTTACCGGTGGCCAAGTATTGCTAAGAAGCGTTGAGACGGGCAGGATATCTTGCTAAGAACTCTCTGTAGGTAAGAAGATATGACTGACTGTCTTTGCCCGGCTCTTCCTCCCTGTGTTGTCTTTGTATCCCGCTGCCCAGAAGTAACTCCCACGGATCGCCGGCCCTGTAAATCCAAGACCAGCATCTGCCCCAAGCGCGTTACAGTAGATAGATTTCCAGGAACGGACTTCGTGGGAATTCCTCTTTTCCCCGTTCGTCTGAACTTCTGAAGGTCCGGCCTGGTTTGGGCGGCGGTACGTATGTACTTTCTCTGCGCACGGGGCAGATCTGCGAAGTGTTTGAGCTGCCAACCACCCGGCTTCCGATCGGGAGCGTTGATCCTTCGGTATGGGTTACTGGGATCGGCATTTCATTGGTAAGTAGGGGTGCAAGGGGGGTTGTTGGTAGCAGATTCTGCGTACACAGTACGATAGGTCGAGTGTTGGAGAGTTGTAGTGTAGTGGACATTGTGAAGTGTGGTTTGAGTGTAGTATAAGTGCGAATTGGTCACGTACTAATTGTGGTGAGCACTTTTAATTGTGTCTGAATCTCAGTGGTATCATTCTAAGCCATGAACTTGTAACCCATATCGCAAATTCCTTCTCATACTCGGATGACGACACAGTAGCGATGAGCAACAGTTCTGAGGATAGGATGTACAGTGATGAGAGGTAATAGAAGGTATCAGTGTTGTAGGTAGGTAGAGGTAGTGCAAGGTTAGGTATGTGGGACTAAAAGCGAGTATGCGGACAAATATGCCTCCTGATATCCCCAGAGTTCCCAGTCCTGAGCGCCCTAAACGCCCCTATATGTGATAAAAGAAAAGAAAAAGAAAAAGCTCCCCAGTATTATGGTACAACAAGCACATCGCCAACTCCATTAGGGTGCAGCCACTCTACTTCTTGGGCGGCGACTCGAAGAACCAGTATCTAGCAGTTATGTTAGTATGAGGTCGGATAAATTTTAAGAAGAAGTGTGGTCAACTTACTGCGCAGAGTACTCAACATTGAACTCGGCGGGCATGCCTACGCACGTGGCCGGGGCGCTGCCGCCGGCCGTCTCGAGCCGGTAGACCTCCGTCAGGTCGCCGGTCGCACCGGGCTTCGTGTTGAGCTTGAGCCACGCGACGGCGGCCTCGCCTCCCTGGCCCTTGGGGGCGTCCGCGGGGGCGGGGACGCTCGCGTTCTTAGCGGTGTTCGCCTGGCCCAGCTTCTCGGCGCCAATGTCGAGGTTAAAGAAGGGCGTGGTGGCGGTGGTGAAGTAGTGGATGCCGCTCACGACGAGGTTGCTCGGCGGCATCTTGGGGACGTCGGTGAGGTTGAACTGGATGGCCACCTTGGGGAGGGTGTTGAGGAGGTCTGGGTAGGCCGAGGCGATGCACGAGGCGTTGTAGAGTGTCGCCAGGGCGCCGTTGCCGACGGGCACGGCGGTGGCGTTCTTGGTGTCGCAGGTGTAGTTCTGGGTCCCCCGGCCGATGGCGACGTGCTTGAGGATGTAGCCGGCTGCTGGTGGTGGGAGGGGTGTGGGAGACGCTGTGTGTTTGTTAGTGAACTTGTTCCCCGATGTCTACTGAGATTCCATGTCATGTCGAGGAGCACGCACCAATGGGCATCTGTGCTTTGGACAGATCGCAGATGGGTGCTGCCGCCATCTTCCTGCTCTCTTTGACCTTGACTGCCAGCATGTTGAAGTATTCCGCCACCGAGTCCAGCCCTCCAGGTGCGGCAGCGTCGGCGTTGAATGTTGGCGTAGCAGGGGCGGCGAAGACGGTGGCTCCCAGAGCCGATGCTAGTAATATCGAGGCACGCATGGTTGAGGATGTGTCGTCGAGAGATGGTAGACAGAAGACCTTGCTCGTCTTGTGCGTGTGGTATTAAGTAGACAGACAGTATGTCGTGATCTGTCCTGGGGTATATGTCCAATGCAAAGGACAGAATAGTAAAGCAACCGAATAAAGAAAACCCAGGAACTAGGAAACCCGAGAGAGAATCTGAACTGGAGGAATAGGAGACTGATATAGAAGATATTTCGAGATCGACACCTACATTCCGTCGGAGGAGGGGGTCACCATCTATATACCACTCGGAGGCGCGTCCATCCCAGCCACTGGCCTGGAAGATGGGGGGAGGAGGATGTGAGCAGCCAGCCGCCCGTCAAGATTGAGTGGTATCGACGGGCGAGCACTGTTGATGGACGGCAAGGATCTTGGCTGGATCTGAAAATGGAACCCAATGGTCTGAGTGGTTCGTGCAAGCGATCTGAGCAGGGTCGTGGAGCACCCCTGTCCCGCTAGGGGACACTTGGCTCTTCTTGGCTCCCGCACAACAAGCGCCAGGACCACCAGGCAAGGGTGTCTGTCTCGCTCCCGCACGCCCCCTCTTGGCTGGGGTAACTGCATCTCGCCCGGACACTTGGTGTTTGAGGATTCGACATTCGTACAACAGACTCGAACACTTGGTAGCTGTTATCTTGTTATGTCCCAACTACAGCTAGTAGAGGTGAACAGAGGGAGACTCACATCTCCGGTCATCATTCTGCAACGACGCCAATGTGTGTCCGGTGGTGGAGGATTGCAGATGGAATCAAGCACCGACATTGCCAGACGCAACATCGCTGACCGGGACGCTAGAAAAAGCATCATCAATATCGACCGGGCCCTGTAAGTGCAGCAGCACGAGCAAAGGCGAGCACTGTGAGCTTGTGGGTTCCACCAGTCTAAAGCCAGCACCGAGTGGGCCAGTACGAAGAAAAAGTAGAGGGTGTGGTAATAAGGACAGTTGACTTCCCGTAGCCGTTGACTATCGAGGAACGACGCCTTCCATAGCGCGGGCGGTTAAAATAGCTTGGGGTGTGGTGGTGTAGCGATAGAAGCGCGGCAAAGAGCCATGGCAAGCAGAAGGATGGGAACCCATCGTCCAACCGATAAATGGGCAAAAATAGACTTGCGGTAAGACGCCGGCCAATAAGAGAAGGAAGTGTCCAATTTGCCCCCGAGCGGGGAAAGTAGCCTAATTTACCCACATCCAATATTGGAGGGGTAAAATGGCCCGACCGGCCAAATTAGCCCAGGAAAGGAAAGGTTGCCTTTATCGTGTGCCGTCCTTCCACTTTTTGCACTTTTGGCTGCTGCACGGCTCTTTGGCCAGCAAGTCCAAGATCCAGCATTGCAGTCTCCCTTCAGGCCCCGGAGCGAAGGCATCTCCGAGGAGTGCTACTGATCCCAGGCATTCTCCCTGTTACCGCACAAGTCAACCTCGCCGAGCCTAGCAGCCGCTGGTGTAGGTTGTTCAAGACCTACCTTCCGGTGTTCTCCCGAACAGACAACCAGGTGGTCAGAGTAGTAGCGCCCGCGCCCTGGGCATGATGGTCCCCGGCCAACGGTTTGCCGATGGGCGTACGCCCTAGACGCTGGCCCAGTCCGGCGGCCAGGTAGGTCTGGTCTGGATGACGTGGGACAGCTTTATTAGTGAACGGTTGTACGGCCCAGTGACACATGTCTGTCTCTTTTGTTCTGCTTCGACATACAGAATTCCTGTTCTCTGGCAAGGGCGAAGATTGTACAGAGTGTTGTGTGTTGTCGCCCGGTATATCTCGAAGTCTAAACTCGGGTAGTCTGTCGATCGCCAACAAGCTTCACCAACAAGCTTCTCGTCGCTCAGTTCCAACTGCAACCCGCCAAGTCTCGTCTACACTTTCTCCAATCTGAGTTCCAGACTTTTCCAGCCATCCCAAATGCTACCTCTTGTACCCGACGCTGGACAGAAATAGCAAAGATGAGCAGACACTGCTGTGGTATATCGAGGGTAGCATTCCGCCATGGTAGTCTGCAAGCCATATGCTGCCATGGCGGGGCACGACGACAACCACACACCACGGATCAAGAATATCTGGAAGCAGACATTTCCGCCGGGACTATGGAAAATGGAAAACTCGGTGGAAGGCTGGGGAGGGGTTCTCGGACAGGGTTCTTAGACCGAGTATAGAAGAAAAAGAGGCAGACGGAGAGCAAGCAGGCGGAAGCGAGCCGCCGGCACGGAAAAGAAGCCAGGGTCTAGAACGAGGGCCGCGTGTCCAATCGATTCCATCTCGCGGCAAATTGCTTGTTTCTTTCCGTCTAACCCCCTGGTCGACCATGTCTCTTCTGCTGAGGCCATGACATACCTCATCTACTACTCCCACGTGAAAGAAAACGTAACAGTAACAACCGGCAACATGATGCACCGTGTTAAATACAGCAACAGCAAAAATCCACAGAACGTACATGAGCAAATGCTGCACCTCCTTCTGATATGCAAGCTGCCGACCTCGATCTGGATGCAACATCCAAGACAAGCAGGTGAATGACAGCGTAATACCACGTTCCGTTCGCTGTCGGAGATGAGAACACAATCCTCGCTTCGAAATTAGAGTTTGGATAGATTTCAACCGTCCTAGTATTCTTACACCCCAGTTCTTGGTATAGCACATGCCAGAAAAATAACTAAGAAACATGGTCAGCAGCCGCTGGCTTGCCGCCGACCAGTTTTTGCCCGGCGCCAGCATCCTTCTCTGCGGGGCCTTGGGGTACTCGGCCCACCACGGCGCTCAGGAGACACGCTTTCTGAGCAGGTGACGGTACGGTGTGCGTCGTGCCGAGTTGCCGGACTGGTCAGTCAAGGTGTACTCTTATCCCCGAGTACAGTATAGGGCAAGACCAAGAGCTGTAGCCGCAAACAACGACAACCAGACAGGCTCATCCATCACCCACTAAACCCCTCTTCCTCCCAACCCCCCCTACCACCCCCCGCCCCAGTCCCAGCCCCGGCACCCACAGCAGCAGCAGCAGCCACATCCCCCAGCTTACTCCCGTGGCTCTCCACGTCCGCGGCGCCCAGCCAGTAGAGCGAGAAGAACACGAGTAGGTGCAGCGCCACGCAGTACGCCGCGAACAGGTTCCTGCTCGTCCGGCTCGCCAGCACCATGCGCGTGACGCTGTACACGGCCCGTTCGGGGAAACTCATGCGCCGGTACGCCCTCGCCGACTCGCGGCCGCGAAAAGCCGCGAAGGGGGAGAGGTTGGACTCGTATGCCTTTCTGTAGCGGTCGAGTGCTATGCCATTATTGCTGCTGGAGCCGGTGCCGGTGCCGATGGAGATGGCGGAGGGGTTGGGGTTGGAGGAGAAGGAGGATGCGGACGTGGCTGCCGCGGGCCCGGAGGAGCGGTTGTAGCTGGACACGTAGCGTGTTTTCTCGTAGAGGTTGAGGTTATCCTTTTGCAGCGCCGCGATTTCCTGTCGCAGCTGGGACATGGTGCGGTGCGACTCGGACAGCTCCTGCTCGAGCTGCGAGTTGCGCTTCTTGAACCGGTCGCGCTGGGCCGTGATCATGGGGAGGATGCCGGAGCCGCCGCCCATGGGTTCCCGGTCCGCGCCGCCCGAGCTGTTGTCGCGCGGGTTGAACCCGCTTATGATGGAGGAGGTGGGCGATGTTGCGCGCCCGCTTCCACCCCTGCGCCCCGGTGCGACCGAGGGCGCGTACCGGCTTACGTAGGTGCCGGCCACGGATGCGCCCGAGGGGAAGGCGTTGGGCGCCTCAGCTTGGACGTTGGAGAGCTCGTTTTCTAGTTTCTCGTTGAGGTTTTGGGCTTTTTCTAGCTCGGCGTTTGTCCGGGTCAGTTCCTCTTGCATGTCCTGGAGCCTGTTTTGGAGGTCTTGGTGTGACACCCGTAGTATGGTCAGCTCGTCTCCGAGCTTCTTGTTCCGGGCGAGGAGGAGTTGCTCCAGGGTGTCTCCTTTCGCCTTGCCGTCGCTGGCGAAGTTTTCCCGCGCCGCATCGTCGTCGTCGCCTGTGGAGAACTCGATGCTTTTCAGCACCTCCAATTCCTGCTTCACGTCGTCGTAATCGCTCCATTTCTGGACCTTCGCCTTGAGGTTATCCCTCTCCTCCCTCAACAACCCGACCTCACGCTCCAATCCCCGCAGTCTCGTGTCCAGATCCCGCTTCAACGACTCCTTCTCGACGCGCGCCGCGTCGAGCTTACGGATGAGAGATGAATTCTCGGACCGCATCCGCATGTACCCAGGGTCGTCTTCGAGCGCGAGCGGCTGTTGCGTCGGCATTTGCGACTTGGCCTGCGCCAGATCTATCCGCAACTGCTCATTACGCGCCTCGACCTCCGCCAATCGCGCGCTCGTCCTCTCCAGATCAGAGTTGACCATTTCCAGCTCCGCACTCGTGACGTGCCCGCCCCTGTGTCCGTCTTCCGCATCATCCGACCGTCCGAGACGCTGGTTGACCTCGTAGCTCGCCTTAATCTCGTTCAGAAGCCTGTCTTGGTTCTCGATTTTGTCCTCGAGCGCCTTCTCCTTCGCCTCCCAGTTGTCCTTCTTCTCGTCCACCACGGCGACCCAGGACGCTTCGACCTCCTTGACCTTGGACTCGAGGTTTTCCTCAAGTTCCTTCCTGGCGGCGCGCTCGGCCTGTAGCCTGGACTCTGCTTCGTCGAGCTGTGATGTGAGCTTTGACACGGTGGTTTGCAGGTGTTCGTTTTCTTGCGTGAGCTTCGGTAGGGTATCTTCGGACACCAGCATCGAGTCGACCGAGGCTTCGAGGAGGGGGTATGGGTCTGGTGCTTCGGAGAGGGACGTATAGGCTTGAAGAAAAGCCGAGTTGACGGACTTGGAGTGGTTCGTGAGCAGGTCAATGAACGTCTGGTAAGCTGCAGCACTTCAGTTAGTACTACCTCGATGTGCTTGTCAGGCACACAATGCCGTACCTTTTAGCAAGCTCTTCACCTCGGTCAGTTTCGTGGCATCGTCGAGCTTCCGGAAGTCCTTGGTCTTCTGCGCCAGGTCCTTCCTCTGGACGGTAGAGTCCCGCTGGTATGTGACGATCTCGGAGGCCGTGTTATCCAGGTTTGAGACCAGGTTGGTGAAGTCCAGACTCCTCCAAGACGAGATAGCATGTTGGAACTTGTTGGTCGTCGCCTCGCCGGCACTGACGGCTTCACGACCTCCAGCGCTGCCGTCATCTTGCGAGACTCGTTCCGGTGCCGCCATCTCGGCCATCTTGCATCACACCAGCCGCTTTGATGGGCTGTCCTCAATCGGCTGTATTTAGAGTTTGTATATGGGTGCTGACGGCGGGTTTACAGGCATTGACGGTCGGTACAAGAGTGATACGATCTCATGTAAAAAAAAGAGTGATTTCGTGTTTGTTTAAGTGTAGTCGTCGATTGACAACGTGGAATGTCGACTAAAACGTGGCCCCCTGTCCAGTTATTACGTGCCACTTTCAGCTGCTGCAAGGGTCGCTGAGCGCTGGTTGGCTAAAGCTGCAGTGGAGCTCAACCCCGGATCGGCCGCCTGGAGAGCGTCGTTGCTGCCATGTGCTTCTGTTGGCGAACACCAAAACACCACAGCCGTCATTCAAACCAACCTTACCAGCTTCAGTGGGCAATTGCGCCCGGCGACAATGCACGACCTACACCTACAATGCATATGACTGGGCTACTATGGACTCCGAGCACGAAAGCAGTGCGCCTTCGCCGGCACCTGAGGCACAACAAGCTGCACGTCCAATCCTAGAGACCGGCCCATTCGTCCTCCGACCTCTGCTCCAGGACGTGCCCTTGTCCGCCGAAGGGACCAACGAGGACATCAAGATTAACTGTGTCGACTATCATGGCAAGTGCTTGTTCCTCCATCCTCTTACAGCACTGGGACTAACAGCAACTCCTGGATAATAGATGGCAACCTCTACGTGGGCACATCGGCATCCGAGCTCCTCCATTTCTTCCAAGTGCCCCCGGACCCAGACAATTCCAATGCGCCGCCGACCTTCATCCTGGCCTCGAGACTACAACCAGCCTTCGTCGACTCCCTCGCCATACTGAATGGCTCTCGCCCTGGTGTTCAGCAGGTCCTCCTCTTGCCCCAGGTCAGCAAGGCCGCGGTGCTCTGCAACTGGACCGTCACATTCTATTCCTTACCGGAGCTAAGTCCGGTATACAACAACACACAAGTCAAAAACTGCAACTGGATTGGGGGCGTCGATCTGGATGAGGATCCCAATGACCGCTCCTCAGACTATGCCGGCATCCTCCTTTCCATGACCCGGAAGGTCCAGGTCGTGAAACTAGGAGAAGATGCACGTGTCGTCAAGAGGATCGACTTTGCCGGCAGTACGCGCTCCGTGAGGAGGAGCGCAATAGCATGCGTTGCGAACTCGAAGAACTACACATTACTGGACATCGACCACCAGCAGCAGATCCCGCTAACGAGTATTTGCTCTCTGGATGATTCGCAACCTGGAGGGGCGATTGGCCAGGTCCAGGATATATCCGGTGGCGTCGATGGCGGTCTTAGTCGCAGCGCCTCGTCCGCTCAGGGTCAATCTCATCTCGCTCCTCAGGAACAGCATGGCCATAGCAGGAGCACCAGCTTGGGGAATTTTATCACCGGAGGGGCGCGCAGGCATGAGAAGAGGATCAGCGGGGTGGACGACAATCTCTTCCAGGAACCGGATGTGCCTACGCCCTCGAGAAGCCCGAGGCCGACGTCAATGTACGTACAAAAAACTCAGACGGACGCCAACAAACCCCTTCCAAATCCTCCGTCCGATGCCGCAGCCTCTCTTCTCGCTAGCCAGGCTGCGATGGCATCACCGGCGCGGACAGCATCCCCGGCTGCGCCTGGCTCTAGTCTGCCTCCACCCGGACGGGTCGCCTCACCTGCAAGCGCTGCTCCGCCGCTACTTAAACCGCTGATCGTATCGCCAACCCCTGAGGAGTTCCTGATAGTGACCGGTACTGGACCTCTGGATCCCGGCATCGGCATGTTTGTGAACCTCGATGGAGATGTCACGCGGCCTACGGTGGAGTTTTCGAGATACCCGCAAGACATTGTCGTGGACGGAGGCTCGCCCTCGGATATGTCCTCGTCCAGAGCTTCTGTCGGCGAGGAACCGGAGGACGGGTATGTCCTAGCATCATTAGCGAAAGAATTTGAGGATGGGATGCACTATGGCTTGGAAGTACAACGGTTCGATGCCGACGTCGGGGAAGACCAGTCGGCAAAACACTGGCTTGAGCCAATACCACCAGCCACGAACCCGCTAGGTGTCAGGTCATTATTGAGCAGTGACGAGATGCACTTCCAAGAGGTGGCGGAAAGGCTCTGCCGGACGCGGTTCTCACCGTTTGCTCCGGGCCGCGTGGAGAACTCGGCCGTCTCGATGCGCAGCGCTGACTCTCGCACGGCATTGTCTATGGAGCGTATGTCAAAGGAGAAGGAGCTCTTCGAACAAGGAGGCGACTCTGATGACGAGCCGCTGCCAGATGGGTGGGAGGCAGTCCGGAATAGAGAGGAGAAGGAGTTTGTCGCACGTTTTACCAAAACATCTTCCCGCCTAGCGGTCTGGTCCGGGAACGTCATCTGGTGGGCGGTCAGAAACCCACTGCTCCTCCAGCTGGAAGCTTGTCTTCAGGCTTGCACTCCGGAAGGCACATCAATACCCGACTCGAAAGACCACTGGAGCGAACTCTTGTCGCTACTGAACTCGCTCAGGGGACGGGAACCGAAGACTGAACTTGAATTCATGACGCTCAGTTACATCCGGCAAAAGGGCAGCATAATGCTACTAACGAGCTTCCTACGTTCTCCGGGGCCTCTGTTTACAGACGCAGAACTAGGCGCCATGGAAGAGATACTCCTGGAAGGTGGACTTGATCCTCGGGTTGTCCTGGCCATGGTCCCTCCCCTCCGCAACGAGATCGTGGAGAGCCGAAAAGGAATATGGATCTTTGCAGGAGTCAAGGCTCTTGTGGAAGAATTGATAGCTGCCGACAACCCGAGCAGAACAGCGCGACCGTTGAGATCCCTCGATGCCCACATTGTCCAGTTCCTTAGGCGCTTTCTCACCGCCTACAGGCGACAGAAAGGATTCGGCAGCATTGCGGATGAGAACGATGTCTTCAGGACCGTCGACGCGGCGCTCCTGCTGCTCCTGCTGGAACTCGACCAGTCTTCCCCACGTGGGTCGACGGGGAAGGCCAGCCCCGTGCGGCAAATGCTGTACGAGCTCGTGGACCACGGCGTGGATTGCTTCGACCGCGCAGTAGACCTCCTAGAAAGCTACCATCGGCTCTACCTCCTCAGCAGGCTATACCAAAGCCGCAAGATGTCCTCCGAGGTCCTCGCAACCTGGAAGCGCATCATCGAAGGCGAGCGCGACGACGGAGGCGAACTCGGCGACGGCGAACAGCAAGTCCGCAGCTACCTCTCCAAGATCAGCAGCCAGGCGCTGGTGCGGGAATACGGCATCTGGCTCGCCACGCGCAACCCGAAACTCGGCGTCCAAGTCTTCGCCGACGACAAGGGCAAAGCCCCCAAGTTCGAGCCCGCCCAGGTCGTCGCCCTGCTCCGCGAGGAGGCACCCGACGCGGTGAAGTACTACCTCGAGCACCTCGTTTTCGGCAAGGGACACACGGCCTACGTCAACGAGCTGGTCAACTACTACCTCGACATCGTCATCACGAACCTGCGGTCCTCCCCCGAAGCACGCGAGACCGTCGCGGCGTCCTACGAGGCCTACCGCGCCCTGCGCCCGCCGAAGCCCACCTACCGCCAGTTCCTGACGGACAACGCCCCGCCCGACGACGAGGTCTGGCACAGCCGCCTGCGCCTCCTCCAGCTCCTGGGCGGGGCGCACGAGTACGACTCCAAAACCATCCGGGAGCGCATCACCCTCGCCTTCCCCCCACCCCCCTCCCCTAGTTCTTCGGACGACAACAGCACCACCTCCGACCTCCTCGTCCCGGAAGCCATAATCCTCAACGGCCGCGAGCGCCACCATGCCGATGCCCTGCGCCTCCTCGTCCACCGGCTAGGCGACTACGACACGGCCGTCTCCTACTGCCTCCGCGGCGGGAGCAGCATCTACCACACCTACACCACCGCCACCCCTCCCCAGAGTCGACGCGGCAGCGCGCCGAGTCAAGACACGCAGACGTACCTCTTCCGCGTCCTACTCAAAGAGTTCATGGCCATCCGCGACGTGAGCGACCGCGTCGAGCAGACGGGCGCGCTGCTGAGCCGGTTCGGCGGCTGGTTCGATGTGTTGGAGGTGCTCGAGCTGCTGCCCGACGGGTGGTCGGTCGACATCGTCGGCGAGTTCCTCGTGGCGGCGCTGCGGCGGCTCGTGAGGGAGCGGCACGAGAGCGTCGTCGAGAGGGCGCTCAGTTCGGCGGTGAATTTGAGGGTTAGCTATGATTTTGTCGTTAAGATGGATAAGAAGGCCCCAGTTGTTGATTTGGGGCGGTGAAATTCGAGGGTGGGTGATGGGAGTTGAGCGTGTGTGTATGTGTAGCGTTTGTGTTGTATTGTTGTCATGTTGGGATGAATGTATATCCCCTTTTTATTTATTTGATGGCATATAGGCGCTGGGTTCGCTGTGTAATTGCTATTGCTACAGTATCGTCTACACTCGTGTGTTGGGCTCTTGATGGAACCTGGGGCGATGTTGGAATGCTGCTCGACTACCTCGCAACCTATTGTAGTGAAAATACTTACATATGTCGAACCGAAGCAACTTTGACAGCTAAGTACCAGTACTCCTTCCCCAGACTAGGACGCGGCATGCAATATACACCTCTCGGCTACTCACCAATCAACACAACTCTGCCACAGCGCAGTCAAAAAGACGGCCCGTCTCCAGATCAAGGAGGGTAATATATATGCAGGTACATAACCCTCACCATACCCGGGCGAGCGGAAAGCAAGTCCATATAGTCATCCAGCCTACCTCTGCACAGCATATGCAATTTCACGGGTCTTGTCTGTCTGTGTCAATACCAACCAACCCCCAAACAGCAGTTAAGTCATAACTTTTCATTATTTTCAAGATTTCTATCAAAGCACGTTCGTTATTTTATAAGAACTACTTCCTTCTTCTTCTCTTACAACAGAATTCCCTCTCTCTCTCCCTCTCCCTCCCTCCATCTCTCTTCTAAGAAAATGATAGCGGGGGAATGGGATGGGATGGGATGAAATGAAGTGGAAGAAGCGGAAGAGACTCTAATCGTAGCGCGAGCGATAGCTCGGCCAGGCCCTACTACTACTCTGCTGCTGTCCACCGCCTGTGTTAGGGTTCGGGTTCGGGTTTGGGGGGATGTTGTTGTCTTGTTGTTGTGGTTGCTGTTGATACCCCTGAGGGTTGCCGCTGGGTGGTTGTTGCTGCTGTTGTTGTTGGTTCGGATATGGCTGAGATGGGCCGGCAGGCTGTTGCACGTTCGGCTGGGTAGTAGCGAAGGGGTAGAACTTGGCTTGGCTGCTGGCTTGCTGCTGCTGTTGTTGTTGCACGTCCGCCACCTCCTGGGGAGGGGAGATGGTGACGGTGAATAGGCTTGTTGCTGGTGCTGGTGCTGGTGGGGTTGAGTCTCGGGTTGTTGAGCTTGGTTGAGACCACAGGGACTGGTTTCTTCTGGGCACAGCTCCATCTCTACCGGATAGTAGCCTGGAGTCTGACAACTGCCTTGGGCTGGAGGGCAACATGAGGGTGGTGCGGGTTCTTGTGCGGGTTGCTGAGGTTGTACGGGTTGCTGAGGTTGTGCTGGTTGTTGAGGTTGTGCTGGTTGCTGTGCAGGTTGTTGTTGTGTGGGTTGTTGCTGTGGGTGTTGCTGTAGGTGTTGTCGTGCGCTCGGAACATCGAGTCCTGACCAGTAGTTGGCCATGAATGACGCCGTATGGCAGACAACGCCGTGGAGATCCGTGACGTACGTTGCGACCTTCTCCACGACCGCCCTGGTCTCCGAGCAGTATCCGCATGTGGAGCAGTCGCCGGGGACTGGTTGGTATGCCGTCGCATATGTCTGTGTTGGCGGTTGCGGTTGTGGCTGCTGAGCCCATTGCGTTTGTGCTGGTGCCGGTGCCGGTGCTGGTGGTTGTGGCTGTTGCTGGGTCCATTGGGACTGTGTCGGTGCTACTGCTGGCGCAGGAGCTGGAGCTGGAGCCGGAGCGAACGGATTCTGTTGAGGTTGGGGTTGGGCAAAGGGTATCGCGCTGCCGGGTTGATGGTGATATGTCTGGTCGATAACGGGCTGCTCGGGATATACGGCAAACTCGTGGTACTGTAAAGGATACAGAGGAGGGCCGTACTGTTGTTGCTGATGGCCGCCGCTAGTCTGGCCGCCCACGCGGTACGGACCGCCTCCGTGGTGTTGTTGCTGTTGCTGTTGTTGTTGTTGTTGTTGTTGCCCGTCACTGTAGTGCTCACTGTAGTGTTGAACTCCGCCGTGGTGTTGGCCTCCACCCTGACCGCCGCCATGGTGGTTACCTCCCCCATGATGCTGACCATCGCCAGGAGCGGGTTGGTTATTCCCGTCCCGCTGACCATCGGAGTGCCGCTGCTTGTTGCGGTTTTTCTTTTTTTTCGCCATGGTTCAAACTTGCGCCAACGCAAGATAGTAAGTCAGTCCGGGGTTTCGTAGTGGTGCTACAGGCAATTGCAGTTACAGATATGACAATGTATTAGCGACTCTGGTTCATCATTGCCCTGGAGGATAGGATGTCCATCTGGTTTTAACGGATTCCCATGTCGACGACCATAGGGGACCGTCCAACAATGCCGTGAAAGCTTCATCTGCATGGACGAATATAGGACATTTTTGTTCCATATGGGTATCTGTTCAAAGAACATCCGATTTCCAGACTCCCAATACTCCTTTGTGCGGGAAGAGAACTCCCATTCGTATCGTGCCCGCCTCTTTGTGCAGACAACCACCGCCATCTGCTTTGCGGGACACGGAAACAATATCATGAAAGCAACATGCGACATAGGCTGACCACTTAGTCAGGCGTAGTTGTCTTCCAAGATCCAATGTTCTGTACTGTGATATACCGGGCCGTAAGGAATTGGGAGGCTACGCATAGTCTCAGGACCAGCATGGAGCTGGAGTAGGCTAAGTGATTCAGAGAGTCTGCTCTCCCAAGGAACCTGGATTGTTCCTCACAATTCTTCGTCCATTGGCAGGATGCAGTGGCAGAACAGAAGCTCCGCACAGCAGGTATGAGAGGATGCTCGCTGGAACGCAATGTATCTCGGGGTCCTTAGACTATCAAAGGATCCCCAGGAGAAGGCAAGAGACGATAGACAGAGTGGGATGCCGCTCTCTTCCAAACTGATCCGACGTCATGAGAGCCTTAGCTAGTAGACGACGCCATGCTACAAGAAGCCCGTCGCACTTGCGAGAGTCCAGGTTCGACCGGTGAGATGTTGGTACCGGTAACTCTTTGATTGCGTTCTCCTTTCGTTGCAGTAAGCAAATGCATGGACGACTATGCCGATCGTGATTCTCTTCCTGATGTGAGATATCCGCCATTGGGTTCTTCTGGTGTTCCAGTAAGAGCTAGGCAGTGGTCATTTACCGTTCGCGAGTGACTGCCGGTACTTGAAGCCATACTACTTAACCACAGCGCGGTGTGGTCCGAGTTCTTTGTCTTTCTTGTCCCAATCTGGACATCGATGCCGAAGGTGGCGTCCAGTAGTAAGCTCCCCGGTTTCGCGAACTGAAGGCCGTGCATATGTCCATCTTATGTTTGGTTGCTGCAGATCGCCGAGGTTCTTCGCACGGTTGCTAGCGAGGACGTTTGTTGTGGCTTCAGGAGGACCTAGGTTGGCCTCGGCTTGAACTCCGTTGGATCGCTTTGACAACATCAAGTGCCGCCGAGCAGTAGGGCTACCCCTCCTTGAGGGCGAGCTGGTATGAAGATGGACGATTCGTATCACATGCATGATGGATGCGTTCAGTGCTGCGCTCGGGCCGCTTGTTGTTGGTGATAGGATAACTTGTGTTTAAGTGAGCCTGCGAATAGACAGTCAGTGAGCCTCGACCACGAACCCGGTCCGGGAGACAGCGAACGGAGTGGGTTTGGAGTACCGGTTTACCGGTGTCGTAGAACAGTGGTTAAGGATGCAACTTGAGCTTCCGCGGTTGGTATTGCAGGCGGTGTGTTCGCCGTCAGCCTCCTCTTCACAAGTAGGGTGCAATGTGATGCAGGAACAACTCTACAGCTTGAAACGGTAGAAGTTCTTCTACATGAAAGATAGGCAATGAGGACAGCGATCGTTTTGCCTGACAACCGGATACTGGGCGGTCGAGAGAGATCGCTACCGACGTCTATCGACTTGCTGTGGACTACACAGCAGGAGATGTCGCGGACTAACAAAGTTCTTGAGATAAGATGCGCAAATATGCCCCAGGTCCATGATCCGCTCGGTTGTCAGAAATGCTCGAACCCGCCGCTGGGGCCCGAAGAAAGCGAAGATTGTCCCAGTCTCCTCCTGGCTGGCTTGAAATGGGAGTCTTGACGCTTGAAAAGTATGAGAACCGTGGCTTTACTTACATTTCCGATTGGCTGTGATGGGTAATGAAAGCGCATGTTGTGTATCAACTTGCAGTGGGGGAGAGCATCAGATACACGTAAAAGCCACGTCTACTGTGGTGAAGTTCTCTCATCTCGCAGTTCTCACCTGCGGACTTGCTCGCTGGTAAAAGACGGCATACTGGTGTTAGGATTCGAACTGCCATCATGAACCGGGTTTTCGTATCGCAAGGATAGAGATTGATGGCTTCAGTGGGCATCTGTTTCGAGATCTCCGTGATGAGGCCGACAATCCAGTGGATGCTTTCTTCAGGGACGAGCTGTGATCTCCAGGAAGGATAAGATCGACGACAGGTCCACATCCAAGATCTGACGTGAGTTTCCTCGGCCCACCTGATACTACCACATAGCTGTAAGCCTCTTGGGGGCTACTGTACTGCGGTAGCACTACTTGTATTCAGGGGTCGCTGTCGAGGTCATTGCTGACAGAGTCGACGAAGAATGAGTAGTGGACCTGTGATCGCCATTGTTGGAGTCACTGTGGAAAAGCATTATTGAATGAGCGATACCACGCTGCGTCCTCTCGAGGAGAAAGCTTGTCCAGGTCGATGGGGACGATGAGGTAGCAGTGTCAAGTTTGGCCCGACACACTACCGAGTGTCGTCCTTCCAGGCTGCACGAAGCTGAGCATTGGCTCCTGTTGTTGGTGATAGCATCGTTCGTTAGCCGTCGCACGGTGAAGGAACTGCACAGACGCACACCGAAACACGCTTCACCGTCGACGAATCACCAGCTGTGGTTGTAAACGGATCGGGCCTGCCATCCTTTTCGACGTTGAAAAAGTGCGGAAGTACCACAGTAAACGATCTTCACCCCCGGAGCCCTGTTATGGAACAACATGGGGTACCCTATCCAAAAGGGGTAAAGGCTTCTCAGGAGGTGGCAGATACTGCTCAGCTCTTTGCCGACCAGCCGACGTTCCCCATTGTGAAATTGCTTGGTCAGTTCTGTCACAAAGGACAGGAGAAAAGAAGCTTTCTGCCTTTTGTTACGAATCGCGATCTTGTGGGGAGCATTTGGCATCTGACGCTGCTGTGATCTCAATCTCAGACCGAGATTGCATCTCTGCCCCAGAGCCAAGACCGACGCCGAACTTCTTGGCTGAGATGCGCATCCAGGCATCGTCATGGTCATGCACCGAACATTGGAGAGCAGTGGAGAGTCAACCACTCTCAAGGCTCAAGGTGAGGGGCATCCCTGCCTTCCTGACATCGCATTGATCTTGTGACAGAAACAGCTACAAGATGGCAGCAGCAACATCACCGGTGACGAATCCACCACAGCTTGGCGTCTGCAAGACATCGAGTTGACGATAAGACGCCACAAGTATCGGATCCTTGATCATCCTTCCCTGCTTCCCCAGACGCCACGAGTCAACGGCAAAGCTTCACCACCATCATACAGTGCATTACAGCCGAATCATCACCACACACAGAGTTATAATTACAACAAACTGTCGTCAATTGTCCTCGATACTCGGCAAGAGCTGCCAAGATGGGCCTGAGCCATACTGAGTGCCGAAGTGCCTCAGCTCTCAAACAGGCGGAGCCCGTGAGCTAGGACGCTGTCTCACGGCATATGTTCTCCTGCTATTATTATGTCTCTCTGCTCGTCAATGGCGGAAACAGGACGGACGAGCTGTCTCTTCAGTATCTATTGACGAGAGAGAATAGTAGGAGACTCAAGTCAAGTCTGTACAACTCACTGCACAAAAGGTTGCGAAGGGCTCTGCATTACCCCTGCATGCGACGCCGTCGTATCACGGCTTCCTACCAGGTACCTTTTTTACGCATATCCCGAAAAGGGTCTGTTGGCGGCCATCATTCACGTGTTTGGCCGTTCTGCCCGCCTGGCTCTGCTTGTCTTTCCCAATCCAGCCGCGTGTCCATTCTCTGATGGTACACAGCATTGCTGCACGCTGCTGTGATGGCCTTTGCCATCACTTTCGTATTGTCCTACCTCCTCACTCCCGGGGATGCCGCTTATGCACCGTTTCTCCGTGGCACGAGTCAATCATCGCAGAATACCATACAGTATATAGTATATCGATGATGTGACCAGGTCAACAAGCTTTCCCCAGCAAAAGGCTTAACTTCAAGATGATGGAGATGATGGAGAACAGGGTTTGATCATGGAGTCGCAATACTCCACAGATATTTCAATGTCTCTGCTTCACAGCTCTGCAAGGGTTTCAGGCACAACCCTGTCGTTTCTTTCTCCACCAGCGACCCCTGTCCTACCGTCCAAGTAGAGATACACCGCCGAGGAGACCTTGGGACGTTCGGTCCGGTCTGACCCCGCGCCAAGGGTACGGTGAGCAAGGATGCTGCTAGTGGCTGTCCGTGGTCAAGAGAGAGGTATCGAAGTACAACTTTGGAGACACCCATCATGCATCACTCGCACACACCATCTTGGATTATCAAGATGAACGGCAAACGGGCACCCCACCATCCACCCTCCCGTTCCCCTTGTCCTGCTTCCATGTGCGTCTGGCCCTTTTGTTTCTTAGGGGGGCTTTATATATGACATGGGGAACTCCTTGACAGCTGTGTGGCCAATCCGGAGCCATAGAAGCTGCCTGAAGCCATCAGATCCGCCCGACCAGACAAGATCCTCATAGGCTCTTTCGGCTTGCTTCACGCATTTTGCCGTCAAAGTCAGGATGACAGGCACTGTGCTGAGAAGGGGTCATCTTACTAACGACTTCTCGCAACCTACTTACATCCGTCTCTTTCCCGCATCCTGCATGCCAACAGGTCGAAAATTCTCGACGAAATCTGTGCCTCGTCGAAAACAATCGCCTTTGAAGGTTACCACCCATGGATTGAATCTTCTGGGACGATCCTAACTAGGTACCCCTGCCAGGAGTCGCATGGTCTTCACTAATACACGGACCTCCCATCGCTGCAGGATATTAGTCTCCCATCACTACTGTGATTAGACCAGGAGACCATGCTCGGCTTCCAACCTCGACTCATCTCCAGCCTACACGTCCTGGTTATTCCCCTCCTTTGACACCTCGGGTTTCTCACTTAAGGAGCTTGTCGCCTCCTCGCCCGGAGAAGAGTGACATCGCTGGCCTGATTAGGCATTGCGATCATCGATCTGACAGAGTCCCACAGTCACATTGCTGTCAGTGAATCGGCACCTGTCGGCATTCTCAGCAACTGGGACCCCTAACCAGCGACGATCCCTCTCTCCGACTTCTGCTATCTCCCGTATCTCACATCCACGTACAAAGACGAAGCATACCAGCCTTGAGCCTCACGATCCTTGGCTCTCCTGGGATGTGCGACGTTAATAGACGGACAGCATAGTCACCAGCACCAGTGACTGTCCAACAAAACCTCCGGTCCAACTATATACACCGTTCTTCAGCCCTTGGCTCGCTCAGCCCATGAGTTCTTAGCCATCCGTGCTTTCGACTCTGCTTCACTTGTCACCATTCCCGCTCGCCACCTATTGACGAGGACTATACATACGCCAACATGGCCACCCGGTCGGACTCGCATCTCAACGCTCTCAGCGTCATCGAGCGCGTCGGCTCTGTCTTTTCTCTGCTAGGAAGTATCTTTGTCATTGCGACGTTCTGCCTTTCCAAGGCCTTCCACAAGCCCATCAACCGATTGGTGTTCTACGCATCATTCGGTAACCTATTAACCAATGTCGCCACACTCATGGCGCGGACATATGTTGGCGACACCAACTCGGCGGGCTGCCAATTCCAGGCATTCCTCATTCAGATGTAAGTTGCACAGCTCTTGCAATCCGGTCAAAATGTAAGGATACTGACAGACAACGGCAGGTTCATGCCTGCGGACGCCTTTTGGACGCTTGCCATGGCCGTGAATGTGTACCTCACATTCTACTACAAGTTCGATGCGCAGAAGCTCCGCAAGATGGAGATCCCCTATCTTTTAGCCTGCTACGGCATACCTTTCATCGTTGCCATGACCTTTATCTTCATCAGGACGCCCGAAAAGGGCAGGATGTATGGCGACGCAACCCTGTGGTGCTGGGTTGCTCCCGAATGGGATATCTTCCGTATTGCCACGTTTTACGGGCCTGTCTGGTGTGTACAAGCCCGACTACCTCCCTTCCCGAACCTCTTATACTGACCTGATCACAGGATTGTCATCCTCGTCACCTTCTTCATCTACATTCGAGCAGGTAGCGAGATCTACAAGAAACACCAGCAGCTCAAGAACTTCAGCAGTCATCACGAACCGGAGCCACTCCCTATCATGGACGACCCCGGCAACTCGAGCAAGACGACCGAAGTTATCGTGACCTCGGAAGTCGTCGACCACAACGCCATCGACCTCAGTCCACTAGGCCGCCGCGGATCCGAAGTCTCGTCGCAACCGAGGCCACCAAACGCCGCATACTCCGTCACCGTATCCTCCAGCAAGCGCCCCTTCCGCCGCGAGTCAGAAAACGACGACGTCCTCCCCATCCAGAGCAACGTCACCGTCTCGGCACCACCACAAACCGCCCAGCGCACAGGCACGGCCAACCCGCTTAGGAGGCGGCAGGCATACGAGGCCAACAATGCGGCGTGGTCCTACACCAAGTGCGCCATCCTCTTCTTCACCGCCCTCCTCATCACCTGGATCCCGTCCTCGGCGAACCGCGTCTTCAGCGTCGTGCACACGTCCGAGTCGTCCCAACCACTCGAGTACATGAGCGCGCTCGTGCTGCCGCTCCAGGGGTTCTGGAACGCCATCATCTACATCGTCACGTCGTGGAAGGCGTGCCAGATGCTCGCCGACGACATCCTCCACGGCACGCGGGCGGGCCGGCGGCCGAACGTGCAGGAGCTCGTCGGCGTGTTCCCGCGCGGCGACAACTTCAAGATGATGAGCCCCGGCGGCGGCCTCGGCCGCAAGAGGCAGAGCGACGGCAAGAACTACGAGAGCGAGAGCATGACGGAGCTGGCGAACAGCCGGCCGAACTCCCACGAGGAGAGGAAGGCTCGGATGTGAAATGCCATCGTTCATGTTTAATACTTGCTTGCTCGAACTACGACATCTACCAGTTCTTTCGGTTCTTGGACAATACAAAACACCATTTCACGTTTTACTATTTTCCCCTAATATGGAGAAGATATACCTTACACGGGACCCAGAGGGCGGATGCTGGTCGCCTGTCTCTCTTCGTCCTTATTCACAACCCGGTTACGCTAAAAGTGTACGATATTTACCTTATCCCTTTACTACAATCGCTGTATATACCCCTTTCTTTTTTCTCATTTTCTACTTCAATGCTATCGTTTGCGAACCTTGCGGCCTGGCGCAAGGGGCAGACCAGGAAGGAAGGGGGCATTTGTCCTTTGGACATGATGAGTTGGATGATGTTATGGGTTGTTCTCGGGATACGAGAGGAAAGAGGCTGCCAAAAGGTAGACAGATGGCCTGACGCTGTGTTCCAGCTTGCAAGGTCTGTAACTATAGTGATCCAATTGAACATGATTAAAGTGCCAGTCTTCTTCAACACAACGCCGTGACTGACGCAGTTTCCTTCGGAGATACAAGAGAACGACAGCAACACCCTTCAAACATAATCAACACCGCACTTATTATCGGCTTATAATCGGCAGCTCTCTCGGTGACGGTGGAGTCAACAGTCAGCCACCGCAACAGATCTTCAAACAAAATGTTCAAATTCACCGACTGTGTACGTAATACGAGATCCCTCGCTGCGAGTACGTTTCGATGGCGTTTGCCTGCCTTGCTTGCTTTTTCCCTTTACTGCAGCAGTTTGACAGGCAACCCCCCCCTGTTGATCGTTAATCAACCACCAACCCTGTCCCCTGAAACTCTTCGCTGGTGGCTGATGAAGAACCCCCTTTGCGCATTGCATTGTCTCTTTTTTCTTCTTATCCCTTGTTGCTCTCGGCCCGAGCAGAAGACCACGTTTTGTGGCTTGCGGATCAATTGCCCGAGCATGCTTTGCTGCAAGTCATTGACAAAAATGATCTGCCTCCCGTCGCCATGTTTTGCGAGGCACGATCTGTCGCAGAACCACGGGGCAAGAAAGGACAAGGTCGATCATGTTTTGCGGTTCGTTTCATGGGACTGGGTATGTCTAAAGTCTTTCAGCCTTATGTGTTTACGACACAAGTTTTATCGGCATCGACAGTGCTTTGTTCTTCCCTCCCGACTGTTGGTTTACGACAGTAGGTTCTAATAAGGTTCCGTCTTGCCGTCGTCGTACGCAACTTCACCTTAGGTTACCAACATGCGAAGCCGGCAGCGCAAAAACTCCACTGTCTGCACCGTACAGAAGACGATCAGGTACCCGTCGCGCCATCGCTGAAGAAGCGGAAGCAGCAACACAGACATTTCTGCGATGGAGCAAAACAGAAGAAAGCAAAAGAGTGAGAGAGGTGGTGGGAGGGCGGGTTGAGTCGCCATCCCGTGCCGTGCCTGTCTGTCTTTGCTCAGAATTTCCCTACATATTTGGCGAGGAGGTGGGTGAACGCCCATTTGCTCGCCCAGACACTGCAGAATGCAGGCCTGCAGGAAAGACGTATCAGGTTCTAGCCATCCTGACTGACAGAATGGTCCAGCCCGGGTCTGAGGAACTCGCAGGGCCCTGCGGTTCGTCGGCATGGTTCCGAATGGAACCATTTGCTGGACTGGACTGTGGTAATGGTCGCTGTTCTGGAGGTGACGCAGCCTATTTCGGTGGCATTGTGATTCTTCTTTGTCAAGTCCTCGACGAAGACTCTCGAAGAGTTCGCAATGTTCACAAATCTCAAAAGGCGACGTCATATCAAGAATATCAACAAGAACGAAAATCAAGGCATTCGCCATTGAAGTGTCGTCAACATTGGCGCCCGCTGACATTTCAAGTTTCGGACTTGCGGAATGACGGGAACGCCCAGAGGCCTTAATAACACCTTCCTGTTAGTAGTGAGACACTTCTAGCTGGTCTTGGCTGCTCCCTTGGCGGGATGTCTTCCCCAGATTCCCAGATTTCATATTTCGAAGGACGGCGCTAGCAATTTTCGAATATTGCGCTTGCCGTCATCCGGGGTTCAGAATTGAACGCCTTAAAGATATCTCTTGACAACTTCAACAATGGAACATAATGTACGACAACTTTACCGATGCTGTGAAGCGACACTTCGCTACCAACACTCGAATATTCTGCCACTATGCAGAAGATATAATCGGTTCGATCGGCAGAATGTGAGGGAGCATTCTTCACTACGGACGACGAGGACAAGGGCTTCTCGATCGATTCCCAATGGGACGGTACGAATATTGCTCGTTGGTTGACGGTGCTACGCTCTATAGATCGGTATGCTACCGTGGTCTGTTGGCGTCTGGCGAGCAGTCAACTCCTTTCTTTCGCAGAGAGCATATTCGTACGTCCGAATGATGCTACATGACGCCGGACATCGAGCCCTTGATTTACTTTATGCAGGGACAGACTGGAGCTGCTGGTTGTTGGTTTACACAATCGAGCAGTCAACCAGCGAAAGTTGATATCTGGTCGCTCCCGTATGAAGTGCCATTGCAATGCGTTCATATTGGCCAAATTGTCAATGGCCCGATTCGCGATACCACGATATGCCAACGTACCCTCTCGACGTGCGTTCTAGAAGATCCAGAGGAGGCACTCGGCCGCCGGTTATGATGCCCTTTCAGCGACTTCTGGTGAACTCGGCGCAACACCTTATCAATTCGACTGGATTGGACTGGACGTGGTACGCTATCGACCGGTCAAATGCTGACGGACAGCCGGTGAGCTGGCCTTCTGCAGGAGCCAAGTCCAACGGTATGCTCAGCAAAAAGCTGTCTCGATCCGAATCTGATGTCTCACCCTCCCGGAGCGAAAGCAGTTGAGTCTGGCGTTGCCGCACCCGCGCAGTCAGGCACCGACGGGAGACTGGAATGTTGACCTTGGCCACCACATATAACCGCCGGGCCCCCGATGTAATCGACGACATTCACAGCCCAAGAGGCGATGGCTCGGTTCGAACAGTGAGAATTGCAAGATCTAGACTCTTCTGCCAGACAACCGGAACCAGTTCGTCAGAAAGGAGCGCAGGTACCCGTCTCACCGCATGAGATTTGTCTGTCCCTCGTCAGCAGTTTCAACTTTCGCGATGCCAGTCCGAAATCTCAAAAATTGCTACGTATTTGCGACCCCTGAAATTGCGGTCGTGATCTCCAAGTGGAGAAAGGCAGCCCAGCACCCCACTTCTCCGCATGTTCTCCGCACACACTTGTCCCCTCACGCTCAAGGCTTGCTGCTAGCCTATCACGTCGTTGTCCGTGTGTGTGGGGACTCACTTTCTTCAGCGGTCTCTTCGGTCCCAGATTCCGAAAGAACGTGGTTTCTGCGACACCATCTTTCTTTCGCTCGCATCACTGGTTCCCTTGCGATGCAGTCACTCCCATTTCACACCGGTGGCCGCTAGCGGGCTTCTACATCAAGTCCGTCCCTCTTGGCGCCGTTCTTTTCCCCGCGTGGCTGGTTCTCCCGCTTTTTGTGCCCCTCTCCGGATGGCGCCGTCGCAGTTCCTCTTTAACGGCAACCCACCGAACCGCCATCCGGATTCGAGGCATTCTAGGGTTTCAGCTTGCGGGCGCGACGGCCGGCTTCAAGCCCGGGAGTAGGTATGTAGCAGTCGTTGACGGTACGGTGGTATCCAGATTTACCTATCCCTAGATATCATTCACATACCGAACGAGAGGAAATGCTCAAAGACACCGTGACAACGTCGCGAAATAAGCCCCCAACAGGTGGGCTGAGGGGCTGATCTGCCGTTATTTAGCTGAGCATTGTAGGGCTTAGAGTCTACAGCTCGCAAACCATCTCCCGAATGGCATCAATGAAGGTCTCGGGCCGGAGAGTCGGATACCTCGGAGAGCACTAATAACTTCCCGCCAAGTGACCCGGAGACAGCGGGAGTGCGATCTACCCAGTAGTCACTAAGCACAGACGGGAATTATCGTCTTGGGCCCGTCAGTTTGTTCTTCTTGGGAGTTCATATTATTTCTTTCCTGCGGGGTGTTTCCAAGAAACCCGGTAGTGATGTAGTCTCTTGCACAGACCGTCAAGCTTCGTCTCGGAAGCCTCATTTATCGGACTTGAGAGTTCGCCCAGGACACCGGTAGAGATGTAGTCTCTTGCACAGACCGCCATGTTCGGCTCCGGGATTCTTGTATCCTCCGGTTCTCCCCTTAAGGAGTTGTCCCGGAAACCGGCAGTGAATATGGGGGCTCTTGTTGCACGGGCCGTATCATATGTCCATCTTGGAACACTGTTAGCCAGTGATTCAGTTGCCCGTCGAGCTCCCAAGAACCTCGAAATGATAGAGTCGGTCGCACAGACCAGCATTATTCGTCTTAGGCTCGTCTTGGGAGTTCATCTCCCTCATCCTGCAATCCTCCTATCCTCCTACACGTATATACGACGATGCCATATGCCAGGTGCACGGGCAAAAGCTAGGTTTACGATCTCGGAGCCGGTTATCCATCTCTGTCCTCGCGCACTTGGCCTGCCAACTTAGCTTAAACCCGCGACTTCGGATCCGGGATCTCGACATCTGGGGGACACCAAGTCAATAGTTGCCGCAACTTATCGACACCAAGAAAAGGGACGTGCGAGCTCGTCTATTGTATCGTTCCTGGTGGTCTTGGTCTTCGGCATCACGGGCTTTTTAAGGGTGGGGTTTTGAGGGTTGCGAGTGAAGAAGCTTCATGATCTGACAATGCAGCTTTCCGAGCTGCTACTGTGAATTCTTCGACGCTAACACAGTTCAGCTACGGTCGAGGGCGACTGACAGCCTGTCAACACGGCGGGACAAGCCTGCCGTTAGTGCGGAGGATTCACGCTATTCTTCGCCCAGACTTTGCAGGAGCAGGCGCTAGGAGGATGAAGTAGAGGTACAAACGCGCTGACGATTCTTGGCTTTTCATATTGAGACTGGGGGGGACCTGAGGAGCCACGGTGGCGTTTCAGGAGTGGCGCGACGGTGAGCGCTGATACCGGGCGGTGAGGGCTTCGTTCGGTATGTTGACCGACGGGAGATGGGTTGACCGAAAGAGTTAGGGGTATTTTGTCCACTAACGTTATCTTCACCGAAATCTGGGGATTGACACTATTGGCGGTAATGGAGCTCCACTTGACAATGGTGTAAAGTATGTCGTTCAATGGATTAGTGATGGTGACAAGTGAGCTGTCTTGCTTCGTAAAGACTATCAACCCTCGATAGCATCACTCATGATTGTTGTCCTTTGTATGTTACAGATACGGAACTTCGTCTCCCTCCCTTCTAAACATGAGCACCCTCGTCAGATAGCCCCAACACTCTTCATGATCTTGTCACACCCGGTACTGATATGCTGGTAAACCTGTGCACATCGGCCTCCGTCACTGCTGCGTAATGCGAGAAGAGACATGATATAAGGAAACAGGGGTATTGGGAGGAAAGCAAGCAACGACAAGTAAGACCAACCCATGAACGCCAAACTATTCTCAGACTTGAGAGAAAGACAAACGCTGGCTAGTCGCAAGGAAAAGGTCGCCCCTCTGTTCGCTTCGTTAATGGTACTCATACGCGGTCTTAAAATAAAAAACCAGAGTGCCCGTCGTCTTGTTGATCCGCTTCCATCTGTCAGCCAGTTGTCGTTGATAGCTTCGTTGATGTTGTGGCTCCCTGGTCAGATCTCCGTGGCACCCTTCGCATCGCTGTTGATCCCATTACTCATTCCTCGACAGCCCTCGGGCATGCTGTCCTTCTCACCGCGCTTTCCATCCACAGGCCAGATCTCTCCGTCTCTGGGAATGCGGAACCTTAGTTGCTCTCCTTGAAAGTCTCGACAATGCTATACTCCCAGTAGGTACCAAGCCGCCCGCACTCCTCGATACACTCGGCGTCATCCCACCACCACCTCTTCGCATTCACGAAGCCGCCCCACATCTCCTGCCACAGCAGCCGCCCGATGCGGCCCTGCAACTCGAGCTTGGCCTGCTGCTCGCGGTGCCTCGACTCCTCCCCTCCGTAGAGCAGGTTCAGGATGTCATTCTCCTCGTCTCCCAGCTTGCTGTCCTTGATCTCATCTTTCTGGTCTTTCTGGTACATGGCTTGGCACTTGACGGTCTTGTTCATGTGCTCGTCAGTCCGAAACCCGACGTCTGCGAGCCACAGTGGGATTAGTCGCCTGGGGTTGGTGCACCGGAATTGTCGCTCGAGGTTGAGAAGGAGGTTGTCCTCCATCCACTGGCGCATGCGAGGGCCAAGTGAGCTCGTTGCTGGTGCAGGATCGATGAGGATCAGGTGCAGGACGCCACCGGGCAGGAGGCACATGTGGATGTTGCGGAGGAGGCCGGGGACGTCTTGACTGGCCATAATGGAGGGAAGAGGGAGGCAGTATACATGCGAGAAGTAGTTGGGAGCGACCGACAAAGCTGTGTTCGACACAATGGGGGAGACGAGAGGCCGCACATTGGGAAAGAGCAGGGCGGACAGCGGCGACGGTGCGAGATGCGTGATGCTGAACTCGGGGCGAACGGCTGCAAGGTACGACGCGGTTGCTGCCAAGCTTGTTAATCATTGCCGGGCCTGTCAGAAACGCGGGACTGGACTTACCTTCGCTTTCAAAGAGCGCCAAAATCTTTGTGGCTCTCTTTGTCGGGGTCTGGCTCTCGGAGGGGCTGCCCAAAGCACCGAGTGCGAAAAGCATGAGTCTCTTCCGCTCCAGTTCTGTCTCTTTGTATGCCGAGGGGTTAGGGTGATCGAACAGCTTCTCCTCCAAGCGGAAGAGAATGCTCGCCGGAACAAGGAGTGCCATCTTCTTAATCTCCCTCTGCACGCTTGCGATGTCTGCCAGCGAGTCGTTACCAGGCCGCTTCACCGCGCTGAACTGCTCCTCGAGATTGAAACCTTTGACTTTTGGCATCTTCTCCTCCACCTCCCACTCCATTGGTGCTTTCCAGCAAGTGGGATCGTGGGCGACGAACTTGTATAGCGGCTTTGCCGTAGGGTTTGCGGAAGGCTTCGGAAGAAAACTCCTCGGCGTCTTCTTCGAGCGGATAGTCCCCTGCGGCCGGTTTGGGGTCTTGTGACCGACGTGGGCAAGGGGCGAGGCGTCGTACATGACAGCAGGCAAAGAAGGCATTGACCTGTCTCTGTTGTTAGTCGGACAACCGAGCTCTATTAGAATGAAAACAACTCACAGGTCTCTGTCGAGTGTCCGCGAGTGGGAGGGAGTATGGGGATCTGCAGGAACCCGTGTACTAGAGGATGAAGTCGTTGGTCTCGCACAGTCTACTCCTGTCTCAGGCTTGACCTCTACCAGGGTCTCAGTTGTCTGCGTGATCCACGAGTCGCGACCCAAATTCTGAACGACATGATCTTTGGATTGCTGGAGTGTCAAATCCCGTGCCGAGTCCGCTTTTCGCGACTGAAAAGGAGGGGGAGAAGTACCTGGAGTCGTCGTGGCAAGCACTGTGTCTGTAGCCTCTTGTCAGATCTGGGCAGCCATAGACGTTACTTCGGGAGCAGTTACCTCTGCCTGATATGACTGGGGTCTCATCCAGTTGCACCCAAGATCTGTTCAATGGTTCAAGCTGATAGTTCATCAAGTTTACTTGAGACTCGGGCGAGTTCTCGCCCAGAAAGTCCGAAGACGAGAAGGTCGAACCGAAGGTCGAGGCGGTGGGCAGCAAGGGTGTTACTGCGTTTGCCTCTGGGATTGGAATGCGCAAATCGGAGGCATGACTGATCTTGCTCTTGGACGACAGTCTGTTCTTCTTGAGGCCGAAACTCCCAAACAGGCTTGCTGCTTTCTCTCCCGTGGACTTGGTCATGGTTGATTTATCCGCGGACGAGGATGAGCGACGTGTCGACGTGGAATGACGTTTCGCCAGCCGCGCGTCTTGTCCATCTTGTCCACCTTGGAAGTCTTGCTCCCTCTCCTTGCGGGCTTTCCTCTCTCCCACCTTTTCGGTGTCTGGGTTAGTCCAGTGGACGTCAAACATGTTTGGCGCGAGTGAGGGTGCCCCTTCTTCGGGGCTTCAGTCGCGGTGAATGGTTAGCAAGCAGCAAAGGGATAATGTACGCGACAGGTATGGACCTCGTTGCGACCTGAATTAAAATGAAGGGCGAGCTGCTGCACGTCTCGGAAGGTTAGAAGTCTGTCAAATTGACATTATGAAGGGAAGATGGCCACTGCAGATGTTTGTGCGACCTTCGAGTGAATGAGCCGACACTTGACCAGGAGAGCTGGTAGGTGCTCACTGTTCACCGTCGACTGCAGGACAGGACCATAGACAAAGTGAATTGTCGATATCGGGGCTTTTGAGATAATGCGGACTTGACTTACCCACTCGTTGGAACAGATGCCCGGCAAGAGCTCGTGGCGAGACCTGTTCGGCCACAAGTAGCCTTTGGGAAGGCAATTGGAAAGCTTCCAAGTTTCTTTGGGGAGACGAGAAGAGAGGTTGATTAAAGATGAGGTGGTACAGACGAAAACCGCTAGTTGGCTCGCGAATTCAGGTGAGGCAGGGTGCAGGTTATTTAGAAGCTGACCTGTGGTAGGCCAACAACCGCCCCCAGGATGTTGCAGTGCTTTGGAGCGGTAATGAAGAGGTCTGTGATCGAGACGAGGTCGGATCTGAGAGAATGAAAACAAAGTCGAGAATTCATGAAGGTTTGTGTTGGAAAAGGCCCGAGCGTCGGGTGTACAGTGCGAAGCTGGCGAAGGGGGTCGTGGTGCAGGTGCGAAGTTGGTGAGAAGGAGGTCGGCCGCTCTTGCCTGCCTTGTTTCCTGCATGGGAAGCCCGGTGTAGTGTTGGATGAAAACTGAGCGCTTCAGCTTCAACTTGTAACTCGGCAGTCTCGCCAATTCTTGTACATTGCGGTTGGGAAGCAGAGGATCTGCCCTCGGGCTGGAGTCTTCCATAGTGCATACCGCCTGACAGACCTGGCTTGGCCAGTCAGGGGGCCCAACATAAAGACGCCACGCTCGGAGGCGGCAGCCGTTGATAAATCTGACCTGGAAAGCCCATGAGACCTGAAAAGATTCGCCATGCCAAATCCAATCGTCATACTATGGCGTTTTCTTACAATAGCTGGTGCGACTAGTCCAAGGTTGTTTGCCGCCCCCTCTGGTCCCAGCACAGTTGGCTTGTCCTCCATCCCTTTTGCTGCAAGTAGCCATCGTGGACTTATAAATATCAACTTATCTGTGGCCCAAAGACAGGAGAATGTGTATATAAGCACATACCCGTCCAGACTCTCACCCAGTTCGAGTGTTTGGCAGTCGAGACAGTTGAAGAGGAGCGATGACCATTACTGATTGATGGCTACAGACATGTGGTCTACTGCGTTGAGTTCCAGCACTTTGTTCCATTGGAGGCTAAAACTGAGGCTCCGATTCTTAGCTTAGGTGCTCCAGCTGTGAAAACCATGGTCCATGAGGTGGATATTGGCCGACTCGGAAGCTGTTTATCGTGCCCGATGTTGAGTCTGTAGAGTTGATAACATCAAGACTCGTGATGATCAATTCTTAGCTGGAAAGCCGACCCAAGAGACTGACTGGTCCACTGCTCTCGTGAGAACTCTCAAAAGTCTTGAAAACTGCCACTGGAGGGCACAGACATCACTACTATTGAATGCGCATCGGGCATATGGTCGGTCACGGGTCACCATGGCGATACTCATGCCTCTGGCATCCTGCTTCCGAGGCGGAGTATAAGGACCAAGGAAGGGTCAGGAGTCTAAGTGAAATATTTCAATAGGATATCGAAGCAAAGAACATGACTGCAGTGAGAAAAAAGCGGTAGGCCATTCAAGGATGTTGAACAGGAGAAGTTTGCGATCTCCTCCCACTGTCCACAAGCAGATCCCTTTAGCGTACCCGAACCCTGGGGAAAGATCCACAACTCAGGGGCGTCGGATGATCCTCGCCGTTGGTCCGTTTCCAGTCTAGCAAGCTTTATCTGCACAACTCAATTAAGCGAGCATCCAAGTACCGTGATTGGCCTGGTGAGTCCCACAATCTCCTTTCTGGGAATCCGAACTCCTCCATCTTCAACGTCGTCCCTTGGCATCATTGAGCATGAGAGAGAGGCTGATGAAGTGAGTCAAATCCAACGAGACCTCCCAGTCCAAAAAAAGCCACGCTGACGAATTGCGTCGAGGACTTGCATTGCTTGGGACATGTTGGTCCCAGAGCTCGGGATGTCCCGAACTGTGAGGTACCCGATGGCTCATCCCCAATCATCGTATGGTCGCACATTGCGGGATTGTGTCCCTTTTAGCAGGGCCATTGAATCTATCCGTATCTTGTCCTACGCCTCCTTCCCGTGTCCAGCGGAATTTCATTCCTTCATTCCTCGCATTATCTCTCTTCATTGCTAATGCATCCATAGCCTCACCACAATCTATGGAATTTGAAGAAGTCCACCGCCATGCTCTATGTTTGACCGTGGGATTCCTGAACCCCTGAACGACTGCTTATCACGACACCAAGTTTGCGTAAGGCGGACCGAGCCTCACCACTATGCATTGTACGTCAAACTCTCTTCAGATTGTCTCAGAGCCGTCAGTACATTCCCTTGTGCAATCGGGGGATAAAGAGAAGAACAGCAGCAGGGGCCGAGTTGGAGATAAAGCAGCGGCTTCTGCGGATCTTCCAGGCCACACGACCTCGGAAATGTCGATTGAACTGAGGTGGCCACAGCATGGGCCTCTCGTTATGGGCCGAACCAAGCAGATCCATTCGTGAGACGGGCCGGTGCAGGTCTGTCCTATGACGGGCTCTCGGTACTCGACATGGTATAGAGTGCTCATCCAGCCACCCACCAAGCGGTGACGCTCCAGCCCAGCCAAGTGCCACAAGGGCCGCCCGGCTGTCTCTCATTGTCCAATATGCTCCTTCTGTCTCACTATGCAAGGAAGGGTGGGAGACATGGGAACCGGCATCGGATGGCATTGGTCTTTGGTGTGGGATCCCGTTGCTGGGGTCAGGGAGGGGAAAAGGAAAGCATAAAAGGGCTGAATGTATTCCTTCGAGATCTCTATTCGCCAGATTACTCTTTGGATGGACAAATATTCTCCTCAAGTGTCTAGACCATGTTGGGAACGCTGCAGCCTCACAGGCTGGCTTGTTCTTATGTGTGAAAATGTCCGCTCACCTTAGAAGGAGGTAAGACAGAACTTGGTGCGAGGGATCAGAGAGCAGCACATGGCCATTTCTCTCGAAGAGCTCAGAGTCAACTGTCGTCAAAGGCACCGTGTGGTGTCTGACATGGGTGATGCACAAACTCGGATTAGAGACGTTGAATGGTCTGTGGACGCCCCTTTTGTATGTGAGAGAGTGGTTGGCTTCCACCGAGTACCACGATTCCAAGACATACCTCCTGGCTTCGGCATCGACCGAGGATATTTGGCCGGCCAGTGAGGATGATCTAGAGTTACACGTCATTTTACATTCTACAAGGTGGTCGAGGCCGTCGACTCGGCCACCCATGGCTATAGGCAGGTAACGATATCATGGCGTCGAATAAGGGGTGTTCGAGAGGAATACGAGGTGCCCCTAACAGAGATGAATGTGGAGGAGGAGAACAAAAACTGCCGGTACGTTGCCGGTGAAGTGATGTGATTTATCCCCTTATCGTGACCCGATGGCTGGCTTCTTCACTTGAGTGGTCGATGCCTTTCACGTTCTAGTTGACGGTCAGAAATCTGTTCTCGTCCAGGCCATGCTAGCGTGAAGAATTGTTCGCCGAATCAACTTCGTCGCTGCGTTCAAAACACCGACGCTTCGCCCTCGAAATATCATCGCCGCCGACTGTCTTTGCCACCACAACCACATCCCTATTCTCGGCTATTTTCACAGTCATCACAACATCGGCGACATCGCTCTCGCGCCGTGTGAGTGACTGCCGACGACTTTGCGCAAGATAATCACCGTCTCTTTCGACTGCGAGATTCTTTGTAGGCTTTAGAGTCGAGCTTGTCACATCTTGTCGATATCTTGTCCGGCTCGCTCTCGTTGCCTGAGATGGAAGGTAAGTGGCAGCGACTGTCTGATAATCATCGTCCTTCAAGCTAAACTGCACTTTCCCTTCCTTGCCCGCATCGTTCCTCACTTCTATCGCACCTGCCCTCCTCCGTCTTCCCCACCTTCCTCGTCCCCCTTCGTCCCACCTTCCGACCCAGCGCCAGCCGCAGCTACACTTCCTTGAGGTGGCCCGAGCTCTGCTTGACCTGCTCGCACTCTCCCTTCAACATCTCGATTGGTGTGACGAAGGTGAGCCAGGTGCTCAACGCTCGCCTTCCATTCCGCACCTTTTCCTCAACGTCCGCTCTTTCTTTCACGCCCCATTGCTTCTCCACGTTCTCTCTTTCCCGCGTGCCTTTCTTGTTGCGCATTCTTTCTTTCCCATGCTATTGAGCATCACACTCGTTCTTGCCGCTCACAGAAAACTCCACACCCGGCGCTATGTCGTCGTCGACTAACGAAATCTTAGGCGGAGACGAGATCGAGATGCAGCGGTTCGACGCCGAGCCTGCCGAGCTGACCCGCCGAGAGGCCCTCAAGAGGAGGTGGACCGGAGTCGTGGACTACATGCGCAACCTCAACGACAGGATCAACCGCTCCACGTTTGGCCGCGTCTTTCGCCTCAAGGGTAGTGGCCATGTGAGTCTCTGTTCTCCTTCCAGCTCGACTTTCGCTCATTGTTTGATTTTTTTTCTAACAGTTCTGGGCGCATTTTCCAGGTCGACGAGATACCCGATGCCAACTTTTCGACCGAGCTTCGAGCTGGTCTCACCACCTTTGCCACCATGGCGTACATCATTGCTGTCAACGTGAGCCCAACTCTGCAGAAGTCCATGACTGCGGTCTCTCGCTAATGGCTTGGAAGTCAAGCATCCTTTCCCAGACTGGTGGTACTTGTGTATGCGAGAATGGTGATCCGAACGCCCATCCCCAATGCGCGAACCAGGCTGAGTTCGACGCATGCAAGGCCGGTATGACGAATTCAATCGCTGATCTGGTCCGTGACTCCTACTGACGTGTGTCTCTATAGTGGTTAAACTCGATCTCATCACTGCAACCTGTGCGCTCTCGGGCACTGCCTGCATCGTCTTCGGATTCCTGACCAACCTGCCTGTCGGCTTGGCGTAAGTGATAGGGGGAGTCTGTTCCGTACTCGAGGGGATAGCATTGCTGACGTAGAGGGCAGTCCTGGCATGGGCTTGAATGCCTATTTCACCTTCCAGGTCGTCGGCCCCAACGGGTTTGGTCTGGTCCCTTACCGTCTTGCTCTCACTGCTGTTTTCGTCGAGGGCTGGATCTTCGTTTTGCTGGCTCTGACGGGTATGCGCCACTGGCTCGTCAAGATCATCCCCGGCACCATCAAGACTGCTAGCGGTGTCGGAATCGGTCTGTTCCTTACCCTCATCGGCATGTCGTACAATTCCGGCATAGGCATCATCACGGGGGCCATCTCCACTCCTCTCGCAATTGGCGGATGTCCTTCCGAGATGGTGTCGGAGAAGACTGGCGAGTGCACTGGCGGCGTGATGACGAACCCGCAGGTAAGCATAGACGGGACGAGTGTGCCTTTCGGAACAGTTGCTGATCTTCGACTAGATGTGGCTTGGCATTGTCGGTGGCGGCCTGCTCACTGCCTTCCTGATGGCCTTCCGAGTCAAGTCAGCCATCGTCCTTGGCATCGCCTTCGTCTCTATCGTCTCCTGGCCGTAAGTTTATCGACACAATCTCCATTGTGAACATCCTTCTAACCATCAACCCAGGCGCAACACGCCACTCACGTACTTCCCGTACAATCCTGTGGGCGACACCCGATTCGACTACTTCAAGAAGGTCGTGGCATTCCACCCCATTGAGCACACCTTGAATGCCCTGCAATGGGACCTCGGCGGGGCCAACGGCGTCAACTTTGTGCTTGCCCTCTTCACCTTCCTCTATGTCGACATCATCGACTGTACCGCGACCCTGTATTCGATGGCCCGCTTCTGCCACAGGACCAAGGACAGGCAGGGAGACTTCCCTCGTGCCACAGTTGCTTACTGCACCGACGCAGTGATGATCTCACTGGGTGCCCTTCTCGGCTGCTCGCCTGTTACTGTCTTTGTCGAGAGCGGCGCTGGCATCGCTGAGGGAGGCAGGACTGGACTCACCGGAATCGTGACTGGCATCTGCTTCCTGATTTCGATCTTCTTTGCCCCGATCTTTGCTTCCATTCCTCCCTGGGCTACTGGTTGCACCCTGATTATCGTGAGTCACCACCATCCTTTGGATGCCGACAACGTACTTCGAGCTAACAACACCTGATCAGGTCGGCTGCCTGATGATCCGCCAAGTCGTCTCCATCAACTGGGCCTACATAGGTGACGCCGTCCCCTCTTTCGTGACCCTGACCTTCATCCCCTTCAGCTACAGCGTCGCCTACGGTCTCATCGCGTAAGTTCCTCCCTCACACCATTCTTCATTCTCCTCCCCTTTCCACACCCATACTAACCCCCACCCCCAGCGGCCTCTTCACCTACACCGGCCTCAACCTAATGATAGGATTCATAATGTGGATCTCTCGCGGCGCCCTGGTCCCCAAGGACTACGACCAAAAGGAGTACTGGACCTGGAAGCCGGCGGGCGAGAAGCCCATCCTCCTCCGCCTCTTCTCGCGTCACCAGCGCTGGGGCGGCGATAGTACTGATAACGACAGCCAAGACGGCAACGACCACCATCACCACAACCGCCACCGTGACAACGACAATATCCTCGGCACCGCTAAGGACGCGCACCTGAGCCTCGACGGTGAGAGCGCCGTCAGCGTCCCCCACAACAATGGCAACAACAACAGCCGCAGCGTCGTGTCGCGCAGTATCGCTTCCCGGTCGCGGGCTGGTTCGACGGTCGACGGCGCGAGGAGGCCACCTACCCCCGGTCCGTTTCGGTCGTTGCATTGAGAGGGAGGGTTGATCTGGTGGCTTTGCGGTCTTGGTTGAGAAGATTTGCTGGGAAGAACAGAGAAGAGGACATGTGTAAGGGCGATCATTTGCTGGAAAGCAGTCTTTCCCACTCTAGCATGCTTGATCTTGAGTTGGGGGGGATCTGCTATCGTTGACGGGGCGGTATATGAAGTGATATTCCATCACCAGAGGGCAAGGGGGAAGATGGAAAGGTATTTTTTCTCCTTTTGCATTTGCATTTAAGTGGTGTTGTTGCACTGAGTTACTGGATTTCACGCACGACATCTGCGAAGCGAGGCGTTGCGTTTCTCCTTGCTGTTCATGAGGAGAGGAGAAAAAGAGAGGGTTTGTTTGTAGGGAGAGGATGGTATACCCCGGATCTGTCTCGCTTTGAGGGCACAGGCGCACAAAGGAGGATCAGGAGTTGCGGTCAATGAGCTACGATGCTCTACTACGATAGGACGACTGAATGAAAACCGAGAATGCTTTTAGGGAGATGTTGTTTCTTCGGATGAGGATAAATTCACATCCGAAACGAGAAGCGATGCCAATAGTCCTCCATAGTCCAGTAGACAGCTTAACTCACTGTGACGAAAGAAAAACGGCATTGGCAGCTTCATTCATGTTCGAAATAGCAAATTCCGTTCTTGAATCCATATGTAATGACGCCCGCTGATCAAATAACGCTCTATGTAACAGGTACTGGCCATTCTGGGTCCCAGCCAAAGAAAGCTGAGCCTCTCTAACCACTCCTGAGGTGGTCTGAATAGCCAAGGCCCTTTAGAAGGGCCAGAAAAGTCATATCTACTCGTACAAAAACATAACAACGACGTCGTGTCCGCTCATCTCCATTGCCGCCCACCCAATCCTGCGAGGTCATAGACGCGCTGCAACCTGGATATCCAGGCTCGCTTTCAAATTTGAATCAAGGGCTCCTCCGGCCTCTGCCCCTGCATCTGCCCACCCGCCTGCTGACCGTCAGCTTGTTCGACATCCTGTTGTCCCAGTTGCTCCCGTCCACTTCCCTCAGCTTGTCCACCTTCACCCCCCTCAGCAGTAGCCGCTTCTTGAGCCTGCGCAGCAGCAGCAGCAGCGGCGGCGGCCTCAGCCTCCTGCCTCTCCCTCTCCTGCCGCGCGGTCCTCTCCTGCTCCTCGAGGCGAGCGATGTGCCGCTCCGCCACGCCGGGCGCGATGCTAGCCAGAAACAGCAGCGCCGCCCGCTCCACGCCGCGGATGTGGTCCATGACCCAGTTCGCGTTGTGGTGCTGCCGACGAGCGACGAGGCGGGCGGCGGCTTCGGCCGGGTCGGGGTTGTGGTTGTTGGCGTGACGGGGTTGCTGCTGTGCTGGCGCAGCAGCGGGATGATCCTGACCGTTGTTGGCTGCATGAGCCACCGCATCCTGCGGTTGTTGCGCCGCGGGGTTGTTCGGGTTGGGGTTCGCGGCCGCGGGAAGGAGGAGACCCTCGAGGTGTCGGCGGAAGGGGTCCCATGCTTGCTGGGCTATGCCGTTGAACAAGCCTGTGTTGTGCGCGAAGACGCCGACGGCGACGAGGATGACTATGATCCACCGCGACCAGCTCGAGTCCGCGGCCGTGAACCACCATACGAAGATGGCGAGGCGGATGAGGAGCCAGATGTGCGGCCACAGGGCGGCTAGGAGTGCGGCGACGCCGACGTTGGGCGGCCGGCGGTGCTGGTGGAGGTCGATGGCCGGTTGGACCTGGCCGTTAGCTGCTGCCGCGGCGGCGGGTTGAACGAGGTGCTGCGGGTCCAGACCTTGCGCTTGATGTCGCTGCCGGAGTTGGTTTTGGGGAGGTGCCAGTCTTGGCTGCTGGCCTTGGGCTTGCTGGTGGGGGGCCGCAAATGCTTGTGGTGCTGGGACTGGGGGATGCTGATGGTGGACCGGGGTAGCAACAGCTTGCCGGATCGGTTGAGGGGTAAAGTAAGCGCCCTGATCGGTTACGAGGAGGGCTTGAGGTCCAGAAGGTGACGACAGGATATACACCTCGGGTAGACCCTGCGATGCTGGTTGTCTCTGGGCTGCGGCATGCGTCGATGCTGCCGCCGTGGTGTTGCCGTGCCCTGGTGTTTGCCGAGAGGGGTCCGGAGTGGCTGTTCTGCTACCATTGCGGGATGGGTTCTGGAAGATAGAGGTTGTCACCCCTGGCGCTATCGGCTGGACCGGAGCATTGGGATTGGCCATGTTAGCTAGTGACGCACCAGATGCACTCCGATGCATTGCGTTTGTCATGGCCTGTGTCGCCTGAGTCGCCTCCGGCACAGCACCACGAAGCAAGTTCTGGATGTCAGTATGGAGCGCGGGAACCCTGCCTGGGACGGCTGGCACCGGCTGCCCATTCTGCGTAACAACTTGCCCGTTGACAGTGGTAGTAGTCATCCTGATAATCTGGCCATTTGGTCCGATCATTTCCCGGGTCACAGTAGTGCCTTGGCCAATAGCCGGACTGTTCCTCCCACTGGCGTCTCTGGCCTGAGCTGGAATGTTATTCCGGCCCTGATCCTGGATGCCATGAAGGCCAGCCGCAGCTCGCTCCCTCTGATTCTGTTCGATATGCCGCCGGGTTTCTTCCATAAGCCGGTTGTTTTGGTGCAAGAACATGTTCCCATGATTCACAAATTGCTGAGTGGCAGCCGGTTGGTTGGGCTGGGCTGTCGCGGGATTGCTGAGAAGAATCGTGATTTGCTCGGCCTGGTTTGCCAGGTGTTCCTGGGCTTGCGCGTTCCGCGTGAGTAGTGACGATAATTGTGCCACTGCATGGGTCGGGTCCCGACCGTTTGGCGGCGGATTTGAGGATGCCCTTGGCCCTCCGACAGGAGTGCCGACTCGCTGCTGGTTCTGATGCATCATCTGCGCCATCATTTGTTGTGCCTGATTCACCAGTTGCTCGTGCGTGGCCGGTCCGGCAACTCCAGCGGGAGGGAGATGCCCATTAGGTTGAAACCCTGCAGGAAGGAATAGCGGCGCCGGCTGCATTGGAGGAGGAGCAATTCCCACCAGAAGGTGGGGAGGTATGGGTTGTATATACGGGGGATGGGGATTGGCCCATTCGTGGATATGACGATGTCCATGTGGGTGTTGCTGCGGATGTTGTTGTTGATGTTGATGTGGGTGTTGATGCGGGCGAGGTGGTTGCTGGCTTTGAGCTCGTTGTTGTGGTAAGTTGCCTGGTGCAGGGTTTTGACCGCGGGCAGGTGCTGGCTCGGATAGATCTCGTAGCACTAGATGGAGCGTCTGCTGCTCGCCGGACCGGATCTGAAGAAACATATGTAAGTTTAGGGACACGGAGGATGTGGGGGAGGAGGGCATAACCTACGGCCTCGGCGCCCAAGATGCTCTCCAAGGTGTCCTCTTCTCGAGCCAAGAGTCGTCCGCGATGTATCAACCTCTGCTGATCATCTGCCGGCCTAGTAGCTACAGATTCGCGAATCTTTTCTTTCAGCTGACGGACTGTTGTGGAAGCTGCAATGTTTGGAAAGGTCAAGGGCCGGCTGACGCTCGCAGACGGCGACACTATTTGGAGATTGAAGCTGGATGCCGTATCACCGCCGTCACCACCGTCACCCTGGACGGGTGTGGCGTTTGTGTCCGCCATTGTTAGAATAGTTCCTAGCCAGCTCTGCTCGCCGGGACCGTAGACAGCTCAGTGTTGACACCTTGCTGATCGGAGCAATGTTCGTCGATGGAGCGCATATTATTAATGAGACGACGAGACTAAGGTACTCATTTTATAAGAAGGACGTAATGCTGGCGGAGAAGTGAAAGCGAGGCTGTGAGTGAATCCCCCTTGTTGGAGCTGAAGTCGAACGATGCTATACCTACCGACCGAAGGATTGTAGGTCGTCTAGGTAGGATATCAGAGGATGATTCGAAATAGAAGGACGTCGCAGGCGTTGGATCTAATCCCGAAGCAGCTGTCATCCAAAAGATGCAAGGTGTCTTGGTGCCGAGTGGTCCGTGCGTCAAGTACGTTGCTACGTCGCGTCAAGAGAGCTTGGGCCAAGCTGTGGAGAAGCTCCAGACCTGCGTCATTCTTCAGACGGCAGGAGTGGAATTTCATCTCAGAAAGTCCAGTTCAACTTTACTCTCTCTCCACTCTGGAGCCTCAAGTTGGATGTACCGTAGCTCCACGTAGGCACATCCGTTACACTTCAGGTTTGCACGCCGGTCTATAAGCTGCTTTAGTTTCACAGATGCTGTAGACAGCCATGTCTCTCATTTCAGCGCGGTTCCGCATAGTCGGGAGCCGGGCTCCAGCCGCCGACAGCCTCTTCTTCTCCTCCACACTCACTCAAAGACCGACTCTTATAAGGGGCTCCTCATTTCGGAATCAGTCTCACTCATACACGGCAAACCGTCGGCTATATTCCCAGAAGTCCCAGCAGCGGCCACGCTTCTCATCCCGGCTCCGGACAGCACTCAATGACTCCAAGATCCAGTGGTTTCACATCCCGGTTGGCCTGGGTATCGGCTTCCTCGGTCTCGTACAGTTCTACAGAGTCAACAAGCGAGAGAGGGAAAAGCAAGAGTTTGAGGAAGAAAAAGGGGAGGGCAAGGTGCAGAAACGCCCACGGATCAGACCAGAAGGGCCATGGTGAGTCTCAATCTTACATAGTCCGTATCATAGCAGTATTGTGGACTAACCGAGTTACAGGCAAGTGAGACTTATGTCTGCTCTCCCACTCAAGGCTTTGTCACGCCTATGGGGCAAGTTCAATGAGCTGGAAATCCCGTATTATCTACGTGTACCTGGCTTCAAGCTGTACTCCTTCATATTTGGTGTCAAGTGAGTTGCTTAACGTTGACCTGTTCAAATTCCACACTAACACGGCCGACAGCTTGGACGAAGTGGCCGAACCCGATCTTCATGTGTACCCGAATCTGGCAGCTTTCTTCTATCGTACCCTGAAGCCCGGCGTGCGACCGCTGGACCCTAACCCCAATGCTCTCATATCCCCTGCGGACGGACGTGTTCTCCAGTTCGGCCAGATAGAGGGTGGTGACATCGAGCAGGTCAAGGGAATGACTTACACTGTCGACGCCTTGCTCGGCCAGCGGAGCCCAACCCCGAGCATCTCCGGTGCGAGCCAATCTGAGAACGAGGGCAATGCTTCCGTCCGCTCACGAGAACTCAAAGACGACGAAGACCTCGTGAAAAAGGACGAGGAGTTTGCGCGTGTCAACGGCATTACCTATACACTGCCAGACTTGTTCTCCGGCGGCTCCAAGTTCAAGAAGTATAGCGACCTCGAAGATCAGTCGGTCAAGCCATCAGCCATGTCTGTTGCCGAAGTTGGTGCAGATTTGGCACTCGGCGAGAAGCCATGGTACGACCTACTCTCGGAAGAACGCCGTCACTCTCTCTACTACGCTGTTGTTTACCTAGCACCCGGTGACTATCATCGCTTCCATTCGCCCACGAACTGGGTAGTAGAGCGAAGAAGACACTTTGCCGGTGAGCTCTACAGTGTCTCCCCTTACCTGCAGAGGACGCTGCCAGGCCTTTTCACGCTGAATGAGCGTGTGGTTCTGCTCGGTCGGTGGCGCTACGGCTTCTTCAGCTACGTACCTGTGGGCGCAACCAACGTTGGCTCGATCAAGGTCAACTTCGATCGCGAGCTCCGGACCAACAGCTTGACGACCGACACTGCCGCAGATAGGGCCGCCGCGGAGGCACAAGAGAGCGGCGAGCAGTATGCTGGCTATGCGGAGGCTTCGTATGAAGGTGCTAGCCCTATCCTCCATGGTCACGCTCTGCGAAAAGGAGAGGAAATGGGAGGTTTCCAGCTCGGCAGCACCATCGTGCTTGTCTTCGAAGCGCCCCTTGGGGAGAGTGATCCCCAGACCGGCAAACATCAGGGATGGAAATGGACGGTTGAGAAGGGTCAGAGGATAAAGATGGGACAGACGCTCGGAGTGGTGGATTCGTGATATCGTTAAGCCTGCACTTGTCGTGTTGAGCGATTCCGGGCGCCATATAGGGTTGACGGTGATACCAAAATCTGTACATTTACATATCTCACTGTTTTCTATTTGCTGGACATAGCTGGAGCGGTGCACAGAGACAATATCTTGCACAGGTGAAGTTGTGATGCTCCCGTCCAAGTGCATGTCGAGCCAATTGAAGTAAAATGCCGCGCTAGCCTTTGAGAGTAATGAATGTGCCGGGTTAGGCTAGCGCCTTCTTGAACGGCCACAGTGCAGGGATTAAAAATTTCCGGGTCGGCCCTCTCGGTGCAATGACAGCTTGACTGAGGTCGGGTGCGACTCATAAACATCTCAACGACGCTTCACGTGTTTACTTATTCATCTGCGTGTAATTATCAGTTCCAGTCCGGTTGCCGAGTGTTGTGAGCCTGCAACTTATCTTGTCATGCACATGCGCTCATAGACCTTTCAGATGAGGCTCGCCGATGTGCTGATCGATCTGGCGGCAGTGCTTCATGCCTCCCGCTCTGTCGCCTCAAAGCATGTCGCCCTGAGAGGCAGGCAGATCGACTACTATGCCAGAACATCTAGCATAGCGTCTGCACTGAGGGGCGCACAACCAGGAAGCGAACCGGCCACATCCGCCGACACACATACCAAGGAGGCCGCCTCACAAAGGCCAAGTGAGGCCGTTTCTCAGCAGCCACATACTCCCTCTCCCGATCAATATGCCGCTTCCCCTGAGCTCTTTGACTCCTTAAGGAAGATCAACTGGGAAAGATCATCATCCACAGCCAGTGTGCCTCCGCGACGGCCATCGCGGCAGCAGCGCGGCGACAACACTCCTGCGCCTGGGCCCAACAGCACCACCAGCAAATCCGAGTTCATCCCGGCACCGTGGGCAAGTCTTCCCAGCAGCGGGATAGTCCACCAGACAACCCCCGTGACACCCATTGTCGATCTAAATCCCAAGGCCGGCGTCCCGCCCAAGGAGGAAGACGACGATGTTCCGCCGGGCGTCGATATCAGCGCCCTGTTTCGGACATCTCGCGGATCGAGGATCTTGGAATCGATGAAGGAACCGGGTAAGGAGGCTGGAGCGGAGGTTGCTAGTGCCAAGCCGGCGGCGACGAGCGAGCCCTCTGCGGCGGAGGTTGGTGAATATACTCCTTCTCAGGCGGAACCTGACCCGGTACCAGCGCCGGTTGGTGCGCCTGAACTCCCGGACTCGGCCAAGGCGGAGATAGAAGAGTCCAGACATGCTAAGGCTGCGGTTGATGAGACCATCGCTGCACAAGAAATGCCAGCGGCGGCGGAGCAGACTGGAGCATCTGTCGCTGCTGAGACCGAGCCGGTCAAAGAGAGCGAAGCAGAGGCGAAGGAGTCGGAGCCGGTACAGGCCGAAGCAACTATACCCCAGTCTGAGCCGCTTCAAGCAAGCAAGGACAAGGCCAGCGCTATTGAAGATCCCGTCAAAGCTCAAAGTCAGCTCTCCAAGGAAGATGCCGAGCTCGTGGGGGAGTTGACAGGCGTCGCACCCGCAGCGCCCCGATACCAACTACGGGAATCCAAGGTCCCAGCCACCCGAATCAGCCGGTTATGGAACTACGGCGGCCTCGCAGCCGGCATGATTGGCGGCGCGATAGGAGAGGGCCTCAGCCGGGCCGTTGGCGGTGGCGGTTCAGGTTCGATGATGCTCAGCCCGGCAAACATGGAGAGGCTGGTCACCAAGCTGTCTCGTATGAGGGGCGCGGCGCTCAAGCTGGGCCAGATGATGAGCTTCCAGGACTCCAAGATGCTCCCCGCGCCAATCCAGGAGGTGCTACAGAGGGTGCAGGACCGCGCCGACTACATGCCCGCGTGGCAGCGCGACAAGGTACTGGTCAGCAACCTGGGCCCGAACTGGAGGGAGCTGTTCGACGAGTTCGACGAGATGCCCATCGCCGCCGCCTCCATCGGACAGGTCCACCGCGCGACGCTGCGCTCCAACGGCGCCAAGGTGGCCGTCAAGATCCAGTTTCCCGGCGTCGCCGACTCGATCAACTCGGACCTCGACAACATCGGCGTGCTCCTCGCCGCCACCCGCCTCCTCCCCAAGGGCCTCTACCTCGACAAGACGATCGACAACGCCCGCACCGAGCTGGGTTGGGAGTGCGACTACGAGCGCGAGGCCGTCTGCGGCGAGCGCTACCGCGCCTTGCTCGCCGACGAGACGGACGTCTTCGTCGTGCCCAGGATCTACCTCGAGGCGTCCGGGAAACAGGTTCTGACGATGGAGTTCATGGAAGGGCTGGGCGTGACGCGCGTCACCTCCTTCACCCAAGAGCAGCGCGACTGGATCGGCACGCAGATCCTGCGCCTGTGCCTGCGCGAGATCGCCGAGTTCAAGTTCATGCAGACGGACCCGAACTGGACCAACTTCCTGTACAATGCCGAAAAGAACAAGCTCGAGCTGCTCGACTTCGGCGCGTCGCGGGAGTACCCGGACAGGTTCATCACGCTCTACGTGAGGCTGCTCGCGGCCGCGTCGAGGCTGGACCGGGCCGCCGTCAAGACGCTGTCGGAGGAGCTCGGGTACCTGACGGGCCACGAGAGCAAGGCCATGCTCGACGCGCATACCACTTCTGTGCTGACGCTGGCGGAGCCGTTCCTGGATTCGGCCCCCGAGGTGTATGACTTCCGGGATCAGACCATTACGGAGAGGGTGAAGGGCCAGATCCCGGTCATGATACGCGAGCGTCTCGCTCCGCCTCCGGAGGAGACGTATAGCCTTCACCGGAAGCTGAGTGGTGCGTTCCTCTTGTGTGCTAGACTGGGCAGTAGGGTGAGGTGTAGGGAGATGTTTGAGCAGGCTTTGAAGAAGACGGATGTTGTTCGTTAGACTGTTTCGGGGCACAGTATTGTATTATAAAGCAAGGCGCAGTGCAGTGTAGACTATATGGCGGGAAAAGGTTACGCTCTCTTGTACCAACACTACTCTCAGGTAGACGGGGAAAATCGCACGCGGCAGACCAGTTGTAGGATAGAATTAATATTCATGTTATCACATCACCACACTCTCACGAAAACCCCTAATAACCCCCCTCCTCCGCACCCTCCGCCCCCCTCCTCGCATAGGGCAGGTCCTTCTTCTCCTTATGCGCCAACTTCTTCCTCCTCCTCTCAATCACATGCTCCACCTTCTTCTTACTCAGCCCCTTGAACTGCTCGACGAGCACCTGCTTCTTCTGCTCGCTCCGCTTGAGGTAAAACGGCTGCTTGCCCTGCTTCACGAGCTCCTTCTCCTTCTTCCTGTGCTCCTCGATCACGGCCCTCTCCCTGTCCTTCCTTTCCTGCGTCTTTTTCTTACTCTCCATACTCAAAATCTCCCTCTTCATCCTCTCCTGCTTGCGCGAGTCCTTCTCCTTCTTCAGCGCGGCCTTGAGCGCCTGCAGCTCCGTCTCCCTGTACTCGTCCAAGAACGCGTACGCCTTGCGCGCCCGCACCTCGTCCATCTCGGGCATTCCCGGGATGGGGTCGAAGCGCGGGTCGCGGGCCTTGGACTTGGGGATCTCGACGATGTCGCGCTTGCGCGACACGGGCTTCTTGCTCGTCACCTCCATGGGTGCGTGCTTGCTCGACCGCTTGGCGGCCGCGACGGCGGCCTTGTCGCGGGCGGCCTGCCGCTCGGCGATGGACTGCTTGATGTCCGAGTCGATGAGGTCGTGGTGGGCGGCTGAGGACTTTTTATTCTTCTTGCCGCCACCGCCGCCGGAGGATATGGAGGCGTGGGTTTTGGCGAGGGCGCCGAAGGAGATTTGTGAGATGTCTACCTTTGGCGCTGCCTCTTCCTCGTCCTCTTCTTCTTCTCCTGAGTCATCTTCAGGTGCCTGAACATTGTTAATGCCGAGTTATGGTATGTGGGAAATTGAACCTTACGCTTTCGCTGTCGTCGTCTGCACTCTCATCCTCGCTGGCCGATTCGCCCAGCCCGTCTTCTGATGGGGCATCAGAATCGCCGTCTTGACTGAGATTTTCGACTTCCTCCACATCTGAGTCTTCCTCCTTCCTCGGGCGCACTCGTCTCTCGAGGAGAGCTGCTGGTCGACTTCTCTTGAGTGAGCTCATTTTATATTGTTAGAGTACGCGTTAAATGTGTGATGGCACTGCGTTTTGTCGGAGTGAACTTTTTCGTGAGATGTCCGGACTGAATGCATGAAGTTGCTTGTGTTGCGTTTAAATGCTTATCGATAAGCGCTCATAGTGTTTACGTGCATAAGAAGTTCCTGTAGAGAGGCAATGCTTCTTATGCGGACCGTCTCGGCCAGTCACAGTCGCCACTCAACAAATCGATAGACCTTCAGCCTGAACGCTCATAGTCTGGCTTAACCTTATTTGTCGTTATTGCGTTGTCCGATCGCTCTTTCTATAAACGCTCATTTGATCCGTTCATTTGGTGGTTTTCGAGTTTTAGGTGTCGATTGTGTTTGATAGAAGGAAGGACAGACACCTTAGACGCTCCTGCCTCCTGAGACTGCGAATACTTAAGAACCATCTCACTCACTAGATGTCGCGACGGCCGAACACTTCTGTACATTTTTTCAAGTCGTCTTCCAAGTTCAGAACACTTTCGTCTGATTCGGCACCGCCTGCTAGGCCACAACCTCTCCAGTCACAGCCTTCCTTCTCCACGACGCCCTTCTCACCTACGCATACAGAGAATCTGAGGAGAAGAAACCAGCTTCTCACGAAGCTCAAAGCCTCTCACTCATCCCACCGCTTCAGTCCGCTGCAGTTGATCAATATGAACGGACGGGATGCAAATTGGATATGGGCCCAGGACCCGGCATGGGGTAACGGAGCAGGACAGGGGGCATGGACCCAGGGCAACCAGGGCACCCAGACAAACGGCACCTTCTTCAACCCATCAGCTCCTGCCTTCGCACCCCTACGACCCAACGCCTCTGGCTACGGCTCCTACGGTCTGGCAGAGATCCAGAGGGCAGAGATGGAGAGGGCCAACCAGCGTGCGCAGATCACCAGGGCTCACGCTGCCGCCCGAGAACGCGCAAGCACACATGTGACCCCTGCCTGGGCGCAGGAAGAGTCCGCCGAGTATGTCCAGCAACGACAAGGGACTCAAGAGCAGGGAGGTCAGCACGACGGCGAGCAGGCGTCTGCCTCCCACCACGTCTCGCGCCGGGACCGACGACACCAACGGCACCAGGATACCCAGCAGCAGCAGCAGCAGTCCATCCAGCAGCTCCAACAGTTCGTCCAGCAACCGGAGCAGTTCGGCCTGCAAGATCATTTCACAAGTCAGCAGAGCAACCTCGTCCAACAGCTCTTCATCCAGCAGCAGCAGCAGTTCCTCCACCAACAACAAGTCCACCAGGGCACCTTCCGCCCAACAGCACCCAACTTCAGCAACAACACGCACCAGCCGGGCTTTCACACCAACATCACCGTCCAAGAACAACAAGGCTCCGGCGGCGGTCTCCCCACCCCACCGCGGACCAACTCCCCTAGCAGCAGGAAGCAACTCCCTCCCAACCCAAATCCCCCGGCAAAGGGAGGCAAACGCCGCTCAAAACCACCACCCCCGAAAACCCCCAAGGTCGACCGCGACGCCATCATCCCCCCCTCCCCAGCATCAGGCGGCATCCCCTCCCCCTCGGAAGTCTACCTCCTCCGCGCCTCCCTCCTACCCCGCACCCTCCCCCTCCCCCAACCCCTGTTGGTCATAATCGACCTAAACGGCACCCTCCTCTACAGGCCCAACTCCCACAAAGCGCCCCGACACTTCGTCCTCCGCCCCGGGGCCGCGGAGTTCCTCTCCTTTTGTCTCTCGTCCACTCAAACTCAAACCTCCTTCAAAGTAATGATCTGGTCCTCCGCCCGCCCCGCCAACGTGGCAGCCATGCTCGACAAGTTACCCCTCACCAAATCCCAGCGGTCCGACCTCGTCGCCGTTTGGGGGAGGGATAAGTTCGGTCTGAGTCCCGAGGATTACACGCGCAGGGTGCAGTGCTATAAGCGCCTGACGAAAGTCTGGGCCGACCCGTTGGTTAAAAGTAGTTACCCCCACGGCTACAACGACCGCGGCACCTATGTGCCCGAGAAGGACAGGACGGAGGAGGCAGGAGGGTGGGTCAAGGGCGGCTGGAGCCAGGGGAACACGGTGCTCATCGATGATAGTAAAGAAAAGGCGAGGAGCGAGCCGTACAATGCCGTCGAGATACCCGAGTTCAGGGGGGATATGACGGAGGACGTGCTGCCTAGGGTGAGGGGTTATCTGGAGGGGTTGGCGAGGCAGGCGGATGTCAGCACGTATATGCGCGTTAGTCCGTTTAAGCCGGTTTGAGAAGGGGGGCAAGTGAATGGGAGGAGGGGTCGTTGGGTTTGGTTGGGGCTCTTTTGTTGGAAGGGGGAAATGGGGGAAACGGGCGGATCTGTTGGCATACATTCGTCGTGAGCGCTGAGCAAGCAGTGAAAGGAGGGGGTTTGGGTTGGCTGGCTTCATGGCTGCTGGGACAGGTTACAGGAAAGCGGGTTCGTGAAGAACGGGAGTTAACGGTCATGGGAGATGGAAGTAGAGATACCCCTAGAAGTACCTAAGTCCAATAGACTGCTTGAAGTCACAGCGCTTCAGGTCATCGAGGCAACATCATCATAACTGTGACATACCACAAAGTTGAAAGTAATGGGAATATCGATGAGAGACGGAACTTGATAAAAAGGTCACTGGGTATGTATTTCAAAGTCAAAGCATACCAACGCCAGCCTCTGAAAATGTTCCGAAGGCAGAAGCGCGTCTAGTAACCCATTCAGTGTCAGTCACAGACCACGTCAAAATCCTCCAGCCCTAAGTCATATTCATGTCGTCATGTCCTAGAGTTAGAAAACTCTTTCAATAGCGCCTTCATTTCAACTGCAACCGCAAGCCGTCCTCGCCTTTGTTGGGCGAACAGTTTACTTGAAGACCTTGCCATCGGCAAACTTGTACTCCTTGCCGTTGACGGTGATGGGGCGGTCCCAAGACCAGTGGAGCTCGACGAGGGCGCGGTCCTCGGGCTTCTTGGGGTCGAGCTTGGTGAAGTTGTAGCTCTCGTAGTCGGGAGCGACGTCGAAGACGGGGAGGTAGTCCTGTCCGCGGATGATGAAGGCACCCTGGATGACCGAGTCGTTGTTCTCGCCGAACACCGAGGCGCATCCGAAGATGTACTTGCGGGAAGCCTCAAGACGGTTGTTGAAGCCGCCAACGAGGTTGTTCGACATGAAGGTCATGGTGAGCTCGTCGTTATACTTGTAGTCGACCAACCAGAGCGAGTACTCGTCGAAGTTGGCGTTCTCCCAGAACCACTTGAGGGCCTCAGGGGTCTCGTGGTTGGAGTACTGGCGCTTCCACTCGTCGAGAGGGAAGGTGGCCTTGGGAAGGAGCTCGCAAGGGTGCTTGGCCTTGGGCGCAGCAGGCTTCTCCTCCTCCTCCTCCTCGTCCTTGGGGGCAGCAGGCTTGGGGGCAGCCTTCTTGGCCTCCTTCTTGGGCTCAGCAGCCTTTTTGGGGGCGACGTTGGTGAGCTTGGGGGTGTCGAGGAGGTTGAACTTGGGGGCAACGGCCGAGTAGATGGGCTGGTTGTAGACAGTCTCATACCACCGGGCAACGTTGGGGTACTCCTGGCGCCACTTGGTGTCGAAGAAGAACTCGAAACCGCGGGCAATGATGCCGACGGAGAAGAGATCAGCGAGGGTGATGCGCTCGCCGACGAGGTAGGTGTTGTTGCCGAGGTGCTCCTCAGCGACGGAGATGGCCTTCAGGGCCTTGGCAGAGGAGTCCTCAACGGCCTTCTTGTTGTACGCATCCTTTCCGAGGAGAGGGCGGTACCATGCACCGAGAGCGGGGAGGACCTCGGTGTTGAAGAAGGACATCCACCTCAGGATGGAGGCATAGCTAGGAAGGCTGTCAGCATTGAGCGATGCAAGTAATTTGATCAATTTGACTCACTCCTGCTTGGTCTTTCCGAGGAGAGTGGTCTTCTCGTTCTGGGATGTGACTGTTCAAGCTTGTTAGCGTCTGCTGGACTCAAAAAGCTGCAATGGACGAGTAACAAGAAGAAGGTTTGAGGATCAGAAGTTAGACTAAATTCAACATTCGTAGTTTTCAGATAGGGATAACTGTAATAAAAGGTCTACATCATCATTTCATAGGGGAGGGAGACCCCGCAGAGAGAAGCACTGCCGGGCGGGGGAATAGTGATGGGAAATGTGCGCAGACGCGCGAGATATTCTTATCCCAACGTACCATAGATGGCGATTGCCATGCACTCAGAGAGGACATAGCCGTCAGCGCCGACGAAGGTAGGGACCTTGGAGAGCTTGTTGAGCTTGAGGTACTCGGGGGTAGGGTTGGCGGTGTCGGTCTCGACAGTGGCGAGGTCGAGGTTGTTGGCCTTCGCGACAGCCAGAATGGCAGTCGAGCGAGGGTTGGCCTAAGAGTGCAATTGTCAGTACGTTTTTGACGGTAGGTCTTCCGAGAAGACGACTTGAGCTTACCTCGTATGTGTAGAGCTTTCCGAACGACATGTTTGAAGAGATCTGGAGTTTGGGGTTTGAGTGGTTATGAAGAAAGGGAAACAGAACAAAAGTCTGCCGCAAATTATTTTCTACTCGAGTTGAGGAGGTGAAATGGTGGGGCACGGTTGGCGGGGTTTCGCAGAAATTATGAGATCTGTACACCTACCACAGTAGCTCCAAGCTCAGGTCCGGAACAAAGATCCACCGTTCTCCGTCGAAAAGTCCACTTCCAACCGAGTCCGTTGGGCCATTGAGCAATCGCGATAGCTTCGACGAACGGCCCAACTCGAAACCTTACCAGCTGCCTGCCCTTGGGAATGAGCCAATGACCACGGCTCCTCACAACTGGCGATAATGGCGTCCCTACACAACGGCAGCAGTGCCCTACGGGCATGCTGTCAAGTCACCCAAACCCTCAAACGTCTCCACCGACTCCGAGCCGCGCGCAGCATCAGTGTCCCGGCCAGCACATCACGATGCTTCACGAGCGTATCGGACCAGGACGCCTCCAACGGTGCGAACGGCATCCACGCTAGGGCGCTGCCCGTGTCGCCCTCCTACTTCTCGCGGCAACCGCGCTTCAACGACAGCTACCTCCTCCTCGCCAAGCTCGCCGAGCGGTACCGGAAGCTCCCCATCATACCGAAGGACCAGGTGCAGCCCGTGGCCTGGAAGAACCTCGAGAACTTCCGGCAGGCGGTCGGCGAGGACGTCAAGGCCACCGAGTTCGTCAAGTGCATGGAGCTCGTCAAGACGCTGAACCAGATCCACCCGGGCCTGCGGCCGCAGGAGGTGGACGACGCCCTGCTCGTCTTCAAGAAGGCCGTCCAGCCGTACTCGAACGTCGAGAAGAGGATCCCCATCGACAAGTTCGGCCGGGCGCTGGGCACGGGCCGCAGGAAACAGTCGGTCGCGCGCGCCTGGCTCGTCGAGGGGACGGGCGAGATGCTCGTCAACGGCAAGACGCTGGCCGACGCCTTTGGCCGCGTCCATGACCGCGAAAGTGCCACGTGGGCGCTGCGGTCGACGAACCGGACGGACAAGTACAATGTTTGGGCTCTGGTTGAGGGGGGTGGTACGACGGGGCAGGCGGAGGCGCTCACGTTGGCCATTGCGAAGGCCTTGATGGCTCATGAGCCGGCGTTGAAACCGGCGTTGAGGAGAGGTACGTCACGGCAACAGCCTACATTGTCCTGTTTGATGTTGTATATACAAATGCTAACATGTGCTCTGTACAGCTGGATGTGTTACTCGCGACCCGAGGAAGGTCGAAAGGAAGAAGCCGGGTCGCGTCAAGGCCAGGAAGATGCCCGCCTGGGTCAAGAGATAGTTTTCCAAAACATCTATGGAGAGAATACCGCGCAAGGAAGGGTCGTCATCCGTCGCTACAGTTTGGCGAGCCGTGGGCGTCTGACAGGGTTGAAGCAACGGAGATGGCAGCTGACATTGTCGTTTCAACGAGCAATTGCCGCATGTATGTAGGGTATAGCAGACCTGCTGTGGGCTTCCAGGTTGAGAAGGCGAACCTGGAGGAGCCTCCTGTACAACAAAATGTATATTCTAGCATTCTGAATTCCCCACTCGATGCTGCGGCATCACCGTGAAATGTTCGAAACTTCAGAGTCTTGGTCCGAATAGGTAGTTCGTAATCTCCTGGGTTGATGACAGTCGGTCATGCCGTAGCTCCTGGATATGGTGATAAGTTTTTGTGATACGGGACGGGCAATCTCATTTGTGAGCACTGTTCACTGTTTGGCATAACAGCGACCTCGCGATGACAATTATTTCTCACGGTAAAGGATGTTGGCCGCGATGGAACAGCTGTCAAACATGGATTGCGGCCCGAATCCTCTTTTCCCATTGCTCTAGCATCCCGGAGGAAGCTTAGGAGCGGGCAGACGGCATATCAGGATATATTTATAGTTGGTTGTGCATTTCCCTCAAGGCAGCATCGAAACACTGCACAAATCGCATGATTTCCGACACTGCCGCCCCGGGACATCGTATACAGAATAGGACAAGTCATCGTCGACGTCAGATCTGAAACAATCGAATCGGGCTCGTCCCCGGTGGTCCTCGGTGAAGAACCTCGTCGAGAGTGTCGGTAAAGGATCAAGCCTAGCCTGAGGGAGCCAAGTAATCGTAAGCCAGACCGAGCAGTTGACTAAGAAGGCAGGTGATGAATCCGGTTTGCCGTTGGATTTGATGCAAGGAGACACCGCATTAACGGAGGCGCGCGTCTGATCTGTGGTACATGGACGTGCAGCAGCGCAGCCCTATTTCCATCTCGTGCTAACGAATGGGAAGGTCGAGCTGACCCCCTTCTCAGCCCCAGTAGGGCGGACGTGGTTGTCGATCACCTGAATCTGAGGCTGTTGAGGGGAATCTCCGCGTACCTGCATGTTATCTCCGCTTCGAGATCAGCGCCGAGGCTTTCTTGGGCCGGTACAAGTTGACCTCTTCATTAGTGACCTTGATGCCCAAGCTGTGGTAGTTTAATGCAAGTTTGTCTGACGGCTTCGGCACCCAAATCCGCGCATTGGGAGTCCTTGGTTTCGACTTTCGAGACCTTGTGGCCGCGCTGATGTGCGCGTCATTTTAAATCGTGCATGAAACGAGATGAAGGTGATGGTGGGCAACGCGGGACACGACTACGGGAGATGTTCTCGAAGGCTTCCACACATCCAACACGCGGTACCTGTGCAGTGTCAATGCCGCGACGGACTTGACCGTGATGCCATGGAAATCCCTGGTTTTCTAAGGGGCCAAGGGCCCGTCTTTGTCCATCATGCATGCCATGCCTTTCTCGAAATGTTGGCAGGGACCAACTGGATGGTGGTGTTGGTTGGTTGGTGGTGGAAGCCCACGTAATCCTTCCAGAAAACTTCTGAGACAAGCCACAAGAAGAAGCCTCCGCAGAGGCGCCGATCCTGCTGAAGAAATTGCAGCACGCCTTGCCCGGACGGGCAAGGCAGGGTTTCAGGTTTCTTTGTTTGCGACCGGAGGCTATCGATGTGCCTTTTGCGAATTGACGAATCATGCCCTGCATGTTCAGAGCTTGTGGAGTTCGATGTGGTAAGACGTCTGGAAATAGGAAGAAGCCAAGATGTAGGACCGTTGCGTGCATTGAGCTATTCTGGACTCTGATGTCAGATCTCGAGAGGGCCGTATTTTGTTGGAGATGCAGAGAAGTAAGACGGGTATCGTATCGGGTCAACCGGGGCATTCAAGTTGCCGGCAGGAGACAGCTCTCGGTACCGTGAGGCGACTACCCGCCCGGCATTGCTGCAAGCCGGTGTTTCCTGAGTTGTGACTGTTTGGGTTGATCACGCAGAGCGTTTGCATTCCGCGATTGATAAGGGTATGTCTGCTGGTAGAAGCCCGAGTTGCTTGATGACTGATATGTTGTTCGAGATACTGTAGAGTGGGATTCTCATCCAATATTGATTGGTAGGTGCCGTCAGGGGGTTTGTAGCAGAACCACGATGTAACCAGGGGTGTACCTACCCTATACACGAATTGGGCGTTTCGCCTGACTTGGTCCTCCATCTGCTCATCGAAGCTCGTTATGTAGATACTACACATCGAGTCTTCCAGAGGATCGATGATCTTAGGGTTGGGTTTGTACATGCTCACATGCTCAGATGCCCAAAGCTCGTGATGCGACCACCTGGCCCCCGTGCTGCCGCATCATGCAGAGATGGACACTCGCAGGACAGGACGTTGCAGTGAGATCCCGCATGCAAGCTGGTTGGCTCAAATGCAAGGTACGCTTGTACAGCTACATGTAGCCCAAGCCAGAGTTGTACCAGTAGCTTCGGAGCTGCTGTAAGCTGATTCGCCCACAACTGGCGCAGGTTGAAAGCTCGAGCAAACGCTTGGTGGAAAACCCCGGTCGACCCCGTGGAGCACGGACATGGATCGACCACACAGCCCTGAGGCTTCTGTTTGACGACATTCCTTCAACTTCCCTGCCAGCTTTTAAGTCAACGACATGGTTCAAGGGTTGTGAAGTCGTCATCCTTTCATTCGCGACCGCAGCCCAGCAGTACCTGTACTCGCTGAGCATTTGGCATTCAAGTGCCGGAAGTACCTCTGCCGCGCATGTCGCCCCGAGGGAACAAGGAATGCAGAACACCACCAACAATTCGACAGCCTTGATCCCAGTCAAGCTCGACAAGGTTGCGCAGAGCTGTTGGTTGGGCATCGATTGCTGGCCTCATGCTGCGATACCTGATTCTCGTACTCGTCAGGTTCTGATTTCTTGGTTGCTTTGGGTTTCTTCGTATTTCCTCGTCTCCGTCTCTTCTGTCGTGCGCGCAAACGGCGTTGTTTGGCTGTTATGCTCCTTTCTCACCGGCCCGTTCCCCTTGGCCAACAAACGGTAATGAAGCTACACTCCGGTAGGCAGCAGAGATACATCCTGTTGGACTCAAAATTCGCTCTTCACGAAAGGTAGTGAGAGAGGTGTGTGAAACATTGGCCTGTTCCCTTTTCGCTCCATCTCGGGAAGCATGGGAAGCAGAGATGCCCGAATTGTAGGCCACCTGCACCAACCTCACTTCCGTTGGCCTCAACCTCCTTCGAGTTAGTAGGTAGCTGTGCTTTTCCTTGGCCCGAAGATTTGGGGTTGTTCTTTTTGCTCGCCAGGGCATGTTTCTCTGCGCCTCAAATTAAAGTTTGTGTCTTAGCTAAGCAGCACTAGGTCGTAATGAGCTGTGGAAGACAGAGAAGACGCCATGAAACTCAGTGCTGGTCTTGAGGAAAGCGGAGTGAATTGGAAACAAACTTTCCAATGGCGGAGAGCACGTCGGTATCCAGTACTGAGCTTGCCCTTGGTCGTCGCTGACGTTCTCTGCCGTGCCTCTCAATATACGTCAGACTCAGACTCAGACTTGGCCGGGTTTGGAAGATTGTCTCAGGAGGCCGAAGTACCTGAAAATTGGTGCCGGCGGTTGTGAGGCCAGCGGACAGTTCCCGAGCTGCATATTCTCGCTCATTCCCCTTTCTGCCTTTGCAGGCTCGGTTTGGTGTGCGAGTGCTGCATTTAGTTCATTTCCCCGTTTGGCGTCGCCTGATGCTCGGTGCTATCGTCGCCCAGGCCCGATAGTTGGTCACGGAAGGAAAAATACTGAGAAGCTGACCGGGTCACGGTGTCAAACAGAACAAAGAAATACAAAAAAGTAGCTCGATGAGCTGGACGCTAAATTAGATGGAAGCACGAACTAGTCCAACCTCAGGGAAGAAGAGAAAAAGAAGTCGGGTTCGAGTTGGATTACGCACTGTGCTACAAACGAAGGAAGGTGCACCTCGATGGTTTGGAGATAGCCTGAGTTCCAGGTTGTTGGACATGTTCAAGATTCGGACGTGCTTTCCTCGAGACCCGAGTCTTCGTATTGTTTCGCGTCAGAAGGCAAGAGCATTCCCGCCCTGTTGGTCTCTTTCAGTCTCACTCTCTCAATTGCATCTGTTTTTAGCGTAATGATTGATTTTTTCTTCTTTTCTAACTTCTACATTTACACTAGTTTCATTCTTATGCCTTGCCGGAATAGGTGGTTGTTGCGATCATATGCTTGCACAGCTGAGACTCGGGCCAATCTTCCAAGAACCGGACCCGCACGCCGGCTTTCCAACATGCAAATATTCTTGGCAAAAGTATCTCCTCCCTCCGCAAAAGTCAAGGTAGGGGTACCTTATCGAGCGTATCTCCCGTCTTGTTTGGACTCTACCTATTTCATGATCACAGCTTCAATCTTCTCCAATCCCAGCTCGAGACGTTGGGGTGCTTGGGTGTGCCTGGTTTGGTATCCAGTGTATCTCAGTCTTACATCGGGCCTGACCCAGAACAGTGGTTGAGCTGCAATAGCGGGAACGACGGCTCGCCCTGCTAGCATTCCAGTCTTACTTCCCTCGGCGACATTCCATCCATCATCAATGCCCGGTTCCCTCACTCCAGCTACCTTACGTACCACTACATGTTGTTTGAGAGAGCTTCCCGGTTGTCTGGTACCCTACGTTAACCCACATCATTTACAAATGGGCCTCTCCTGTTACCGCAACCGTTCTTAGGCTCGTTTTCCCATTCTCCATTTCCACTCAGTTCCCGCATGTACCACTACATCCATCCAGTCCGTCACCCACACACATCCGCTTCTTCCCAGGATCCCACAGCGCCAGAACGCTCTCTTGCTGTCTGCTTTCCACCTAACCACTTCGAATTCCTGCACCGAGACTTTCTCCACCTTGCCTGGATATCTTCACCATCTCGGTCTCTTAGAAGCTCAACTACCTACCTGGACTCTCGACTGGACTCTCTACTTGGCTCCTTGTCACTATCACGGGAACCGCTTCTTTACCACATGATATGAAAGTATATCTTCCCCACAGCTTCAACACTGCACTGTGCGGACCGGACTGGACTGGAACTGGACAGCGGACTGGCCTTGCCACATCCGATATCTTGAATAGTCCAAGGAGGCTCGAAATATTGGATCTCGGACCGGTCACCTGGACGGAGCCACTCTGAACAAGGCATGCCCCGATCGATCGCACAACCTTAATTCAGCCTGCATGTTCGACTGTCATCACATATCTTGGAGCGCCACTTTCCCTCGACAGCAATATCCGTCCTGAGCCAAGTCTCCTTGTCCTCGTACCCCCGTCCGAGGAACTATCCTTTCTTTTTCCTCCCACCAGCCCTGTGTGTCTTTCGCCGATCCACAGCTACGCTACAACGCCTCACCCGGACAGCCCTGGTTCTATGCACACTCCCCATACTCGGTATCCTTCCTGTTAACACCACTTCCCGAGCCACCATCTCTCGGGGTGGCTTTCAAGTTCTCGGGACTTCAGCCTGCTACGTCCCTGCTTCTACCCGGCGCATATCACGGTTGCGCGCTAAGCTCTAAGCTCATTCCCCTGGAACAGGTGGCAATATATTCCCCGGGGTCGATTCTAAGACATAAGAGTCATCTGCTCCAGCCTCGAGGCCAGCTCTCTATCGCCATTTGCCTGGTACGCGTCTTGTCGTTATCAAGTTTACCCTCACGGATCCTCGTCAGCCTGCCAAGCTTGTCCGTCCATCGCCAGGACTCTTGCCATAGAGCAAGAAAGACAGCTACTTGAACGACCAACTCTCCCCAACTGGACTCATATCGATCACACCAACCCCGACGAACCACTTAAGCTCCTCCGTGCGCTTGTGTACGCTTGTCGCAAAGAAACGTCGCGGTTTGGGGTTCAGGACTGCCTATGCAAATTCTTCCCGCGCATGGCCTTCAAGGATATTCCCCGGTTCACTTAGCACCAACCGTTCACTACTTACTAAATTCGACACCAGTCCGCTCTGTCCCCCCGTCTTTCTACAGTAGCGGTCTATCTCCTGCTAAAGCGGTACCACGTATCAGCCAACGCTGGCTGTCTTGTCCCTCGTCAGCGAGACAGGGCCCGCCATTCTAGCGCACATTCGGGGTTTATTCTGGAGACAAGGCTGTTCGTCAATCTATATCTGGACCTTCCCTGTCTCTTCCTTCCTGCATACCCTAAACCCACGACGATTCGTCGCGCTGTGCCGGCTACAGCCTACAGCGCTTGTCGTCCACCTGCCACTTTGGGGCCCGGATGCCCATGGTTTGCTCGTCTCCATCCTCAGAGACATACGAACACGACACATCTGGGACACCATAGCAGTTGCCTGGCTGCCTGTCCTTTCCAGCGTTGTAACTGGCGAAAAATACCCTCAGCCGGACAACTCCCCCCGCGTTGCGACGGCGCACACTAGCACGGCGGGACGTCGCCTCCATAGACGTGCAACGAACGGGACGACGGCTACTAGAACTACGTAACCGCCTTATCCTAGAGCCCTTGGGTCTTTGCGACTTGGGCCAAGTGCGACTCATTCTTGTTGTACCATCGAACACGACTCGTCCTCCCTCGGAAGCATCAGTCGGACCGGCCGCGGAAGTTTCAGCAGACTCCTCCATCTGTTAGGGTATGGACGGCGGCCGTCATCCCAGGAGGCCGGATGAACCGCCCCTGCCTCCCAACTACCCCTATGTGCAAGGGATGCACCCCCAGGCGGGGCAACAGCAACGGCATCCTTCATTGCAACAGCCGCCGCAGCAGCATCAACTACAACATCAAGGGCAGCAGCCCCAGCAGCAGCAGCGTCGATCAGTATGGAACCAAGGAGGCTCAATAGACAGCAGGTACCAACAGACCGCGCCTCTTAACACGTCGACGGCGGCCATGGGACAGCGCGACCTTGGCTCTTCGGCTGCCTACAGCGATCCATATTACCAAGGCTCCGCAGGGGGTTCCTACGCGACGTCGTCCAACATACCTCAGGGGTCCATGGGCTATGCGCAAAGCTCTGCTGGCTACGGACAGCAGGATGCGAGACAAGCATCGAGCTACTCGGCCGGCGGATACGGTCAGCAACCCACAGCAGGCATCATGTACAACGTGCCGCAAGCAGCAAGCACCGCGCATAACCCGCAGGTGTACGATACAAGCCAGCAGTACCCGCGGCAATCTGCATCTAGCCTCAACCTGATGAACCCCGACGTGTCGTACTACCAGAGTGGGCCGACGGGTGTCTCCAGCGCAGCGACGACGCTTCAGGCCCAGGCCCAGCCGCCGCCGTCGAGCGTATCGCAGGCCGGTGGTTATCAGCAGCCTGGCCACCTGCAGAGTTATGCAGACATCGCAATGAACATGACACCGCAGACGAGTACCACGGCAGCGATGGGCAGCATCGAGGAACAACAACAGGCTGTACCTGTCGAGGAGGACCCTTCGGAGACATTTGCGCACTACGACAGTGTCCTCAGGGAAGCATTCCGGGAGATAAGAGATGGCGACCTCGCGAATGCCAGCGAGACACTTTTGACCGCATCATATGCGTTGCGAGACGGTGTTTCTCGATTTGGTAGGTCTTTATTTCGGCGCAGGCCAACATGGAAACAACGTACTAACATCTATGCGATGATAGGCCTAGTAGCGGACGATTCTAGGGCGCGCCCCGACAGGATCGGCGTGTGGAGGGACTTCAACAACGCCTGGCTAACTCTGCTGCAGCGGCAGAAGGACATGGTCGAATCGCACCAGCAGCTGGGGCAGGCCCAGTCCATTCTCACACTGGAAGCTCTCAAGAACCTGGGGAAGCAACTCGTGGACCTCGCTGATGTCCTCGAGAGACACGGGCTCGTGGACTACGAAATGGGCCTATGGGAAGAGAGGATCGTGGACAGTAAGTCAGAAGAATTCCTGGGATCGACGACATGTCTTAGCTAACCCTGCCACCTCCCAGTTCTTGAAGAATGCTGCGATCTCTACGAACAGGCAAATGCCAACACCTCCAGCTCTAGTTAACAAAGAGTTGTAAAAGGCGGGATACGATCCGCCTCCTGCGGGACGAGGTCTCGCTGGTATAATTACCCTCCCGGTTTCCCTCTCCTATTCAACTTTTACATTCTTACGAGAGTATTCTTTCGGCGTCGGACGGCATTGGGGGTTCGTCCACGTTCCTATGGCCTCTGGAGTTACACTTCTTACTGCGAACCTGGAGTCTCGCAATCGTCGAGAATACATGTCTCGGTGTGCTTCTTTCAAAAGGATATCAGGGGTCTGTGCTTCTATCACATCTTGTTTCCAACTCACTTTGTTTGCTATTGGTTCTGTCATCGGTTGAAGCGGTTTGGACTGCGTTACTCTAGAAGGTGGTGTTGACGGACGGCCGGACAACCGGGCTCAAGGAGTTTGGAATTTCTGTTCGCTATGGCCTGCGGATAGGGAAGGACGTGGCGTGGGAAAGGGATGGGGGGTGTCAGGACAACAACAACAAACGGTTTCATTTTGGGATTTTGTCTTTTCTTTCTTTCCTACGACAGAACAACTCAGGGGCGCATATTGTGACCAATATCAGCAAGAACGCGCAGAAAAAGCAACATTAGAGCTTCGACATGCACCATCTCCACGCGGGGGTTACGGGTATGTTCGATTAGGGGGGCATCAACACTTTCTTCGTTTCGTCAAATCACATCACACCGCAACCACTACGTCGACGCGGCCATTCGAACCGTATCGGGACGGCGGTGCTGGCTGGCGGTTGGGTGGGGGGGAGGGCGTCATCATGGGGTTCGGTGTTTGGGAAAGAGAAAGGGACGGTGGGATATTGGGAAGGGGATGGGGAGGCTTGGGGAGAAAAACGCCCTCCGTTGTACCGGTAACATTGTACACAACAAACGCACACACACTTTCTGGCTGGTTTCCTATTTCGCTTCATAGACATCGGTCCGGGACGGTTTCCGCAAGCTTGTCACCGAGCTTCGTCCCGGACACACACACGGCAGCAAAGGGTGTGCCGGTACAAGAATAAAATTCATGTTACTCTATGTTGCTTGTTCTGGAGGAACCTTCCCCGGGGATTCCCAATGGGGGGTTTGTATGGACTTGCATTTTGGCTTGACTTGACGGACGCCATCATCATACCCATTGTCATACCCGATAACCATCCAGGTCCCCTTTCGACCACATACTCCTCTTGATGCTCGATCTATGACATCGCCCTCTCGATCGACACAGCTGAACATCGACGGCACCTGCTCAAAACCCCGATCCGACCCAGGCGCCATCATCGACATCGACTTGTTGGGCCACCTCACCACAAGATGTGAAGTCCCAAGGTACGTACCAACATACTTATCTGACAGCAAGCAACGAAAATGTGGCTGGGGGCTTCTTCGTGCAACCCGACCCGCCCCCATATGCGGACCTAAATCACAATCACACCACACATCACACAGGTGTGATCGCTGGCAGGGATTCAGCTGTACCATTCCACTGGGTCCGGATGATGGACCAATACCTGCGCTCTTCCCAGCATCTCTGCTAGCTACTGTGCAGTACAGACCACAGCTGAAATCGAGATGTAGTTCGACCTCCTGTCACCGACAAACCCACCCAATGACACCCACCACAGACAACCTGGGATTGGGACTGAGCTGAAGCTTGCTTACGTAGCTCTATTTACACACATCTCTTTTCAGATGGTTATTTATACGGGCTTATTTACGCCAAAAGTCGACACTGTCTCATATATCAAAATCGGACGAAAGCTGTCAAACAAATGTCAATGTGAATGTCTCGGGCGTACTGACTTCCTCGGTGTCACCCACACGCCACACGCCAGACGCCAGCCAGGTCGGCGAAAGGGGGGGGGGGCTTGACGAGTGAGTTGCTTGATCGCACAAGACCTTGTAAGTTGTGACTGCCTGAGAGACAAGACAAGGCCAATGCAGGATCTGGGAAACGAGACAACCTAGTCCGTGCCATGTACTGCAAGACATCGCCTAATAAGTGACGGTCAGACAAAGATGTGACCAAATATTTGTTTGGTGACGGCAACCCGTATGATGTATGAAGAGGAGATCTCCCGGTGAAAAAGGCGCTGACAGGTCCCAGACAATGGATAGTGCTGATGTGCCGCCGGCAAATGCGGCTACCACGCGAAGAGTAACTGGATGTAAGCCCCCGATACGGCAGCATATTTCCCTCCCTTCACCTCATCTCGGTCATTTACAAAAAGGAGCCGTCAAATGGTTGTTCCGGAGGAAATGCCAGCGTTGTACCCGGTGAGTAGAGGCAGGGGGGCGCACGGTGAACATAGCAACTGTGGCTGCTGTTGTGCAACCTCGAATCTGACTTCTAGACGGCGGTCGACCTGCCTCCCTCTCTCTCTAACCAGCCAGTGACGAGAAGGGGAGAGAGGGTTCCGAGTCATTTCCCTCCCTCCCTCCTCCGTCGGCGCCGCAGGGTGACACGACATAACAGGTCAAGATGGTCGACAAGGTGGACAGGATAGGCTGAAATCTTACACACGGATATGGAAGATCTGAGATGAGATGAAAATGATCTACGGTGCAGCGAACACCCCTCCCGGGACCAGGGCATGATCTCGATGACGCATGCAAGGTAATCCGAAGGGTCTTCGACGCTGATGAGCTGCCGGAAAGTGCACAGTATCGTCGATCGGAATTGGACCCTGTTGATCCCATCGTGTCCAGTGCGTGTGGTGCATGAGCAGACACGGACATGACATATTGATCATCCCTGGCGCAGATGCCGCACTCAAAAGGTGGCTTGAAAGGGCTGCACACGAAAGGTGCGTAACATTGGTTGCCCCCACGATGCTCCCTTCTCCTCTCCCGCAGGGCATTCAATAGCATCCCGTATAGCAAACGAACAAGGGTGTACATTTCTCATATCTTCCTCCGTCAATCACAATCCCAGCTTCACGGACGGGCATCAAGCGGGATTGCAGATCACATCGAAGTCCAGTGACAACAGGTAGACAATGGGGGAGGTGATGTTACAGCGACCGCTGGCTGCATTGCTTTTTTGAAGGCGCTGTCAGTTTACGCTTTTTTAGCCTTTTGTGACTCGTCACATCCCACCACAAAGATCGCGCGCTAGCGTAGGTATGTCCCTGTCACGAATGCAACATTGTCTCTCTTCTGTCTGTCCGCAGGGCACGGACATCGCGGAGAGGGGCAGAGAGTGGCTTGCTTACTTGCGCGGCGGGAGAGGAGGGTTCCAGACCAAAAAAGCCACAGAATGAACACCCCCGCGGGCAGTCCGACCAGTGAGGAGACGAAGATGGAACTTGGGAGCGAATATCGAGATTGGGAATCGATAGATCCGTCCCAGACCAGACCCCTAGAACGGGTTGGGGCTGCAGGACCAGGCCGCAGGTAACATTGTGCGTCACGGGCATACCCTGCCATCTCTATTCGCGGAGCAGACAAGCATGGCGTCTTAAACCCGCTCCAGGCTGACCGATAGATGTCATCCGGAAGTAATGTCTCAGCCGGACTGCATTGAACTTTCTCTCCTCCCCGGTGGAGGTAGCCCGCTCGATCGTAAAATCCACACCTTTCGTGACCGGCGAAGCAACGCAACCCCAGCGCAGCCAAGAACACAGGAAGGAAGTGCACTTTCCAACCGTCCACAGCAGCAACCACCCTCGGCCACCAATCCCTGCTGCCCGAGCGGTCGCCGATCATTTTGCTTCCCGTCCGGCCCGGGCCAGATGGACAGCCCAGGATCTTCTCGCAAGCGCCTCTTGCAGCTAGGCAGCTCCCTACATCCAATAAACATTGGACCCGCGGCTACGGGATATGCAAGGGAGAGATCCGCGAGACATGGCCCAGCCTCGTCCTGCTTGTATGGTAATCGCCTGCCTAATCCGGGCATGCACGCCCATCGCGACCGACGACCCTATGTCTCGTGACCACCCTCCCGGAGTCAGGTCCGGAGTAGGTTGGGTCAGGACCTATGATGACACTCTAGCTTCGCCCCGATCGCGATGTACGACACTGGACAGGTCGATCGGGACATGATGTCTGGTGAAAGATGGTGTGTAAGCTGCAGTGACGGTAGTAATGGTCCCCGAGAAAGGTCGCCGGTGGGAAATGGTGAGGCTGTTCCTAGCTCGACAAGGAGGGGACCGTTCCGCCCTCCCGCTCTGTATGTATGTCTCGGACCAATCCGCTTGACGGGACTGACACACCGGTTGGGAGCGCGGTAAGAAGACGTCACGCCTTCAAGGCTTCGGCGAGAACTAGTCGTTTGTGAGGGCTAAGCTGGGGGCGTGTCGATAGAAACCTAGATGTGGATAGTAACGCCAAGCTGTGTAGCGCCTCGTATCTGCTGCTCTTGGAATGCGGTTGCAAGAGACAGATCCTGCAGACCTGAAGATGTCGACAAGCCGGCGAGCTGGCGGGTCATTAGCACTGGGACCGCCTTCCCACTCGAACTGTGTCACCTGGTGAGAGATTGCGTAGGTAAGTGGGAAAGTCAGAACTCCAAATCGAATTCGCTGCTTGATTGACTTTGTTCATATCCCCTCAACGCCGGTTCTATGACTCTCCAGGGGTTGACACACTCCCGTAAATGTTAGTCGCGCCCAGGAACCATACCATATACTAGACGTCCAATTCGTAACGCGGCGGAGGAACAGCTCTGTTTGTCCGCCTTCATCATCCCATGGTATCTTTTTATCGACACGCAAAAACTTCCCCAATCAGAATTGATCTGCGAAGCAATGTCAGTATGTGGTCACGTTACGTCTCACCTTCCCTTTACCGCTGTAGAGGCAGCAAAGAGGATCAACACCCGGCTGAAAAAAACTCACCTAACGTCATGCTCATGCTCACGTCCGTGTTGCCGACCATCTTGACGAACTCCTCGAAGCTGATCTTGCCGTCCTTGTCGAGGTCGGCCTCCATGATGGTCTTGTCGACAATCTGCTGCAGCTGCTGGTCCTTGAGGTTGCTGCCGACCATCATCTTGAGCACGATGAATAGCTCGCCGTTGCTGATGTAGCCGTCGCGGTCGATGTCGTACACCTTGAAGGCAAACTTGAGCTTCTGCTCCTTGTCGCCCTTGCTCGAGAAGGCCGAGAGCCCCTGCACGAACTCCTGGAAGTCCACGTCGCCGCCGCCGTCCTCGTCGAATATTGCGATCATTCTGTTGTTTTCATGACTTAATCAGCACCAGCCCCGGATACCCTCCATCACTCAGCCCCCCAGGCCCTGCTTGAACGTATGACTCTATTTTCGAGAAGAGGTCGAAGGGTTTGCGTACCTTGTAGCTAGGGGATTTGACGATATTTGCGGCAGGCTAAGGAACTCATCTCGCTCTATGGTGCCGGAGTTGTCCTACACGAGGAACCAATCCAATGTCAGTATCCAACTCTGCTGTCGCTGAGCAGGGGCCGAGAGCCCGTGTGCCGTCCGTCATACCTTATCGAGCTTCATAAACCGCTTCCTTAGACGATCAACCTCATCTCGGTCGACTAGTCGCAGTCGCTGTTAGCCCAGATCCTCTCTTTCCCTTTCGCACCACACAGAGCCAGCGGCAGAGCGGGAGAATTGCTGCCGTTCCCAAGAAAAGACGCACAGTTGGTCTCCTTCACAATGTTGTCCAGGACAACGCTGGTCGTGTTGCCCATCGTGGCGGTGTGACTCGCCGAAACGGACGATACGGGTTACGGGTCGGAAGTGCTGATAGTGGTATGTCGCGAGGGAGAGTTCGGCTTATCGGTCGCAGAGGAAGGGACGGCAACGAGTGAGTTCGTCTGAACGTGCGAGTAGTTGGTGGTGGTAAGGCGTCGGTTGGGTTTATGGTAAATAAAGGAGGTAAGGCTGAGAGAGAGATGGTGGAGGAGGGGTCTTGGCTTGGGCTGGCCTCGCTGCAAGCTGGAAGCTGGAAACATGATGTGGGGGAAGTGGAGCCAAGGTCGCCGCCTGGGGCCTGGCCCATTGGTTGACAAGGCGAATCACAAGCGAGAAGGGGGGTTGGTCACGTGATCTACAACAGCCTCTGCTTCTTCACTTCAAAGCTGTTGATGCAGCAACAGTTGTCGAGGCGTTAAACGGTTCGTAACTCTAAAGAGCCTTCAGAATGCATTGATACACTGTTGCTATTTATCAAGAAGCCTTGTAGCTACTATTTTGCACGTATGCTGATGCCTTTTTGCCTTGCGCCAATGCTCAGCAGGAAAAGGTGGGGTACATATCTTACCTGTAATTTGGTCGCCCCCTTTTGTTGTTTGCTCTTCCCTTATCGGCGCAGCAGCGGCAGTTTTGGCCCGTACGTAACCTTGTTGCACCAGTGGAAAATTTGCGCGCCTCCGCCCAAACAATCAACCCGACGACACCTCATCAAGCGACCCGACTTTGACCATCAAAATATCGACAACAACGTCCGTTTCGCATCCAAAAACTCGCAGAGTCGTTTTCGCATGGTCCATTTTATGAGATAACATTTTTTAAAGGGCGGTTTTCCGCAGGCTTTCGGCCTTTGACCGACCCTTGCCACCCGCCATGGCGACCCGTAAAGTCCGATACAAGAAACTCAACGTCAAGACACCCTTACCCGTGCTACGAGAGGGAGAGCTCGACTCGACAGAGTATGAGGCCATCACTGCCGAAACTCACATCGCGACTGGTGTCGAGCAAGCCGAAGAAAATGTGAGTTAAACTTCACCTGCCTGTCGCCGACATATCACGTGAATATGTCACGTGATACGAGGATCCACATATCACCTTTTCGGTGCGACGCCCACCAGACCAATGTTGTCCATGATATTGACTGTCATTTGTCGTTAGGAATTCCATCTGCAGTCCATCCTGCAGAGTGCTGGTGTCAGTGCGAGCAGGGAAATCCCAGTACCACCACCAGAGGAGAGCAAAATCAACTATGACGACCTCTACCCCCAGGTCTGCGAAAAGCCAAAGAGCTACATCCGCTTCTCACAAACCGTTGAGGAATGTATAGGCTGCCCGTATGACATGAATGAGGATGACGATGCCTACCTGAAGTCGTACAACGAGAAGCGGCCCGCAGCGGCGCAGCTCTCCGAGGATGACTTCGAGAGGATGATGGAGGTGTTTGAGGAAACAGCCTACATCAAAACCCCCTTCGCCTCGGTAGACCAGACCATTGTCCCTTATGACGACATGGTCGCAGGTTTGCAGCAACTGGACACAGCCAAGGTGATGCCGCATGCCAAAGAGCTGTATGAGTACTGGAAGTCTCGACGACAAGCACTGAGCAACCGCCCATTGCAACCGTCGCTCAAGTTCGAGAGACACCAGGATAGCGATGAGCTGGACCCATACGTGTGCTTCAGGCGGCGAGAAGTCCGTCTGACACGGAAGACGAGAGCTCGGGATGTCCAGAGCGCAGACAAATTGAAGCGTCTTCGTCGGGAACTCGAAGATGGTCGCCAGCTCATCATAGCCTCTTATGAACGGGAGATGCTGAAGAAACAGATGCTCGATACCGACCGCATCATCTTCGAGCAGAGGGCGCAGCTCAAAGAGGCCAAGATTCGCCTGGGGATCAAGACTGACGACGAAGACTTGATCAACCAGAAGGTGAGACACTCCGCTCCCATGTTGCCGATTCCCGTTCAAGTGCTAACAGGTCATCAGCCTCAAAAGAGAAAGGCGGTCGAGCCACCACCTACCCGTCCTCCACCTCCAAAGGAGATGCGCCTTAACCCCGTTGTCACTGGTAGTAGACCAAGCGAGAACGACCTTCCGCTCTGGGCAGACAAACTCGTCGAAAGGGAGAACGAGCTGCGCGCGGATATTGAGCAGAAGATCCGTAACCATAATCTCTGGAACCAGAAGTTCGTGGACCTCACACGAGATCCACTGCCTCCTATCAGGGGCGAGACTCCGGACCAGAGCTTTAGGCCAGCGAAGACGCAGTATCTCATGACGCCGCCAAACTCTGCATCGAATGAATCGATGGAGGAGCCGACAGCCATGGACCTGGACAAGGTTGTCGAGAAACCGCCCATGTACGGGTTCAGAGGAGTCGCCCACGATGAGAAGTCGTCCGCTGATCCTCCTGCGTATCGTCGTCGGATCGGCCGTCTGAACAGACTGTGGATCGATCGGCGGGGCTTGGCGAGTCCACCTCGGGAACCGGATAGGCCTGGGATGATGTCTTCCGACCGGTGGAAGTATGACCAGGATTCCGATGACGAGGGCGAACAGCCGATATATGAGGTCGACCCATTCGACACGCGGGCACTGAAGTTCCGGGCGAGTGTCCCGCTACCGCTGGCCGTCTTGAGGGGGAAGCCATCCTTGGACCAATTGGTGACGGCAAGACCGGGACTCCAGCCTCCACCACCACCTCAGGTGCTCCCTCCTGCATCACAACAAGCGGCCCCCCAACAGCCGCGTCCCGCTTCTTGAATGAAGCTCCTGTCGCCCAGCGAGTGGTTTCAGCCCGGGCGTCAGTGTTTGTTGTATACCTCCCCTCTTTCGAAGATTATTAGCATGTTTAGCGGTCGGTCCCGGTCTGGTCTGGGAAAGATGATCGGCCTGGCGAGGCGTTCTGGTTGCGGTTTTTGTGTAGTTTATGGATTGGTCGCGCGCCTCATGTATATTGGAAGGAGTTGGCGGTCGGCGGCGGTTTGGGCGGTTTTGGTGCATAGAAAGGATGGCGGTTGGCGAAACGGAATCCCAGAGACCTTTCTGATCGGAGGATCTGGAGGACTGACACGAAGTCGGCCTGCAATAAAAAAACATAATAAGCATCCAAACAATTGTCTCGACTTGCTCCAGGAGCGTGCTTTGTAGAATGGTGGTTGCTTACCTCGAAGTGGTTGTTGTCGCCAGTCCCGGCAGTGGGCGGCCGTCAAGGCACGCCGCAAGACCTTGCCTTGGTTCACGGGCCAGTATGAGCAACGATCATGCTTCAGGTAGACCTAACTATAACCATCTATGTATTAGCTAGCTGTAATCTGTGCGAAGGGCCAAGGAGAGGCGTGACTCGAGACAGCTTCAGGACCTAAGCCCGCACCAACTGTCGGGACTGAAACTTACCACCGCCTTTTGCTGATGGGACGTCATAACCTGGTTACCGGTAGCTCCAGCTTCCAGGATCAAGATCAAGGGATCCATTCCGGCAAGCCATGGCGCAATACCATGGGAGAGCTGAGCTGAGGATGCGCAGGCGAGGTAATCGCACAGGGTCGAAGTCCGACGGAGGGGAGGAAATAGTCTGGCGCAGAGAGACGGGCCAGGTCGAGCGAAAGAGTGTAGAATTACCTGGTCATGAGCTAATCAGAGATATAGAAAGTATCCCAAGGCTCGGAGAACTCCCGGCGGACCGCATCCCAAGAGGATCGCATCGGAGAGGTTATGCTGGTGGTGTTGCAAGTGTGCGAGAGAAAATAAGGCGGCCAGCGGGAAAGAGTGTCGGCGAAGGTGCGCCAAGCTGTGTGTAGAGGACCGGGTGGGGCCAAACGATGGGCCAAGGTGAACGGGTCCCACAAAGACCCTGTCTTTGATCTTCAGTCCACTGCCGGGCCGCCGCCCACTGATCCAGGGCTGCTATCCATTGCTCACCAGCCACAATGCTGTGCTCATTAGCCGTAACGAACCACTGCAGTGACGCTGGCGGGACCCGAATTCACGGGTTGCGATGAGCCTCCTCCACTCCACATCATCTTATCGGATATTTCAGCTCTTTCCATCGATCTTTTTAATCCTTATCGCTCGTCATCTTTGCGATAACGTTTGCTGGACCCCTCAACCCCCACCATTGACTTCCATCCTCACATTGTGGCTCAACGCATATGATATAACGAAAATACTACGCTCATAAAACGACGGAAAAAGAAGGCTACATACACTCATTCTCCTCCCTGGCAAGTCCTGATATAGAAGCCACAGACTGCCCACCGATCCGTACCCCCTCCTCACCCACACACCTCCAGCTAGCTGCGCCAGCTACATACCTACCACATCCCACAAAATGCCAGACAAACACTCCCGCCTCATAGCCCTAGGCCTCGAAGGCTCAGCCAACAAACTCGGCATAGGCGTCATAGCCCACGACCCCCACACGGGCGCCGCCGTCGTCCTCTCCAATATCCGCGACACCTTCGTCTCCCCTCCCGGCACGGGATTCCTCCCAAAGGACACGGCGCGTCACCACAGGTCCTACTTCGTCCGCGTAGCCCTCAAAGCCCTATCCGCCGCCGACGTCACACCCTCGGAAATAGACTGCATCTGCTTCACCCGCGGCCCGGGGATGGGTGCCCCCTTAACATCCGTCGCCGTCGCTGCGCGCACCTTGAGCTTGCTCTGGGGCGGCAAGCCGCTCGTGGGGGTAAATCATTGCGTGGGACACATCGAGATGGGAAGGTCCGTCACGGGGGCGGAGAACCCCGTCGTGTTATATGTGTCGGGGGGGAACACGCAGGTTATTGCGTACGCGGAGCAGAGGTACAGGATTTTTGGGGAGACGCTGGATATTGCTGTGGGGAACTGTTTGGACCGGTTCGCGAGGACGTTGAGGATAAGTAACGACCCGGCGCCGGGGTATAATATCGAGCAGCTCGCTAAAAGGGGGGGGAAGGTGTTGTTGGACCTGCCGTACGCGGTGAAGGGGATGGATTGCTCGTTTAGCGGGATCCTGGCCAGGGCTGATGAGTGGGCGGCGCAGATGTTTGGGACTGGTAATGGTAGTACTTCGACGGGGAAGAAAGGCGGGAGTGGGGAGGAAGAGGAGAAGTTTGGGCCGGAGGATCTGTGCTTTAGTCTGCAGGAGACGGTGTTTGCCATGTTGGTCGAGATCACGGAGCGGGCGATGGCGCACGTGGGCAGCAGCCAGGTGTTGATTGTCGGCGGGGTGGGTTCGAACGAGAGGTTGCAGGAGATGATGGGTTCCATGGCGCGGGACAGGGGCGGGAGTGTGTATGCTACGGACGAGCGGTTTTGCATCGATAACGGCATCATGATCGCTCACGCAGGTCTGCTGGCGTACAAGACGGGCTTCCGGACGCCGCTGGAAGACAGCACCTGCACGCAAAGATTCCGGACGGACGAGGTCTTTGTCAAGTGGAGGGACTGAACGTCTATTATCTTCCTGCCCAGTCTAAAACTAATGATACCCTTGAATGACATGAACGTTTCAGCTCGCTATCGTTCTATACAGTCTCTCTTCCCGCTGGTGCGGTATTACCCTTCGCAAACCTTCGTCTCATGCCGTTGCAACGCTATTCTTGTTTGGTAACCCGTCCAATGTAGACACCTGCAGCAAATACGGCCACCAGGGAAATTACCAGGAAGTTGGGGATAGTCAGAAGGTCAACACCGCGCCAAGTCCACTGGATATGCTCGGGCTTTGGAGGTGCACCAGGGTCGGCCGATTCGTGGGAACTCCCGACGTCATCCATTTCCCCTAATTCAAAACGGCAAGTCACACGACCTGGAGACTCCTACTCCTTCAGGGACTCCCTAGACCGACCAGACTCCACGTACGTTCCGTCCCGGCCCATACTCGGCCCGGGCCTTCTAGCAGCCGAGCCAATGTTGTCGCTACAGTCACCTCTTGACTAAGGGGCATCTGTAGGCTTATATATGATGGTAGTGACATACTGGAAATCGTAGGTATTAGTGCTGCCCCTCGGAAAGCCACAGCTTCACAACTTCGGTAAAAGACGTACCTTGTCCTTATATCTCGTCGTCGCCGACACAGCGAGCACGTTATCCTTAATACTGCTAGTGGCAAGGTGGTTGAGTGTGGTGTGGTTGGGGTGGACGAGCACGCTGCTGTCGTCCTTGATCAGAGTAGCTGCGTTCAGGATCGGCTTGCTAAGAAAACCAGGCAGGCTAGGAGGACTCGGAAGTTTCTGGATGGCCGCCAGCGCGTTGTTATAGAGCGGTGTGTCTTCGGCCTCGTCAAAGTCCTTTAGATACTTGGGCACCTGCGAGGAGAACTGGTCCAAGGAGGCCACGTGACGCTCCCTTCGGCGCTTGTCTTGTCCGTCCGTCGACTGAGATGGCTTGGCTGATGTTCCCTGTTGCCCGTCCTTGCCGCCAGCCTCTGGCTCGTCTATGGCGATCTCGATATAGTTGACCAAGTTGTTACCGTAGTCAACGGTGGTAGGCAGATCCGGTGAGGTCAACATCTGACCATCTACCAGGAAGCGGATATGGTGCGTTCCCGGAAGGACGTTGCAGGTGACCCTGAAATACCCCGGTTGGCCCTCGCTGTGTGTCTCGTTAGTACTTCGGACGAGGTCTCAGAACAGCTCAGGAGGTCAAACTCACATGGGCGCCATCTTGGTCTTGCGGTTCCATTGAAAAATGGTACCAGTAACGTAGACCTTGTTTCCGCCCTTGCGCCACTCCAGTGTGAGTGGAACAGTCGGTCGGTTCCTGTGCACGCGCAACTCCTCTATCTCGTCTTCCTTGTCAATGTCATCACTGGCCGAGCTCAAGCCCGAAGACCGCCTCGCCAGAGCCTGTCCCTCGGCATCGAGGCCACTCAGATCATCGACCGGGTCGACAGGCTCGCCCAAATCTGCGGGCGCAATGATAGGCGAGCCAGGCGTATGGATCTCATCGTCTATAGGCAGGGGCAGCCGCGGCGGCCTCGTCAGGTACGACATATCTGCCACGCTGTTCTGCGGCATCGTGGCCGATTCAATGCCAATATCGGAGTATGGGGACCGGGGGTGCGAAGGAGGCGAGTTGTGTGAACTGGGCACGGCTATCGGCTTGGCAAGCTCATCTTCGCCCGTCTTCTGTTGTTGTACTCGTGTGTCCAGCCGCGGCTTGGTGGTGTCGATGGGTTGGGCGGCCGGCGAAGGCAAAGAACCGGCAGGACTGGGCTGTAGGGATGAGTTGTTGGTGCCCGGTTGCGGCTGGAGGCTTTTGGGGCGAGAGGTCGTCTGGCCGTAGTGGTTGTTGATCTTGTTGCTGTCGGCGGAGTTTTTGGCAGCGGTAATGGTGCCTTGTGCCGGAGAAAGGGATGGCTCTGGCGGGGCAGCTGTCCGCTGGTGGGACACGGGAATCGGGTGCTTGCTAGCAGAGGCCTTCACTGGGACAGGCCGTGGGGAGGCGTCATCCTTTTCACGGTCGTCCTTTTCACGGTGTTGTTGTTGTTGTTGCTGCTGGTGGTTGCGGTGATGGATGCTCAAGCTGTGGTGTGGTGCTGGCGTTGCAGGCTTCGACGTGGAGGAGGGGTTGTTACCCATCTTGGCCAGCTGCCCCTGGAACGCCGCAACCGCAGGCGCAATGGCAATTCGTGTTGATTCGGCAGGGTGGTAGTAGTATAGTTTCGCAAATGGTTGGATACGATATCAAGTGTGGAGGTGGAATGTCTAGACTCTAGACTCTAGACTTTACCAGAGCATGTTGCAGTCAGCTGGACACGATATGTACTGCGGCGACGTTGGAAGAGCGGGGTGGTCGCATCTGCCTATGCGAAGCTAGTAGTTACGCGAATGAAGTTTGATGATGGTGCTGAATGGTTGGGAGAGAGCAGAGGTGGAGGATATGGGAACGGATGCAAGTGATGGTTACGCCCCTGTACAACTTCTCCCGATAAGAAGTTAAGTGCGAACCATCAAAGGGGACTTCATTGGGTCACACAGACCTGGGAAACAGCGGTACGACGATGACATGCAGGCCAGCCCGAAATCGGTACAAGGGTACCTTTGGGCTCCAGGCTTGCAGTGGCCCGTGCCATCCCCGCGTCGTTCCTTTGGCAGATGCCCCACATACAGAATGCAAGCGGCAAAGACCCCCAACTTAAACTCTCAGCCTCATTCACTTCCACCTCAAAGATTCCAGCCTCGCCAACTTCACTTCTTAAACTGCGTACCACCTGTCCAACTCGCTTTTCCCCCCAACTCATAACTTCTCAACCCGACAAACACACGCAAACCATGTCGGAGAACTTCGTCGCCCCAGGCCAGCAGCGCTACCTACGCGCCTGCATGGTCTGCTCGATCGTCATGACCTCAGCAGTATGTTCTCCCCCCTCCCGCGCCCTTCCACTATTGCGCCAACCCTCCCTCTTCGAACCTCCAGCCGCTAACGTCTTCTTTTCTCCCAACCTACAGCGCTTCCGCGAAGAAGGCTGCCCCAACTGCGAAGAGTTCCTCCACCTCCAGGGCTCCGCCGACCAGATAGAGAGCTGCACGTCCCAGGTCTTCGAGGGCATCATCTCGCTCGCGAACCCGACCAAGTCCTGGGTGGCCAAGTGGCAGCGGCTCGACGGCTACGTCAAGGGCATCTACGCCATCAAGGTGTCGGGCCAGCTGCCGGACGACGTGCGCACGACGATTGAGGAGGAGTACAGGATACAATACGTCCCGTAAGTTGCTGCTGTTTCTGTTCTTTGTCCGCGGAACGATTACTTTACAACTACTGGTGACAGACGGTGCTAACGGTGGTGTTTTGGGAATACAGACGCGATGGCAGCGCCACGGAGGCAGATTAGCGGTCTGTCCCTATCCCGTTGTCGGGTTATGTTCGTCGCATTCGCGATACAGAGGACGCAGGCGGTGCCGCGGGCACTGGTGGTATTGGGCGCACCTGGGGGAGAAATGACGGTGCGAATGCTTTAGGCGATGGATTGGGCGTTATGGGAGTTATACAACAGGTGCTTAACGGAAGCAAGGGCTCAGCATCGGTATAATTGAGGAAAAAGGCGCAACTTGACTTTCTAGCATTGCAAACGTTGCTCTTTGCCTCTTTTCAGCGGTATCTCGCAATGCCTTGAGCACTCTGGCTGCCCATCTATCGTGGTATCTTGTGTGTAAAAGCAACCGCTGACCATCCTGGTCGAGCCCATTTCCCCGTAAACGCCCAAGCCATGCCCATAACCATGCACTTTCGCCCGTAAATAAGACGACTCTTAGAACTTCTGTTTCTTGCTCGGAGGGAAACCGCCGCCGCCGAATGCGCCACGGCCCCTCTTGCGCTCCATCTCCTCCTTCATGATCCTCTCGGCCTCGCTCATCTTCTTCGGTTGCTCGACCATGATCTTCTTCGAGCCCCCGCCCAGCGCATTCTTAAAGACATTCTTCGGCTGTGGTTTGGCGCCAAACTTGAGCGACACCGGTTTCGCGGCTGGCGCAGGTTCCTGAGCCTTCGCATCCTCCTGCTTCAGCGCCTCCTCGGATTTCGCAGGCCCTTCCTTCGTATCAACCGGCTGTGGCGTCGCATCGTCCTTAGCGCTACTCTCCTCCTGCTTAGTCGGAGAAACCTCCTCCTTCTTCTTCCCCCCAAAAGACAACTTGATTGTCTCCCCCTCTTGTCTTTGTAACTCATGCCTAGCCTTTTCCTCCTCATCTACCTCCCCCTCCCCCTTCTCGTCCCCACCCACCCTATCCCTCCTCGCCCTCCTAATCTGCTCCTCAAGCATCATCATCTCCCTCTCCTCATCCCCCTTATCCATCATCTCCTTCCTCCTCAAATGCTCCCTCCTCCTCAACGCCTCAGGCGAATCATCGATCCACGCGACATATATCCCATCATCCTTCTCCTCAACCCTACACACGCCCTCCCTCCCCAAAAACTTGGCGAACTCTGTCAGGCTGTTCCACTTGGTGGCGTTCATGTGCACCGCCTCCTTGTTGGCGATGTACTCCTGGTAGAACTTGTTCACGTGCACGGCTTTTTCGCGATGCCCTGTTTTCAGGAGTTGGACGAAGTCCCGCAGGAAGGCTTTCGAGTAATCTTCTTGCACGCCCTTGAAGTTGGCCCCAGCCTCGAGGGCTTTGCGCGTGTGTGACTCGGATTGGGAGTGCATCTTGAAGCCGTTTTCGTCGCGGCACTGTTTCTCGCATCTGGAAGGAGAAGGACAAGTTAGTTAGCTAGAGTGAGAGAGGAATTGGGAGGGGGAGAGATCGTGAGGGGAGGACTTACAGTTGGCAGTACCATCGCAACCGCTGTAGGCCCTTCATCTTCATCTTGTTCGCCAGGTACTTGGTCGAACCGACCTCTGCTTTCGGCATCTTGGCGGTTGGTTTTCTCTCTGCTTTATGCCGCGGCTTGCGTGGTATTTGTTCTTCGATATCCGAGGGGGTTCAGGAATAGCGATCGCGTAGGATATCGTTGAGGTTGGGGAGAGTTCGCGAAGTTCTGTTGACGTAGGTACGAAGCTTGAAGGGCGGCGAGGTGTAGCCTTGTGGCGGGAACCGGGACCTGTCTCAAATGCCAAGACTGGTGGTGCCACACAGTGCATATACAGTATGCAAGATCTTCAGCTACTGTGACCGCGATCGGACTCGGTTCAAGCCCCTGCAATTTGTTCGTGATAGCTTCATTCATTCACAACTCGACCATTGTTTGAGAATATTCCATTTTTCCATTCCAACAACCTGAAGTAGTAGTGAAGCTCCGCCAGACATGCAAACTCTATATAGGTATCTTCTTTATGTCCCCATCTGATGCACCTTCGCTCCGGTCAACCAAATACACATCGACCAACTCCTATCTCTTGCTCTAATCAAGAAAAGTGAACAAATTCGTATGTAAAATGTTCATGGCCCGCTCCGCCTCGCACGCATCAATGACGCACGAGATGTTGATCTCACTCGCACCTGCAAAAAGTTAGCATCACCATTGCGAATTCAAGGGGGCCAGGGCAGGAAAAAGCCAACTCACCTTGCGAAATCATCTCAATATTCACCCGATGCTCGCCCAAAGTCGAGAACATCTTGCCCGCAATACCAATCATGTTCTTCATATCCGCGCCGACGAGGCTCAAGATCGCCATGTCATCCAGCACGCTCACATCGCCGCAGTCGGCCAGGTCCTTGACGGCGCGGACGAAGTTGCTCGGGTCCCCGTTCCCCGTGTGCACGGCCATGGAGACGTGCACCTCGCTCGTGGAGATGAGATCGACCGACACCCGGTGCTGGTTGAGGATGGAGAAGACGCGAGCGAAGAAGCCGTGCGCGATGGACCGCTTGTTGGAGTGGATGTTGATGACGTTGATGCGGTCCTTGATCGTCACGGCCGTGGGCCTCTTTGGGTTCTTCCGCTGCGAAGGGTCCGATGGCCCGCGAGACCGGCGTAGTTGTTGCCCGGGAGCGAGGGCAGGGTCGGGTCGGACGATGGTCCCTTCGCCGCGCGGGTTCTTGACGTTCTTGATGCGCGTCGGGATGGGGGGAACGGCCTTGATGACCTGGTCCATGGTGAGGTGGTGGATGACCTCGGATCCGTAGAAGGTGAGCTCCGCGGCCTCGGACGGGGTGATGGAGGCGATGAGCCGCGCCGTGGGCACCTTGGTCGGGTCGGCGGTGAAGATGCCGTCTACTTCCTTCCAGACCTGCAGCTCGTCCGCTTTGAGGCCGACGGCGGCGAGGGCGGCGCACAGGTCGGTGTAGCCGCGGCCGATGTCGCCGTCGAGCAGGCTGCCGGGCACGTTACCGAAAAATCCCGTGAGGACGGGCACGCGAGACTTGCAGGCTAGGATCTTCTTCCGGAAGATGGCAGCTGCGTCTCTGTAGAAGTTGGCGTCCAGGCGGGCAGTGTGGTCCGTATGTATTGCGTCCGAGAGGTCGATGTACTCCGCATCAACGTTCTGTGGGGGGTGTGGTCAGCCTCATGCCGAACAAAGAAAGGGGTGCCGACGGCTGAGAATTGGCATGAGAAACATACCCTGTCCTTGAGTAAGCACGCCATAAACCTACAACTCAGCTTCTCGCCAAAGCTGACTACCCTGTCCTTTGCTCTCGAGTTGATTTCGAGGTTGAACCGCTTAGCCACCTCGAGGTACTCGACTAGAGTCTTGCACTCCGACTCGATGTCGGCTGTGATGGCTTTCCTCAACTTCTCGTCGCGGATGAACTGGTCAGCCGCAGCGACATGGTCGACGCAGATGTCGTCGACGATACGCCTCGCCTCCTCAATGAGGAGATCTTGAGCTTCATGGTTGCTCGTGGCTGCCGCAATGGCTTGCAGCCTGCTGAACACCTCAAGTAAGCTATTGGGGAGGGAATCCCAATGTCAGCACCATAGCCCCTTTCGAGTCTGCGCAAAAAAAAAAGGAACCCAGACATACCGACTCGTAGTACCAGAAACCTTCTTGCCCGTACTCCTCGCCGAGCATACAACAACAATCTTGTGTTGCTCCAGATATGGCCTGAGTTCACAAGTCAGTAAAGGGGTCCAATCTCACTCTGCAGGTGTCTCGTGGTATTCTTCTCATACCGTATGATATCCTCAGCAATCCTGTCCGGAAACTTCCCTACACTCGTGCCGCCAAACTTCTGCACAATCCACCCATTGGGACTCTCGTTCCGCACCACTTCGTTGACCATGGCGAAATGTGACTCACTCCCCTCACTCGAGGGATGAGATATATATGCCCTGAAAGGATATCCGCCAATTTTCCAACGGCTCTGAGTCGAATATGAAACTGCCCAGGCGTAGTAGGGGTGCTTAACGTGACAATACTTTGACGTATGTCTCGCGGTCGTGACAGACAGACCGTCAAATGTCAGGTACCGGTAAAGGAACGATAGGTGTGGAGAGAGAGAAGAAGGATAGCCGATTTTATGGGACACCACTTTGAGAACAAATCGCGACGTGGCTATGCGGTGCTTCCAAGTGTGGTCTCTAGTTCCACGGTGGCTGTATTTCAATGTTTAAAATAGACAAGGCTAACGAATGGATAGCAACAAGTTTTACGAAGGGAATTAGAAATAGTAGTGGTGTCAGATGTTGAAGAAACTGAGAACAAGGTACACACGTGAGATTTAGTATGTACGGTGATTCACTCTACTAGTTCCAGCGAAGGCGAGTCCTTCCGGGCAGCGGCCTTCCCGTAAAGTAAATCTACGTAGCCAGATCTTTCGCTCGCTTACCGGCCCGCTAAATAACACCCACCTGAGATGAATAATTCGGACGAGTCACCTCAACCTCTGCCATCTGAATGGGAAATGGTGGTGGAACGTGCCTGGCCTGAATCGGAGTCAAAAACTTTGTATTGGTGGGGCACACTTACATGCCACCTCTAGCGCGGCGACCACCACTACCACCCCTGAAAGGCCCATTGGAAATCCGGACCGGTGACGACATGTGGGGAGGCGATGGCTCCGGCCAATGACTTGCGAACATGAGTCTGGTGTCCCGGACGTCGGTGATGGTGATGGTTGCTCATCCCACGCTGCAGGTAACGCCTCGTTTACATAAAAGTCTGGGGTTACCTATTAAGAGATGTCTCTGGTAGTGGCCGCCGCTGTTGTATGACTCGAGAACGGGACCGTCGTCTGTGCCATTTGTTGCCTCATATTACAGCGCCCCTTTTATTCTCCGTGTGACATGTTGAACATTGCTGCTGACCGTAACGCTCAAGGCATCGCCATCTATATCTCTCTGCGCGATGTCTTCGAGTGGAGTTGCCCTTTTCCTTCTGACTCCCTGACTATTTGTACATAGAACGGCACTCCCTGACCCGAAGGTAGTGTATCGCAAATAACAAAACAGAAAATGAAACACAAGAGTACGTTATGTATCCGGCAGAGTCGACAAGGTGGGATATCCCTTCCACCAAATGCACCGCACCCTTTTCCCATTGCGATGTGGTAATGCTTTAACACCCCACGACTCTCCGTCCAAGCCCTACTCCTTCCTCTCCTCCTTGGCAGCCTCAAGCTCCTCCTCATCCTCCCTCTCCATCTCCTCCATCTCCTCCATCTCCTCCAGCTCCTCCTGGATCTCCTCCCTCTGCGTCAGGCGCCCGTTCGTCGGGCGCACCTCGGGGGTCACGTCCCCGCCGCTCATCTGCCACTCCATCAACCTAGAAAACGCGCTGTCTTTATCCGCGCTCAGCTCGTTGTAGCTCCCCACCTCGGCCACCGTGCCCTCGCTTGAGAGCACAATGATCTTGTCCGACCGCTTGATGGTCGACAGCCGGTGGGCAATGGAGATGGTCGTGCTCCTGCCCTTCAACAAGTTCGCCAACGCCGCGTTGACGAGCGTCTCGGACTCGGCGTCGAGCGCCGACGTCGCCTCGTCGAGGATCAGGATGTCCGGGTCCTTCAGCAGCGCCCGGGCGATGGCGATGCGCTGCTTCTGCCCGCCCGAAAGCTGCGCTCCTCTGGCGCCCACCTGCGTCTCGAGTCCCTCGGGGAAATCGCTGATGAAGCCGCAGTTGGCCTTCTGCGCGGCGGCGATGATGTCGGCCCGGCTGGCCCGGGGTTTACCGTAGGCGATGTTCTCCGCCACGGTCCCCGAGAAGAGGACGGGCTCCTGCGCGACCATGCCGATGCGGCGCCGCAGGGACTTGACGTTCATCTTGGCTATGTCGACGCCGTTGATGGTGATGATTCCCTCGGTCGGGTTGTAGAAGCGCAGCAGGAGGCTGGCCACGGTGGACTTGCCTCCCCCCGAGGGGCCGACGATGCAGACGTTGCTGCCCGACGGGATCTCGAAGTCGAGGGCCGTGAAGATGTTCACCGCCGGTCGCGTCGGGTATGCGAAGGACACGTTGGAGAACTTGATCGGCCCCTGGGCCGAGACAACCTTGAGTCCGACTGTGGCGGGGATGGTGGGCTTCCTGTCCTGCAGCTCGAACAGACGACTTGCCGCGCCGACTCCCTTCATGAGCTCAGAGTAGAAACCGCTCACGCCGAACAGACTCGAGCCCGCGAAGACGGTGTACATCATAAACGAAGTAAGGTCTCCCAGAGTCAAGACGCCAGTACGCACCAGGTTTCCTCCCACTATTAGCATAGACAGAATGGTCATGTTCCCAGCCCAACTCGTCGAGGCGAAGAACGTGCCCGAGATGATGGACTCTCTCCGGCCCAAAGCGAAGATCTTCTTGACCTGCTTGTTGTACCGCGCAATCTCCTGAACCTCGCCGGCAAACGCCTGGCTGGTCTTGATGTTCCCCAGCCGCTCCTCGGCAATCTTCATCAGCGAGCCGACGTTCTTCTGGATCCCCCGGCTGATGTTCCTTATCGTCCGGCCGTAAAAAAACGCTCCCACCGCAATGGGCGGGAACATGACGAGGATGATGGAGGTAAGCTTCGGGCTGATCCACGCCATGGCGGCGAAGCCGGCAGCGCCGCTGACGAGCGAGCGGAGGCCGTCCGAGAGGTTCTGCGTGATACTCTTGCCCACAATGACCGTGTCCGAGTTCAGGCGCGAAATCAAATCTCCCACCCGGTTCGCGTCGAAGAACTCGGCGTCCTGCACGTACGTCCTGCGGTACAGCTGCGTCCGCAGCCGGGCCACGACCCTCTCGCCCACGATGCGCAGCAGGATAATCCGCCCAAAATTGGCGCACGCGCCGATAGTAAGGAGCACAGCCAGCCCGCCAAAGAACTGCGTCATCGTCAGCCCGAAGAGCCGCACGTTCTCGACGTCCTCCTTGGTGGCGGCGTCCAGGATCCGGCCGACGGAGAACGGGACCGACATGGTGATGCTGGACGAGATGAGCAGGAAGACGAAGGCGACGGCGAGCCACCGGATCTCCGGCCGCGCTATCTTGATGAGCCGCCACACTTCGCCGAAGCCGGGCTTGCCCCCCTCGCTGCCTTTTCCTTCCTTCGACAGCCGCGCCCGGAGGTTGACGTGCGCCGCTTTGCTCGCCTTTGCGCTCCGCTGAAAGCCGTGCTGGTGGATGTACTCCTCGTTCGAGGCCCGGAGCTGCTCCTCCTCGCTGGGCTGGACTGGTTCCGGGACGGCGTTGGTGGTGGTTGTGTTGTTTGGTATCGGGTTGGCGGGTCGTTTATTCGACGTGTTCTGTCCCGTAGACTGGGATGTGCTCAGATATCGGACTGCTGATATAGCCGACTTCCATCTTGATATTAGGATAGACTCGTGTTGAGTACCGAGGGCTTTGGTACGGAGCTCGGAGCTTAGGCCTACGACTGGCCGTAGTGGTGAGGAGGACCCGGCGGGTCTCGTGGAAAAGGAGCGGAAGGATGTGGTCGCGACGCCTTGAACAGGTCGTCGGGTGACGAGCGATAGCGGTGATGATCCGGTACATATCTGGAATGGCTGGAGAGGCGCGCATTGCGGCTGCGCTGCGGTCGGAGTGAGTCCCCGAGGGAGCAGCAGCGCGCGACGTGCTGCTCCCGGAATCATTGTCGCGGAGGTAGTGGTTGTTGGCGCTGCTCAATGTTATGCTATGGAGACGTACGACTCTCTGCTCATGGTCGGGATCGGGTTTGTCGATTCAAGGCTGTTCTGCTATCGCTGGTACATAGTCGTCGTGTCCGTCGGGTCCGGTCTTTTTTTTTTGCAGTCGGGCGACGGGAATGACGAGTGGAAACGAAAAGGTGTCGGTCGGCGGTCCGATCTGAGCTGTGCGATCGCGGTTAGCCCAAACAATTTTTAGCTCCGCAAAAGCGGCATTTCGTCATGACCTCCGAGCCGCGCTAAAGGCCGAGCGTCTCACGGCCGAAGTATCTACGAAGTATAGGGAAGGTCCATTCGTACAATGCTTGTATTATATCTCATCCTCAATCTGTGTTCTCGAACTCTGGTTTTCATTGAACCTATTTTTATAATCATACAAGCCCCGTCTACGACGTGAGGAAAGTGCACCTCAACAAAATGCCCACTGAAACCTTGGGGAACCGCCACCACGATGCACCGTGTCTTTCGTGAAGCCCCTTAGCCCAAACCAGAACGCCACGAGAAGGGAACCGTCACGTAATACAGACAATTAGCCTACACATCCGGTCGTCTCAAGGGATGAGCCTCCGTATTAAGCACCCACCTGTCCAGGTCAATCGTGTCCCAGCTCGCAAACACCAGATAGAAGTATTTCAACGTCTCCGCCAGCCAGAAGCTCTCCATGCTGTCCACCTGCGTCGGCACCTCCTTCGTGATATCTTCCAACGCCGCGGCCGCAATGGGCGTGCGAGACGCCTTCTCAATCACGGAGAACATCTGCCACGCCTTCTCCATCCAGCTTGGGTCGCCCGTGATGCGGTACATGATGAAGACGCTCTCGATCGCCTCTGGGCGGAGGATGTACCTCCTGTCCGGTATGTCGACGAAACCGGGCGGGATCCGGCGCTGCCTGATCAGCAGGTCGACCTCCTGCGCCTCGACCCTCTCGTCCACCTCGGGCTCCCCGGGGACGTCCTCGGCGCGCGGTTTCCACGAGTCGCGCACCGCCTGGCGCCACTTGCCGTCCGACCACGCGCACTTCTCCCCCGTCTGCGAGTCGTCCACGCCGCCACAGGGCACGAACTGGTAGATCTCCGGTCCTATCCCGGACGCCGTGCTGTTGTAGGCCCATACGCACGAGTTGGTCAGCTGCGCGGCGACCTCGAGGTCGGCGGGGCGGTTGAAGATGCGGCCCGCGATGCCTAGCATGCCGCCCGTGAAGCAGGTTAGGTGCTGTCCGCGCGAGTTGGTCGCGACCTCGACCTCGCCGTCCACGGTGTTGACTCGCACGTCGCCGGGTATGAGTAAGGGTATGTTGTCCGGGTTCATGGCCCGTTGAAATAGGTGGCGCTTTGCGACGTCGATGAAGCCCTCGTACAGCAACCGTGGCTGCTCAATCGCACCGCCAAGCAGCAGGTACTGTTTGGGAAAATACCTGGACGGATTATTAGTACATGACGGTGCAACGATCGTATGGCATTTGAGGTCCAACTCACTCATATAACGAGTCCGACATTCCACCCAGGGTGAAGAAGTTATCGTCGTCGAACGCCGGCTTGGAGGCATCGACCACAACCGGCCACATTCCCGGCAGCTTCGTGGTATCTTGTGACTTCTCAAAGTGATCCGAAATGTGTTGGACGGCGTCGTAGTACTTCATATCCCCCGTAAGCTGCGACAGTTTGGTGAACTCGAGCGACAAAGACCCAATCTCCGAAACCAAGACCTGATGCGGCGCCTTCTGCTGTTTGCCCCCAGCATATTCCTTCCACTCCCACCGTGCAATCGGCATGCGGTTGGGCGTATCAAACGCACACATGAGCAGCTCCCCGACCTCGGTGGCCTTCTTCAGCAGGGTGGGGTACTTCTTCTCGCTCAGCTCGTACGCGGCCAGGAACCCGCCCAGATACCGGATCGTCGTTTCGAAGACGTTGATGCTCTCCGTCTCGGTGGTCGTGAAGTCGATTTTCTCGCAGGCCAGGACGGCTTCCTCAAACTCGGCCTTCAGGTCCATGATCCACAGCGTGTCGAGGGCGTCCACCAGCGTCGCCGCCCACCCGCCGAAGGGGTCGTGGCTCTTCCCCGTGAGGGGCGTGACCTCGTCATGCAGCCAGGCGTGCTTCTTGTACCCGTTCCAACTGTGTATGAAGCTCTCCTTCACGGCGGCCAGGCGGATCTGGCGGATCTTGCGGGCTGTTGGGTCCTCGCTCGGCCCCGGGGAGAGTTGGATGTTCGGTATCTTGGCCTTGGGCTTGTTCGTCGGTATGCTGGCGAGCGACGTCACCGGGTAGCGGTCGGGGCGCTTCGACCAGTGCACCTTGTCGGTGGCAGTGGGATTGTTCGGGCCCTTAATCGCTGGAGGTGGCCATGGAGCGGACGGAGGAGGACTGTAGGGGTGCACGGCGCGGTCGTTGAAGAAGTACCACATGCCCACAAGCCACACGGCAACCACCATAAAGAGCGTACGCCATCGTCGCATCGGCGCCATGATGTCGAGGAGTAGCTACGGAAACCCGAATGGCTGAAACTCGAATGATATGGCGACTTGGGTGCTGTCGAGACGGTTGGAAGCTATAGGGATGATCAAACTGTGTTGTCGAAGCCATCAACTGACGAAGGGCGGGCCCATTCCGATGCAGTGAAGTGCATTAGCTTTTGAATTTTCTGTGGAAAGTAAACTCCTATCCCGATGTTCGGCTGCCAAGCTGCAGCATGTTGTTCGATCAGACAAATGTTGAGGCTGAATGAAGTCGCCCATCTTTCCAAGACATAGAGAAGGTCCAACTCCAGTCTTCAGCTCATCAAGGTGTTCAAATGTGGGCCTGAGAAACGAAGCTAGGGAGACAGCGCGCCAGACAATTTCCAAACAACTTGGCCGGTGAACAAAAATGGAGATTCGGGAGCCAAGAGACGGGAAAAGAGGGGTAAATCTGGAGGGGCTGTAGCGGGGAAAGCCTAGATGTCATCGAAGAGCTGAAGCATCCATTATCACGAGGATCATCACCACATAAAATTGAGAGACACTTTCAGCTTCTCTGTAGCAACACCGCAAATGTTCTGGAACCGACAGGACCCTGCGAACCGCCATGTCGGGTCCCACTGCATCTTTCTTTGTTCCCATGAACCGGAGACATTCAAGCCTTGTAGGGCTGATGGGTTCCTGCAAACCAGATTGGCGACATGGCAGGCCGCTAGAGAGCACTGCCACAATCCGATATGCATCGTGCCTGACTACATACCCTTAAAATAAGACCCTGGATGTGGTAATATTTTCTCCTAGCCGTTGGACTAGGAATGCCATGCTTGGGAGCATGTGATAGTCTTGGAGTTTGAGCACCTTCAGGTACCGACTGACTGGACTATTTCGTGGCGAGGCACAGAGGCACTCGGAGGTTATAACTGTGATGGGAGCGGCGAGCAGCCAAATGGTCAAATGTGTCATCTTCGATTATCAAAAAATATGCCGCGCGTCCTGCCCGTCTCTCCTTTTCTGGTAAGACGGGAGACCCGGCACCTCTGCAGACTCCTTGGCAGAATGTAGACAAACAAACACGCAGTCCAAGTAGATCAGAAACTCTTCGCAGTTCGGACATGTTCATAAAGGTCGCCTAGTCGTCCCGCCTCCTCCTCCACGTGTCCGTCGACGGTAGCTGCCAGGGGGGTGGCCTCGAAGTCACAGGCCTCGAAAGAAGAAAGAGCGACGCCTGATCCATCCAGCACCGAGAGAAAGGAGAAGTCGAAATAAGACAAGTTCCTTCTATGCCACTGCATGCCCGAGAGAAGTTGTACGCC